>JAVJAQ010002863.1:0-1200000 GCA_032362365.1 Zygogramma bicolorata
ATGGATAATGAAAATATTCAGGGAAAATGGTATCGAAGAAGGTGGAATAAGATGTATAAAAGGGTCTCGGCCATCAAAAGGACGGGTATACCGATTGTAGTTTCAATCGTAATATGTACAGAAGAATGTAGGTAGAATGTATAGGTTATGTGAACTGTGAATGACCCACAACTTCCGAAAGGAAGGAGAATCTCGCGTTTTGACTTTGAATTTGTGTTTCACGCTGGAAAATAAAGCATGTGACACCTGATACATTTTTAATTTATGATTTTCAGATTCAGCAAGCACTGTTTTCCGGACCTCACCGAAAGACCGTCTCAAGAAACAGTGACAGAGAAAAAAAATAGATGTGAAAATTATGAAGAATTAATCTAGGCTGCTCTTCATGAAATAATTATAGTTCCAATTCCTAGAATTCCTATACATTCACTTTTGTTATATTCGTTATTTCAAATATACTTTTTTTCATCTTCTTTTATATATATTCCAGATTCCTTTCTGAAACTAGTGTGATTCTGCCAAAAAACATAACCACTCAATGTTGTCCATACATCACTGATAAATATATCCCAGTCATCAAATGAGGTATAACCATTATGTGAAAAAAATATTATATTATGGTATCATCAAAACAATTATGTAATATATAAATCATGAATCTGATACGTTGCAGATACATTGCATCAACATTACTTTTTCAATATTTCAGCATAACATTTCTATTACATACATGTTGAAGTAACATATTACGATGATGTAACATATACTATTGTAATGTAACTGTTACATTGGGAAGTATCATCAATTGATAATCGACCACCCTCTGTTAATGAGTATATTTCATTCATCATAAATGTATAATCCAATCACAAAAAAAGTCTATCTGAAACAACTACTTCCTTGCTACTAGGAAGTTCTTAATCTTTGTGGATAATTTCAAAATGTTTTGTGGAAGATATATATTTGAATTATGTTATAGAATACAGAATAGAATTACATATGACAGAAACAAATAGCTAAGCATTTCTCACAAACAACAGCTCTTCATAAATTTCTCCGTGACAGATAAGCATCACAAACGGATTGGCTCAACAAAAGGGTTTCCTGGATGAATTTCTCTAGGAAATTCGGGAGTTATTGACCTCCTTTTTCTACCACTGATTGTGCCCAGTGGTAACAGAACTGGATGAGTTGTCAGAGCAGCAGCCGCACCTAGCAGAGCGAGTCCTGCTATAGGCAGAAGCAATTTCTTCAAAGGCAATTTCTGAAATATGTATTGAAAGGGTTAGTGAACGAACACATGTCTTTATATAACTGATAATTTGAAGTCTTCTACTTTTTTTTTCATGTACAAAAAATAACTAGCTATTATCTTGACCCATATAAAAATAATTTTTTAGATCATTTTCAAATGATATTTATTTTCTTTTCACTGTCCGAAATTCATCACTGTGATTGAAGTTATCATCATCAACTGGAAAGATTGCTTGTGAATCGAATTCTCATATCTACAATATTCTTAGAAAAAGCATGAATTTTTCGATTGAAGAATACCTATTTATCTTCCGAACCTCAAAAATGTATGATGTTGACAAAATGCTTTAAGCTTCCGCGACCGAGGTTTTCAGCATCACCACTTTGGTTGGGGTTCAAAGGAAGTCGTTTTTTGGAATTGTATGTATGATGTTTATGATAGACATTGCATCGCATCTAAAATGTCAATTCTTGATAGAATCCGTTCGATAACAACACCAGTTTCATAGAAGTAGATGCTATCGATGATGTCCAACTTAAGCGCGAATCCCACTATACGTAACGTCACCGTCACGTCTCCGCACCGTCACCGAACCGAAAGTATCACCTATTCAGGTGGACGTGACTGAAAGTGTGATTATGTTCATTGCTTGCAATGTAAGAATATTTACCGTGATGGTGACAGTGCGGAGACGTGACGGTGACGTTACGTATAGTGGGATTCGCGCCTTAGGCGTAGGCCATGAAGTGAACTGTTTTGTAGTTGATAACTTTGCAATAAAACACGATAATGAACTTGAAAAGACGCCATTTGAATGCCTGGTGACCTTTTGATGTTTATAAGCTGATAATTTCTGCTACAGTAGAGCGGTTATTCAGTTTTTCTCTGATAGTATTTCAATCAAAATATATTTTGCCAATTGATTTTATAATTTTTTTTCACTCCTCATCTCACGTGATTCTGTGAAATCGTTTTCGAAATCGACAATACCAAAGGTGAGCAGTCAATAAGTGAAGAATGATATTATCGAAACAAAAAAAAAACAATTAGCTGGACCAAATATTCAAATAGTATTTGCTGAAGAAACACTGATGAATGGAAACATATACTTCAGATGTATTCTGAAACTATTTTCCGTTTATTGATTCGTTCCTATTTAATGTTATTACTAGGTAATTCAATCTTTCACTATAAGGAGACTGGGCTAGGAATCCTTAGTTCATCAGATCAATATCAAACATGAAATATTTTGTGGTGGATAAATTCTTTCTACTTAGTGTCAAATACGGTCCAATTTTAATTATTTGACAATTTCAACGAACTACTATTTGATAATTATTAGTTCTTGTTTTTGATAGGTTTTTTTATAGTCAAATTTGAGTTTCACGAGAAGTTGCCGACTTGTATAACGTGATCCACTCAGAAGAAGCTGTTTTTTTGATTAACGCTGCCCTCCTACACTTGTATAGATTCCAATAATAATTTCAGATTGTGGTAACTAAGGGAAAAGATATTCTGAAAAAATCGATATCAACCAAAAAATTCGTAGTCAATTCCTACTCTATCCCAATAAACGTTTACAGGAGTTCCACAGCTTTAATATTGAAGATTATTCAATACGAGAACTCTAGTATTTTCTATGAGACTATATCAGAAACAATTGAGATGGAATTTCAATGTCGGTATAATATAACACTTCATTTAATCAATTTCATTTCCTCATACCCTATGTTTTTCATGGGACGAAGCGGAAGAACATTCTGAAAAAAGGAGAATAGGGATAGTTTCCAGAATAACGAAACAAGTTAAACTTACGCTGATTTGATCATGAATTTGAAATTATTCATCCACAGGAGAATGGTTTGAAACTCGTGCTGAAACTCATCCCATGAAAAGAAGGGAAATCAAAAAAATTGTAGATTTCTATTATCTAATTATTGATCGAAAGGAGTTGATTAAATCGCCTTCGTTGACTATGTTCTTTTCAGGTAGTGAACCTAGCCATACTTTCGACTCATACATATACTATCCTATTGATTTGTTCAAGGACTGGAATTATGGTTTTCATTGTCGGGCCATGCTTTATATGATATGAATAGAGCTAAGATGATTTCTGCATGGAGAAGCTGTAGCCGGAGAAACCTTGCTGATTTGTTAACCTCATTGAATGTCTAAGATGAAACTGTGTCAGTATATTTTGAAAAATCCTGGAATATAATGATATACCTTTCCGAAAATACTCAGTCCCGATCCTCCATAACTGTCTCCTCCATAACCATGAGCCACTCCCCCGCCACTATGTCCATAGAATAACTCCCCACCACCATGATAGTAGCCAGTTTCCCCTCCCTTGTGTCCGTAGCCTGTTGTCCCACCACTATGTCCGCAGTCAACTCCCCCTCCCCTATGACCATAGTCGATTCCATGGCCATAGCCAGTTCCCCCACTACTATGTCCATAATCAGCTCCGCCTCCACCGTGATCGTAGCCTCCCCCACTATGTCCATAAGCTCCCAACCCTCCGCCGCTGTGACCAGAGTTCAGACCAGCACCATCAAAGGGATATCCTTGACCATTGCCTTGTTGTCCATGTCCATAATAACCTCCCTGAAGGGGCCCTGTTCGAAAAATAAACCTGATATGAATTAGTCGATCATACGGAAAAATCAATAATATTTCAATACTTGTTAATGATCAAATTGGATAGTCTAGTTGTAATAGTCCATTTCAGATGACGAAAATATCATAAAAATGGATCAATAGTTTTGAAAATAATCGTTTTGTTGTACATGTGTTTCGTTAACCGATTGTCTCTTTCTATGAACTTTTGAAAGCTGGGGATTAACGAGGCCTCATATTTTGACGTGAGATTCCTAATAGGAAAGTGAATACTTCTACGTTGGTAGACGAATTGAGCAGGAAAAAGTGATTTATATATAACTCTAAATGCCGGTCGTGCCATATAGACTGTGAAGTAGCTGTTTTAGATGGACTATATGTATATATATATATATATATTTTTTTTTTCTCGGGTAGGCTTCCGCGGTCGGATATGTGCTCTCTGGAACTTCCGGTTGAACCGCGTCTGGAATTTTTCTTCTCTCGACGTTTCGGCTCCCACTTTGGAGCCATTCTCAAGATTTTTGACTTGGTGGCGAAGCCTAAGTCTACTTAATCCCCAGCACTCATCGTGACAGAGTGAAGATTGTGGTTTGGTGGATAGAAGGATGGTATTTATAGCTGTATGAGAATCCGACGTTGTTCAAACTGTCGGACTGTATACAGGTCTGGTTTGAGAAGGATTAATTAATGGATTTGTTCGAAGGGATAATAATTTTTCAATTTCTGTTGCTTCGCGAATGATTCTGGAGTGGAGTGTTTTTGCTGTGGCAATGGTCTTCGTGTTGTTGAAGTCAATTTTGTGTCCGGTTTCGTGGTGGTGTTTGAAGAGAGTCGAGGTCATGTCCGAATTACGTACTGCTAGTTCGTGTTCGTAGGACCTGTTTGATACTCGTCGGTTCGTCTGTCCTATATATGTTCTCGGGCAGTCGTGGCAAGGAATGTCATATATTCCTTGTGATTCGTTGGGTATTGTATCTTTAGGTGAGCGCAGGAAAGAGGATATTTGATTGTTTGCTGTGAAAACTGTCTTGATGTCGTATTTTGTCAGAATTCGGCTCACTTTATCAGTGATACCCCGAATGAAATATATATATTATATATATATATATATATATATATATATATATATATATATATATATATATATATATATATATATATATATATATATATATTCTAGTTCATTACGAGAAGAAAAAGCCAAAAAGATCCTTGAAGAAGTCATCAATATCATTCGATATATCTGCATTTCGTTCGTTATGATATATGGTTTTGTTTTCGTTACCTTCTAATTTTTTTATAATTTTTTGTTCTGTTTCTGTTATTCTCCAGGTCTCATAAAAAACATTTGATTTTTGTCGATACAATAGTTATATGATTCATTATAAATACTGTATCCACTTCAGATCTCTCACGATCACCTGACTCAATTTGATCCTTAATAACAGGAAATATCAATGGAAGCAACAAGCAAAAATTAGGCAGATTTGTATATATTCTCTTACTATTATTAAATCCGTGAAGACCGACTGAAGCTTCAATAGGATAGCCCAAATTATCCGAGCCTGAAACCCCATATCCTCCTTGGCCTCCATAATCACCATCTGAAGAAGAAATGAAGTTCAATCATTGTGGAAGTGTTTGACAAGAGTGAAGAAAGTTGTATGCTATACAAATATAAAACTTTACATGCTAGCTATAATGTATCTTCATCTGAAATTAGTTCAAATGTACCAACAAGCTTGTTCCGAAAAATTCTTCGGTTTCAAAAACACTAGATTCAGGTCAGAATTTCACATTGAATGAAGGGAATGGAAATAAAAAACTGAAAACATAACTAACAAGAAATCGAGCAGCTAGTAGCAGAGTATCAGAGAGATTTGGAGCTTTGGAATTGATTTCCGTATCGTGCTTTATTTTTCACATAATTCAAATTAGAAAAGCATCGGAGAAACGTTAGAAAAAGCATGAGAATAAATTTGAAAATATTCAAATGAATAACTAATATGAAAACGAACATCTGTAGATGTGGAGAAGATTGAATGGGAGAAATAGGAAGTAATGAGATCGAGACTGCTCACTAATATATCTCTTTGCTTACCTAGTTGCCCCTTTTCAACCTGCCCAACAGCCCATAGTCCACGTGTAGCACTACCAGCTTTCTCTTGATCAGCGGTCTTTGGTTTTTCCAGTTTTTCCGCACCTCTACGGCCTTCTTCTCCAATCAGTTTCTGAAAATGAGCATTTCCACATTCATGCAGAGCCTACCACACATCAAATGGTAACCATCACTACTTTTATCGATTCCTCTCAATTGTATCAGTTCGTTTCAATAGAAAAGAATATATTTCTTGTAGAATGTAATTTGGTGTAATTTGACCTTTTTTATAGAGTCACAAATTAATGTGAATGTTTAAGATAGTTAAGCAGAAGTAGTGAGTAGTGCAAAAAGTCATCACTGGAACCTCAATTGAACCAGTGTTATACAGCCCAGCCATGCAATCGCTAAATCAAGTTTCTACTCAACCTAGAAAAGTTTCCTCGAATATTTCCCTCATATATAAAATGTCCCATAAGAGCAATGCAATTATCGAAAATTTACAGCGGTAATTGCATTGTATCAAGTCACCATAACAACAAATTTGAAACCGTATCGCCAGATAACAACACAAATGAATGCCAGATAGACTTCAAAAATGGAAAAACATTTCGCGTTTAGGTGAGTAATCCATACAATATAGAGGAAAGTATAAATGAACAAAAAATAACATCTCCTTGAGAATTTCTTTATTCGTGAAATATTCCAATGAATTACATTCGTGCATAAAAATGACCAGATAATTTTGTATTCATGCGTGATATCGTATACAAATTTCATTCGGTTATTTTCATATTTTGTATTGTGTATATTTCGCCAAAATATGAAAATAAACTTGCAATTTTTAGATATCACGCTTTTCTTGCAAAATTATCGGTAATTTTTATGCACGCGTGCAATTATAACCGATAACTTCATCATCAATAGACTACTTTCTAGAGTTCTCCTATAAACTTGAAGATAAAAAAATAGCTTCAAACGGGTGAAGGCACTGTAATGGATTATATCATCTATTTGGGGAAATGTGCACGTATCAAGATATCCAACAAATCTTGGATAAGAAATCAAAATGAGGCAGGTCCTAGATGATATTGTTGAGGATAACAGCGTTTTTGTTATGGGTATCTTTTGGGAATTAATTGCCAGCAAATGATAAATCTGTTATAAGGAGAAGCTTGATAACACAGCACATAACTGAGATGATGCCGACATATGATAACAGTTTGGTGCGAAGTCCTCTGTTTCGAATCCTGTGGAGTTCGGCATTAGACATTGATGGATTTCACCAGTTGAAATTTGTGAGCTCATTCATTATCTCAAAAATAATAGCAAACATTCAGTCTTAGGTTTTGATGATATTAATTCGATACGTATTCAGAAAATGTAGTTGTTCAGCCTCACAAAAAAAAGATTGATCAGAGATATACTTTGTTCAACCATCCTTTGCCGTTACGGCATAATCGGTGACGTATTCTGCTGTTTTACGTTTGTCTTATATTAGTTGAATGTTATTTTACGATCAACCTCAAAATTAAAATTATTATTAGTATGTACCTACCTGCAGAATACATCGCATACACTCGTGTTCTTATTGCATGTTGATGTATAATATAAATCGATGATCCTCGAGCAGAAAAATGTCCGACATGAACTTTGATTTTGTAGTCTTTATCTATTTCCATTCCACTAATAGCTAGTTTCTGAACAGTTCTGATAGATATTTCCAGAGCATCAGCAACACGCTATAGAATTTAATGAAATCGAATCAATGAAAACTTACATTTTGCATAACATAGGTAGATACATACGTTGTAGACTGCATTTAACGGTAAAAGCAGCACTCCAGCATCTCTTTCTCTTGAAAAGTAGTCAATCAACTTCAAAACTAAGCTTTGCTTTCTCTCATTATACCGGAAAGACATTTTGACAATGAAAAATTAACTGAAAAAGGCGAAAACGAACAAAAATACTGAACTGTCAAAAATGACAAATAGAATTCACATCGACATCAAATAAGACATACGTTAATGACGTAATAATTCCGTCTCATCTATTTCATGAATGAGAGATAAAGTTAGACAACGTATGACGTAACGACAAAGGATGGTTGAACAAAGTGTACATTTACACAACTGTGACACTCCATGTAGTAGAACGAAAAGGCACATAACTCAAAAAAAGTACTTTGAATTATATTTCGAAGTAGGTGACCCACTATTTATATGGTTATTCTGTTCTGTAGTGTGAATTCCCATGAAAAAGTGATACTAGAACCATAGTCCATGGATGATCCGTTACAAAAATACTAGGTGTTGAAGTTTCAACTGAAAAAATGGTCGAACACAATCCACTGTCAAATTATTTTTTTTTTAGCGAAAAATGTGTAGTTATATTATGTGTTATTCCTTCCTAATTCAGAAAGAAAGATCAAATTCAGTACAATGAGTTCTTGTGAAATACAAGGGTTTTTATTTCTTACTCGAAAAAGATGTATCATAGGGAAAAAATCAGGACGTTTCATCCTGAATTGAACAAGTTCAAAAATAGATTTCAGATATAATAAATTATAGGCGTATAATATGTCCTCTTTTTTCCCAGAAATATTGAAGTTGATTACCATACCCACGATATTATTGCCATTTAAATTTTTTTTTTCAATATGAACTTGCATTAGCTGTCACCATTCACTAAATATCAATGAAACATCACAAATAGTTTCGGAAATAATAAATAATTTCCATTTTTTTCTTAACACTTCATCACGTCGTATTTCCATAACGAAACATTTTTGGATCATAGTTCATAAAGCCATTATTTTTTTCTATAGATTCACACCCTCGATATATACTGTTACGTTATGAACATATCAGGTTAACTGGGATTTGGTACATTTGATATTATTCAGTTATATTCTATCAACTCCTGTAACTAAGATGGTGTGATATTCGTATGAGTTTTACTCTTATACTTACTCGAATCATATTCGAATATTTCAAAAAACTGTATACCAGTTACTCGGAACTAATATGAATTTCAATGCCAAAGCTTTCAGATTCCAATCAATTGGAAACGATTTACCAAGTGCAGAGCTGGGCAGTACTCGAGTAAATTGTACTCAAAATTGTACTCGAGTACTCAAAGTACTCAGTAATTGGTACTTGTGAGTATCTTTATTCTGACGTACTCAGTACTCGAAAAACTTTGAGTACTTTACATTTTAGAGTACTGAGTACTTCTGATTCATACATCTGACGAGTAACGAGTATGAGTACGGACGCGCGCACACCCGCACATACAAGTATGAGCTTGTCTTGAATGTTGTGCCTTAGAGCCGTCAGCTTAACTATCATTTCACATTTCATATTTTGTTCAGTGATCAGTGGTCAGTGGATAGGTCTAGGTGTGAGTTCTTGTTGTCGGCATATTACGGAACCTTTGAATTATGTTGTTGTGAGTGTTGGGACGAACATGAAAGAGAAAAACAGAATAGAATTTGAGTTTCTCCGATATCTTGATGATCCAAGAAACACTTTTTCAATGCTGGAAAACTATCCAGTAATGCAAAAAAAATTTTTCTATACAAATACACCTTTGCCTTCTTCTGCACCGGTTGGAAGACTCTTCTCTTATGCAACGATAATGAATACTCCAAAGCGTAATGCCCTAAGCGATACGAATTTTGAAAACTTGGTTCTCGTAAAGAATTACTTTTAGTTATTTTTTGTTACCTACCTTCCTGTTCCTACTTATACCTATCAATCACTTGATCAACCAAGTGATACTGATTTACTGATAGGTGGTAAAAAGTACCAAAAGTCTGTTATTACAATTTTGTGTTCGTTTTTCATTTTGTAATGTTTGTTTCGTTAATTTGTTCACTGAAAGTTATGATATTTTGTTATTTTCTTTCATAAAAATTTTATTTTGGAAGTGGCGTATTGTATTATTGTATGTTATATACATATACACATGAAATATACCTATACGTAACTCTGTAACTGTTCTTTCGGCTATCCTCTACCTGTGGCTGTACCTCTCTACCTCTACCTACTACCTTTATTAGCTGCTTTCCTGCTTATATGAAAATTAAAATGCGAAAATTGATAGTCTGACGAGGCGGATACATTCAACGTTCATTATAATTACATATTCACTATATTGACTTCTTTTTTTGAAATACTCATACTCGTTACTCATTTTTTTACGATTACTCTGTGAATTTTGTAAAAGTACTCATTTGCCTTGAGTACTTCTCATATAAGTACTCATACTCGAACACTTATGAGTACTATTTGAAGTTACTCATAGTGAAGTACTCATGAGTACTTAATTGCAGTACTCTGCCCAGCTCTGACCAAGTGATAGTTCACTCAGAAATCCACTTATTTCTCTTCTTCACGCTGTTTCAGATCATTATTACAACTATTCGATCCTCTATTACATCTTCATGGTAGTGTCTGTCATCTTCGAAGAATATATGAAAGACTCAATACATTAATTCTTCTCGTCTAACATGAGTTCAAATCGACGTTATTCAAACTTGACAGAATTATTTCTATCTTGAATGAAATCGAAAAATTTTATCAGCAAATTGATCGTTCAACGTAGTATCGTATATAGTTAGTGTTAGATATAATAATTGATTAAATGACGATGCTGAATATTTTTAAATTAATAATGATATCATTTGTATCTATCACCTCACCTCATCTTCTCTCCTAATGATCCCAGACACTACACTCAGAAATATAGACGCAGAAACTAATAACAAAGGTACTTGCACAGCTTTCATTCTCGTATGTCATGCTCGTCTGTCACGGCTTCTGCGACAGAAAGAACTAGTCCGAAACAAGAGAGGACTCCTTTTATGTGGCCTGAATGTGCACAACCGAAATTAACAAATCGCAAACACAAAAGAAATGTCATTTGTCTTGAATATCGTAAAAATAATAATTCTGACTCGTGAGTTCAACTCCAGGAAAAATGTCACAACCCAAAGTGAGGTCTTGAAAGATGATGCATTTTCCTAGGAACTCAAAATTTGTATTTAATAATTTAATAATAATTTTCAATTTTTCGTTAAATGAGGTTATCAAAATTAGTTTCTATTATCCATTGATTTCAAAATACATACACTACTCGAAACCGTTTTTCTTCTGCGGATATATAATCGTAAAAGCTAAGACATGGGGTCCTCCTCGATAGTATTGAAGATCTGAGCTTCATCTCCAAGAAAATGCTAGGTAAAAGAACTCAGCCTCACTGTACCTGTGAGTTCTCTTGTACACGTGACCCTAATCAAGTCAATGCCCTGTATACTGAGACTTCTGATGAAGTTGGTTTCTGAACGGACAATTCCTATGTCTGATATTAACAAATTTTCCCCCATAGGAACTTGAGCCTTCTTCAGACTACTGCTCAGTATTTACAAAGCAAATGTACTAGAGTTTCTCACTGACTGTTTCACATATCTTTCTAAGGTAACCTAATGTGAGCAGTTTCGGTGACCCTTCAAGATATTTTTTTTGAGCTGTCCACTTTATGCAGGTAAGTAGCCAGATGGAGCTTTCTTCGATCTTTCATTTTAAGCCAATTAAGCTCTTTGAGTTTGTCACTGACATGATCATATTTTCGAAGTCCAAAAATAAATTGAACACAATAGTTTTGTACTTTCTGAATTTTATTCCTATAGTTGGCATCTAGAAAAGGGACCATAAAGAAAATCGCAATATGTAAATTGGGACAACACAAAAGTCTCAGCCAGTTGCACTCGTAGCTTGAAATTGAGTATGTCTTTATTTGAATATAATAATTTGAGTGAGCATAAAGTTTTTTCATTAAATTATTTATGTGATTTTTTAAACTTGAATCATCATCAAGAACAAGGCTTAAGTTTTTGACTGAGTGTTCGATATTTACTATTGCGGTATCATTGAAATGAATTGCAAAATTTGATTTAATATGATCATAATGATTACGATGACAAAAAATGACAATTTTAGATTTAGATGGATTCAATTGAAGGCTGTGAGAATAACTTCGATCTACGAGATTTTGTAGTTCTTGATTGAGGTCAACTGCGGCTTGTTGAACGTTATTTGGGCGAAATTTAATCGAAATCTGAGTATCATCGGCGTAAGCACAAACATTACAGTTATTGTCTCCTTTGAGTAAATCAGCAGAGTAGATAATAAAGAATAACGGACCGAGAATACTGCCCTGTGGTACACCTGTTCTGATATTTGAGTAACTCGAATGGTAACCTCTTGATACTATGTTTTCGATTGCTGAAATAGCCAATGGTTGATATTATCAAACGCTTTTGAAAAATCGAGTAAAGCCAGTACAGTACAAACTCCCCGTAATATCATCCAAGATTCTCACAAGTGAAACAGCGGTACTGAGATTTTTCTGAAATCCAGTTTGACATAATGGAATGTGATGATTTGTTTTAGCATAATCAATAATCTGACTAAACATGAGTTCCTCCAAAATTTTTGATAGACATGGTAGAATGCTGATGATTCTTAAATCAGAAAATGTCTCAGGTTTTGATATTGTAAGTAGTGGTAGATCAAGAGAAATTTTCCACAGGGTAGGAATTACTTATTGTTCAAAACAATAATTGATCAAGTGAGTAATATAGGGGTCAATGAACGGACTGCAATATTCCATAAGCAGTAGATTTGATTTCAGAAAGTACAGTATGGATTTGTTGAACAGAAGCCATTTTGAAGTGAAAAAAATCATCGATTGGTGTGATGTAACCATTCGGGTGAAAAAGAATCAAAATTTTACAATTGTCATCTGAAGATCCGGACCAAATTCTGCTGAAAAAGTTGATCAACAACCTGTTATCAACAATAACAGTATGTTTATTACGAACAATTTTGAAATGTCTTGGAGACCTTCAAATATTTTTCTTATCATTATGTCTGCAAAACATATCAATGTATACTTTTTTGTAGAGTCTGACTTGAGCCAATGTTACATCACGTAAACGTTTGTATTCACTCCAGTCAACATTGGATTTCGTTCTCATGAACTTACCCAATGCAACATCACGACTTTTCATCAGATCTTTTAAATAGTAGCTCATTAATCAAGATTAATTACGAAGATTATCCCTTGAACCCGCAATTCCTTACATTAGAGAAACATATTCACAAAATTAAACAATTTGGAATGATTTATTCAAACTATCAACAACAATCAACAAAATCCAAACAGAAACAGCACCAGCTTCATAAATTATATCAATTAAAATTGAAAACACAATTATTGTATGCGACTCTATTTCCTCTATTCTATTTTTACTCCTCACTGTATTATGAGGGATTGTTGACTGGATTACACTGCGTATTTCTTCATTTTTTGTTTCGCCAAACCAATTCATTTTCAAACACTTCAACACGATTGATTCAATTCGACGTTCAAGATCTATTTATCTAAGTACTGTGAGATGTACGGCCTGTTTGAAATAATTATCAAAGGTATTACCACGAGTCCTTCAAATTTAATCGATAAATTTTCATTTGCCACAAAAAATTTTTTATTTGGCAAAAGTATGAAAACAAACCGATTGATGAAATCACGAGTCCGTAGGACGAGTGATTTTATCTAATTCGGTTTGTTTGAATGCTTTTGCCTCACAATAAAAAAGTTTGAGTGTTTCAAAAATGAAAATTTATCGTATTGAATTTGAAGAACGAGTTGTATTTGGAGAGATTATTTTTTGAACAAATAGAAGGAAGAACAATTTAATTGATCAGTATTTCATTTACATAAGAAGGAAAGGAGAATAGGTGAAAATTTCACAAATTTGAAATGTCACACAACGATGTATGCCCTCTATGATCCAGAAGAGATATGATGCTTACCCAGTGAATATGATAATGCTTGCCGACGATACCAAGAGATGGCGTCACACCTCTCATTGTACAAGGTTGATAATTGAAAATATCTTATGAAATGAAAATCGCGCCAGAAGGAACATAAAATCATTCGTTATGTCATTGTATCAAAATCTTCATACAACGGTTTCTTCTTATACAACGAAAAATAAATTGCATTTACTCAAAACTAATTGTACGCCATCTTCATTGGAGTTAAGGAAACCTTAAATATTTGAATCGGTCGTTCGCTATATCTGTCATAAAGTTGGGGTTATGAGCTATTTACGTGTTTGAGTGTTCATTGAAATGTGTTATGTTATTATTATGCTGAAAAAGTGAAAAGTGAATGACTATTAATAATAAGGTAACCCTTCATTCATAATAATTTATATAAATATGAGCCAGTTCGATAGAATCGACGCGGTAAACCGTATAGTTTTGACAGTTCACAAGTAAACAACGTTTTATCGAAAGGACCAGACAGTTTTATCAGTATAGTACCCAATGATTGGCAAGAATAACCATAGAGTAACCCGCTACTATTGGTTGAAATGCCAAAAACGTCACATTTTGACTAGTGAAAAAAATAATGGGGAGTAATTACACAAGCGTTTCAAAATTACCAATAATTTTCCATGAAAGCATGTTGTCTAAAACCTGCATGAGTTTCTTTTCATATTTTGTCGAAAGAGCCCGACTCCGAGGGAGGAAGGCTATTTTAGCAAATTATGAAAATAACCGAATGCAGTTTTTTTACTGACAACATGCTTGAATGGAAAATTATCAGGTTTACTTTGATGCACGAGTGTAATTATAGAATATTTCCGGAGTTAGAACAACGACGTTTAAAATTCAGTATTTATGCCTCTCAAGATGACAAATGTACATTTTAACAATCGTTACTATAGAAACACGGACCGAGCGGGTATTTTTCGATACCTACCGGGTATTTACCAGCCAGAAAATGTCCCGCCGGGAATTTATCGCTGTAATTGATCGAAATTGTCCCACTTCATATGGGATTTTTAACATACGATGAAAATATTCATGCTAAATATAGTCGGTGACTATGGTGCACAATGAAAATAGTAGCTAACGGTGCGTGTTGATTGGTCTTGCCAAACAGGAAACAAAAGTGTGATTGGTTGATGACTGATATTTGACAGAAGAAAGAAATAATCGGCTTTGTATCAATTCAGACAACCAGTAAGTGTTATTCAAGATGAACTGCGTTAATTTTCTCATATTCTCGAAGATAATATTAGTCTTTCCATACTTGTGAAAGCAAGATGAAAAGCATGAAATGTTATTTATATGACGGCACAACTCTGTATAGATACCCAACCAAGTGTGAATGTCACATACGCAAACTCGAATAAAAAAAATTCAGTTTCTCTCTTGTTAGCAAGACATGTGGACCGTATTGAAACAGTTGAGCTGTTTTTACCATTGTTATAAACGTTGTTTGATCTAACAACTCGCTAATGTTCGAATGGTGACATATATACGAGAACACAATAGTAATTATTTTATTTCTTCTCAATATCCTCAAGTTTTCATTGGGAAATACTCGTTCCGTTCAATTGTCTGAGGCAAGGTAGAAAATTTACATGTGACCATTACCTCATAATTCCATTTCAAAAGAATAGTGATGATTTTCATAAAAAAAACATTCTCATGTCTGTAAAGAGAATGGAGTTTTGACGAACAATTTCTGTGGCTTCCTATTCAACATGAAAAGGATGAATATAATATTATTAAGGACTATCTGTGACTATTTATTCATACACAAAATGAAGAATTAGCTAATAATACCCCCTTTCTGAGACTTGCGAGGTGTTGTATGACATTTTTTCTGGTTCAAATCCCATACCAGAAAAAATTCGCATGTTAATTCTTAGACCTTATGTTTTTATTATTATTAACACGCTTTTATTAGCTTGGGTTGTAACTATGTATGTAACGGAATCTTTGAGCATAATTTTCACCAATTTCCAGAAGTCTGATTAATTTGAAACTTTGCATACGTATCAAGGACCGATGACAATGCAATAATTTGATCATAGTTTTCCATTATTAATTATTATTAATTAATTATTAATTATTATTAATTAATTAATTATTATTAATTCATTAATTATTTTGCAGTAATTCATCTAAGCTCGCGATTGTTTGCTGCTGGACAAGCCTATGTAGCACTTTAGTCGTGTAAGATCTTTAGACGCCCAAGTAGCACCAAATATCCTATGGATATCCAGTTTATGTCCATATCATGTACGGATATCCGTGGACACGAAATGGACATACATAGAATGTCCATCAGAGGACATGTTTTGGATGGACATAAATGGATATCCATGGGATATCAATAGTGGACATGTTTTAGGTTTGGATTTCAATGGATATTCATAGGATATCCATTACTGAATCTTTCATAAAAATATTTATATAATGGAAATAAATATAGGTGGACTCAAGCAACAGTATAGATCACCATAGATCATGTCATGCATCGTGGAAAATGGCACTTTTTTTCAGTAGAAAAAAGCAATTTTCTTTTAGAGGCATGAACTCAATGAAACCTCATTTATTTTCTTCATCAGATCTCATTCATGGGAATTCTGCAAATTATATGCAAAATTAGCAAAATTTAAGTTTGATTTCTGTGGAAAAAATGAGGAATTACTTATGATGTATAAGGATCTTCCTCAAATTTTATGTTTATTTTCATGTCATTCCGAAGATGACCGAATGATTTCTCATTAATTGTGCAAGGTGCAAATTCCGGAGATAATAGATAATATCATTATGCCATTAGTCGTGCCGAAGCTATATATATATTTCTCATTAGTTCTATAGTGTGAACGTAGAACGGTCGCGTAACGTGAAATGTCAGGACCACAGGTGTTCTGTGGTGGAACTAGCCAGAAGAAAAGGAGGTAAGCGAAGTCGTAGTAGGTTCCGAAGCGAGAAAAGTATAAGTACTAGCCACGGAGATCATTATCATATCATTATCAAATATCCACAGGGTTACAACATGATTTCGAATCAGACAACGTTGTAACCCTTTGAACGAGCAGAAACAATAAATCAGAAGAAGAAGAAGAAGTAGTAGGTTAGAATTTGTGATCTGCGGCACGCCGGTTTTTGAATTCCGCTTCAGTAGGTAGCTATTTGTGATAAGAACCTACTCTACGATTACCGAACAGTTATTGATTGACTCTGATAAAAAAAATGGAAAATAGAAAAAGTAAGGCAACTGAAGAGGCAAGAATATATGTTGCATCTGACGCTGTTCCAACTCCAACAGCTTCCAATGAGGCACAGTTCATATTGACATTTCGGTAACTTTCATTCATTGTCTGGGTTGGAATGAAGTATTATCCTGGTGAGTGAGATTTTTCTACAAATAACTCTCTATTTTGCTTTGTGCAGATATTCCCACTATCAGAAATTTTCACAATTGAACTTTTTGTTGTTTGTTAGTTATTTTTGTTCTGTATCTACAAACTTCCTATCTAATCAACCAACATATATATCAAATTTAATTTTTGTAGTAGCTGCTGACCGTCAAAATTGGAACAGAAAAGATACTGAAGAATCAGTGAAAAAATGGCTACGCAGGGCCAAAGAGCGTAGCGTGAATGAAAATCAACCACTTACAAAGTTACAAATTCAATACCTTGTATATTATACTCCTAATACTGAACTTCAATTAAATTTTTTGTTGTTTTTTGCTGAGTGCTAGATTTTATTTTTTGTTTTTTGTACTGAATGAAGAAATGTATTTATTATTGGATTTATGTTTTATGTTTAAAGAGTTTTTTTTTACATTATATAGAAAATAAAATGTTTTATATATTGTAGGTTTTTCCATATACTGTAACATCTCAGGTTGGAAATTTGAAAATCAATAACCATAAGGTATAACTCTATCTTTCATAAATAAAGTATTTTCCAATCAAATAATCAGCGGATTTAACCAATGTACAGAGCGTGATCTCTTTGAACGTTTTTGGAATTTTCAGAAGATACCTATCTATCGAATATTCAAACAGATGGCTTTCAATGTTCAACAAATATAGGATGTTTTTGAACGTCCAATGGGTATCCATAATCCAAAGGCTGGATATACATTGAATATCCATCTGGATGTTTTCCAACGTCCGATGGATATTCATTTTCAAAATGTGGATATTCATCAAATATCCGATGTAATCCATTTGGATGTTCTTTGACGTCCAGTGGATGTCCATATTTCAAATGATGGATATTCATCGGATGTCCGATGGGATCCATTAGGACGTTTCCGAATATCCACTGGATATCCCAGATGGATATCCAGTGGACATCCAAAAGGATATACATGGGATATCCTATGGCTGTCCAGTGGAAAAAAATGGATGTCCATTGGATATTCCCTCGGACATTAACGTATATCCATTGTACATACAGTGGATGTCCTTGTGTTAGTTGGGGCGGTATTCGGATTGAAGAACTTGATTGCCTTAAGTTAACAGGAAGTACCCCATGCAATAGTGAAGCTTTAAATGAAATGATGAGATTGCGGAATGATTCGTAAGAAATATCACAATTCCACTAGAAACTAATTGATAAATTGAACTAAAAAAATGAAAAATAAATAATAGTTTAAAAAACTAAAAAAAAACACGCTTTTATAGCTAACCGAACTAAAAAGTAGAAAATAATTTTTAATTACAAAGAGTTTATATTACGGTAGTAGACGGCTAAACAATCATTCATAGTCAATCAGCTCAAAATAAAATTATAATAGAATTTAAGTAATTAACAGAATGAAGTAATTCAGAGTAAAAAGCGTGGGGTGCATTTTACTACATTTCATAAGTCTCCTCTCAAAGATAATTACCGATAGAATGATTGTAATATATAATATATCAAGCACCCCACGATTTTACTCTGAATTACTTTATTCTGTTAATTACTTAAATTCTATTATAATTTTATTTTGAGCTGATTGACTATGAATGATTGTTTTGCCTTCTACTACCGTAATATAAACTATTTGTAATTAAAAATTATTTTCTACTTTTTAGTTCGGTTAGCTATAAAAGCGTGTTTTTTTAGTTTTTTAAACTATTATTTATTTTTCATTGGGTATCATTTTCACAGCTCATTTTTTGCTTATTTGGTTTTTCGAATGAGTTGAGAAGAATAATTATAGTTTGTTCCGTAGTTTTCTAGGTTTGTAACCTACCACAACCTGAAAAATAATGACGTTCAAACAGTATTAAAAATAGTATTAGATAATCAGAAAACTCACTACTACCCAACAGAAAACGGTATCAAAAATATTCAAACGAATCTGTTAGCGATGTAGAGAAAATATAACAAAAAAATCCTCCAAAATAAATTTGAATTTAGTTGTGATGAATCGTTACATACGAGACGTAACGAAAAATATGGATACGTGGTAAAAGTGATACTAAATATGAAGACTGGGTTAGTTATACTCATATATCTCATATCTCTTCGGATCACAAAATACACATTACACTCAACATAATGGCGTGGGGAAACGGTTCAAATATGAATAGAGTTTTTGTGGGCCGAAAGCGTATTTTGAGACTTAGATTCGACATGGATTTTTGCGAGAGTTGCAAACCGGTTTTCATAAGTGAAAAACTTCTAACAGTCCCATGTACTTATATTCTCGAATGTGTAAAATTCGCTAGAAACAACCTCGAGTACTTCGAAACGATTGCATCAACACATACATATAGTACAAGATTCGGAGGCCAGTTGCGGTTGCCAAGTCATAAAACCGCCAAGTTCAAAAACTCCCCAGTCTACAATGTTGTGTCTCTCTACAACAAATTTCCGACTCATATAATGAATTCTTGAAGTGATAATATCTCCTTTAATAGGGTTAAATCATTATTAATTGACAGGTGCTACTATACTGTGCAGGAGTATATAAATTATACTTTTTGATTATTTATTTAATGTTGTGTACTTTGTATAATTCTATATGTGAAATTTGACGTTGAAATATTTATTCAAATATTGTTAATGGTGCTTTTGTCTCCTTTTATCTCATTTTTTCAATCCTTCATATTTTCTGACCTACCATATGTACCTGGTTGTACCAAAAATAGTTAATGAATTATTATTATTATTATTTGTGATCATAATGTTCCCAAAAACATGTTTTTGAAGCTCTTCGGCTCTGGCCAATATTTGCAATCTTGACAACTAACTTCATATATCCCCGATTCTTCTGTGTTTTCTGATCCAACCTTCGGATTACAAAATAGTTGTGATTCGTGAAAAGTTTCATATGAAACTTTCATTGACTTTTTTTATTCCTCCAGTGTATTTTTATATACAGATTCACACGAAAGAGAAGCCCTGTAGTATTCGGAGAACACAGCGTGAATCAAGGGACAGGAGATACGAATTGATGTTAACTTCAAATTTGAAAAAGTTGTGATTCGTGAAAAGTTTCATATGAAACTTTCATTGACTTTTTTTATTCCTCTAGTGTATTTTTATATACAGATTCACACAAAAGAGAAGCCCTGTAGTATTCGAAGAACACAGCGTGAATCAAGGGACAGGAGATACGAATTGATGTTAACTTCAAATTTGAAAAAGTTGTGATTCGTGAAAAGTTTCATATGAAACTTTCATTGACTTTTTTTATTCCTCCAGTGTATTTTTATATACAGATTCACACGAAAGAGAAGCCCTGTAGTATTCGGAGAACACAGCGTGAATCAAGGGACAGGAGATACGAATTGATATTAACTTCAAATTTGAAGTTTGTAAGCCTCTTTCGGTAAGGAGTTCCAAAATTCAGCTGTTCTTTTGAAAATGATCCCCGAGCAAGAGAGGTTCGACAGGTCACCAATATCACAACAAAGGGTGGGAATTCCGGACTCGTCGGGTCACTCGTGTTGATACTGCCAACGATTGATGACAATTCAAAAGAGCACCGATCTTGGAAATATCTATTGAAGAACATGTCTCGGACCTTTCTACGATGCTCCAACGAAGTAAGCGAGTCTGTGAGCGAAGAATCACCAACAAGACGAATTGCCTTTTTCTGAGAGTCAAGAAATGTAAATGAATGTTCTGGTGCCGAGCTCCAAACATGAGGAATATATTCTTGAACAAGCCGTATATGTGCCTTGTTGATTATCAGAAGCTGACAAGAAGTGGAGTATTTCTTCACACGCATAGAAATCCAAGCTTCTAGGAAATACTCTTACCGATCGATCTCCCAGGGTTTTCCCGTATTGCTGATCGTAATTCCTAGTCGAAATACTTGACTTTATAGAAATAAATACTCCTGAGATCTTAGTATCAAAAAGATATCAGCTTTCTTTCAGAAGAGACATGCCTGGGTTATCCCATTACCCCATTCTATTATTTTCGACAACTCATCGTTGAAACTATTGACGCGCAATGCCTCTCTGGATTTTTGTTTCTCGTGCTTGTATGAGTGATTCACATGGATGAGAACCCCTGTAATGTTTGAAGAAAGATACGAATTGAAGAACTTTCAATTTGAAGTTCACAAGCCTCAGGAAAAACTTCCTTCGGTAAGGAGTTCCAAACTTCAATTGTTCTATTGAAAAATAATTCCTGAGCAAAAGAGGTTCGACAGGTCTCCAACCTCACAACAAAGCGGTGGGGATTCCGGACTCGTCGGGTCATCCGTGTTGATACAGACAAGGGTGGAACGATTGATGACTATTGGAAATAGCACCAACTGTGAAAATATAGAAGAGAGGCGAGTCTCTGATCCTTCTACGATGTTCCAATGAAGTGAGCGAGTCTGTGAGCGAAGAATCACCAACAAGAAGTTTCAATGAATGTTGTGGTGCCGAGCCCCATACATGAAAACTGTACTTGTAGATTGATGAACTAAAGAAATTGCAATTTTGCCCACAACAAGGTTGTATTCTATAATTTTGGTAACTTTTTAAGGACTCACGGTACGATATCATAGATATGTTGATTAAAAAATTGATCAAATTAATAGTTTTCGTGAATATGGAATTCGATACTCATCAAGAGTGGATGGTTGATATCGATTTGATGATTGTTTCAATAGTAACCGATATGAATATAATTTTATATTTCCAACAAGTTGTTGCATTTTACGAAAACGAGCTAGTCGTATCCATAATAGTCTACTGAATGAATACGACCCCAGTGTGAAGTACACTGAAGGCGTTCCTCGAAAATCATTCGTTTCCAAAGCTACGGAAAAAGCAATCGATATGAAACTTATCAAGTATCTGAAAAAATCAGGACTAATTATTGATGATCAACAATACGGATTTCGCCATCAAATATAAACCAGTGACTTATTGGCTGTATGTTTCACATATTGGGCAGCATTCGGAGCAACGTTAGCTGCTGCACTCGACATTTTGAAAGCGTTTGATCGAGTTTGGCATCGGGGTTGCCTTTCTGAACTGCTGCGTCCTATGGTTTACCTCCTCAATTGTGAGCTCTGTTGGAAAGTCTCTTGTCTAATTCTCTCTATGTGGTTGTAAATGGAGTATCGTCTGATATTCTCTTGATAAATGCAGGTGTTCCACATGGTTTAATTCTGGCGGCCACTTTGGTTTTGCTCCATATCAATGATTTCCTTGGGAAAACATCTTGATAGCACTCTTCATACTAGTTTCTCTTCCAGAGTCCCTATACCAGCTCGAGAAACAAAAATTCAGATAGGCATTAGCGTCAATAGTTTCAAAGGTCTCTCAATGAAAGCCGATATCTCTTTATCTAATATTCATATGTCAGAAGTAACTATCAGTACAATTTCCAGTATCTCGACTGGGAAAACCATGTGAGATCGATTCCTGGAGGTATTTCTGCTATTTCGTGCGAAAGAATACTTCATTTCCCGTTAAGCTTCTGATGATCTACAACCTGCCTACAGCCTGTAATAGAATGTACAAGTATGCAGCTCGGCACGTAGCAGTTTCGGAGACATTTCTCTTTTATATATATATATATTTTTTATATATACATCAATATATATATATATATATATATATATATATATATATATATAATTCGATTGATTTTGTGAGGTTGCAGTCAAAATCAATCAAATTATATTATAGCCAGTCACTAATTCTTCTCATATATATATATATATATATATATATATATATATATATATATATATATATATATATATATATATATATATATATATATATATATATATATATATATATATATATATATATATATATATATATATATGTATATGTATATATATATCGTCACTGATAAAGTGAGCCGAATTCTGAAAAAACACGACATCAAGACAGTTTTCACAGCAAACAATTAAATATCCTCTTTCCTGCGCTCACCTAAAAATACAATACTCAACGAATCACAAGGAATATATGAAATTCCTTGCCACGACTGCCAGAGAACATATATAGGACAGACGAACCGACGAGTATCAAACAGGTCCTACGAGCACGAACTAGCAGTACGTAATTCGGACATGACCTCGACTCTCTTCAAATATCACCACGAAACCGGACACAAAATCGACTTGAACAACACGAAGGCCATTGCCACAGCAAAAACACTCTACTCCTGAATAATTCGAGAAGCAATAGAAATAAAAAAGTCCCCAATGCCTCAACAAACGAGACAATTCACAAAGGCTCCTCAATTCCTGGAAACCATTACTACCCCATCGAAAATATCCTTAAATCAATCCTTTTCAAACCAGACCTTCATCGGGTCCGACCACATGTTCAACATCGTCCGACTCTCATATATAAAAAGCTATAAATACGATTCATCTATCCACAAAACAACAGTTTTCACTTTGTCAAGTTGAGATTTGGGGGTCAAGGAGACTCAGACCTGGGCATTTCCTCACAGTGAGGAAATCTTGATTTTTCCTTTGCAAAATTTCGACAGGAATTTCAAAATTTCCTAGCGATTTGCGGAAAATATTATTATTGGTTATTGTACAGAAAAACAAAATATGGATATGTAAAAATCAATTTGTTTTGTATGTAGTATAAAAGATCTGAAAATTACAAAAATCAGTATTCCTATGAATATGTTTCGATCTCAACAACTGTGAAAGTTGAAATATAATAATATATATATAAAATATTAATATTTTCAGTCAGATAAAACATAACCATTCAAAAAATACAAACCCAAGAAAAAACACCATAATAAACAGGGCACACCATTGCAATGTATTCATGAAACTATCAATATTGTCAATCTCTCTATAACAAGACCAGTACAGCTTATCCAATAATAAGTGGGACAAATTTCCGCCAAGTTAAATTGGATGAACAGTTCCATTGATAATGGATAAATGGGATAATTAGCCAATGCCTAAAAGACTTTTTTTTCGTTTTTACAAGAAATTGCTGACGAAAAGAACGGTTTCCATTCGGAGTTGATTAAAAATCTGCTCTTCTGCACTTGAAATTCCTCAGAAATGTTTTTTGAAAATCATATATAATAAGTGTTATTTGTATTAAAGTGTAAATCTGTACATAGAAACACTGAAACACTAGACATAAGACAATTATTCGGATATGAAATCATGATTTATATCCATTTACACAAAGTGGATGTAAATTTCAACGATCATGTTTATATTAAAAAAAATAAAAACAATATCACATCGAAAAATAGAGTTAAAACATAACTACTTTTCTCCGGGCTTGAAGGCCATCGTTCTTTGGAATTTCTTCCTAACGTTTCGCTAGCGTGAGTGGCCAGCTTCTTCAGAGGCTTACTCATTTCCGATGAGTAAACGTTTTGATTTCTTAAGGGGTATTTATATTGATGCAGGTAGTCTGGAGTGTTAATTACTTCTGTCGGGTTCGGGGAATAATCATCATTATTAGTTGCCGCACTACCTGCCGTGATTCCATTAGTTATTCTTGATTTCCTCAGAATGGGATTCCAAATTCT
This sequence comes from Zygogramma bicolorata, assembly GCA_032362365.1. NCBI lineage: Eukaryota > Metazoa > Arthropoda > Insecta > Coleoptera > Chrysomelidae > Zygogramma > Zygogramma bicolorata. The sequence continues at coordinate 24,845 of JAVJAQ010002863.1, forward strand.
GTTGAGATTCAACGCTTCTTCTTTTCTGTTGAAATTGTTCGCATGTTTCTGGATCTCTATTGCCTCCCGTACCAGTCGGCTATGGTAACCCTGGTTGGGAGCAATCAGTTTTGCATTTTCGAACAGAATCCTGTGGTCACCCTCACTCAGTGCGTGTTCCGCCACCGCCGATTCGTCGGTTTGCCCCAGCCTGCAGTTCCTTTCATGCTCTTTGAGCCTTGTACCCATGGATATTTTCGTGGTACCGATGTGAACCTTCCCACAGGAACTGGAATATCTTCAAGTGACCTTGAGGTCAAATGGATACAGTTTATCTGAGATCAACAGGGCCATGAAACTGAAGAGTCCTACGGTTCATAACAGGGAGGACTCTCAGGTAGTTGCAAATGCATATCTGCCATATATCCCGAGGGTCACTGACAGAATTGGGAAACTCTTGGGGAAATATAACATAAAAACGGTTTTCAAGCCGACCAAGAAGATCCAACAAAGCCTCAGGTCGGCTAAAGACAAGAGAGACCCACTGTCAGCAGCAGGGGTTTATCGCATACCGTGCACCTGTGAGAAGGTGTACATCGGTACTACGAAAAGATCCATGGGAACAAGGCTCAAAGAGCATGAAAGGAACTGCAGGCCGGGACAAACCGACAAATCAGCGGTGGCGGAACACGCACTGAGTGAGGGTGACCACAGGATTCGGTTTGAAAATGCCAAGCTGATTGCCCCCGACCAGGGTTACCATAGCCGACTGGTACGGGAGGTAATAGAGATCCGAAAACATGCGGACAATTTCAACAGAAAAGAAGAAGCGTTGAGTCTCAACAGAATTTGGAGTCCCATTCTGAGGAAATCAAGAGTAACCAATGAAATCACGGCAGGTAGTGCGGCAACTAATAATGATGATTATTTCCCAAACCCGACAGAAATAATCAACACTCCAGACTACCTGCACCAATATAAATACGCCTTAAGAAATCAAAACGTTTACTCATCGGAAATGAGTAAGCCTCTGAAGAAGCTGGCCATTTGCGCTAGCGAAACGTCAGGAAGAAATTCCAAAGAACGACGGCCTTCAAGCCCGGAGAAAAGTAGATATACTAATAACCTCGGCCGCGAAAGCCTCAACCATTTTGTCAGAGTTAAAACAGCAATGTCTCAGAAAAATTTCAAATATTTATTGCCATTCTACTACGATTTGATTCCAAATCATATAAAATGTCGAGTCATTTTTATTTTTCAAACTAAAGACTGAAAAATGGATTCGAGAGTCTCGTCGAAATTTATTTCATGAAATCTTCCACTTCAGTTAAGTAAATTATTTCATTTTTCAATACCATTATGCTGAAATCTACAAATTTATAAAACATACATGTAATTCTTATCTCTGATTTTGTCGCAACAAGCTTTTATCTCCTAGAGTATAATTGAACCGTTTATTCACTTTTTTACAAATTAATGTATAAGATTTCTTTCATGAATTTTAAATAAACTTTATTATTATAGATTCCAATATAAATTCATTTTTTATCACATTGTGGTGGTTTGAAAACCCAGAAAAATTACAAAAAACAACAATTAATATATGAATGATCTTTGACATTAATAAGAAATCCACTGCTGTTTCTGAAATGAAAATATGACAAAATGTTTGAACTACGACGCTCGCAGGAAAAAAATAAGCAAAGACATGACTTTGGAACGAACCCTCTAATCCATCCACCCGTAATATAAATTTCCCCAAATGATATTTCCATATGGTTGGCTAACTATCCCATTTCTCTCAATGGCCGTGCGTCCTTCAACGAAAGCGTCGCTCATATCATCATTTATCTTCCAATTTCTTCATCAACTTCTCCAGCTTCATCGCCTGCTGGACGTTGCCCTTGATCTTCAACTTTCCCATCATGTACGCGGTGGTGGGCTTCAATTTGCCGGAGAAGAGACCGAGGAAGTTTTTGGTATCGACGGTTAGGGTGACGTCAGGGTTGGCGGGTGGTTCGCCTTGGCCGCAGAGTCCTCCACCGTTCTTCATGTCCAAATACCTGAAGACAGAAATCTTCATTGGGTTTCACATGATAATATATAAAAATGAAAGTTAGAGAAAATTACGGAATTTGGGGTAATTCTCAAACTATTAACGAAAGTAAATAAACGTATATATAAATAAAACTATATATTATTTATCATTTCTAAACCCCTCAAAAAACCTTAACCAATATGAAAGCAAGAAAACAGAAGAAAAAATTTGATCAAAAAAAGTATGAAGAATTGAGATAACCAAACAAAAAAAATAAGAAGGAAATGAAAATTGAACAGTGAGATCAATCATGTGTTGAATTATCGACGGTGGGAAGAACAAACAGGGCTAATATAACTGATCACTCCTCGAAAAGTTTTGTGTTGAACCCACAATTGTGATTATTTGAAATCTTAACGTCCTGATTAGACTCTACTTATTCTCAACGCTTTTCTCAATATATTCCTTAATTTTTTATACTGGTTTAATGTTTCATTTATTTCTTGTTGTTTCTTGTGTCGATTACGTTTTATTTTTTTGACGAGATCGTTTGCAATTCGACGGATATTAATTAATTTTGAAAAATAGCGAATGATTCTGTTCACAAATAAATGATGCTTTGAAATTAGTAATAAAGTTATCAATCCTTCATGAAGAACAATAACAACAGTAAGGAAATATCATTCTTCTACTCTCAGCCGCAAACATGCTCATTTTTTTATAGTTTACTAAACGGATAAGTAGGCGATCCAAGTTAACTGGATGGCCTGGATGGATAGGAATTCCATCAATCACAAAGAACAAATAGTTGGTTAGCAGCGACAACCTTGTATAAACGTGACAATTTTGATATGTCTACCTACAAACACGAAATCCAAGTTTTATTCAAGCATACCTAAATGAATCTACTCGTATCTGAAATAATTTCTAGTTAATCTAGTTTATTGAGTCAAGTTTGAACTGTCACAATCGATGTTTTTTTTGTGGAATTGAAAGACATACATGTAATCTTCGATATAATAATTAAATGAAATTATACAGTCCAAGTGGCCAAGCTGGTAAAACCCAACAGGCCACTTGGACTCTATAATTTCAGCTAATTATTGGTGTGAAGACTAGATATTAGTCCTTCAATTCCAAAAAAAAACACAATGTGTTCGTTTGTAGACATATCAGAATTGTGACGTTTTTACAAGGTTGTCCCTGGTAATCAAGTACTTTTTTCTCTGTGATTGGTGGAATTCATATCTTACCCTACGTGGATATGAAATCGTATCCATTCGGTTAACTGGAATCACCTACTTATCCGTTGAGTAAACTATAAAGAAATCTGCATATTTACCGGTGTGAGTAGGAAAAATATAATTTCCTTACAGTAGAAAATCTTGAATTTTTCTTCAAGAAAATTTGACAGGAATGTCAAAATTCTCTAGCAATTTGCAGATAATATAATTTTTGATCAACTATATACATTTTTGTGTTTATTTGGTTAACTTTTTCGATGATATAAATAATACAGATAATGGAATCAATACGACTCAACAAGAAACATTACCACATTCAAACAAACTTTGAATGGATTCGTTCCACTCCCCCAGCGCTATTTTTGAAACTAGCGAATATTTTTTTCAATCATCATTTTCCATTCAATCGAATTCTTGTATTCAGAAAAATTATAATTTTTGTGGAGGTATGAAGATCAGAGAAACTCCTCGATATTTTTCTTCCCCAAATCGACATGTACATAGGCACCTAGTTCCATAATTCATTCATATTTGCATTGCATTGATGAGTAACGAAGCTTGATTATGTTTATGAGGAATTAACCGAGTAAAGGAGTTTTTAATGGAAATGGGTCAATGTTTCCTTTGTGTTGTTGTATTGGTGTGTTGTAATTTATCATTCGGTGCACAATATAGAAAGAAGGTTACTTGTTTCAGATAGACCCTTTCTTCATTTTTGCGAATGTCTATGGATCATACACATATCGACAGAGGAGTGTTTTAATGTTCCTTTTTTATACAAGTGTTGTTGTTCATGGGTTTGAAGGAATAAAATTCGAAAAGAGTTACTCAAGAACAATATTGGTGTATCAGTAATCCAATTTGCGATTGCAGTAATATTGAATATAAATAAATGCAATTTTTTCCCTCGATTCAGATGAATTAATTTCCTTCCAATAACTGAAAAGCGAAATTTATTTATTCGTGTCACCATTTTTCGCTGTCCAAATTGCATTTATCGGGAGTAATTACACAAGTGATTCAAAATTACCGATAATTTTCCATGAAAGCATGTTGTCTGAAAACTGCATGAGTTTATTTTCATATTTTGTCGAAAGAGCCCGACTCCGAAGGAGGAGGGCTCTTTTAGCAAAATATGAAAATAACCGAATGCAGTTTTTTTACTGACAACATGCTTGAATGGAAAATTATCAGGTTTATTTTGTTGCACGAGAGTAATTCGGTAGAATATTTCCGGAGTTGAAACAACGACGTTTAAAATTCAGTATTCATGCCTGTCAAGATGACAAATGTTTATTTTAACAATCGTTACTATAGATACGCGGACCGAGCGGGTATTTTTCGATACCAACCGGGTATTTACCAGCCCGAAAATGTCCCGCCGGGAATTTATCGGGAGTAATTATACAAGTGCTTCAAAATTACCGATAATTTTCCGTGAAAGCATGTTGTCTAAAAACTGCATGACTTTATTTTCATATTTCGTCGAAAGAGCCCGACTCCGAAGGAGGAGGGCTCTTTTAGCAAAATATGAAAATAACCGAATGCAGTTTTTTCACTGACAACATGCTTGAATGGAAAATTATCAGGTTTATTTTGTTGCACGAGTGTAATTTGGTTGAATATTTCCGGAGTTAAAACAACGACGTTTAAAAATTAGTATTTATGCCTGTCAAGATGACAAATGTACATTTTAACAATCGTTACTATAGAAACACGGACCGAGCGGGTATTTTTCGAAACCTACCGGGTATTTACCAGCCCGAAAATGTCCCGCCGGGAATTTATCAAAGGTAATACCACGAGTCCTTCAAATTTAATCGATAAATTTTCATTTTCCACAAAAACTTTTTTATTTGGCAAAAGTATGAAAACGAACCGATTGATAAAATCACGAGTCCGTAGGACGAGTGATTTTATCTAATTCGGTTTGTTTGAATGCTTTTGCCTCAAAATAAAAAAGTTTGAGTGTTTCGAAAATGAAAATTTATCTTATTAAATTTGAAGAACGAGTTGTATTTGGAAAGATTATTTTTTGAACAAATAGAAGGAAGAACAATTTAATTGATCAGTATTTCATTTACATTAGAAGGAAACAAGAAAAGATGAAAATTTTACTAATTTGAAATGTCAAACAACGATGTATGCCCTCTATGATCCAGAAGAGATATAATGCTTACGCATTGAATATGATATGACGATACCAAGAGATGGCGTCACACCTCTCATTGTACAAGGTTGATAATTGAAAATTTCTTATGACATGAAAATCGCGCCAGAAGGAACATAAAATCATTCGTTATGTCGTTGTATCAAAATCTGCATACAACGGTTTCTTCTCATACAACAAAAAATGAATTGTATTTAATGAAAACTAATTGTACGCCATCTTCATTTGAAGGAAACCTTAAATATTTGAATCGCTATATCTGTCATAAAGTTGAGGTTATGAGTTATTTACGTGTTTGAGTGTTCATTGAAATGTGTTATGTTATTATTATGCTGAAAAAGTGAAAAGTGAATGACTATTAATAATAAGGTAACTGTTCATTCATGATAATTTATATAAATATGAGCCAGTTCAATAGAATCGACGCGGTAAACCGTATAGTTTTGACAGTTCAAAGGTAAACAACGTTTTATCGAAACAATCGAAAGGACCAGCTAGTTTTATCAGTATAATACCCAATGATTGGCTAGAATAACCATAGAATAACCCGCTACTATTGGTTGAAATGCCAAAAACGTCACATTTTGACAAGTGAAAAAAATAATCGCTGTAATTGATCGAAAATGTTCCGCTTCATATGGGATTTTTAACATACGATGGAAATATTCATCAAAAATCCCATATCAATTTCCATGGCAACATTCAGCTTCATTGACAATCATTTTCAGTTGTTGAAATCAACATATCATTTCACAAAGACGTCGGTAAGTTAGGCAGGCGTCGGAACGTGAGTTACGAACATCTCAATTTTACTATAAAATCATTCGCAACTCAATAAAATTGCATGAATTGATGCGATTTTCTCAAGTTGCATAAAATAAAGCATGTTTTCTTCATGTGCAATGAGTCACAGTGATTTAGTTCTTTTACTGGTTAATTTGTTGTCGAAAATTATCAAAAAATGATTATTCTGTATATTTCAACAATTGTTTGTAACCGAGATGATTTGAAAACGCGATAAGGTATATTTATTGCAATAAAATAGAAATGAACGAATTAAGATATTTATTAGTATTAGCGGTGATATTTTATTCATTTATCATGGTAAAATTCAGATATTTTCGAATGTTGGCAACGGAAGAACTTGCTCCAAATGCAACAACTATCAATAACAATAATCTAGGTAGAAGTAAACAAGACAGTAGATACTGTAAGTAATGAAGACAGCTGGGCCAAGCAAAACCAATCGATATTTGAGGATATAAAACAATGATATTGAGGCCCTACTGGTATCATGCCCGAAATGGTGCTGAAATCTCATTCAAATTCCTAATACCGCTTTCACTTACCATTTGCCTTCTTCCTCCCCAGTCACGTGAAATGCGAAGATGGCCTGTGTTTTCGACACCGCCTCTGGCGACAAAATTCCGTCAATTTTTTTGAATACAGCAGCTATTTGCCCCGTAGGCGCAGTCTTCTTGGCATCTGGTCCGAAAATTGCAGGTATATTCTCGTCCAGGAAGAAATCTGGTGCCAACCTAACATAAAAAAAAACTATATAAATCCTCACCCCTTTCTATTCATTTTCTGAACGAAATGAAAGCTTTGCACTTTCGAAATCAGAATATAATACTAGGTTTTTGATGTGATATTTATAATCACGTGGTATGTAAGTTACCGCAATTTATTTTCAATACAAAGTGGGCTATGCAATGCAATACCCCATAGGAAGGATGTAATTGGAAACTCCATCATCCAAGGATATCTTTTGATGAAACTTCGGTATCTGTGATGGAAGAAAAGCATTTCTTCTTTCAACTTCTCCCCAAGGAAAGCCTCGCTTAACCTAACCTAACCTAACCCTGATACTTTTTCCAGAGACCAATTTCGTTAACACTAAACTGATATCATTTGCACCCAAGGTAATATTCATCTCTAGAAAAAGTCCCAAATTTCATACCAATAAATCAAATCTCAACGTTTGAATTATATTGTTTTTGATTCAGCTACTAATGATGAAGTATTTTGGCATTATTTGTGGTGTTAATAGTCCCGAATCTAATATCCATCTCCATCCATACTACTATTATATAGAGGTGAAGTATCTAACTGTTTTTTAGTTCGTTTGTTTGTATGTTCATTTGTGTTGTATGAAGTAATCTTCTTAAACAGTGATCCGATTTTGAAAATTTTTTCACAATCAGAAAGCTACACTATTCAGGAGTCACATAGGCTATTTTATTACGATTGAACAAAAAATTTAGTGAAAAATGATAGTACATCAAATCGGAGAAGAGAGGGCGAGATGTGATGCTTTACCAGAGTGTGCTAACGTTTCGGTTTGACTTCTACACGGATGAAGTCGCGGGCCTCAGCTAGTAATATATAAAGTAGCTATGGCAGGTCAATGATTGTTTTGGTGTTAGAGAGTATATATGATCTTCTCAACACATATTTCAAAAATCGAAGATAGTTTCAAAAATCATAAAACCAATATTTATGTCAAATAATAATAAGTTCTTTTGGGCTAACGATTTTTCAGGTATAAGTCAAAGCACGAGGGTTTTTATGCGTCCTGCATCGAACGTCTATAAAAAGTAAGTGAGCTGTCAAGGAAGGACAACCTCAGCCGTCTTTTCAAAGTCAGGAAATAATGATCGACTACGCTGAATTGAATATTTTTGTATAACGAATCAGTATAATTTCTGCTCAGTGAGATATTGCAATGCGTGATGTATTTTCCAAAAAATCAACTGACCTATCAGCGTTGTCTGGATTGCAGGCGTACTGCTTCAGATCCGTCACGCCAGCCTTCCTAAGGACGTCCTCGTCGACGAAGAAGTTGCCGGTGCACGTTTTGGGATCCTGCGTCAAGATGGCGTAGGCGGAATCGCCCATTATGTCCACCTTTCGGCTGAAGTCGTGCGAACCATTTCCTTTCAGCATTACGATAGCTGCCGTGCTAATTACTGAAACGAAAACATATGTCACAATCCAGATTGCAATAATCAATAAATATCTCTGCATAAATGTCGATTTTTTGTTGTATCTAGTGGGAAAGCTATTATTTATGCATATTTCCTCTGACGAGCTCAAGAGATATTTTTCTAGTAGCTAAATAAGCTTGTATTGGGTTGACAGTGAAATGTTTCCCGATGTATGTTTTTTTTTTTGTAAACTACTCTTTATTCGTGTGCTTGGTATAAAAATCGTGCAAGAAAGAGTGACTTCAATAAGATTCAGTGTCCGTCGCGCCAAGTAGGCAGGGAAGTAGTTGATTTGAATGACTCTTTCTTCCTTATTGTGAATGATTCAACTTATATCAATGAAATATACATTATCAACATAGAGAGAGAGAAGAAAAAGCTGAAAATTACTTCGTCAAAACTTTCTTTTCTCCAGAAAAATAATTGTCTTCCTAAATACAGGGGAACCGTAGGTACGCGCCATTTTTATCCTTGTCCACACCGTCATTATCGGTGATCGTTAAAAATTGGTTATGATAATTTTGCCAAAAGTCTGTAGATAAAAGTTCTCGTATAGATACGGCAATAGTCCTGTGCTATCTTATTCATTTTTTTTTATTTACCATTTCCCTCTGAGTCATCTCTTTCAATTTCACATTTGTGGCTGGAATTCATCTTCCGCGATGGAGAGCATTAATAATAATAATTGAATTTAAGATACTTTAAAGGACATTTTTTGGGGAAGTAATTTTTGGCTTTTTCGAACTCTCTGTCGATATGTGTTAATCATTAATAATTAATAGACGCTTAAATCACTCACTCCCTCAAAACTTCCTTCTCTTCAGAAGAACTATTATGTTTCTTGACATCGCCCAGATTCACGGGAGACCGGTTAAATCACAATCGTAAGGTTGTAAGGGTAGTGGTAGGTCTACTGACCCAATGCAGGTTCTGTCAAGAAGAGGAAGAAATCGCTATGTGAATAGGTACCGAGCGATCGCAAGGCTGAGACACGCATGATCCAGGGTCGAGAAACCAGAGGCTGCTAGCTATATGAATGGGTCAGTTTCGAGGCTATGGAGTCTCATCAACGAGATCAATGAGCTCTAATAACCAAGGAGCATCACAATAGATCTGAAAGGTCGCAGTGAATCAGGCCATGGGCAAGCTCCCCCAACAATCTAATCTATACTACTCCCTTGATACAAAATAATCTATTCCATAATAAAGTACCCACAAAATTCAAAAGATCATCACCTATGTTGTACTTTTACTGTCACAAATCGCTCTGTAAATACCGAGCGATAGCAAGGCTGAGACACGCATGATCCAGGGTCGAGAAACCAGAGGCTGCAAGCTATATGAATGGGTCAGTTTCAAGGCTATGGAGTCTCATCAAAGAGATCAAGCTAGAAAATGAGCTCTAATAACCAAGGAGCATCACAATAGATCTGAAAGGTCGCAGTGAATCAGGCCATGGGCTAGCTCCCCCAACAATCTAATCTATACTACTTCCTTGATACGAAATAATCTATTCTATAATAAAGTACCCACAAAATTCAAAAAATCATACCTATGTTGTACTTCTACTGTCAAGGCAGTTACTTTTACTGCCTAAGCACAAAACATATTTTTTATTCGTCATTTTTTGATATAAATGTGATTCAGGCTATGCATAATTTCAAAGGTGTAATGAGTAATTGCATTTCGTGAAAAAAATTGTCTTGAAAATACCACACATATACCTCTTCAAATAATGTTTTCCGGCTTTATGTAACTACCCAAATATCAACCTGCCTAGGGACCTATGCGACCGTATTTCAAGCGAAAATTTATGCTTTTGAACTGTGTGCGGAGAGATTGGCAGAATCCAACCTCACACACAAGTCAATTAAAATATTCTCGGACAGTCAAGCGGCGCTGAAAGCTATTGGCTCTTACCGATTAACGTCTAAACTGGTAACAAATTGCCAAAAACGACTCTCCTCAATAGGAAGATTTAACAAATCGTCTCTGGTCTGGATTCCGGGCCATATTGGCCTGGAAGGCAATGAGGCTGCTGACTCCCTTGCAAAGGAGGGTGCTGCATGCAGCTTCATCGGACCAGAACCTGTCATTGGCATCGCTTCAGGCTTTGCCAAACAAACATTGAATACCTGGATGGCAAGAAGATTTATGGACTTCTGGCAAAATCTTCCAGGATTGGCTCATTCCAAGGCGTTTATTCACCCTTCGAAGTCGGAAACCAAACAGTTGTTGGACTACAGTAGGGACGAACTACGATGTCTAACTGGCCTTCTCACAGGTCACTGTCATTTGAATCATCAGATGCAGAGAATCGGACTGTCAGAAGACAGCTTGTGTCGTCTCTGTCTGGAAAGTGATGAAACAGCAGAGCACATAATTTGTGCCTGCCCCGCTGCGGACCGAATCAGGTTTGGCAAGGTTTCACTCTTACCATCTGAACTGAAAGATCACTCACCATACAAACTAATAGGCTTCGTTAAGAAGCTGGGTTTATTTGGTCGAGTTTGAATAGGTCTGAGCAACAATAAACCCTTATGGGTTGCAGTTGAGGGCCGAACTGACCCACTCACTTCTGACCTAACCTAACCCTAACTACCCAAAACTAAAGGAATAAGGAGAATCCTCAAGGGAGACTGCTCTCGGCTTATTTCATTTGAAATTCCATATGATGTAGTCGAAAACATGTAGAAAGAAAGTGTCGTTGGCCTTCTGCCTTAACCCGACGAGATACAAAATATTGACATCATTCCTTTCGTTTACATCATATATAAAAATGTGATACTGTACCTGTCCTAGGCCAAAGAGCATTCACAGCAATATTAAAGGGCTTGAACTCCTCATGCATTCCAAGAACACACATAGACATTCCAAATTTGGCCATTGTGTATGCTACGTGATTTTTGAACCAAATGGGATTCATGCTCAATGGGGGCGAAAGATTCAGTATGTGTGCATGGTTACTCTTCTTCAAATGGGGTAAACATAATTTGGATCTGAAATAATAATTATAATTACATTTCTTGATATCATGATATCTAAAATGAGATTTATAGTAAAAATTCAGGACTTCTCTATTACTCCAGTCTATGATGGTAAAAAAGTGTAAACTGTGTATTTATCCCATACAGCACCGATTCGTATGAAAATTTGGATATAGGTTCTACTTACCCTCTATTTCAAAATCTACCATGTGCCAAGGGTTGCTTTTTTAGAGGGGGGGTAAAAACCACCCCTATTCGAAAAAAAATATGAAAATTTTAGATTAGAGCATGTAATAAACTGAAATCATATTGGTATCAATAAAATCAATCAATTGATAATTTTTAATATAATTTATGGTTCAGTAATCAGTGTCAGCTCCCCCCTTATGACAGAATATCATCAGAAAATGATAATTAACATGTTATTTGGCAGTTATTCAACTTATTCAGTATCTATTCGCATTTATTTTGAGATTTAGCTTCTATCTACCATCTATTTCAAAGTTGAGGTTGTGCCTGGGGTTGATTTTTATTCATCAGAAGTGAAAACTACCCCGATTCAAAAAAAATTACAAAATACTTCTTTTGAGCGTGCAGTCATCTGTAAGTAGGTACGTTGAATTAACCTTGATAGACAATTTCTGATCTATTAAACAGTTTGGACCCCTTAAAACCACCCTTATGATAGTTTTCATTAAAAAATTATATCGAAATTGTTATTGAGTAACCGGAAAACCCTACTGAATGAAAATTCAGATTCAAGACTCGACCTCTATACTCGGGGTTGCTTTTGATTTTTTAAGGGTGACAACATTGAAACCATCTACCTTTATCGGTAATAATTATCGAAAGAAACTATCCAGTCATGATTCAAGTTAGTAATGAGGGGATAGTAATGATTTTACTGGGTTCATTGATTGAAATAATTCGCACAACAACACTAGACAAATTTTTATTAACTCCACTTCAAAATACAAGTACCGACTGGCTAATAAAACATTTAGACTTTTCAATTGTCTCATCGAATTTTCTCGACATATATATATATATATATATATATATATATATATATATATATATATATATATATATATATATATATAATATACATATAGTTCTACTAGGCCTTAAATATAGTTACTAAGTGTATTCTTCAATATACTAATGTACATACTCTAAATTGTACAAAAATGATTTTTGGTTTTTTCCCATAACTCGCTTAGCCTTTAAGCAATCAAATTCACCAAAAAAGTTTTTGTAGCTGTTTTCAAGAGCTATAAGCTCATTCACATTTTTGTTTCAGATCATATTTTTGAAAAGGTTTATGCTGAAAGGGCTCAAAAAAGATACTTTGCGCGAACACTCACAATATTTAACTGGCCATATCTTACTCTTTTTTCATCCTGCAGGTGAAAATGAAACACCGAATATTTCAGAAAAAAATAACCTTCAATTTTGCATGTGATCAATACTTTTCCAGTTATTTCGAAGAAATGGTGATTTTTCGCTGAATTACGTATATGATTTTTTCTCTTCAATCTCATTTTTTTCCAAAACTACGTACTTTCAATTGATGAAAAACTCGGAACTAATCGAGAGAACATAAATGCAGTGAATTATGAAGTGACAACGATTTTTTGCAAAGGGGGAGGAAAAGAGGATGAGTTATTCACAATTTTTTTCCAACGAAAAAATAGGATTCAACATTACTTCCTTCATACCTCGGTCAGTTTTGATGCTGGGATCTTTCATGAATAACAGATATGAAGGATTTTTGAAGGACTTCAAAAAAGGTCCGATGAGTTTTTCCCGGAAAATGCATTGGTTTTTGGTTATTGTACGTAGAAACTTTCCATTTTGGCGTTCGAAAGTATCAATGCTTTCCGTAGGTTTTTCGATTAGTTACATATTTTTCCAGTTATTTGCGAAAAAAGATCTGGAAACGTGTTTTTTTTGCCTGAAAACCGACAATTTCACTCGCGAATAAGTCGAAAAGTATTGATTTCCAGGAAAAACTTCATTAAACAAAAAAAAGCTCAGAATTAGTTATAGTTATTGATTTCCGTACTTATTTCCAATAAAAAAAACTCCACCCCCAAGAAGGGGTTTCATCCACCCCCAGGGAGGAAGCAACCCTCGGCACAGGGTAGATTTTGAAAAAGAGGGTATGTACATCCTGAATCCAAATTTTCATGCGAATCGGTGCTGTATGGGATAAATACACGGGAAAATGGTCATAGACTGGACTATATAAGTTGAACAAACAAACATGTTGAAAACGTTTCAAATTTTTCGTTAGCAACACAGTCTTCAACAGAATATCAAAATAAATTTCATTTTTACGTCTAGAAACTCAGCTCCTATTTCAAACAAAGCAAATCTATGAATCAGGACAAAGACATATTTCTCACTTTGTATATTTTTTTCATATTCTTCAAACCTACTCACTTCCCTGAAAATGCGGTTTGCTGTCAAAAAAATCCCTCAAAAATTGAACCATATGGCGGGTTTTATTCAGTATTGCTTGAAAGTCGTTTTGCGCATCTAATGATATGAGTTCTCCATACTTTTTTAACAAAATACGATAAATATTTCAAATTCGAAAATTAATAAAACTCACACCAAAAATGTCCCTCTGGTATTGACACTATGCATCAAGTCATATCGTTTCATTTCAGTCTCTGCAGTTCCAGTAAGTGAAATGGCCGAAGCGTTGTTGATGACTATATCTATGCCTCCAAACTTTTTCACAGCTTCGTCTACGGCGTTCTGTACTGCTTTTTCATCCCTCACATCCACGACGCATGGGAATCCTTTGCCACCGGCCTTTTCGACTGAAAAAAGTTGTGGGTTTGAATTCGCTTAAATACCTATATGATTACATTATTTTTCGATTTGAGGAATAAATCTTCAAGCAAATCGTACATGTTACGCTTTCATAGGATGTTCAATTTAAAGTTTTTATTGCATGCCTTTCGGTTTGAAAAATGCACTATCAACGTTTCAGTGATATATGGAACGTGTGATGTTTAAATCTTCGAGTATGTATATGTTGATACTCTATTTGATTCAGTGAAATAGCTGGGCATTTCAATTTCATCTAAGAAATCAGACTTTGATTTCGATTCAGAGTGAGAATTTCGAAATGAGTAGAAATCAGCAATAATTTATTTTTGAGTATGTGGCTCGGATGTTGTATTGAATCAACAAACATAGTAATAGATGTAATCGTTACAGAAATAAACTACTCATACTTTCTTCACACGCTGAATATATGGTCCCGGGAAGCTTTGGATGAGGTTCAGCCGTTTTCGCAGCAACAACAACATTCGCGCCATCTTTGGCAACCTTCAAAGCTATCGCTTTTCCGATGCCTCTGCTTGCACCTGTGACAAACACGGTCTTCCCAGCTAGTTTTCTGAAAGCGAAAGAAAAATTTCTTATGAGTAAAGGCATGTTGTGGAATAAGGGCGTGAAGTTAGCCAAAGTCACAGAATACACTTAAAATAATAACTCGATTATTCGTTACCTGTTATTAAGTTGATTTATGAATATTCTTAAACGGATTTCAATTATCAATGGATATTCAATATAGGGTATGTAACCATCTGTCTTGGAGAAAATGGGAGTGTGATGTAAAATATGGGAAAATTTTCAAAAAATTTAGTCAAGGTATATGGAATGCATGTGAAAGTTAAAAGTGACAAATCACATACAGTATGAAGTATGTGATGATTAGTAGCTCAGTCAGTGATGGTGGAGTGGGAGAAAAATAAAGAAAATTCCTAATATTTCCAGAAGAATATCTAAAAGTGTTTTGGATTAATATTTGGATTCAGGTTGTCAAATTCCATACAGAATGAAGCATGTGATCATTTGTTGATAAATGTGGAGTGAAAGAATAGTTCACACCCTTCCATTCCCGACACATTCGCGCAGAGCGTGGTTATGGGCCCAGAATAAATATTGGAGAATTTTCGCGAAATAATCAATATTATCATTATAACAATTCTTTCAGGAAAGTGTTTTCAAATTCGGTCTTTCAGAAAGGTTTTTCATTTGGGAAATTCTAATTTTCTAATTTCTGACAGGGTTAGTTTTCACAAAAAGTGGCTTAAAAAGAGCCACGAGCCATCAGAAGAACATCTGAGAAAAAATAATAAATATATGTACAAATTCAATTTGCCTGATAACGAACAAAATTAAAAAGGTTCAAACTAGAGGATAATTCGGCTAATTATATTGGGTGCCGAAACTTAAAAAATATATTGTTTTTCACAAAGAAAAATTAAGTAAAAAATCAAGTAAACGTCGAGTTTCAATAATTGAAATTGTGATCACGCGAACACCAAGCATGTCCAAAAATCACTTATTTTTTCTTTCATATTTTTTGTATATTTTTTTCAAAAGCCCTATCACTGTACACTTGAGAGATTTTTTACTGAAAAACTGATCTTGTTGGGATTCAATTTAACCTACCTTATCCCCTTCATAACACTCAAAAAAAAATACGTAGATCTACTAACTTTTGATGTGCAATTTTAGTATTTCTACGTAACTTTTTGAATCTGGTCTACGTCTTTTTCAAATTCTTGATTGGCAACCCTGATCGGCAGTGAGAAATCTGAATCGAAAACAAACCGGCGTCCAACGTTGGTATATAGGAGGAAGGTTACGAAATGTCATCATATCGATCCCTCCATATTGCGGGGGCGTCAATGAGGTGAAATTCCACGATATACTAATATGCAAGTGGATTTCAGTTTTTGGTTTCTGATTGGTAGATAACAACAGATAGCAAAAAAAATTCCTGCTTCCCTAATAAGATCTATGAATATTCGAGTACATTGAAAATCTAACTTTATGGTGTTCAATACTGAATTTCAGTTGAGAAAAAGTGTGGATATACTCTTCGTATTTGTGTTTGGTTTGACAGATATAATTCAACTCGATCTGATCTCGATGTATGTGAAAATTGAAAACGAAAGCAAATGAAAAATTGATGACTGTGTTCATAGGCGCCAATTTCTGCATGAACTAAATAATATATATGTAACAAATAGGATTAAAATCATAATTTTACCCATGTTATAAGGCCTGCCGTCTTTGTTTATTCTTTAAAATGAAAATATTTGCTATCTCGTGATTACTGACTTCTTTAAAAAGGAGCTCTGTAGAAGTTCAAAATAGCACAATTGTTTAGTCTTTGTTGTGTCATCGTGGACCGTGAATACGTTTTTGATTTGATATATATATGCGAAATTGGTATTCTGGGAGTTTATCCGTTGATTTGTCGGTATTGACTTTCGACGTTTCGCCAACATCTCAGTATCTGTGAAAACCTTCACTGTAACATATATATATATATATATATATATATATATATATATATATATATATATATATATATATGAGAGATTGTGTCGGGTTTCGCAGTCTGAGGAATAAAGTGTACTCTTTATTTCAGTTCGAGCTGAAATAAAGAGTTCACTTTATTCCTCAGACTGCGAAACCCGACACAATCTCTCATACATAATCTGTTCAGTCGATTCAAATCTCTACCTTTATATATATATATATATATATATATATATATATATATATATACATGAGGAACCTATAGGAACACCTTATTTTGTCGGGATTCAAACTCAAAAAAATAACTTCATACAGTTCAAGCGTTTATATTGGTTCTTGAAAGGTCTAACAGAATGTAATAGAACAAGTCAGTAGAATCTGATAAAAAATGTATAAATCAGTATAGGTCAGTATGAAAAATAGTTAAAAAATGTTCAGAATTGACTTCTCCAAGCATTATAGTTGAGTACAAAACAAATAGGAACATCCAAATTATCTTAAGAACAAACCATCACAGAACTCATCAGTTTTAATTTGAATGTAAACTTGCATCATATGCAAATCATAAACTAAAAACTGACTACCACACAAATACTAAAATACAAAAATTATCATGCTTTTTATTGTTAACAAACCCCATTGCCACAATACAAGTCAATATGATGTATTTCCGAAACTGTACAAAAGTATAAATCTAAAGAATTATATTATTTTTTCTAATTAGTATAATTCTAGGTATCATAAAACTTCATTTTTATTTTCCCAAACTCCACAAATACAAGACAGAAAACACAACGCAACGCGCAATGCAGGTTCAGGTATGCTGTGGTCTGTGACAACGGCAACGCAACAAATCTTTCACTTTTACAACAGAGTAACAAAGACAACAAGAGACAGAGACAATCAGGAATCAGCCACATAAAACATATATGTTTATGTGTTCTGTGACAATTTCTTTGCTCTTTTTCTGTTTATCTTTGGTTCTATGGGGTTATACCACCTATAGAGATTTTTAATTTACCCAATTTACCCCAGAATTGCCAACTTCGATTTCCCCATACCCTGCCCCTAGCCTCAGGTACCCCTTCGCCCATAAACTCGTGACATTTCGTAACTTTCCTATATATGAACGTTGCCGGCGTCTTATTTTAGAGAACTTGGGCAACTAACATAACAATTCTGCAAAATCAAACTCATCATTATCTGGGAACCAATAAAATGATCAAAAATCAAATTCGGCCTTGTTCATTTTCATTGCTTACATAATGATATATTGGAATTTCGAATTAAGATCGGAGCGCCACTTCGGAGGAAACTTCAACTGATCTACACGTTCTACACCTCTTTGACAACTATAATTAGGCATTCCAGAGCACGTGATATCTGGTGGGGAAATATCAGGTTTTACTCTTTTGAGAAAAACAAACGAATGTTTCTGGGGGGCAGATGCCGCCGTATTGGTTCATTTTGTCATTTGACAAGATGTTGAAAAGTATCTGGAATGCCTAATTCTAATCGAGGTTAGGACTTTGAAATTACTCGAAAATTTAAACCCGTTAGTAATAATGTGGTCAGCTTTCATTTTCGTTTTTAGTGTTTTTCATGTTTTGTGAGATTGTTAACCATTAATTTGTGCCTAATAATCACATTAGCTATCTCAATCATATTATCATATTCCACAATTTCATAATAAAATCACAGTGCCACTTCGAGCAAGACGTCAACTAAACTCCACCATGAAAATCGAAAAATGAAACTTTATACCACTTATATTGAATAAAATAAATATATAAAAATATAAGTAGGCACATTTCTCAATTTTCATGAGACCTACCACATAGTATTTCATTCCATCAAGTTATTAAATTCCACCGTTGATAGGATAATATCATTTGAAGGGGTGGATATTAAAGACTAAGGATATATTAGATAGGTGGCATTAGGGAATTCGTTTTCAAGTCATGTTCATTTTTTTTATATATTTTTCTTGCGCAGGTCATAGCTTGAATCACACATTTTTTTATTACTCATACATAATACCAAAAGATGGCAATCAATTCACAAACAGAACTTTTTTTGTCAATTTCGTAGACTATTTATGTTTTGAAGATTGTCCAAATGCCTGGACTTTCATTTCATGTATAAAATTCTATTGTGAACTATACTTTGAAGCTTCTTTAACTTTTTTCAATAATTCAGTCAAACTTACAAACAGAAATCTGCACCTATTTTACCCGTGCGATGTCGTATTATCATTAGAGTGTAGATGGCGCAACAAAGACGCTTGAAATAGGGTCACTGGATCTAGTAAGCTTCGCTTACTCGGGTACGGACAATGGGCGAGGCCCTGGCGAAAATTGTTGTAAATTGGCCAATCCCAGAAGATACCCAAATATCGGCCAATCGTACTGTAGGATAATTTGTTTATACGAATTCAGAGAATATGAGAAGAAGAAGTGTTTGAGTTCAGGCGAGTTCTGAAATTCAACAGTAAATTCCATCAGTTCTGTCACTGATGTCTCTCTTTCTCTGTTTGTGACGAACGACAAACAGAGAGAGAGGCATCGGTGATAGAACTGACGGAAGTTACTGTTGAATTTCAGAACTCGCCTTTCGTATTCGTGTATGCTTGTTGAGCAAAAATAATTAACGTGGTCTGTGTTGTTCAGGTAGAGGCACAGGATAGAGGCTATTTTAAATTCCCGAACTTTAACTCCATTATCCAACGATCCTTGTGATCTCATCCCATTAACCCCATCCCATTTCCTTATCGAAGACGTTCTCACTTCCATACCACAGTTGGATACTCAAGATGTAATTTCAAATCGACTATCTCATTTTCAACAAAAAATACAGCATTTTTGGAAGCGTTGGGGCAACGAATATTTGTCAACGCTACAGCAACGATCCAAGTGGAAAACCGATCGAAGTCTTGATCTGAAAGTTGGTGATATGGTCCTACTAAAAGGTGAAAATACTCCTCCAATGAATTTTCATTTAGGACGGATTTTGAAACTTTATCTCGGCGCAGACCAGTTGGTACGTGTAGCATCTATCAAGACTCAAAGTGGTGAAGTGAAACGCGCGATAAATAAACTATGCAAGCTGCCTATCAATGTTGATGCATCATGAACAATTCATTTATTTTCTTCTTGAAACGCTCAGCCTTTCAACGGGGGCGGCAATGTTGAACCCTTTCCGTTTCATACCCGTGTGATTGATTCGCTTATGGTGGGCGAAAACACGTTGTTACACTCCATTTGTTGAATATATGTTTATGAAAAGTGAATTGAAGTTTGAATTTGAAAACAAGTAAGCCAAATAATCCATTACATTGTGAACTCCATCTCTACATTTCATTGCCAAATATTATTGTTTGACAAAGTACCTAGGTACTTACTTCACTGCTTAAATTTTCAAATCAGGTTTATCATTTTCTTGAAAATTCCAGGAAAATCTTCAGAATTTACTCGAATTTAATGTCTAGCGACCTAAAATATTATTTGTACTAAAGAACTCCTGTTATTGTTTCAACATTCCTCTAGCCATTTTACAAAATATTATACTTGCAGTATTGTCGATATGGCGTGCACATGCAAAATTATTGGAATTCAACTCGAAAAATTAAAAGGAAATTAAAATTAGTCAAATATCCATAGGAAACACCCAAAATTTTATTCGAAAACCCTTGTGATTGTTTACATTTTGCATCGGGCATCAAAATGTCAATGTCACGTCAATTTGAAAAATGACAGTTTGTCTTCTTTTCTAAATTGTTTAAACAAATTAAAGTGCAATGCCATTGGTCAATTTTTGGGTAATCGTTCCGATTAGCTCCACCCAATGTCCGTACCCGTGTAAGCGGAGCTTACTAGATCCAGTGACCCTAGCTTGAAATCCTTTTTACATAGGCCACTGCTATAGAGATACATAATTAGCAAACCACATAGAAATATCATTTTAAGGACCGGTTTTTCAATGCTAGATACCTATCAGATAAAAATAACCAACAGATTTCATCTTTGTCACTGCCAAACATTACTCACGCGCGCTCTCTCTCTTCTCTCATCTGTCTGACAGATAACTCATTTATCCTTGTATTGAAAAACTGGCCCTCAGGGATGGATTCCATTGTTTATATATAGTTATAGTCAACCGTATGGAAACATCATTACATTATACCAAAAGATGGCAACCAATTTTTCAGAAACATAAGTGGAGTTTTTGGTCAGTCGTAGATCATTTATATTTGGAAGATTATTTCAATGCCTAAACTTTCATTTTCTACATAAAATTCTGTCGTCAACTCTACTTCATTATCTTTCTTTCAGCATTTCAGACGAACAGAAAGACAGAACTCTGCACGTCAGTGGCGGATCCACGGGGGGGGGTTCGGGTCCGGACCCCCCCCCCCATTGGGAAAATAAGAGATTTTTTTTTTAATTTTTGTCGGCTCCTAATTTCCAAACTTTTTTAGGGAACGAAAAAAAGTCACATGGGCAAGACAAAAAAATGAAATAGAATACATTTTTTTGCTTTAATAATTATTGTTACATTCCATTGAAAACTAAAAAGCAGGCTACATTTAAACATTAGTATATTTTCGAGGTTTTTTGAAATCCAATTCCTAAAAAAATAATTCTCAAGAATCAAAAATAGTACAAACAAGATCTGGATTGAATGTTACCCAAACAAACAAATTTCGCTTGAAATTTTTGGTCTCACCGATTGTTCTTCCCTTTTTTTTCTGGTTCAGTCGGTTCAGACGCTGGATCAAGCCGAGTCAAATATTAAAATAGAGTCCTCTTTATGTTGTTAGCCACAATAAACCCTTGTGGGTTGCAGTGGATGGCCAAACAGACACACTTCTGACCTAACCTCTTCATGTTGTAGGTTCAAAATGAAATGCTGTTTTTTTCAACTATCAAATTGCAATTTTTCCCGATGACACTTCAAAGAAAATTGACACTTGTCAGTCTCATCGAGGAAAAGTTCGAGAAATTTCTGAGAGTAGTGACAGTGCTGCCATTGGATCCTTTTTGGCGCAGTATTTGAAAAATTATACTTGTTACATTTGTAATGAAGATTGTGTATACCGGTAACGATTTGAATATACTATGTATGAGTAGAATATGCTGTTGATTAGGTTAAATCAACTCGATTCGATTTAAGAAAAGTAAGGTTCCGAACCTATTTTACCTGCTGGCTACACCTTCAAATTTTGCTCATGTCAATCTCTTTCACTTTTTTTTTGGATCTTGACTAGTTGTTGCTATACGGTAGCTCATAATTTTCGGTTATAAACAAAAAGGAAGTTTTTGGGTATAGCAGCAAGCAAAACGTGTACTCTTTCAACACTATATTTCCGATATTTCGACAGTAAATACTGTCATTTATTTATTTATTTATTTATTTATTGGCCACAAAGATACAAACAGGCATGAGCCCACTGGAGTATCCGTTTACAAGCTAATAGCTAAAGTATCAAAACTAAGTACTAACAGTTCTGGTAATTTACATTTCGTTTTCCTAAAACTAATTTATGATAGCAATACAGAATTAACCTCAATTTCACACCGACGGTTCCAACTGTATACATAATTCATCACCAGAGAAGTAATTGAAAAGGAGGAAAGTATAGTTTTCAACCATTTGATAAAATATATTTCAAGTCCTTTTTCACTTTACGTTGAGATGCAGAAAATATATCAATGTGATCACTGAATAGGTTGGTATTACGAACCATCCTGCTCAAGGGTGAATTTTGAGAGGAATTCGTGCGCCGGAATGGTACATGGAATAAAAGGTTCGTTCTGAGATACCGATTTGGAATGTTGAAACTGACTTGACTAAGAATGTTAGAGTTTTCTATAGAATTGTTAATGATTTTATGTAGAAATAAAATGTCAGAGATTATTCTTCTGTTTGACAAAGATATCAGATTGAAATGTTTTCGAGCATTATCAATTTCCCCATGGTAGTTGAAGTTTTCTTTATGACATAAATATTTGATGAATCTGTTCTGAATGTTTTCTAGACGATTAATGTACGTTCCATACTGTGGGCACCATACTATACAAGCGAAATTAAATTTACTGAACACGTGAGCATAATAAACAGATATAAGAGATTTGATATTCACAAAATGTCTGCAGGTTCTCATTACATAACCCAACATTCTTGAGGCAGAGTTTGCAACGGATTCAACGTGTAAATCAAAAATTAATTTGGAATCGTAAATAACTCCAAGATCCCTAATGTTATTAACTCTTGCTATTTGATGAGTTCCGATGAGATAGTCGAAGTGTACTAGGTTGACATTTCTAGTGAATGTGATGCAGTTACATTTCTGGAGATTTAGGTACAAACTGGAATCGTTACAATATTCTATTACCCTATTAAGATCCTCCTGAATCCTATGGCAGTCCGTTGAAGTACGTATAGCGTAATATAATTTCATATCGTCTGCATATAAAGAAAATTTGCAGTATTTGAAACAAGTTTTTATGTTGTTTATGTATATAATAAAAAATAAAGGGCCGAGGTGTGACCCTTGGGGGACACCTGAAGAAGTTGTATATGATTCTGACCGGTAACCTTGGACTGATACAAATTGGGATCTATTTTTTATGTAAGATTCTACCCATCGCAAGAATGATCCACATACCCCGACCCCAGCAAGCCGCTCGAGTAGAAGATTGTGACTAATCTTATCAAACGCCTTGCTGAAGTCGGTATATATAGCATCAACCTGTAATCTACGATCCATTTGATTATGCAGATATTCACTATATTCTAGTAAATTAGATTCTAAAGATCGACCTGCTATGAAACCATGTTGCTCTGATATAATGGTAGATTTCACGAGGAAAAAAATGTGCCTATACACCAACTTTTCAAATAGTTTGGGTATAGCTGATAATTTACTAATCGGTCTATAGTTTTGAATGATATTTTTCTGTCCATTTTTGAATATAGGAATGACAGCAGCAATTTTCCACTGGTCTGGGAATTCAGCACTTTTCAGTGACTTATTGAAAATGATTGTTAAAGGTTTTGCTAGCGATCTGGCGCATTTTTTCAGAAAGGTTGGTGGTATTTCATCGGGTCCTGCAGATTTGTTGCCATCCATCTCATTCAAACCATTCTCAACTTCACTCTCTGTTAGTTGCAAATGGTGTATTTCGTTGTTACTTTGTCTTGATGGTAAGTTGGAGTAATCAAAGTTGTGTGCTTCTGGGAGATATACACTTTGGAAATATGTACTTAAGAGGTTACTTATAGCCTGACCATTATCAGCAGTGACGCCATCTAATATGAGTTCATTTGGAATCTTGTTCGTGCACTGTTTTTTTAGAGAAGCATATTTCCAAAAGTGTTTTGAATTTGTTGGCAGTGCATCCTCAATAGAGCGTAGATAGCTTTTGAAATCATTTTCAATTAGCCTTTTTGATTGTGCCCTGAGCATTTTGAATATGTTAAAGTCGTTTTCATTTCTATATATTTTCCATTTTTTGTGAAACTTATTTTTTGCTTTCACCGCATGAATGGTTGATTTTTTATAATAAGGGGGAAAGTTTTTATCTTTACGGTATTTAGGTACATTATTCTCTATTATTCTTTTAACTCTATCATAAAAGAAATCTACACTGCGATGTAAGGATTTCTCCGTGGATAAAACATCCCACGTAATAGCAGATAATGCCTGGTTTATGCTATCATATTCGGCTCTCTTGAAGTTATTCTGCCAACAATTCACATTGTTTCGAAGGATCCTGAGAAAAGTAAGGTCACACAAAAATTCTATTGATGGATGGTGACTGTCTTCATGAACAAGGGGATTAGAACTATGATGTAACTGTGTAATTTTATTTTTATTGCATAAAATAAGATCCAGAACCTTATTGTTGTGGTTATGGATAGGTATGATTAAATTGCATAAAATTAAGAAGGGACAGGGTGTCCAGAATGTTCTGAAATTTTGTTTGGACGTTATGAGGTTCAAGGTAGGAATTTCTACTTACATTGATCCAAGAAGTTGTTGAAATATCAAAATCACCACATATCAGAAAAACATGGTTACTTGCTACATTGATACTGTTTAGCTTAGAGGTAAAACAGCTATTGGCGTAATTATCATTTGGTGGTAAATAAACACAACACAGAAAAATTTTCTCGTTAACCGTTGAAAAAGATATCCACACATCTTCCGCTTCACTTTGAAATTCTAGCACAAGGGATGCATTGAATTTATGCTTGATAGCGGTGAAAACACCTCCACCTTCTTTTTCTTACAACCACTGGACGATCTATCTCGACGAAATATAACATATTCATTGAGGTCCAATATCTCATGATTAAATATTGATTCGTTTAACCATGATTCTGTGATACATAGTGGTTGTATTCGGGTTCACAACAAAAACAGTTCAGGAACGGTTCGAAACAGTTGGACTGTTGAGGCGTGAAGGGTTTGTCGCGAATATATCTACATTAATTGGGTGGGTGACTATTTTTGACTGTCCTAGAACAGTACTTGTTGCGAACCCGAATACGGCTAGTATATCAGGTTTATTTACAGACACATTAAGTTTAAACTCACACAGTTTAGATCGTATCCCACGAACATTTTGATATTGAATATTTAGAGCCATTTTGGATGTGTTCGTTTTATTCTGCAATTTTGGAATGAGTCAACACAGATTTTCACATGAGGACGAAATCATCTCTCTTCGAGATGTGAATTATCTTCGAAGTTTCTGTTTTTCTGACCAGAATACTTCCGTTTTGTACCCACACAAAGCGGCAATTTTTCTTTTTTGCTTCATCCCTCGTTTCTTTCAGCAGAAACTTAGTTTTAGGCGGCAAGTGTTCATTAATTTCATCTTCAGGGAAGTGTGTTATTGAGAATGAGAATCGAAATATCGGAAATATAGTGTTGAAAGAGTACACGTTTTGCTTGCTGCTTTACCCAAGAACTTCCTTTTTGTTTCCTAACAAGTCAGCAAAGACTTCCTATCTACTATATATATGTATATATATGTATATATATATATATATATATATATATATATATATATATATATATATAGTGTCACACATAAAGTTCGCGACATATGGAAGTTTTTTTTATTAATAGATATAATGAAAATTTGACTTAGCATGATTCAAATTTCATAATTTTGATGAATACGAGACTTCAATGACATATCTTGCCCAGAAAATACACGCATTGGCCTGTTACCAGAAAAAGAAATAAATACACCTCCAGAAATTCGTCTTTGTTGTTGCAAAGTTCATCTAGTTTTTTCATTTCATTGTTAAATTGATTCGGTTTTTCCATGTATGGACGTTAATATGTCAGTAATCGAAAAAACGTATTTCTCTTTATTCTTATTACACTAGTATTCCTTTTTTTAGCAGACTTGTATCCCATCAGCTGCAGATGAGTTCCAAATATTTTGATGTAGTTTACACCCAACAGTGTGACTGTTGGATGTGAACTGTTAGATGTGGTTATCGAGCAAATAATAACGCTTCTTGAGTTAATTTCATAAATCTTATATTTTCACCATTAGGTGTGTAAATAACATTAAAACAAAATAACTATAACCAAATTCACAACAAAACATCATAACATTCATTGATTCATCTCAATAATCTTATAAAGAACCCGAATTCATCATTCAGTATGCCGTCCTTCCCGTTCTATACAAATTATAGTCCTTTCTTTCACAGACTTGGTGGCACTTTTAATAAATAGGGGATTTATGTTAGAACAACACTCCCGAATGGTATTCTCCAAATGTTCTTTGTTTGCAAATGGTCTGTGCTTATACACTCTTTGTTTCAGATAACCCCATAGAATAAAGTCCATCGGAGATAAGTCCGGTGATCTTGGTGGCCAATAATCTTCCCAATCTCGTCCTATCACTTTGCCCCTAAACATCTGACTGAGACACTGTTTCACTTCTACCGTTTGGTGGATCGGTGCCCCGTCAAGCTGATACCACAAATTTCGTCTAACACTTAGAGGCAGATCATCCAAAACTCCAGACAACTGATTCATAATGAAATTTCTGTACATGGCTGCGTTCAAATTTTCTCTAAAAAATATGGTCCAATTATTTGGTTATGTAATGACCCACACCACACATTTGTCTTGAATGAATATTGGTCACGGCATTCTATTACAAAATTTGGAATAGTGTTGGACCACCAGCGATAATTTTGGGAACTAACTGTTCCGTTCGACGTGAAGTTGCCTCGTCTGTCCATAAAATCCTGTAGGGAAATGCGATATCATTTTCTCTCTCACCTTGGAACCAAAAGGAAAATCCTACTCGAATATCGAAATCTCTTGCTTTAAGAGTGTGTATGAACTTTGGCTTATAGGGATGGAATTTATTTTTGTGCAAAATTCTTCTCACAGTTTCTCTGCCAACCCCTGTATCTTCACTAATACTCCTAATATTAGTTTTTCCGTTTTCAACAACGCTCAAACAAACATTGAGTTGTTCTTCTTCATTATACTTTATTGGATTATGTGGTTTCTTGAAACGATTGTCCACAGAGCCAGTTTCTTTGAATGTTTTCAATATCCTTCCCACGGTACTAAAGTGAATATTTCTTCCTGGATGCCGGCGATTGAAAATACAAGCAACATCTCGATATGGCACATTCTCACCACATAAAAGAATGATTTCCACGAGGGGGTGACCACTCGTCAGAAAACGTACACGTATTGCCGAAATCCCTCATGATTTCCTGAAAAATTTGGGATTTCCGAGGATTTCCTGGAAATCTCATGTGATTTCCAGAGATTTCCGGAGATTTCGTGGAAATCACATAAGATTTAGAGGGATTTCCGATTATTTCATGGAAATCGCATACGATTTCAAGAGATTTCCGATGATTTCTTGGAAATCCCAACCGATTTCGATAGGTTTCCTAAACATTATAAAATAATTATTGCGATAAGTTATTGAAAATGTGACATTTCAAAGTAGTTTTGGTGCCTGAATTACAAAAAATGAAAATATTTTCTGTTATTTCAAAGTCATTTAGTCAAATTTATGTCATTATTTCGATCAAATATTACTTAATCCGAACATGTGTATTCTTGAGACCGAAATATTATTTCGCAGCAGAGAAATGGAGTTCTTGCTAAAAATGTTTCAATTTGAGAATATACTCCTGTATTGAGAGAAATACTCGGAGAAATAAATTCTGGTTCCATCGAAGTTTACTTATATATTGATCCAGAAAATTATAATCTGGTTGAATGAAACAATCAAATTTGATAGAATCAAATTTATAGCTATTGCACGAAGGCTTGTCGAATTCAATTCAATCATATGGCCCTATTGATTCGACACCAAGATATACTTGAGAAAAGTAACAGAAAAATGTAGTAAGGCAAACGAATTATTCATTTGATAAAATGAATATGCGCTTGAATCTAGGCTTGAATTATTAGTTGATGTTCAAGAATTAATTTTTCTTGCTTCAACAAAATATTTTGTCGTGCATATATGACTTTTACTTCATTGGAAGAAAGACTTTTGTTTGATGGGACCAATCTTGTTTTTTTCGTTAAGTAATATATAACTCAATCAATTCTTGTGATTCATTTCTGCCAAAAAAATATCAATTGTATGAAGAGGGTAATAGACGATTTAAAAAAGTACAGGAAATTTCAAATCACATTGCTTTATTTATTATTACTCTTGACTACTAGAGTAATGCACACGTTTTTAAGTTTGATACTGATTTCACCCATTTCACTTCTGAAAATGTTAACTCGAGTGTTAACTTGTTTTAAGCGAAGTGCGCGATGAGTGGTCAACTCAACGTATATATAAATATAAATTCAATAATAAAATTAATGAATAATAAACTAGATCTAATAATGATATTGTTACGATTTATCCCTTGGAAAATCTCAATTCTGACACCACTGTTACGATATTCCTTGGGTTCGTCGATTAAAACGCCAAACAACACTAAACTACTTTTATTATAACTCTCTATCACGATACAATACAACACAATCACTTAAATCGCTCCGATATAACTTTCCAATGCTCGCTACTAAAACTCTCTGTACTAACAATTCTACACCTTCGCACTCAGCAATAACAAAACTCTTTCCGCTTAGCTCTACTAAACTCTCGTCACTTAGCTCTGAATAAAACTGCCGAATCACTAACTCCCTATAATACAAATTATCTCCCAGCAGCGAAGCCTGTTCCGTATTTTTATCTGCGTACCTATCGAGAATCCTCTAGAGAAGCCCCGATGACGTGTCTCGAATTCTCCAGGCGGCATTTACGGTTCTTGGAAAATGACGTTCGCTACGACGCGATTCCTCATCTGCGTTTACGATCTCGTCAGGGCCGGCGTTAGGACGTAACAATACGCTAATAATAATAAATGGTTCACTATGACCGAAATCTCGACCGAAATTCAATGAAACCCGTGGTTTACTATTTATGCATCTCACGTACAGTGGAAACCTATTTTTAAGGAAGAGAGTGGGTTTTAATTCATCAGTAACTTACCTCCCCACCCGTTGGCTATTCTAATAATGATTCGAATAAATATATTTTCCACTAAAACACTTGTTCGCCCTTGGCCCTTCGACACTTCACACTTCGACGTCTAAAAACTCGATCTACAATGACTACAATCGTCTCTATGCAAGCATTATAATTTCGGATTTCCCTAGCGACTGCGATTTCCAAATAGGATTTCGGTGATGATTTCCAAAGTTTAGGCAGTGATTTCCGGATTTCCGATAGGATTTCGGGATTTCCAAAATGATTTCGGATTTCTGGAGCGATTTCCTAAGTGATTGCGGGATTTCCGCCGAAAATCAAGCGATTGCGGTCGACTGCGGGACAAATTTGTACACGTATTGCCAGAGTGGTCACCCCCTCGGATTTCCACTTCGTCTTGCGTGGATAACATTGTACATAAAACTTATTTGTGTATAAATGTACGAAAATATGTACACAAAACAACTCGATTTATTGAAAGCAATAATTTGACATTAACCAAAACTAAAAATTTGTTTCAAAAGCCTACTGAGGGAATATTTTATTTCGATTTGATCAGTACCTACTATTTTCTTCCCGACATGTTGCATTAGTCTTGTAATGTTTAAAATCACGAAATTTTATATCATGTCTAGTACAAATCGCTAGAACCAAAGTCTTTTGAATAGTTTTGAAACTGTAAGTCAATGTTTAGTTTACAGAAAAGTATGATATTTCGGGTTAGTTTGTAACTGAATTATTGGTCAGAAAAATGATCAAACTGGATGAAAATCTATTAAAAAAAGGAATACGAGTGTAATAAGAATGAAAAGGAATTCGTTTATTCGATTACTGACATATTAACGTCAAAACATGGAAAAACCCAATCAGTTTAACAATGAAATGAAAAAACTAGATGAACTTTGCAACAACAAAGACGAATTTCTGGAGGTGTATTCATTTCTTTTTCTGGTAACAGGCCAATGCGGGTATTTTCTGGGCAAGATATGACATTGAAGTCTCGTATTCATCAAAATCATGAAATTTGAATCATGTTTCCTTCGAATCGATAGAGCGAAAGATTCGAAAAATAAAAAAAAATTGGAAAAAAGTCGAAGTGAGAGTAAAGAGTCCAAATTTCAAGCAAAGGTATAGAATTGGAAACCGAGCACTTTTTCTCTTTGGCATTTTTCGAAATTTCAAAAAAAAAATGATTTTTTGAGGATTTTCGAAAAAAATGTCAAATTTGACAGGCTTAGAGTATCACATGACAAAAGGAAAGAGGCTGTTTTTTACTAATTTTTCAAGCACAAACTAACTGCCAAGCCAAATTTTCATTATATCTATTAATAAAAAAAACTTCCATATGTCGCGAACTTTATGTGTGACACTGTATATATATATATATATATATATATATATATATATATATATACATATATATGAATTTTGAGTTATAGACCCCCCTTGGCCTGATCCTGGATCCGCCACTGCTGCACGTATTTTTTCCTTCAGAGTAGGAAACATTGTCGTGTATTGTAAAGTAAACAAAAATATCGACTTTACACTGTAGATGGCGTAACAAAAACGCTTCAAATCCTTTTCAAAAAGGCATGGACCAACTATATCTCTATAAACGATGTGGATACTGAGGACTTAGGATAGGAAGATGACACTAGTGATTTCGTTTCTGAGTCTCATCTTTTCTTTCATGTCTTGGGGGCGTCGAAGTTTGAATCCCACATTTCCTTGAATACTTATACACAATACCACAAGATGGCAATCCATTCAAATAGAGAAGTGGGATTTTTTGTCAATATCGTATATGCATTCATGTTATTGAAAATTATTTCAATGCCTAAAATTTAATATCCTGTAATAAACTTCTATTCTATATTGAAGTTTCATTAGCTTTCTTTCGAAATTTCAGTCAGTGACATACAGAAATCTGCATCTTACCCGTCGTGCATTGTCAAATGAATGGAAATATCACCATTATAATGTAGATGACGCAACAAAAACGCATCAAATCCGTTTTACACAGGCATTGGCAAACTACCCTATCTGTAAATAATGCACACAAGAATTGGCAAAGCTTATATTTCAGGTTAAGTAGTGGTTCGAAAATTTGAGTTGGCCACCATTTGCCACCAAAGATAGAGGTCGGAAATTCCGACGATCTATAACCACTTTATCTCATAGAAAGCTGGTCGGTACGTCGGCGTCGGTAGTAATGAATAATAATGTTATATTCGGTGTTGCCAACTACATCTCAATAGGTATCTCCAAAAGTGGAAATTTTTAGGAAGAATCATTCGGAATATAAATTTGTGAAAGGTTTTTTTTTCAAAGGGAAGATAAAGATTTTAATACGATTTTTTTTAAACGCATCGCCTAAAATATACGATTAAAATATATGCATGATTTAATTTTTTGCCTCTGCGCAAGAGTACAAAATGGGAAAACTACATTGGTTTGTAGAAATTCATATTGAATAACAGAATACAACACAATTTCTGTCGAAAAATGCAAAAAGCAGAAAATACTTTTAGGTTATATATACGAGTAAAAATGTTAAAATAGTTCTGTAAAGGCAAACTGACAAAGAGTCTGAAGCATAACAGCCAGAACTCGTATCTATAAAGGTCACTTCATCAGATTGAAGCCTCAACATTGGCAGTATTCAGTTTGTTTCAAAATGCCTGGATTTTTTAGAGTAAAAAGTGGAGTGGTGAAGGTTTTTGAATAATTGTATTGACAACTGACAACGCTGGACACATCTTTCTCACTTTCCTTGTCCTATAAAACGGGTAATCTGACTACTGTGAATGACCTGAATATAGTAATGTTAACGGAAAAGTTTTCAATTATTAATTGGTTGTTTGAAACTGGGCACAAAGTGTTGTGGTTTCTGAGAATACGTTTATATTTTAGACGAGAAATAAGATAAATGTTCAGTCCAACTTACCCAGTGTTTATCATTTTTATAAGATCAAAAGCAAGTATCTATGAGATGTGAGGAAATGAACCAACACCAACAGTACCACAAAATAAAAATGCTGTGAACCGTGATCTAGGTATCTCACATTCCAAGCAAACTACCAAATTTCAAAGTCCACTCTAGCAACGCAAACATAAACACGACCACGTATATCTTATCATTTCTGTTTTGAAACTAATTTTCCTTTTTTTGAAGACTTAACTTTTGCTGCCAGCGGCAATTATGATTAACAAGCGTAAGGCCGCGCTCAGTTTGGACGCGTTTTCGTACGAATTTCACTCGTGCGTATACGTACCGATACGTACGAACGATCCGAACCTTCTGAGTACTATGGAAGCGCACATACTGGATGCGAGTTTGTCGTACCTATACGTACGTGTAGTTCCGACGTCCGAAATCAATCCGAACTTGTTGGGATTTGTAAACACGTTCGTGCGTAAACATGGAAGTTGACATATGTATTAACTTAATTTACGGACATAAATGTTTGTGGGATCAGAGTGATTCGAGTTACCACTTACGGGATGTTCAACGCAAGGCATGGCGAGGAATATCCGTGGAAATGAATATGTCTGGTGAGTTTATTACATTTATTTTTGGCAACACATAGAACATTACGAGTTATTTCGTGAAAAAAAATTTTAAGGGTATCCCTAATATCGTGGGCTCATACATATTACTCATTGCACTTCGACAGATGACTCTACGAATGAGAGATCAGTACCTTTTTGACGGATTGAAACGCATTCAGTGTGCGCACTCAATTCGTACGAACACGATCGTACGTATACGTACGATACAAATTCGTATCCAAACTGAGCGCGGCCTAAGTGAGCGCTTATGCTTGGATAATAGACAGGACCGTACCCCATAAAATAATTCAATAACATTTTCTATTTACATCTCAGATATCAATAAATATTACGTGCGAAACTGAATTGAGTTAGTCTAGTTTAGTGTAATCATCAACTGACTGTATGACAGTATAGACTTATGCTTGATTTGGTGTTCGAGTTCGACATACTCGCGATGTTACATATGTCACTAAGATATCTCAAAAATTATGTCGCCTTTATATATCAATTGTTACGTATCACCATTACATGAAGCAGATAGGGAAGAATATCGACCGATGAGGGCGCTGGTGGTGGTTAAACTTTATCCACCATTTTGAAATAGTTACCTTGTTTACATTTGTGAAATAACGCGCCAAACTGAAATCCAGTCATCAGTTACCCCCTCTAGACAAGATTTTGGTGTTTTTTGCTATATTTTCATTGTACGAAATTTTTCTCGTGAAGGTTAATATAACTGTGTTCATGATGCTTTGAATATCCGCACAATACCATTCATTGGAGGTGAACATAGATGCATTGTGTTTTAAAATCTAATGATATTTTCCAGGACATTTTTTAGTTTTACTGTAGTGTTAGTGAACCATGGATGATGAAATGCGCCATAACTTCGCCTAAATATATATAGACAAACACTCACCAGGTAACAAGAAATCATCTCTTTTGAAATGCAAGTAACACACTGAAGCCGCTCTAGGTGGTGATTTATGCAGCTTCAGTTTAATATTCCAAGCCTTGTACCTGTCTATTTTCTCTTTTGATCCACTCTCCGTAATGTTTCCCACCAAAGATGTATTTATCTTTGGAAACGTGTGGAAAGACAACTTTGGATTTCGGTTCCTAGAGTTGCGGCAAATTGGCACCAAACACTTTGTACGGCTCACTGAGCGATCTGCATCCATGATTGTTTGTTATTATTAATCAAAAAAAATTACAACTTCAGATGAGATTTCCTAAATCAGCACCAAAGAACTCAATAAATTCACACACATAAAATGGAAGCCGTTTGTTTGTGAAATCATAGCAGTGCGTTATATTTCCGCCAGACGTCGCATAAAATTATGAACTTCCCAATTGTGCAGTGATATATTCAAATGATATAACAAGTATGACCCCATTATTACATCTCGTTCCACAGAAAAAAAAAATAGATGCTCACTTGCGACCGAAGTTTCACCTACTATTGTTGCGTGGTCCCCCTTTTATGAATGCTATAAAGTAGCTACCGAATTTATTTTTTTCGAAATGGAATGCAGCGTTCATCTCTGAATAGGTACTCCTGCCCAGACGGCACCCAATATTCCTGGAATATCCCTACTGCATCCCATTTTCCAGTAGATATTGCAATAATTCTGGAATATTCCATGAATATGTGTTTTATCCAATATCCATGAAAAATATTCCTGGAATATATTTTTACGAATATCCATCAGATATTCTTATTGAATATTACTGGTATATTCAAATGTCATATCGAGCAGAAAGGTAGATATTCGAATATTCTGGGAATATTCAAAATGCATTTGTGTAGCATATTCCACTAATATAAAAAACTAGTTAATCAAAAATGTAACACCGAAAGTTTTTCTTTTGTTATCATATACGCATTTATCCTTGTTCCCAGTTCAACTGGCAACCAGGGTGGTATTTCATGTACCACATAATTCTATTCTACAGAGACATAACTATCAGCAAGAGAATCTTGTAGTACGAATTTCAAGGTTCGTAGACAAAATAATAGAGTTGAAGCATGATTACATTTTCCAAGTACGAAATTTGATGTGTGATTTCAGCAAATTGAGATCTTCAGTTATCTACGCCGAACGCCGCAGCTTGAGAAATCGAAAGCTGATTGGTCGTTCCGAAGATTCTTTTTTTTTTTTTGATAAATGACATTGACATGTGATCTTGTCAACTGTAAGTGTTTTTGATCAAAAATTTGCAGCATTAATTTTGTGTGTTGCTGCGGGGCTTCCCATTTCAGCTTTACCATTGGTTGAAAAAAGTCAATTTTCAAATTCCACCATGCAATAGTGAAATTAGAATAGGAAGCCCTGGAGCATAAGGAGCGTTGTAGTCTGAAACTAAATCGGCATTCCCGCTATCAGTTATCAGTTCAGTTTCACAGTGATAAAATTAATAAAGTTTTTCATATTATCGAAGAGAACCCATTATAGAATGGTTGTATTAATAGTTATTTTTGGATAAGTGAAATTGTTTGGGTGAAAAGGTGTGTGTGTTCAGTGTCGTAGCACTTTCAACCCCCTAACAGTGTTTGACAATAAATATTGTCCGATCAAAAAGAAGTAAAGGGACTCATTCACCTACAGTCTGTGTTTTGCCCTTCAACACAATGAAGAAATGTTTTTTGAGAAAAGTGAAGAGATTGACTGACCAAACATTGTTGATTTCTCGAGACAATTCTGCTGAAGAGCAGAAAATTTCTAAATCGCCAAAGAATGACCATAGCGCTGAAGAAACAGTGAATAGTTTTGATGCTGTGATAATGCAGTCCTTGAATCTACCAGCAAACCAAAGAATCATTACTGAATTGATGCATGATCATCACTCACCAAGTAATATGGTTGGGAATACTTTGTGTCTCAGAAGATGAGTCCAAAGTTCTTGGTGATATATCTAGAGTTCCTATTTACTTAACTGTTTTTTGAGTTTTTTTCAATAAACATATTTCTGTTCACCTATATTTTTTTATTCTTGATGTGTTTTCTTTCTGCTATTCCGGTAGAAGAAAGCATATATGCTATGCAGTACAAAAAATATATTCCTGGCATATATTTTAAGGGCAAGAAAACATATCTGTTGCATATGTCATGAACATATGTTGGGATATCAAAACATATTCCTGGAATAAGTTTCATGGTGACTTTGAATATCCATGGAATATGCATATCATATGTTTTGGGGGATATGGGATATTCCTGGCATATTCCAATATTCCACTGGGATGTGAATAGGATATTCATGCAATATGATTGTGCCGTCTGGGTGAAATATTTGCTGGGATTGTTATCGTCAGTTAAGCTCAATAGAGCTCAAAAAGCGTATGAACTAATTATTGACTTGGGCCCAATCTACTCATATTACAAATATCGAACCATGGGGAATCACAGCATCACTATAGAACAATATATTATGCAATAGTAACCAGCATCACTATCAATATTCAATTAAATTTAGGAATGATCAATATTTGTTTTTTTTCATTGATCAGCAAACTATTCTTTAAACTTTTCTAACAAAACAATTATAGCAGATTTCCACAAGGGACTACCTTCGGTATTTTCCCCTCAACGGTTTTCCTTTTTAATGAAGTGAAAGATGTATTTTTGAATTGAAAAAGGAAGGAAACATTTCATTTTCGAACGAGTAGTTGAAAACTTGGTACCTTAACACTGTTGTCACAAATGTGAAATAAAACGTCAAAAATCTTGACATTGAACAACCAGTTTTTTTTCTCGTTTACGTCAGAATGTTAAATTCCAGTAAAGTAGTATCCGATAACCTCACATTCGATGACCTCAACTATTTAATCGACCAATGGACACTGGACATACAGGAGAACTATAAAACATTCTCCCTACAAGCTAGTGAAATGAACAAACTCATGTTGGACACGTGCAACTATCACGAGCAACTTGAGATGTTGCACAAGAAAGTAATTTTGGCCAAATGTTTCCAAGGACAAGTAGATATGAACATAGAAATGAC
Source organism: Zygogramma bicolorata (assembly GCA_032362365.1). Lineage (NCBI taxonomy): Eukaryota > Metazoa > Arthropoda > Insecta > Coleoptera > Chrysomelidae > Zygogramma > Zygogramma bicolorata. Next base: position 61,731 of record JAVJAQ010002863.1, read on the forward strand.
TCGTGCTACATTAATTGAAGTAGAGAGAAGACTTGTGGAGCTGGAGAGAGATGTTCTGTGCCATTGCAGGAATTTGCCGCAGGACATTTACAGGTGAAGTGGAAACCATCATCTATTAAATAATAAGGAACACTCTAGGCAATGTCTCAGTTTATTTTAAACGAAATTGTGTACACTTTTCTGTAGTTTGGTGATGGATCTTTTTATCAATAACTGACGAAATGCAACGCATATTTTCAGAATATCTTTCTCTTGATAGTTCACGCTCACTATATCTGAATAGATACCTAGTTGATTTCTTATGAGGTGGTAATGTAAAATAACCTTTCATAAATTCACTTCGAGAGTTAAATCATTGCTATCCAGTAAGGCAATTTCTGCAGTAACATCAACATTTCCAATTCTACTAAAAAATACTCCATAAAATGTTCGAATACTGAAAGACATCCAGTTTAATTTTCCTTCCTCTAGATTTGGAAAAGAATTAATGGCAATTCACCATTGTCAATTATTTATTGTAGTGTTATTCACATAATTAATAGGAACGTGAGTATTTTTGTGGAGAGATTGATGTTTGAGGAATTATTTTTCGTTTTTCTCCTTCTCCAAAACAAAATATAGAAATTACAACTTCTATGGAAGAAGTGAAATCGAAAATAAATTAGAAACCCCCCCTGTTGATAGATACGAATATATCATTCAGAAGCGTTTGATTCATTCAACAAAAAGGAAGGAAGAGTCCATCTAAAACAGCTACTCCCCTGCCTATATGGCGCGACAGGCGCTGTAACATAATATAGAAGTCACCTTTTCTTTATATTATTTGGCGCTGTATCATAATATAGAAGTCACCTTTTCTTTCAAAATTTTTATACCAAGCACTCTAAACACGAATAGGGAGTAGTTCGCAAAAAAAACATTTATCAGGTTAATATTTCATTCCCGAACCCAAAGAAGTTTGCTTCGCTAAGAGAAACGTATCCTTTGAGCTTATCAATGGGAATTTGAATAAATTATGGAACTTTTCCACAAGTAACAAGAAAAATGTCTTTTGTGCTACTCCCCTACCTAGAGGACACGAGGGGCACTGAGTTACATAGAAATCACTTTTTCCTGTTCAATTTGTATACCAAGCATATGAAAATTGATTCAAATAGATTCATTGAAGCCCAGACAAGATCTTGTTTCCCTTAGAGAAAATTATCTCTTGAGCTCTTCAGTGGGAAAATGCATGAATTATGGAACACTTTTACTATATACATCAAACGATTCCAAAATATTCAACAATTGACAAGTCTTATCCTAGTGAGTGAGATTTTTTTCTACAAATAACCGTCTATTTTTGCTTTATTCTGTGAATATTTCCTATAAATGCTATATCTTTTTCCCAGTCGCCACATAATAGTCCATGAATATTCTCACAACGTTCAAATATACTTTTTTCTGAGAATGATCTCAGAATATTCTCATCCTGTAACAAATATTCTAAGAACATACATTTCGATATGTTCCTAATATAATTTCTTCGAATATTCTGAGAATATACAGAATCGTACATCAGAATCTTTTTTTTTGTTTTTTTGTATTCCCCATATCAACTATTAGTTCTTCTCCCAGCACAAGGAGAGTTTTAAATTCCGAAGTGGTGATATCAAAAAACCACTGTCCAATATACTCCATCATCAGACAAAAATATTTCAATTTGTAGGATGAAAAATATGCCAAATTGACAGCCATGAACTCATGTCCAAATGATATAAATTGTTATTGAAGGTTATTGTTTTAGAAATATATTCAAATTATCAACATTAAATGGAAGGCAACAGCCACCATACAACGCAGAGGAAGGTTCGTTCACAAAGTTTAAGCAAAGAGAGGGACAGTTAGGGTTTGGATGGGTGACCTCATCTGCCTAATGATGTCGTTAACAATTTTTTCCTTTATTTATCAGTTTTTGAATATTCTCACAACATTCTGAGAATGTTTATGTTATTAAAGAATATTCTATGAACATTCATAGAATCAAAATGGAAAGTCTTAGTATATTCGAGAGATAATCTCAGAATATTTCTATCATGCCTAGAATATTTGAATCATGTTGTAATAATGTTCTGAGAATGTTCAAATATTCTCGGGGAATATTCTTTATAAACATTCTCTGAACGACATTGTGCTGACTGCGGGTTGATTTTATTTTCATATGACTGGACAGTGTCCGTCGTACCATATAGACAGGAGAGTAGCTCTGTTTCAGATGGTCTCTTTCTTCCTTTTGAAAAAGAATCAAACGTCTTCGAAACTCCTCCACATAATTGTCAACTCCTCATTACACCATACAAATAATTGTTTTCACCACTAATATTGTCTATCTTAATCGCATTTACGTCGCTTGTTCACGATTTTTTCTTTTTTGTTCACAATTTCTTCGATTTTTCAATAAAAAAAATGACCACTACCATTATATTTTTGTTTTTAACTTTTTGACTGAGTTCGTCTTCACTTATTCATTACGCACAGGAAAAAACTGTCAATTCAAGATATTAGAAAAGTATTTCTAGAAGCATATTTAACGAGTAACTTCACATGGAGGATAATTTTTTCTCCCAGGTGGAAACTGTTACTTCTAGTTTCAACTGGGAGATGTAATTTTCCCTGATGTAAGTTGTGTATTATCCGTTAATGGATAATCGTTCATACTCGCTTCCAACTATTTTCACCTTCAGTTTATGTCAGCTTGTTACCACTTATTTCTGTTTAACAAATGAAGCCATCATATCTAACGTCACTCATCATCTCTTCCCTTAATCGTTGATTAACGAAAATGATGCATTTGTAAACTTCTGTTAACAGTAGTGAAACGGTATCTCGCCAAAAAATCCTATATGTTATGCATTTTGCGTTCATTTCATATGTCATCACTTATTACAATTATGCAACGGTCATTTGAACCACCGATCTTTAAATATAACTGGATGAGCATTGCCATATAGTAAAATTACGCCAACTAGTATATGACGTTTTGGAGCAATGCACATGCGCATTAACGAAATGTCAAACATGGGCGTCTCCATTGGGTTAGTAGGAAATATTTTCATCTCACTGAAAATGGTCTCGAAAATTAGAGAGAGAGTCAAAACTACAAGAAACGAATGAACCTTCTTTCACTATAACTTCGCAACAGTCACGTAGCCAAATACTTTCACTTGAAAACTGCAAAGACTGAAATGAAATAAATTAACAACTCAACTAATAACTTGAACAAACCGACCGCCACTGATAAAATTGACGCTGTGACGTAATGACATTGACACTTTGGAGCAATGCACAGGCGCTCTTACGATTTGGCAGGGTTCAATTTGGCGTAATTTCAGCAAGGGTCGAAAGCAACACTGCTCATCCAGTTTATATTTAAGATCGGTGATTTGAACAGGAAGCATGATATATTCAGCCCCTAAAACAAATAAAAATACAACCTCACTGACCAAATAGGAGTGCCGGTTACAAACCTATTGGAATCGATTCTTCATTGCCATGAAAACCCCGAATAACATATTTTTATTGAAGAGCCGTTGATTTGTTATTAATGAAAAAATTTTAGAATCAAAACTGAGTCGAATAACATAATTTTTTTTAAAAACGCACCCTTTTCGAAATATGAGTGATGAAAGATCGGAAAATGACCAAATTCCCCATTTGCAAAAAATGATATATCCATTCCTTCCTAACCTTTTCTACAATCCCTAAGAGCAAAATAATCTCTCAGAGTCTTCTCTTGAACATCATTTTCATTCGAGACCCATTTCATTCACTGTGTGCATTTTGCAATTGAATTTTTATAAAATACGCAAAATATTATAGTGGTTGATAATATAAGTCGACAGATTTTCGATCCGAATTAACTTATATTTTATTAAGGCAAAAATCAAGTCATTATTATTCTCCTAGATTTTCTTTCAGAAAATAGCACCCTTTATATTTTTGGATGACTAGAAATATCTGGTAGAAGTGAGGATACGATTTTCTGAAATGGATATTTTCAAAAGGGATGTATTTTTGAAAAAATGTCGTAGAATGAAAAAAATTATTTTTGCCTGACAATATATTAATGCATTTTTCAGATCGATCATTTGTCATCCTATATGTTATCAACCCATATTGGACATTTGCAATATTTTATATAAATCTCATGGCAAAATTCAAAGGAGTTTCAAACTCTCATTTATATTTTCCTGTATGAGGATGGTGGAAAAAATATAATATAAATATATATATATATATATATATATATATATATATATATTTATATATATAAAGTATTAAATTTGAATCAATTTACCTGAATAAATCATTTTTGTAATGTTATTTGACTTTGTTATGATTTTTCATTTTTTTCAATACAAAAACAATTTGGATGAAATATATATATATAGGTATATATATATATATATATATATATATATATATATATATATATATATATATATATATATATATATATATAGTGAGACAACTCAGACCTAGACGCAAGGTCACTAAGTCTTGAAAATGGCTCCGAAATGGGAGTCGAAACGTAGACAAGTAAATCTTTCCAGACGCGGATCAACCGGAAGTTCCAGCCAGGACATTTCTGACCGCGGAAGCCTAGCCGATCAAATATATATATATATATATATATATATATATATATATATATATTGAGGTTTTTCGAAGGCGATGAGGGAAAGATTTGATTCAAATAGGATTCAAACTGGCCCTTTTTTATGTTGAAGTTGTTTTACCCCAGCCTAGTCCAGAAAATAACTTCGAATGTATAAAACAAAGGGGCTGATCAAAAACCTAACTCTTTTTTTTTTTGTCAGGAGGAATACCTATGAAATTGCTGAACAAATCGACACCACTATCATCAACCTCCAACAAGCCCTTCAAACCATAGAATCAACAGTTTATCTTACAACCAGCAGCAGTGACGGGAATTTCGATATTGAGGGATTCACAGCTGTTCTGCGATACTGTTACCAACAACTTGAAGGTATAGAAACGAAAACTTTCATTCTCAGAGACTTACTTGCTGAAAGTTCATTTCACAAACATAATGTACTGCAACGCCTGAACTTGAAAGAAAATAAATCACTTTGCTAGTTCATTATTTGAATATAATATGAAAATGGCAAATCTTATGGTAAAAGATGCACCTAACAGTCGACTGCACTGACTTTTTGTTATGAGACTATTAACAAAGGGACTCTAATTATATTGGTGCTTGAACTTCATTTGAGTTGCATCATACATTTTCAAACAAGCTTTTACCAAAAAATATTTACTCATACACGAAAAGGTCTCAGCTTGATTTTAAATTGGCACATTCATATATGGGAACAATAAATAAATGAAGAACACATTTTACCTATCATCAGGGTACTCCACTCCATTTTCAATCAGCTCCAGAAAGCTGCATTACTATAAGTTTTGCATGGAAACCCAAAATATTGGAAGTCTACAACTTCTTTATCATTCTCCACCCATCTGTTTACCGGATGAAACAAACTTTTTGTAGGGTTTCATAAATAGACGAATACGCCCATAATTGGCTTGCCTATCAAAATGTGCTACAGACTATTTACAGTGAGATTCAAGAATTTTCACCATTTAGAAAACTTTGTTATTATCGATTTGTTAGAGAATTTTATTTCTCATAAAAATTGGTGTACTGCACAATACTTGCATATGAGTTGTCAATATTTCAAATTTCCGAACAGTGTACAGGGGAGAACGAAAAATAGGCATTTTGATCAGGTGTAAACCACATCTCATTTTTCACATATTCAGCAAGTCCATTCGAAGGAGTTGTTTAGAATTTAAATCAATATTCAAATTTGGAATTACATCCAGGGTAGTTAACTTTTGACCAAAATTCTATTTTTCGATCTCCCCTGTACACTGTTCGGAAATTTGAAATTTTGACAACTCGTATGCAAGTATTCTGCATTCCACAAATTTTTATGAGTAAAATATTTTTACAAATCGATAATGAAAAAGTTTTCCATTGAATCTCACTGTATATAGTCTGGACCACATTTTGATAGGCAACGATGAAGTTGAGGTTTTTGAGAGTACACGGAATTTTTTTCATGCAATGTGTAATTGGTAAACGTGTAAATCGCGAATTATCTACAAGAAACTCACAAGTGCTACAAGATACACTTTGTGATTTTGATTGGCAGAGTGTTGTGGCATAACCATTAGATTTAGGATTATAGTATTTATAAATGTGGGGTTCCATTCAATTATATTTCGTTTAGTTTACTTTTTACGTGGCATGCTGTCCTGATTGGACATTTTCTTTCCATTTTCAACTTGGCGCCACCTGCGTCCATATTCACGAAACAACTTCATTGAAATGATATTTTATAGAAATCTAAACTTTGAACTATGCTAGTTTTTTCCTCCGCCCGGTAGAGGTCGCGAGCATTCAGTTTCGGAAATAATTTGAATCTTTGTACGGATACGCAAAAAACTCCGTTAGAAAAAATACTCAAAGAAAACGCAGTAGCTTGACCTCGGTGAGAAAAGCATTCTTTTTCTATTGATTTTGCGAGTGACACTATTCTAGAGCCTGAAGGGTATTTATGAAATCAAATTTATTTAGGATTTTGCTGCCTGGTATAGGTAAGAAAAAGTCTTATACATTCATTCTATTTTGTAATTTCATTGAATCATTTGTGAGTTCGTGAAGTTGATTTACATATTATTTCTAGAACGTGAAAACACGAACAAATCTATGAAATTTGAGCCAAAGGCGAATAAATTGTTTGGAATCCGATCTTGGCTGTTTTGGTGGTCGAACCTTTTATTCATCCCTGTTCAGTGAGGTAGTGGTGGTTTTCAACAAAGTGATGAAGAAAATATTTACGAAAAACAAGAAGTGATGCTGGTTGTAGCAAAAGTGTAGATACCCCACGGAATGAATTATATAGAGGTAAGTAAGTACCTAGTTACCTAGAAGAACATCTTGAACAATGTTTTGTTGCGGTTCAGAAGTTTTGGTGTAGTACAAAGATGAAATAAAATCCACTGATATTTTTCATATTTATTTTATTATATATAATAATTTATATACAAAGGTATTCATTTCGTAAATACTTTATCAACACTTCAGTTGTTACAGCGCTAATAAAACAACTGAAGTTCACATTTCGGTATCAAGGGTGAATGCTTTTCATTTATTAGTATGAAATGAGCAACCATTATAAAGAGACTTTCCTCAGCATTTTCACTCACGCTCATCACTCCAGCCAGCCCAATTTCATAACAAATAAAAATATAAAATTTCTTGGGCGCAACATATTCAGACAAAAATGTACGAACGTAAATATGATAGCATCTCCACAAGTCTTATCTCAATCTCTTAATTTTCCACACTAAGTTCATTTTATTACAGTAGGTAATATTCAGACATTCGGGATATCGGTCATAATTTTAATATAAAAATTGCCAATATTTCTTCTATTCGAAATTTTCCCAACTCCACTACTAGTTTGACAACACATTTAAAAGCATCGAATACTCTTCTACTCCGTCAAATAACATTTATTATAAAAATCTAATCTCTCTAACGCTATACATAGCTCTCAATGCTAATACAATACTTAGTCAAACTAACTGCACTTCATTTTTCACTTCTTTCTCAGAATTTGAAATACAAAATATTTTGAATCTCAAAATTTTCGAACACCTCAAATTTGATAATTATGAAATTGTTATGGAGAGGGGATAGCTACCATTAAAATAATTCCAACACCATAAAATTGTAGCTACCTTTTCAAACGTCCAAAATATAAAAAAAGTATAGGCCTTAGCATATAGTTTCACTAGTAATAATAATCTCATCATTAAATTTGTTAATGTAAGCCTTATTCATACCAGTCCCAAACATTATTCCATGTGAAAAGTGTGCATTCCATGAATGCTTAAAATCAACAATTTGAATCTAATAAGTATTACCCTGAGTGATCACTTTGATCTCATGAAAAAAATAATAGAATGGTTCGAGTATGAGTAGAACATAAATCACCATTTTATACCTCAGATGCCATGCGTTTGGTTGCTTAATTTCTGATTTTATGAATTGATGTTAATTTATTAGTTGTCGACTAATAAAAACAGAACACAGAACATGCAAATTTCTAAATATCTAATCACAGAATAAAATTGTATGACTTGGATATCGAAAATAAATCCAAATTTCAAATGAAATTAGGTACTATAACCTGAAACACTGACTAAAAGTAGGTATTTGCAGTTGATATCAATATGGTTATTGTCAAAAGTTTCCATCAATTAAAAGGTAAAAAGAACTACGAAATATAGTAGACAATAAAAAAAAATCACAAAGTCAGATCAGTTTTGCACGTTTTTTTAATATAAGAAAACATCTGCAAATATTTATAATAACTCCTATTCACTACATAACTAAAAACAGCCACATTTGTCACAATTGCTCTCAACTCATTCATCCAAAATTTAAAAAAGGGCCATGAAATTTTGAAACCAAGCGAACCAAGCGAACAGTTTTTCCATCAACTATTTGTGGTCTCCCTACGAGGGTAGTTCCTAGAATTCAGGGATCAGATATACTTGATCATAGGTATGATTGAAATCATTGCTCTGGGGCCCTATTCTTGAATCATTCGCAGTTCTGCGTATACGCTGTTGCTAAGCTGCGAGATATCTGATTGGTCTCTACTTAGCAACAACCTATACGTTCAGCCAACGAGTGATTCAAGAATAGGGCTCTTGGTGTGAACGGTAAACGGTTATTCGATTTGAATCGTGCAAACATTCAACAAAAAACACTTGCAATCGACGAATGTTTCGCCAACGAAGTTGGCATTTAGAGGAATAGTTGGAATCATTGGAATTGCTAACTCCATTGGCGAAATATACGCCTGGTACAAGTGTTTTTGGTAATGATGAATCAAGTAAATAATCCATTATTTATCTTTGATTTCAACGACTTCGATCCACTAGAAAGTATATAATTCAATTTTCATTATTATAATCATTGTTTTTGAGTTCAAATGGGTATTTACGTATGCCAGCTGTCGTCGTCCATGAACGGCAACACTTAAATCATGTGCGAGATAGACATAAGAATGTCTTAGTTTTCAAAATGCGATTCCTAGCATAAACCGAGAATTTTTCTCGAAGAGATCCAGCATCCGAAATCTAAAACCTAGGAAATAGGTGATTCATCAAACAGAAAAAAACAGACTCTTCGCTTGAGATGTTGCAAGCCCAAAGCGGAACAGTTTGGAAAGTGTTAAACAAAATTAATTAGGTTCTTTGAGGAAGACGAAGTAGGGAGGAGCGGTATAGAGTTTATAGAAGCCCTAGATGATTCCTCTCGCAAGTTTCCTTCAAATAAACTTTTGGGTGCTGTTAAAGGTGGAACATGTGAATGTAAGTAATCTTCACTTGAAAAATGCAGAAACCAGAGAGATTGAGAAATATGGACATACAAGGGTGGCCAGTACCAGAAAACCACGTGAACGGGGTTTAGGATATCAAAAAGTTAACTGAAAACAAATGAGAAAAGCAGGCAGAATATCCTATGAAGAAGTATAAACCAACAGCTGGAGCTCAGTATAATCTTTGGCCTCCTAGCTTCATCAAGGATTCAAATGTGAACATATAGACAATTTGCAGAAAGGTGATTTGAATTCAATATTTGAATGAATTCTCGAGATGGAGTGTGAAAATTTCACATATACAAGAGAAGATTAGACTTCAAACGGAAATATTATACGAGGCGTGTTTTTAAAGTAAGTACCGTTTTCAAATTACGCCGCCGCAGCGCTGCGGTCGCCGTTTAACGCATGCGCACACTGTAGCTACATCTGTTGGGAAGCCACAGACGCCACTACGGAACCATCTGATCGAGTCTTCATTTGTTTACGTGACTTAGAAACAGTGTTGTAATTTGTGGCACAATTGTGCCAAAAGCGGCACTTTGAGCTCTAGTATAGCACCATAGCACGCACTATTGAAAATGAGTGGAAAAGAAGCACTATTTTGTTATCTGACGTTCTATGACGTTTGGGCATAACTTTATTGACGACAGCAGTCATAGGGACAGAGAAACCTCTCTCTATGGTACAGAGATCCTGTATTTCTGTGCTCCGTGGCGTGCGCGTATGATATGGTTTATTATTTTTTTTAACGTTTTTTTGTGTGTATGACTGTTGTGAGTAATGTCAGTACTGTCACTTGTCAGTAGTGACATGTGACTCGTGACTCAGCAAATATCATTGTTTATAGAAAAAAGAAATATGGATAAGTAAATTGGCTGATGAAATGTGTTATTAAATATTTATTGAGAATTTTATATTTTCAGATTTGTTTTCAAGATTACTAAACAAAATATCCAGTCAGAGCCAGTAGCATCAACTTCCAAGGAAGTTGAGACAATAACAGAAGCTACCACTTTCGAAGATGAAGAGGAATCCTCCGAAAATTATTCAAATAGCGAAAAAGAGAATTCGTCACCACCAAAGAAAAAAAAATATATGCCTAAAATAGAAAGAATTTCTAAAGATTTCCCCTGGATTGATTCCTCCAGAGAATATTTATGTTGTAAATTATGTAATCAAAAAATAAATGGAACCACATTTCATTTGAAAAGGCATCAGTTCACATCTATACATAAGAAAAATGAAGAGGCAGCTACTAAGACGCCACAAATTGATTCAATTTTCCTAAATCCAGAAAACTAAAAAAAATATATTCCATAAAAGAAGCTGAATTGCGACTCTGTTGTTACATTTGTGAACATAGTTTACCCATGTTGTTATTGGATACACTGACCACATTCAACAGTTCAATATATCCCGATTCAGAAATTGCCAGAGGTATGGTAAGTCTCAAGAGGCAAAAGGCCACCAAAATAATTGTCGGGATCTTGGCACCGTATTTCATGGAAGAGACCATTGCTGATATCAAAGAAAACTTTTTCTTGATTATTATCGATGAAACGACTGATATAGCAGCTAAAAAATCTATGGTGGTAATAGTACGATATTGGAAAGAAGGAAAAGTGACAGATAGACTGTTAGATTTGATAGAAGTTGACAGTGCTACAGGAGAATCCCTATTCAATATGATAAAATCAATATTGGATAAAAATAGAATTCCTCATGACAAAATTATAGGGTTTGCAGCAGATAACGCCAGTGCTATGATGGGGGTGTGGCAAGGTGTTCAAGCAAGATTGAAAGAGTTAGTGCCAAATATATATGTACAAGGTTGCACTTGCCATTCCTTACATCTCTGTTCTTCAGCAGCTGCCCATAAAACTGCCCAAATCTGTTGAACAGTTTGCTAGGGATATATACACCTATTTTTCCCACAGTAGCAAAAGAATTGCGCATCTACAAGAATGTCAGATTTTTGCTAATGAGAAGCCACACAAAATGCTTTATCCAAGTCAAACAAGGTGGCTCTCATTGAAGGTATTGATTAATCGTGTGAATTGTGATAATTATTGTAACATATTATTTTTAGGCTGTGATAGAACGAATCTTAGAACACTGGAACTCTTTAACATTATTCTTCCAAAATGAAGCAATTGAAGAAAATTTGTCCAGTGCCAGAACTATTTTGAATGCTCTCAATAATCAAGAATATAAAATATACTTCTTGTTTTTGTCATATATATTAGAACTAATCACCAAAATCAATCTAGAACTGCAATCAGAAACCCCAAAACTTCCTATTTTCCTGAACAGAATATGTACTTCGTATAGAACGTTATTGAAATGTTTTATAAAGAAAAATATTCTTGAGAAAATACCAATAGAATATATTGATGTGAGCAACTCCAGTAATTATGTTCAACTTGAGAATATTTATATTGGTGCCAAACTAGATGCCCTGATGAAATCTGATAATCTTAAAGTTTCACTGTCAGTTTTAAATAATTTCAGGCTGAGAGCATTGGACTTTTACGTTGAATTCTGCAATCAGGTGAAGCAAAGATTTAAGTTTAATGATCCTTTTCTCAAATATGCTTCTAACTTCACACCTGATGTTGCTCTTTCTGGAGATGTTATGTCAATTGCTGACTTTGTGAACCTTTTTCCGAATATTCCAGTGAATATTGAATCTGTGAATGCAGAGTGGCAGCTGTTGGCGGAGATAAATATAACCGGCTGTGATAGAAATAAAAAGACTGACATTAATGAAATTTGGAAAAATGTTTCGGTGATGAAAAATTCATTAGATGAACCAATGTTTGAAAATCTTATGGTTGTAGTGAAATGTATTTTGTCGTTACCTCATTCGTCAGCAACAGCAGAAAGAGTTTTCTCTCAACTTAATCTAACAAAGACATTCCTCAGAAATCGTCTGCATATAAAGACATGTGCAGCAATCCTTCTGGTGAAAGATAAGATGAAAACTCTATCAGCTGGAGCTAACGAATGGAGACCCAATAAAAAATTATTGAATTATAATTATAGTCTTTTAGAAAAGATTAATCCAGTTGATATTGACTGAATTTCTGTGATCTTTACTCAAAATGAGTTTTATTTTGTTTTTCGTTAATTTGTTTTATAACTGTTATTTTTCAAGTTTTTATTTTTGGAAATATCCTTCCATTTATGTTACTTATAATTTTTATCAAAGTTTTAATACATTTTTTTATTTTGATTTTGTATTTTGAATAAGTATAGGTACTTTTTATGAGAATATGTTTCAGTTTAGTATTCCTCCGATTATATCTTTATTTATATTATTTTTCCCAGTATTAAACGAGTTTGTATTGAGCAATGATTTATTTATTGAAAAATTTCACGAAGTTTGAAATTGAGCGCGATTGTAATCCCGCCATCTGTTGGTAGAACAATAAAGAAAAGTGATTATTATGAATAAGAAGAAAATGGCAAGTGGCACTAACAGGCACCTTTGGGTAACTAACTTCGGCACAATAGAAAATTCCTTCTTAACAACACTGATCAGCGAGCCGCCGTGCCCTCAACCACCAGCGTGTGCCCGCGAAGAGAAGCCACGTGGTTTATTCCCCTGCGCAATTTCGAGATTTCGAGAAATTTCTGGAAGCGAGGAAACATTGCCAGACTGTCGCACACACGCGATATTCAAGAGCCGAGGGCGACAAATGACGAATGGCGGAACTGTTGCTCTTAAATAATAAATTACTCCCAGAAAAGTTTCGTTAATTTGAGCGTGCGCAGGAGGAATTCGATTATTCGGAAATGGAGTATCGTCGGGGATTGCGTGCACGAAATAGAAAACCGAAAGACTGGGAGGATCGCGCGTTACACAAAATTTGGGTTGCGCGGACGAAATCCGAATTTCAGAATCAGGAGTTTTCGGAGTTGCGTGCGCGCCGCCGAACGCTTGTTGATTGGTGGACCAAAAACATGCTTGATGAACACACACAGCCGAACATAAGCCACATTTTTTTTGGAAATATATTGACGAGGTAAATGACAAGAGATTACGAAGACACTCCAAATCCATAGTGGAATGCAATTTCATAAAGATGGGTACTCCAGTGACATATTTTGTTTTTCAGATGATCAGATATATTACATATAGAGATACATATCGCGGAAACTTTGGATATGACTCGAAATATTGAAAAAATAAATCTATAGTTCAGAATATTATAAACATAAGAAAATATTTCTGAAAACTCTCCTGGAAGATAATCATACCATACGATTTACATATAAAATTCAGTTCTTAACAATTTTTCTGATTGATAATTTATATATATATATATATATATATATATATATATATATAGAGAGAGATTTTCGGCAAATTCACCAGATGACGCAACTTTGACACAGCTTATTTTGTTTCAATGAATAGGTCAAAGTTAGCTTGTTTCAATTTACCGTCATTCGAAAAGTTTCGTTTGACCGACCTACTTGTGCCTGACGACCATAGCTCGAGCATTTGAACAACGCTGCAGTACCTAACGACCCGACCATCTCAACAACGCTGCTTCAAAAAAAACACCAAATGTAAGTACATATTTCATTTTACAATAATTAATATTGTTATTGTATTTTGATATTGGGATTCATTTTTTTCCTCGGTCAGTATTTCCGCTGTTTCCATTATTTCTTTATTCAAAATTTTTATTGTAATTTTCTCATATTCGAATTCATTTCTCATTATTATTTTTTTATTTTCATTTCCAGAACATGTCTAACATGCCACTAATTGATGACGATGTCTACCAGGTAACCCCTAAACGGCTGATTATAATCCATTCCAACCTCGTTTTACGAGGGCCAAATAGTGTTACTCGCCCGATGGTAGTCTCCACTTCTTCAAGTGCCACACCGAGCAGAAAAAGCGACAAGCGGAAACGGTTATCTGAGGAGACTATGACCCGAAAAAAATTGCGGCTGGCGGAGGGGTCGCACAGTTCGGAAACGATCAAGGCCGGGGAATAATTTGAAACATTCGACCCGGTTGAGGAAATTGAGCCGTCGATTCTCCCGATGGCAGAGAGCGTACCGGAGACTGTGGAAATATACGACCCGGATTTGGATGGATCATCACCCGATATCGGTGAGATGTTTCCATTTCCGCCAGCGTTGATGTCGGAGATAGTCTGACAGTGAAGTGGAACTACCTCGCCATGACGAACACGAAAAGAAGAACAGTTCGCCACGTGCCTCCAGATACTCAGCAAGTACATCGAAGAAGCGGCTGGTACTTCAGAATTGGAGATTTTCCGAAGAAAGTATGCAAAAGCAACTTCTATCAGGGGGTGGCCTGCCCGAAAAAACTATGCTCCGAGTCCATCAGTTACCAGAGCTGAATCCGCGGCGACCGCGACCAGTATGCCCGCGACGAAAAGCCACCCGACTACCAGACCCGATCAGCGAGGCAGCGTGCAGCAACTCCCAACCGCGAGGAGTATGTCCGCGACGAAAAGCCAACCGACTACGAGACCCGATCAGCGAGGCAGCGTGCAGCAACTCCCAACCGCGAGCTGTATGCCCGCCGCAACGAAAAGCCACCCGACTACCAGACCCGATCAGCGAGGCAGCGCGGCTGTCCAAAGCAAGAACACAGTAATTGTATTACAGTAAACAATGAGAAAAATGCATTTTCAATATAATTTCATAGCCTCACTCTATTTATTGAGACTCACTCACGTTACTTCGAGAAACTGTCAGTAGAACCAACTGAACATTGTGAAGTTCAGAAAAGTTTTTCAGTAGCATTATAGTCGACACTGCGTCATGATTTATGGTTTTGTATGGTACTTTTGAATACAGTGTAATGCGAAGCTCATGAAAGAACACAGTAACTGCTACATTTCATGACGAATATATGAAAAATATGGAAGAAAAACACAACACGAAAACTGCTCCCGCTTTCTTTTCAATATTTCAATGATTCTATGAAAAAAAACACAGTTAGTAGTAGTTTCTATATCAGTCTTCTTCAAAACACACCAATCTGGGGACTATTTCAAGAACGTACAAGTCTTGTAGCTACAAGAGAAACACAAAGGAAGATGATGATAAATAATTGTTTTTTACTCGTTTTTTACCTGTACCTGCATTGTCTTTCTCTAGTAGGTACAAGACTTGTACTTTCATGAAACAGGCCCCTGCTGTTACTGTATGTGGAATGTAAAAAATGTAGGTTGAATGAGTTTTTATTCATTTGTCATTACCGTGGTAATATCAATATTTTGACGAATACACTGAAAACTAATATTGAAACCTAATTGAAATGATTCCAGTGTTATAAAAGGTATGGAATTTTTTTAACTCCAATGGACAACAAAAAAACACTCCCACAAATGAATACTGATTCCTTTGGTTCTCTATAAAGTCTCATTTAATCGTACGTTGATCGTGGTGTTTCTGAACTGGCTGAACACACGTGAAATCACGGGACACGTTGCAGTTACTTGATTGGAGTGAGGTAAAATAATTCTGCACCCGACGACCAGCGCCGATCAGCGAGCCGGCAGTTGCGTGCCCGCAACGAGAAGTGCGCTTTATTCTCCTGAGCAATGGCGGAATTTCGATAAATATCTAGAAGCGAGGAAACATTGTGAACAAGTCGCACATACTAGATATTTGAGATCCGAGGGTGACAAACTACGTGTGAAGGAATTGATGGACTTGGATAATCAATTGCTTCCACGAAAGTTTCGTAAACTCACGGATGCGCAGGAGAAAGTCAAGAAATTGGATAATAATCGGGAGTTGCGTGCACGGCATAGGAAACCAGCTGGCTGGGAGGATCGCGCGTTGAAAGAAATCGGGGAAGCGCGGATGAAAGCTAATTATCTGGGGCAGGAACATTCGAAGTTGCGAGAGCGTCGTCGGAAATTGGTTGATTGGGGGTTCAAAAACAATGCGAATGAAATCTGCGAGCGTAGTCGCTATGACGAATGCTTAGCATTCATTAACAATCCCCCGATACCGTATTTCGATATGCTGAGGGACTCCATCCCGCCAGAAAACCGCATCTATAAGCCGCTATTTTGATTTTTTGAAAATATATTTGATAATAGTAAAATGTTTTTTTATTTTCTGCTGAAATGTTGGGTTCCGAATGTCTTGGAAACTCGGTTGTATTGTATATGCTTGAAATGATATCATTCGAAGAATAATGCTATAATGAGATTAATTTTTAATACATGGGAACTTCGAACTCATAGTATCACAAATATCCAATAACTGAATAATAAAATAATCTGAATAATTCCCAAATACAATAATTCTCAGATTCATATAATTGTGAATTGTTCAGAGGGTAATTTGATGATCCCTTTATAGCCATCATTGTGTACAGGTTCATGTTAAATTGAGCTTGAAGATACGATACGATAGACGATAGTACGAGTACGATAATCGATAATTTCATCCTTTCTCGATATTTTTATATTGGCAATCTTGGATATTGCCATTTGCCATATGACATATGATAGGTTACGCACATCACACTACATATTCTTCGAACAGTTCGAAACAGTAAAATAAATCGTGAGCTCCCGAACTCTGAACAAACCAACACCCAGTGTAGCTCAAAGATATTTATATGATCTGTGCTCTATAAAGTAAAACAAACTGTACCAAGCCAACTACGAACAAATTACTAGATGTAATGTTGTTGATATTCAACGTTTGAAAGTTCCTGTTATATCATAGTTGAGTGTTTACCATTAGATTCGAATTTGGATGAAGATAAATTTCTGCGAATAGAAGTATTCTACGTTTTTCATCATGAGGATGAAGTCGAAGATTATTAGTCATTCAATCAATCATTCAACTGCAATAAGTTCCTTTTTTTGCTATGATTACATAGACTAATGCTAAGTTTAGGTTATGGTATTATACAACCATAACCTCAAATGTCATTTATTTTATGTTTTTTCTGAAGAGTTTTTTATATAATGATTTATGTTTTTGTTTATTATGTGTGATATAATACTTTATTTCTGTGAAATATATGAAATTTAAAGGAAAATTGTCATTTACATTGCACCATAAAGAAATGAAAAGTACGATAATAGGTACGATAAAGTACAATAATGGGTACGATAAAGTACGATAATTTTGATCGATTTGTGCGATAATTGAAGTTTCTCGGTCTGGCAACGCTGAGCGACAAACTGTGTGTCAGTGCCTATTCATACTTTGAAACGACCGGTTGTTCCCGTTTTATAGCCAAATTCGGTCTGAGAGACGGATGCGCCTACTGGCGTACACTTTTTCCCAGTGAAATTTTGAGATTACGTAAAGGCAAAGGTAAGTGTTTCTACATTGTTCACATGTTTTTTTGGTTAGGTATGACAGTTTTTTTGGTTAGGTATGACAGTTTTTTTGATTTGTTTGATAAATTACAAAATATATGAAGTTTGAAGAATGTTTTTTCTTCAAAACGGTAGTTGAATAACTTTTTCTCTGTTTTTTTTGTCAGTGCCAATATTTGAATACTAATGAATACAATTTTCAGGCATGGACTACGAGCGTGATCAAGCACGACTTAGATACTTGATGGATATGGTACCAACAGATGACGAAGGGGAAAGTCACAACTCTGACGATGATTCGGAGGGCAAAATTGACATGGTGGAGGAGAGGGACGGTGGAAGCGAATCCGAACAAGAAATATCAGATTGTGAAGAGGAAGATGATACTATTGTTGCTAATGCAGCCTCATTTTTGGGAAAAGATAAAAAAACAATATGGATGAAACATGTTCCACCTAAAAATGTAAGAACTAGAAGTGAGAATATAGTAAAACGTCTTCCGATATCCAAATTGCCTACACGTTGTTTGCAAACACCGAAAGATATCTTTCAATTTTTCATAGATGATGCTATGATAGCAATTCTGGTCGAAAATACCAACTTATACATTCAATCCATATCATCGAAGTTTGCTAGATATAGAGACGCTAGACCAACAGATACTATTGAAATGCGAGCACTTTTAGGTCTACTGTTATATGCCGGAGTTATGAAATCAAGCCGTTTGAACGTTGAGGAATTATGGAAATCAGATGGCTCTGGGATTGAGATATTTAGATTGGGAATGTCAATAAAACGATTTCTTTTCTTACTGCGCTGCCTGAGGTTTGATAATAAGGATACCAGAGAAGAACAGCTATCGATAAATCAGCACCTATCCGTAATTTTTTCGATTTGTTCGTTACTAAGTGTAAGGATGGATACAGTTTATCTGAATATGTCACAATTGATGAGAAATTAGAAGGTTTCCGAGGTAAATGTAATTTCAGGCAATACATTCCTACCAAACCTAACCGCTACGGAATAAAAATTTTTGCTCTCTCAGATGCTAAAACCTTTTACACTGGCAATTTGGAAGTTTACGTTGGACAATTTTGTACAATTTTGTACAGCAGCTTCAAGCGCTGTAAGCTGTTAGACGCAGCCATTGGTTAATTAAAAGAAAGGCGCGCAAGTAGCACGCAGTTCAAATTTCTAATATACTTCAAGAAGAGGTCTGGCGGTGTACTACGGGAACTAAGAGTAAAATTATTGGCGAACTAGTTCGCATAGTTCACTCGAGAGCGCTCTTCCGACCTAGTTCGTTCGCGAACTACCCAAGCCTACAGAGGAGCAGAACTCAAATCATTCCACTTCAGTCATCAGTTGAGTCGGAACCATTCACTCCAGTGTCGAGTACCTGTGAATTATTGTGTTTGTTTGAGCCAGTGCCAGATTACGGATTTATACCCCATGTAAGTAACTGCTCTAAATTTATTGTTCTTTGTTTGATTTTCTGCTTTCGGAATTCGAATTTGGTATGAATATTTATCATTTTGCTCTTTCGATTTTCATATTCAGATTTATGTTAGACATGGTTATATTTTATATTGTTTGTTCATTTTCGAACTCATGTTGGAATGAGTAATGCTCTTTTTTGTTTTCTGAATTTCTATCATATATCTGGCATCAATAATGTTCATGCTCGCACTTAAATGGATTTGGTAATTTTTCATTTTTGATTCATCATATTGAAACTTATGATTTGTGCGGTATTTTTCACTTCATTCTTGTATTGTTAAAATTATATATCTCGTTGAATATTTTCTATTTTCAGTAACATGCCTACTTTGAAAAATCTGCTAACTTCGACATCCTTATATTTGATTTGTTGACATGAATATTTATCATTTTGTCCTTTCGATTCTCATGTTCAGACTTATGTTTGACATTGTTGTATAATTTTTCATGCTCGCACTTGAATTTGATTTGGTAATTTTTCATTTTTGATTCATCATATTGAAACTTATTAGTGTGGTATTTTTCACTTCATTCTTCTATGTAAAATTCATATATTTCATTGATTATTTTCTATTTTCAGTATCATGTCTACTTTGGAGAAATTGCTGACTTCAACAACTTTTCCCGTGGTGAAAGAGGTGAAGATGCAGTCGAATGCGGCATCGGCGAGGGACATGCCGTTTCTTGCAGCACAGGAGCGGACTGAGGCGGCTATTCCTTCCACATCGAGGGGTCCAGCTGGGGCATTTTTCGGGGAATTCAACCCGAATTCAACGAGGTCGTCGGAGATGTCCCCAGTGTTGGATGGTGTGCTGGATATGGTGGAAGAGATGGCGGTGTCCAAAAGTACGCAGATAGAAAAGAAGAAGAAGGTCCCAACTTCGAGGGGAAAGGATCTTTCGAAATTCTTTCCGCTGTCCGACTCTGAGGATGACTTTGTTGAACAACCGCAGAGTAAAAAATGTGGTGGGCTGAAGAGGAAGGCGGTTGACAGTCCACCAGCGGACAGCAAGCGGCAGAAGCGGGCACCACCGAAGAAGAAGCCACAACCGCCGAGGAAGCCGCAACCGCCGAGGAAGCCGCAACAGAAAAAGCGGCAAACAAGACCGACGCCTGCTGCTGCGAGGAAGTTGCCTGCGCCAGTGCGTGGGCGAGTTGGCGGCAAACTCGCTGCCTTTCGTAAGAGGTGTGCGAAGGCTACACCGTATAAGTTGTGGCCACGACCTGCACCTCTTGCAGAAATCGAATCTACTCCTTCGTCCCAAGAGAGGGAAGCACAGCTGCCTTCTCAAGGGATAGGGGCAGATCCGGTTTCTAAAAGACCCGCGAGAGAGACCGTACCCGAAATGACCTTCTCGCAGTCCGAAGTAGAAGCTTCCACTTGGACAACCAATTTGGAAGCCAGCCTGACGACTTGGAGTAGGTCGTTAATCGAGGCAAACGCTGAATGCGCCGAATATGATTCTGAGTGTATTCGACTTGACGCTAAGTTGAAGCGGAATGTCCGACGGATCGGGCAAGGGGACCTCTCCTTGCGGGTGGTGGGTGGTGGTTGTTCCCCCCCCCAACATTTTGGTTTTTTCTCTGGTGTTTTGTTCTTTTTCCTTTCAAAAAAAAACAAAAACTTTCCCCCTTCTCCTTGGATGCGCTTCTTGGGCTGCTCTTTAACCCCCCCCCGAGTAGTGATAGAAGGCCGACTTTGGATATAATTTGAGGAGGTGTAATCAGAGTCTAATTACAGTGTAATAACACTAATTACATGTCATTACATGTACTTAGTGTTATTACGGGTAATTGGAGGGTAATTGGGGTAATTGAATATTTTCATTATCTGGTTTACTTGTAATTAGCTGTAACCAGTTGTACTTAATATTGTTGTGCAATATTGGTGTAATTACAGTGTAATTAGAGGGACTACTACAATTAATTATTTCAATTACACTGTAGTTAAAGAAAACACTCTTCAAACACATAGTGGTATTAGGAATCATCCATACTCTATTGAAATTGCTCATTAACACTTGCAAATTACTTTAAATTATATGGATCACTCATATGTATACTTGCTGACAAAGTCCCAACATAATTAAATCCATTTGAAACTAAACATCGCCCTGTATATGCCTTTTGTCTTCATACTATTGAATTTTCATTTGGAGTATTCTTATATTTGCCAAATGCTTATGTTGTTTTCAAATTATGAAAATTATTCGACATTCTCAGACGCTTCCATTTGAAACTAAACATCGCCCTGTATATGCCACTTCTCCTACAGTAAGTGATGTGAAAAAGGATCGGTTCATAACAAATAAAGGTATCACAATAACCGTAAAAAGGGTTACTTATGATGAGAAGAAGTGAGTAGCATGCCAACCTTACACGCTCATCATAGATAAAATTAGCATAGGAATTGGTCCCGACACGGAAATTGGAGACATTTAAAAATAATGCGTATCTTCGGAACATCTCAAAAATATTTTAATGGTTCTACGCTCAAGAATTCGTGTTACATAATAAACCATAAAATTCATTCAAGAGCTTCTCAGATTACGATTTGGTGTTATTCCTATTTCAATAGATTTTTTTGTATAGGTGTCATGTCGTGTTTCAACCCTTTCAAATCACGAATTTTATTATTACAGGGGCGATGTAACCGTAAAAAGGGTTGCTTATGATGAGAAGGACTGAGTAGCATGTCAACCTTACACGCTCATCATAGATAAAATAGCATAGGAATTGGTCCCGACACGGAATTTGGAGACATTTAAAAATAATCCATATCTTCGGAACATCTCAAAAATATTTTAATGGTTCTACGCTCAAGAATTCGTGTTACATAATAAACCATAAAATTCATTCAAGAGCTTCTCAGATTACGATTTGGTGTTATTCCTATTTCAATAGATTTTTTTGTATAGGTGTCATGTCGTGTTTCAACCCTTTCAAATCACGAATTTTATTATTACAGGGGCGATGTAACCGTAAAAAGGGTTGCTTATGATGAGAAGGACTGAGTAGCATGTCAACCTTACACGCTCATCATAGATAAAATTAGCATAGGAATTGGTCCCGACACGGAATTTGGAGACATTTAAAAATAATCCGTATCTTCGGAACATCTCAAAAATATTTTAATGGTTCTACGCTCAAGAATTCGTGTTACATAATAAACCATAAAATTCATTCAAGAGCTTCTCAGATTACGATTTGGTGTTATTCCTATTTCAATAGATTTTTTTGTATAGGTGTCATGTCGTGTTTCAACCCTTTCAAATCACGAATTTTATTATTACAGGGGCGATGTAACCGTAAAAAGGGTTGCTTATGATGAGAAGGACTGAGTAGCATGTCAACCTTACACGCTCATCATAGATAAAATTAGCATAGGAATTGGTCCCGACACGGAATTTGGAGACATTTAAAAATAATCCGTATCTTCGGAACATCTCAAAAATATTTTAAGGTGTTTTTTATGACTCCCAAAATGGTTCTACTCTCAAGAATTCATGTTACATAATAAACCGTAAAATTCATTCAAGAGCTTCTCAGATTACGATTTGGTGTTATTCCTATTTCAATAGATTTTTTTATAGGTGTCATGTCGTGTTTCAACCCTTTCAAATCACAAATTTTATTATTACAGGGGCGATGTATTTTTTCTACGGTTTCAAGTTGTTGGTAAAAAACATTTGATTCTAGACCACGGAAACATTTGATTGGTGCATAATATTCAAGGAAGGGATTGTCACTTCTTCAACTTAAGTGTAGATTGTACTTTTATAAATAACCACATCCAATTGGCTGAAACCCTTCCCACAGCTATAATAATCGATTTAGGGGGCTGTTCGCAGAAGAAGTTTCAGTTTTCTATAAGAAAGTCATATTACGTTTTCAACTCACAGAGTTTTAAATCATTTCGCTAGTTACATCACGCATTAAGCAGTTAAAAAGTATTGAAAATGGACTCTATCATTATATTAGAAGACATTGTGTTACGTGCCGCCGATAATCAACCTTGTGGGGTGTTGGAGTCATTGCAGAATAGTGAAAACAAACCTGGAGTTTCCACTGATGAGAAAAACACGTCTACCAGTGTGTGTGAGAGTATTAGTCTCGACAATGCGGTGTTCCAAGATCTAGCGACCATAAATATGGATGCTTTTCTGGGGTTGTCAGAAAAAACACCAAACAATGTCAACGCAATCAGAGGGTGCGAGGTAGCTCTCTCGAGAATCGATCAAGTGCTTCCTGCAGTATCCAAACAGGGGAAAATTGTGAAGAGGAGAGTCACGATGGACACACCAACGACGTTATCCAAGAGGAATAGAAACGACATCGAGACAATTGAACCAATCATCATTTCGAAACCTCACAAAATGGCTGCATATACAGTGAAGCCCAAGAAATCATTATCATCCTTTGGTCTTTTTCTAGAACTGTCTGAAAAAGCAAATATCGCCAAACAGAAAATTAATAACGCCAAGAAAACATTAACAAGGTGCCTAGAAAAGGAGGCTCAAATAAAAGAGAAAGATCGTTCTAATCAGCTTATTTATCAGGAAATCACGATGCTGAAGGTAAAAATTTCTCAATTGAGAAAAAAAGCTGAGTTTACTAAAAATGATATGGAAAAAGATAGACAAAGTATCAACACACAGCATTGTCAAGCAGAAAAGAAGTTGAGGGAAGGTGAAAATTCGTTGACTGAAATAAAGGAGGTGTTCAACCAATGGTCCAATGACATGAATGATGTTTTAAAGAAGACAGAATAATCTTTTCACATATTTTTTCAATGTTTTTTTTTCATTCATCAATATATATATATATATATATATATATCCGATTTTGTTGCTTAAATACTGAGAGTGTGTTTATTGTTTCAAGTATTTGTTCGTCTTATTTCTATGATATGACATTATTTCCATTTTTTTTTTGTAAATAAACATTCTACGATATGACATTATTTCCATTTTTTATTTTTTTTGTAAATAAACATATGTTTCAACTACTTAATGCATGATGTAACTAGCGAAATGATTTAAAAACATTGTAATACTTTGACAATAAATAAACTACTACATACAATACAATGTGAGTTTGATTATAGTTGAATTATATGGTCAATACTCTATGGTTGAGGCTTTCACAGCCTTCAAACCCGAGTGAAAATTTGGTACAATGACTCTATAGTATTTTAGGTAAATTAAACAATCTTGTGCTAATGTCACAATGGTAACTCCATTTTTTTTGTAAATAAACATTCTACGATATGACATTATTTCCATTTTTTATTTTTTTTGTAAATAAACATATGTTTCAACTACTTAATGCATGATGTAACTAGCGAAATGATTTAAAAACATTGTAATACTTTGACAATAAATAAACTACTACATACAATACAATGTGAGTTTGATTATAGTTGAATTATATGGTTAATACTCTATGGTTGAGGCTTTCACAGCCTTCAAACCCGAGTGAAAATTTGGTACAATGACTCTATAGTATTTTAGGTAAATTGAACAATCTTGTGCTAATGTCACAATGGTAACTCCATTTTTTTTGTAAATAAACATTCTACGATATGACATTATTTCCATTTTTTATATTTTTTTGTAAATAAACATATGTTTCAACTACTTAATGCATGATGTAACTAGCGAAATGATTTAACCCATTAGTGCATATGGTCCTTTTAGAAGGATGTCGATATTTTAATTGTCAATGCTGTACCTCCAGCTTTGCTCGACTGCAAAACATCGCCAATGCCTTCCAGTTGCTCACTGTTATTGCATGAAGTAACAAGTTCCGTTCGTAGAGCGCTATAAGTGTTGAAATTTGCTATCATGGATCCAAGTTTATATTCGAATAAAAATGGAGGGTGAGTACACAATATTTTCATCTCATAATCAATTCCATTATCATGAAAACCAGGATATGCTATAAAATAACCTCTTTTTTAACACCCAATGACGTTTCTTTCGCATTCGCATGTTATACCTAATGAATATAGTAGTATTTTTGACAGATCCCATTGAAAGGACTCCATGCATGATGTACAATTTTTCCTGTTATTTTCAGATTATCACTTCACGAGTTACTTCAATATATAGAAGAGAATGACGAACAAGAAACAAATGGTTTTAATAGCGCTAGCATATATATCCAACCACCTGAAAATACTAGGGCAGAAACAGACGAAGATAGTGACTTATCTGACCAAGAAGGAGGTAATATAAATCACTTACCTCGTGGTATCCTCAATCAACCATGTGAAATAGGTCATGGAAATAATGACATCGAAAGTGATGATGAATCAAATATTCCATTATCCCTTCTGAAAGAACAATTATTATCACAAATGCCCTCTACATCTCAACGACCAACCTCTATACTACAAAATCAATCGAGCAAGAAAAGGAAGAAGTCACATAATTGGTCCACAAATACCTCAGATTACGATATGAATATCCACTGCGAACCTAAGCTACCATCAAATAAGGCCCGAATGGCAGAGACACCAGAAGATTTTTTCAAACTATTTTTTGATGACAATATTCTGGAGAATATTGTGGATATATATGGACAGCATAAGAATACAACTCTCAACTTCTCCAAAAAAGAGTTATATGTTCTACTAGGGGCTATCTTACTTTCTGGGTATGCTAAGTATCCCAACAAGAGGTTGTTCTGGAATAGTGGAGAAGATACTCCTAAAATACTTCTGAATTCCATGAGATTGAATCGTTTTGAACAACTATTAGACACATGCATTTCAATGATAATCTCCGAAATGACTCCACTGACAAACTCTATAAACTGCGTCCCCTTATTGATGATTTGAAGAAAAATTTCAGAGAACATGGAGGTCTAGATGAATACCTTTCTATTGACGAGAGCATGATACCTTACTATGGGAAGCATCATGCGAAGCAGTATATAAAGGGAAAACCAATCAGATTCGGCTATAAAAACTGGGCCCTCTGTAGTAATACTGGCCATATGGTTAGTTTCGATATTTATACTGGTAAATCCACCAATGAGAAACAATTTGGCTTAGGAGGAGATGTTGTGATATCGCTGGTGAACTCAGCAGGAATACCTTCGAATAAGGGTTTCAAATTATACTTTGATAATTACTTCACCAGCATCACTTTATTGACTCATTTAGCAGGAAATAATATATGTGCAACAGGTACCATTAGAGCTAATAGGATGGAGGGTTGTCCATTTCCTGATAAGGGATTCTGGAACAAATCAGAGAGAGGAACCTATAAATTTTTATCAAACGGTAAACTTTCACTAACACAATGGAAAGATAACAAAGTGGTTACCATGGCTACCAATTTCGAAGACACAAGTGTTACATCTGCGAAAAGATGGTGCAGGGAAACAAAATCTAAAAAGAATATTTCCCAACCGAAAGTTATTCACAACTATAATCAGAGGATGGGTGGTGTCGATAAAATGGATGGGCTCGTGGCGGCATATCGATCTAGAATTAGACAAAGGAAGTGGTATTGGCCAATTTTTCAATACCTGTTAGATGTGAGCATAGTGAATGCCTGGTTGCTTATGAAAAAATTGAAACCGCATGATCCCAATTGTGTCAATCTGCTCACTTTTCGGCGGTACATTGCGACCAGTTTTTTGCAAACTCATGGTGAAAAACCTTCAAAATACAAGGCATCTGTTCCTATTCAGAATGTAAGGTTCGATGGCATGAATCATCTTATTCAGTATCATGAGAATGACAAAAAATGTAAGATATGTGGAAAAAATACAAAATTCATCTGTGTGAAATGTAATGTAGGGCTTCACCCAAAACACTGTTTCATAACCTATCATAGGAAACAATAAATACCTCAGAAATTGATGTTGTTTTCAGTCTTCAACATTTTATGGTAAACATGAAATTATGCATGAGGTCCTTTTAAAAGGATGTGCTATAATTTCTCATCCGACGATAAAATTGAAGAAGTAATTATCAAAACATGTTGAACACAACACATTTGAAGTATTTCTATGGGGAAATTTGATAAATTCTAATAAAAAAATTTCTATGCACTAATGGGTTAAAAACATTGTAATACTTTGACAATAAATAAACTACTACATACAATACAATGTGAGTTTGATTATAGTTGAATTATATGGTTAATACTCTATGGTTGAGGCTTTCACAGCCTTCAAACCCGAGTGAAAATTTGGTACAATGACTCTATAGTATTTTAGGTAAATTAAACAATCTTGTGCTAATGTCACAATGGTAACTGAACTATATCAATCATATATTAACATGATATTTTTTAGTAGTTCAACCTTCCACAGTGTGAAAAATGGAAATTGAAGCAAAAATGTGTACACAAGTATTGAAATAAAATTGCTCCGAACCGTTACTGATAAAAACAACCTTTCAAACGCAGCAATGATATCGAGCTGGAACTTCTTACCGATATTGATATGTTACATTTTTCCAAAAAAAAGGGGGTACGTGGAGGCATAAGCCAATGTAGTGAAAGAAAGCATATAGCCAATAATAAGTTTTCACCCGATTTCAATCCCAACGAACCGTCATCTTTCATATCATATTTAGATGCTACTAATCTTTATGGTCATAGTCAAATCACATACAAATTCATTCAATAAAAAATCTATTGAGTATAAAAATTATGTGCACGCAGCAACCAATGAATCAATCATATGTTCATTGTGTAAAAACAATAAACAACCGTTACTGATAAAAACAACCTTTCAAACGCAGCAATGATATCGAGCTGGAACTTCTTACCGATATTGATATGTTACATTTTTCCAAAAAAAGGGGGTACGTGGAGGCATAAGCCAATGTAGTGAAAGAAAGCATATAGCCAATAATAAGTTTTCACCCGATTTCAATCCCAACGAACCGTCATCTTTCATATCATATTTAGATGCTACTAATCTTTATGGTCATAGTCAAATCACATACAAATTCATTCAATAAAAAATCTATTGAGTATAAAAATTATGTGCACGCAGCAACCAATGAATCAATCATATGTTCATTGTGTAAAAACAATAAACAATTTTGATCTGGTATTCTTCGAATGAATAATTGGAACAATTTTTTAGTGATATTGATTTCAAAAAATAACTCGTTAGCAGAGATATACTACATAGAATGAATTTTCTGGAATTGTAAGCGAATATTCAAAAGAGTAGGGTAACATAGCTGATTCTTGTATTTTAGGAAAGAGTAGTGTAACAATGCGAGTTCTCGTATTTTATCAAGGTCACAAGTTTGACCTTGGGAAGGGGTATAGAGAATGATCTTGAGATTTGAACTGGTTCTGGAACTGGTTCTGGACCACCATGACTTGAGACATAACCTTCGGAAGACATTGTTGGGTGTTAGAGGGCGCTACTTTGCTTCATAGTGGGGATTGTTTACTTTTGATTATAAAAGAAATGAATTTGATACAGAATCAGTAGAAAAATATAACCATACCAGTTAGCACGTCAAGTGGTGAAGAGTTATAAAGTTTCCAATAGAAAGTATAGTGAGTGTGTTTTTTCTTTTGAAAATTATTTATATTTTCCTTATACATTTTCATCATGTCAGTTTCAAAAGTAGATTTACAAAAAATCAATTTCATGATTGTAAAAGAGATGGAAGTATTAGAGCAGAGGGTGATATCATCATTGCCAGTGAATGAAGCTTACCCAATTAAGAGTATGTCAGTTTGTTCTACTCGATTCGGTAAATCCATTTTATTAACTTTGGTGGATGTGAGTAAGGATACATTATTCAAAACATGGCTACCAAAACGCGTTTTTGTAGTGCATCCCCAAGGGCAGTTCTGAAATAGTTACTAAATACAAAAAAAATGAAAAATGTTACAAAAAAAATTAGATGCTTGCAGAAAACGTGTCACACGGTTGAAGAAAAAAGTTTCCAGTCTGCAAGAGCTTGTGCAAAATTTAAGAAAGAAAAATTTTCTTTCTGAAGATGCACCAACGGTTTTGGAGAAAACTTATTCAGGACTGCCATTGAAATTAATGAGAAGAGCTATGGAAACTATGCGAGGAATAGCTGATGGCAAAAAACAAGGGCGAAGTGAAATTCCAGAAGAAGTTCCTAGTTTTGCCATGACTTTGCAGTTTTATTCTGCAAAAGCATATACTTATGTTAGAAAAACAAGAAGATGGCCAATGGTTATCTTTTATCATTTACTCAACATAGCAGGAATAAACGCAAGAATAAGTTTTTTGGGAAATAACAACCCATATATTTCCAGGCGAGAGTATCTAAAGAAATTATCCCTAAGCCGTTCCAACACGATGAATCTACAATAATTCTGTCTTCATCCGAAGATGAGACTGTAGAACCCATAAGATTGAGGCGGTGTGATACCAGCGAATACACCACCTCTTCGATCACTACTAGAAGCGGTCGCATAGAAAAAAAATCTAAAAGGGGGGGGGGAGGTAATAAAACAGACCCATCGTTGCTGGCAGGGTATTTAACTGGAGAGGTGCCAATAAATTGCAACCCTTTGTATGATGAACCTTCGAAAATGTTGGAATCGCCGCCCGCTTTCGCCAAGATCTCGAAGGTACCAAAGTCACAGATCATAGAGGTACCTTCCCGGAGCTCCGGAGTGCCATCAACGTCCCGGAGCTTGGAAGCTTCAGGAATCCTTACTGCCCGCCAACCTGAGTTATGGATTCAGACGATAGCTGGGTTGAGGAATATGAAACGTGAAAAAATGGAGGTTCGGCGTCAAATGGATAGCAATACGAAGGAGTTGGGAAGGATTCACGAAGAAAGGACGGGAATCCTTTCCAGGATAAAAGAGGTTACGAGGGAGCTGAAACGATTCCAGGCCGAGGCAGCTGAAATGGAGGAGAAGAGTGTGAAACTGGCTCAACAGCAGGATCAGCTGATAAGTTATCATGAACAACTACAGGACTATTGGCAGGAAGTTCTTACAGAAATAAACTAGTGAATGCCTTTCTTTGACTTTCATTTGCTGTAAGTTGTAATTTTTATTTGGACTGTGCTGCATTATGAAATATTATGAAACACTGTATTTTTTTTATCTGATATTCAGGGAATCAATAGATCATAGTTTGATCAGTTATCAATAAATGCTCTCTGATGATTGCATCTATTGCTTTTCTTTCTTAATACATTCATTGGTCTGTTCCGAATCAAAATAAAATGCATTGCATTATACTGGGTGTAACTGAAGTAATGAATTCTATTCCAGAGAGTTATTGCTTGGTGTCATATTTGATGAAAGTTTATATAATCATTATCCTAATCTGATGCCGAATGACATGATGCAGTGTCATGTTATGGAGGTTACTGAAAAATGTTCCTTACATAGAAAGTAAGTCTAAACATGAGCAGTCAGAAATAAAAACGTACCATATCAAATATATGTGTGGTCATGGGAAGAATTCATGTCATACATAAGTCTGATTATGAGAAATCAAATTGAAAAATGATCATGTCAAACATATAAGGTTTAGACATGAAAGATCATATTTTTGAATTGAAAATTCAGTCAATATTTTTTTAACGAGTGTATATTTTGCGAGATATTTTGTTTTGAAAATTATGCCGATCAATATCATTTCATCAATCACGGTAGCGAGTGCAACATGCGATCTACCGCTGGCTTCGCCAAGTGAAAATAACAGTTCGTTGGCTAGTGAGCTGGATGAGCTGATGGAGGCGTATGAAGTTGATCCGTTCCAACACGATGAATCAACAATAGTTCTGTCTTCATCCGAAGATGAGACTGTAGAACCCATAAGATTGAGGCGGTGTGATACCAGCGAATACACCACCTCTTCGGTCACTACTAGAAGCGGTCGCATAGAAAAAAAAATTGAAAAGGGGGGTAATAAAACAGACCCATCGTGTGCGGCAGGGTATTTAACTGGAGGTGCCAATAAATTGCAACCCTGTGTATGATGTACCTTCGAAAATGTTGGAGTCGCCGCCCGCTTTCGTCAAGATCTCGAAGGTACCTTCCCGGAGCTCCGGAGTGCCATCAACGTCCCGGAGCTTGGAAGCTTCAGGAATCCTTACCGCCCGCCAACCTGAGTTATGGATTCAGACGATAGCTGGGTTGAGGAATATGAAACGTGAAAAAATGGAGGTTCGGCGTCAAATGGATAGCAATGCGAAGGAGTTGGGAAGGATTCACGAAGAAAGGACGGGAATCCTTTCCAGGATAGAAGAGGTTACGAGGGAGCTGAAACGATTCCAGGCCGAGGCAGCTGAAATGGAGGAGAAGAGTGTGAAACTGGCTCAACAGCAGGATCAGCTGATAAGTTATCATGAACAACTACAGGACTATTGACAGGAAGTTCTTACAGAAATAAACTAGTGAATGCCTTTCTTTGACTTTCATTTGCTGTAAGTTGTAATTTTTATTTGGACTGTGCTGCATTATGAAATATTATGAAACACTGTATTTTTTTATCTGATATTCAGGGAATCAATAGATCATAGTTTGATCAGTTATCAATAGATGCTCTCTGATGATTGCATCTATTGCTTTTCTTTCTTAATACATTCATTGGTCTGTTCCGAATTAAAATAAAATGCATTGCATTATACTGGGTGTAACTGAAGTAATGAATTCTATTCCAGAGAGTTATTCCTTGGTGTCATATTTGATGAAAGTTTAATATAATCATTGTCCTAATCTGATGCTGAATGACATGATGCAGTGTCATGTTATGGAGGTTACTTAAAAATGTTCCTTACATAGAAAATAAGTCAAAACATGAGCAGTCAGAAATGAAAACGTACCATATCAAATATATGTGTGGTCATGGGAAGAATTCATGTCATACATTAGTCTGATTATGAGAAATCAAATTGAAAAATGATCATGTCAAACAAATAAGGTTTAGACATGAAAGATCATTTTGAATTGAAAATTCAGTCAATATTTTTTTAACGAGTGTATATTTTGCGAGATATTTTGTTTTGAAAATTATGCCGATCAATATCATTTCATCAATCACGGTAGCGAGTGCAACATGCGATCTACCGCCGGCTTCGCCAAGTGAAAATAACAGTTCGTTGGCTAGTGAGCTGGATGAGCTGATGGAGGCGTATGAAGTTGATCCGTTCCAACACGATGAATCAACAATAGTTCTGTCTTCATCCGAAGATGAGACTGTAGAACCCATAAGATTGAAGCGGTGTGATACCAGCGAATACACCACCTCTTCGATCACTACTAAAAGCGGTCGCATAGAAAAAAATCGAAAAGGGGGGGTAATAAAACAGACCCATCGTTGCTGGCAGGGTATTTAACTGGAGAGGTGCCAATAAATTGCAACCCTTTGTATGATGAACCTTCGAAAATGTTGGAGTCGCCGCCCGCTTTCGCCAAGATCTCGAAGGTACCAAAGTCGCAGATCATAGAGGTACCTTCCCGGAGCTCCGAAGTGCCATCAACGTCCCGGAGATTGGAAGCTTCAGGAATCCTTACCGCCCGCCAACCTGAGTTATGGATTCAGACGATAGCTGGGTTGAGGAATATGAAACTTGAAAAATTGGAGGTTCGGCGTCAAATGGATAGCAATGCGATGGAGTTGGGAAGGATTCACGAAGAAAGGACGAGAATCCTTTCCAGGATAGAAGAGGTTACGAGGGAGCTGAAACGATTGAACAACTACAGGACTATTATTGGCAGGAAGTTCTCACAGAAATAAACTAGTGAATGCCTTTTTTTGACTTCCATTTGCTGTAAGTTGTAATTTTTATTTGGACTGTGCTGCATTATAAAATATTATGAAACACTGTATTTTTTTTATCTGATATTCAGGGAATCAATAGATCATAGTTTGATCAGTTATCAATACATGCTCTCTGATGAATGCATCTATTGATTTTCTTTCTTAATACATTCACTGGTCTGTTCCGAATTAAAATAAAATGCATTGCATAATACTGGGTGAAACTGAAGTAATGAATTTCTATTCCAGAGAGTTATACCTTGGTGTCATATTTTATGAAAGTTTATATAATCATTATCCTAATCTGATGCCGAATGACATGATGCAGTGTCATGTTATGGAGGTTACTCAAAAATGTACCTGACATAGAAAATAAGTCAAAACATGAGCAGTCAGAAATGAAAACGTACCATATCAAATATATGTGTGGTCATGGGAAGAATTCATGTCATACATTAGTCTGATTATGAGAAATCAAATTGAAAAATAATCTTGTCAAACATATTAGGTTTAGACATGAAAGAAAAAGAATGCGAAGAATAGAAGTTAAAAACCTTTCAGAAGAAGAACTTTTACGTATATCAGAGGATTCAGATATTGAGGACTGCGATTTTAATAGTGAGGGCTCCTATGTCCCCTAGTGATTATGAGCTGCCTCTGGTGAAGATGAGTCATTTCTTTTTCAAAATACGTACAGCTATTCTTTAGTTGCCTTTATTGTAGATGAAGCTAATCAAATCACCTTAGTAGTTGATTACATCGGTATTTCGGAAGGTAGTACCAATATTGTGGACAACTTGGATGTATGGAATGATTTTTGTACGGAACAGAAACAAATTGATTTCCAAAAATCTTGTTGCAAAACGGATTGCCTTTGTTTATTTTATCTCAGATCGTAGTATTTCATATCCAAACTTAGTGCCATGTGGATACGACACTGGTCGAGCTGTATCAATATTAAAAACAAACTGGGTATAGTTTTTATATGCGCCTGGAAACTTAGTGGGTTTGCAGCCACATGTATTGAGATTTTGCTCCCTATCAGACGGATTTATCTGAATTTTCCTATTACAAATAATACTGATCGCACATGTAATAAAATGTGCATGTTGGAAATTATTAAACGAACCGATGATAGAGAATTCCAAGAACGAATACTCAAGGTTCACAGATGACAGCCACCCTAAATAAATATTACGAAATTATTTACTTAGAACACTAAAATTTATTGCAACCACCCCAGGATACTTCCTCTCTGTTAACAGATGTGAATTCCAGGCGGTCGACTAGTTTGTTACGAGGGGTTACAAAATGATTAACTAGGAATTTGACGAAATGTTGAAAATCATAGTAGAGAAAACAACTCTTTGAAATCGTTCAAAAATCAGGCGGTCGACTAGTTTGTTACGAGGGGTTACAAAATGATTAACTAGGAATTTGACGAAATGTTGAAAATCATAGTAGAGAAAACAACTCTTTGAAATCGTTCAAAAATCGGTAATATTTACCTTGCTAATAATAGTTATGAGAGATCGTGGGGACAGAAACATTTTAGAATTGTAAATTTAGGAGTTTTGGTAATGAAACCTGAGTTTTTTTAGGATGTGGTTTTTTCAGGTTAGAAACACAGGAGTAGACATGGATTAACCACATTCCTCGAAATCTATCAATTGAAAGAGATATTCAGCTAGAATTAATGTAGTAAACGTCGAACAACCCCTGTAATATTGTGAAAATAATTTAGGAATAGCCTTTGGGATGTCAGCCCGGTAAAGAGATTCTTTTATCGGAACAAACCTATGCCATTTCTTGAAATTGCCCTACTCTCAGCATTTCAGTTACCATTCGTGGGTGGGCGGAACCTAGGTTATAAATATCAGAAGGATAGCGTCCAAAATCAGTTTTTCGTTTTCTTCGTTTGATTTTGGTATACCAGCATCGTGATTATAGAGTCTTCAGTGTAATTAACCATTTTTCGTTATTTGCATTAATTCTGATTCGTATTCTTATTTTCATATATTGAACAATCATTTACAATTGCAAGTGTTGGAGCTCACTCAATTAGAGTACTTTCTTCTAATTTTGACCACTCTCTGTGGCTCAATTCTTTTAGTAAATTTTTAATTTTCAATTAATCCAGATATTGCCACTGTTCTTTTAAAAGCACATTACAGATTTCCTTTTTACCGATATTCATTTATTTGATCAGAGATGTCACTACCAGTACCTTTCAAACAATAATATTCAATTCTTGTTTTAACCGGCTGTTTTCGTGATTTCGATTAAATCAAGTGAAGAATCTATTTTATATATGCTGAAATAATATTTGCTCCTACATGGATACTGAAAGGTATGTACAGTGTGTCCTATTTTACTTCTTATTGGATATTTTCAAATTTGACAGAAAATGGTAAAAATTTAATGTAGAAACACAAGTGAGGTTATAATAAAATACGCTAAAAAAATTTCATGACTAATAACTTGCTTGTTCTTTCAAAAGAACAGTGGCAAAATCAACTATTTACTTTTTTCGTTTAGGTATTGGAAGAAGCCTCTAACGTTACATGAATTACTGGAAGAAGTTGAGAATTTTGACAATGACCCCCCCACTCCAATAATATTATCATATTTCCTCCAGGGAATGCAAACGACGATAACACTGACGAGAACTCTGGGGATGAAGAAAACGTACAAATGAGTAATATCCCAGGACGACAGTTACGAGCCGAAGCTGAAGTTTCGCAGGACGATAACGACGCAGTGATAAGAGACACTTCAGCTAGTGAGGATGACTTGCCATTGTCCACTTTTGGTTCTAGGATTATTGGAAGCTTAGTTCTAAAGAAAATGCGAACTTATAAATGGAAAAATAAAGATATCGAATCCGACATTCCTCCTTTCCTTCCAACATACGGACCAAAACAGCTGTACACTCCTCTTGAGGCATTTATCCTATTTTTTGATAATGAAGACATCGGAATGCTGTTAAAGTACTCAAATATGTATGCTAATTCACATAATCGTATTGGTGATATTACTGACAACGAGATTTGTTGTTTTTGGGTGTCTTGCTTCTCAGTGGCTATTCTTCCCACCCAAGGAGATCGATGTATTGGGAAAATTGTCGAGACACTAATATTTTGGTTTGTGAAGCGATATCTAGAAATAGGTTTAATTCTATTATGCAAAATATTCATTGTTGTAATAATGCTGATTTACCCGCCAATGATAAATTTGCCAAACTACGACCTCTTTTTGATATTCTAAATGAAAAATTTATTGATATGTCACCATGTGAAGAGTCACACAGCATTGACGAATCCATGGTACCATATTTTGGTCATCATGGTTCGAAAGAATTTATAAAAGGAAAGCCCAATAGATGGAGCTATAAATTGTGGGTGGGAACAACTGTAGCAGGGTATATTGAATGGTTTGAACCCTACCAAGGTTCAACAACTGTCCTTTCGAATAGGTATAAAGATCTTGGTCTAGGTGCTACAGGTGTGTTAGAATTTGCAGAAGTACTTCAAAAACAGTATACAAAGAATATCCCTTTTCATTTATTTTTTGACAACTTTTTTACTTCCTTTCATCTACTGGAAGAACTCAAAATTATGGGTCTGACAGGTACAAGCACAATAAGAGAAAATCGTGTTGATAAAGATTGCCCTTCATCTCACTCATCTGTTTTGAAAAAAAAAAGAACGGGGTACATTTGAATTTGTATCTTCTGATACGAATTCTATAACATTATGCAAGTGGTGCGATAATAGCGTGGTAACTATTGCTTCAAATCATAGCAAAATAATGCCCACCCTTCCAGTGAAAAGATTTTTCTAGAAAGAGAAAAAAACGATTTACTCGAATAAGAGGTAAGAAGTGGTATTTTCCACTAATATAATAATAATAATAATAATAATAATAATAATATTTATTAATCCAATAAAGTCAGATACTAACATAGGATAAGTCACAAGTTTAGTACTACGCCATTGGGTAGAAGATAAAAACATTTCAGATACATGGGTACAGTTTGTAAAATAACATCACAAAACAAAAATTAACAAAATAATTGAT
Source organism: Zygogramma bicolorata (assembly GCA_032362365.1). Classification (NCBI taxonomy): domain Eukaryota; kingdom Metazoa; phylum Arthropoda; class Insecta; order Coleoptera; family Chrysomelidae; genus Zygogramma; species Zygogramma bicolorata. The sequence goes on from JAVJAQ010002863.1 coordinate 98,881, forward strand.
GTATGTGGTTTACTCGAATGTACAGTTAAAATATTCAGACAATTTGTAGAAGGGGTTCAGAATGAGAAGCTCTTTGAACTTATTTCTGAATGATTTGAATGTAAGCGATTTGAGTGAAAGTGGGATTTGGTTGTAGATTTTGATTCCCATTACAACGGGTCCCTGGCTGGTTGTTTGTAGGTTATGGTTTGGGATAATTTCCTGTAGTTTCCTCGTGTAATATGTATGGCTATGTTGTTTAGTGAATTCTGTATGTTTTTTGTCATGTATGAAGCAAGAAACTTCTAATATATACAAATTGACTACCGTTAAAATGCCTAGTTTCCTGAAAAGTGGTTTACAAGGGTCCCGATAGTTAGCTGACGTCAGGCATCGCGCTATTCTTTTTTGAGCTAGTAATACATTTTCGACAGATGGTGATGATCCCCATATTAAGATACCATATCTTAGTCGTGATTCTATTTCGCTGTAATAAATAGACTTAATCAAAGGATCAAGGAGATAATCTTTTAGACTTTTTATTAGGAAGAATTTTTGGCCTAGCGCTGATGCTAATTTAGTGCAATGTACTTGCCATTTTAGGTCATCTTCCAGGTAGAGACCTAGAAATTTAATCACATTAGATTGTCTCAGACGCTCCGAGTTCAACCTTATATCATAATCATAGTAAATAAGTTTTTGACGTGGATGAAAGTTAATGAAATTTGTTTTTGTAGGATTCAAGGTAAGATTATTTCCGGCGAACCACATGTATGCCTTTTGTAGTGTAAGATTAGCCTCAGTTTCTGTATTCAACTCATTCAGTCCACTTATCAAGAAATTGGTATCGTCTGCATATAGTGTAACATTTGACTCACCAATACAGAACGGTAGATCATTAGTATATAATATAAAGAGTATGGGGCCTAATATTGACCCCTGTGGTACCCCGATATTGATGGTAGTTGTTTCAGATCTGATCTTTTTATTATCATTATGACCACTATCAATTTCAACGTATTGTTTCCTATTCTTGAGGTATGATTCAAACCAGTTATATGGAATGCCATGAACTCCATACTTTTCCAGTTTGTATAAGAGCAGGTCGTGTTTGACACAATCAAAGGCTTTGCTTAGGTCGCAAAATATTCCTAGTGGATACTTTTTGTTTTCAAAGTTTTCGATAATTTTATTGTAGAAATTCAATGTTGCATCAACTGTGGATTTGTTTTTAAGAAAACCAAATTGTACATCATTGAATATTTTAAATTTGTTCATAAATGGTAAGAGACGGTTAAGCATTGCATATTCGAATAATTTGGAGATTGAGGATAAGAGTGCGATTGGTCTATAATTATCCATAGTACTTTTATCATTCTTTTTATAAATGGGTTTTATAATCGCAGTTTTGAGTTTTTCTGGAAAAATGCCAGTGTTCATGGATTCATTTATAACATGACCTATCGGATCTGCCAGTAAATGTTTATATTCCTTGAGAATAACATTGGACATACCACAGATACCAAAGGATTTTTTATTTTTTAGGCCGTTGAATAAATCTAAAATTTCCGATCTATCCAGTGGGTAGGCATACATCGTGTTACCATTTGCCAATCTCTCCGGAAAAGAGTATGTTACTAGTGATAGCTCTTCACATAATTTGTGTGGAGCGCTTTCAAAGAAGGTGTTGAAAAGTTCTGCTATTTCAATTGGTTCAGTTGCAATTGTCTCGTTTACTTTTATTTCTTTTATGGAGTTATCATTTTTTACGTTTTTCAATTCTTTTACGATATTCCACATGGTTTTTGATTTATTATTTGAAGTGATTATGTTGTTAGAGTAATGATTCTTTTTGGTCGCCCTCACAAGATTTTTGTAGGCTTTTTGTTGTTGCTTATAAATGGGTCTGAATATGTTATAATATTTTTGCAGATAGTACCAGTTTCTCAGTTTAGCGCTCTCTGTTCTAATTTGGTCCGAGATCCATTTTTTATTTTGTCTACTGCATGATTTCCGCATGGGAAAGCTGATTTCAAAATAATGGTTAAGAATATTAAGAAGCTTTTCAGTCTTTTCATTGATGTCACATTCTGTATACACTTGCTCCCAGTTTTCGACTGACAAATAATAACCGAATAGTGCTTTGTTTTCATCACTGAATGACCTTTTATTATAGTTTACTGTTGAAATCGATTTTGGAACTTTATGATCCACAATTATGTATTTGTGATCAGATAAATGTGTGTCAAAAATATTGATTTTGTTATGTTCAGTATCTGTGTTTGTAAATATATTGTCTATGACGCTTGAGGAGCGTCTCGTTACTCTGGTGGGTTGATTGACCAGATACCCTAGATTATAAGTTGAGAGTAGATCAGTTAGGGAATCTCTTTCTTTGGAACATGTTGCAAAATTCACATTCCAGTCTCCACATAAAAAAATCCTTTTTTTGCAGTTAAAATATTTACCGAGGACTATGTCCAATTTAGATAAAAATGACTTGAAGTCTCCTGTTGGTGATCTATATATACTAAATATCAAAAATGACTTGCCATTGTAATCACAGGTACATCCAGCAATTTCAAAAACTTTTTCAGTATTATAACTATCAAGGTTTAAGGTTTTGGTTTTGATGGTGTTTCTTAGCCATATTCCTACACCCCCCATTCTGAACTCACATCTAGAAAAGGCACTTATCAAAAAATATCCGCCAAAATGAGTACTTTGTAATTGTTCCGTAGATATTGCTGTTTCTGCAAGGCATATGACGTCTGGGTTATGTGGTTCGATTTGGACTTGAAGTTCTGGTATTTTGTTGTTCAAACTTTGTACATTGAGAAACATTATGGTGAATGAGTCCATCTGTTTAACGTTTTTGGTGCTCTTTGCTATATCGGTTGGTTGAGATCCAAGGATTTTGGAAAATTTGTTTCTTGTCTGGATGTAGACGGTTTAGGGTTAAATTCTGTCACGTTTTCCTTTTGCCTCTGAATTTCAAAATCGAAGCGCTTGAATCTCACCCCTTTGGGCCAAAAGCTTGGCTTATAAAAATCGTTTTTATATTTGAAATCTGCAGCTACCATGTATTCTTTATGAGGTCCCTTTGATTGTAGGTCTTTCACAATGAGATCCTCAGTTGTGCTGCCTGTTTTCGTTTGGATGTATTGAAGTATGTCCTCATCGATCACATTTGGTTGAACTCGGTATAGATATAGCCATACCTTAGGGCTTGCTCCTCTGAATTTACTTGAGCTTTCTTCGGCTTGCCCCATTCTTCTCTTGGTGAAGTTTCTCTTTCTTCTCGACTCAATCCATTCTCCCGAATCTTCAGATGAAGTTTCATAGATTTTATCTTTGTTTGTTTTCTCACTGCTACCTGTAGGGCTGCTGCTTGCTTTTGCCGTGTTCGTGAGGTTAATGACATCTTGCATAACTTTTTGTTGCGCTTCTTGAAGTTCCTTTGTGGTATCGGAGGATTGGATTTTATTTGACAAGTTTGTTGTTTTGGTTTCCCCTGTATATTTCTCGATCTTCTCTGAATTCATTTCCTTATCTTGCGTTTTTGTGGTTCGAGATTCCCCTCTTTTTGTTTCCTCTTTTTGTCCCTTGTTTGTTTGTTGGTTGGGTTTTTTTCTGTCGGTATATTGTTTGTGTTTTTCCAATAGGTCGGATACTTTCTCATCTAAGAGCTGTTTTGTCTCCAAAAGGATTGCGTATTTTGCGTCTTTTTCTGCTAAAAGTTCCCTCAATAGTGCATTCTCTCTTTTGATGGAAACAAATGAAGTTTCTCCATTGTTCTGGTGGTCCATTCCGAGGTAACCATTGATATTTTTTTCTTTGTAATTGTTATCACTACAGCAAATGATTCTGCTGCCATCGATTATTTCATATTTTCTTCTTTCTAAACAACTACTGTGGAAAGTTTTACCACATTTCACACAAATTTCCGCTGAACATACTTTTGTTTTACAACACTCATACATCTTTTTCTCACTGTCTAGACATGGCCGAACAGAATGCTTGGCAAATATATAGAATTGGAGGCGGAAAAAAAGATCACCTAAGATTTAGACAATCGCAGTGGCAACTATAAATTTTGGAGGCATTAAAAAAACAACAAAAAGAGGTCCTAGCCGTCAGTCCGCAAATCTTCATGAAACATCTCGATATGATAGATTAGATCATTTGATTGTATATCAGGAAAAACAGACCAGATGTAATGTATGTCATTAAAATTATATTTTTTTTTGTCAAAAATGTTCCATTACTTTGCACCCAAAAAATTTTTTTAGTTATCATACAATATAACTCTTATTTTAATTGAAATATACAACATAATGAACCCTACCATGAAAATTTGTTGTTTTTTATTTTCAGTTTGAATAAGTACTGATTTTGCCACCGTTCTTTCAAAAGAACACCGTTTTTTGAAAAAAAAACATTATTGAAATGCAAAAATTACTTGAAATATCAATTTTTAATGATCCCTAGGACCAAAATCTGAACTTTAAATGAATATTTCAAAAAAAAAAGTTTTGGCATTATCTGGGGTAATTTAGAGAAATTAGGTTGGGTTCATAACTCTAAGCAGTTCATCCTTTGATCTTTGAGAGTTTCATTATAACCAGGTAATTGTGGATTAGGTATATTGTAGAGCCTTGTTAAGGGGTTTTGGGGTAAACTTCGAAATCGTGCATTAGATAGCATAAGGATAGGCCAGGGACTCTTTCTTTTGGTTTGTCTACTCCTATTTTTATGAATTCAGCCAATAAATTCAAGTAAGTCTCGTATTCTTGTGTTTTCTTGCTGGTAGAAACAAACAGTAGTTCTTGTATAATTTAATTCCCATCCTTAAGAAGTGAATCGGAGGTATCAAGTAGTGAAATTATATTAGACGTGATTTCATCGCGAACCGCGATCAGTCCTGAAAAACCAGAGTTCCAGCGTGACGAGGATCCGATGGCTGTCCATAGAAGCGAGTAACCAGGGACTCTTTCTTTTGGTTTGTCTACTCCTATTTTTATGAATTCAGCCAATAAATTCAAGTAAGTCTCGTATTCTTGTGTTTTCTTGCTGGTAGAAATCAACAGTAGTTCTTGTATAATTAATTCCCATACTTAAGAAGTGAATCGGAGGTATCAAGTAGTGAAATTATATTAGACGTGATTCCATCGCGAACCGCGATCAGTCCTGATAAACCAGAGTTCCAGCGTGACGAGGATCCGGTGGCTGTCCATAGAAACGAGTAACCGATTAGGGAGGCTGCGGTAAGTGAATTTCTGTTAATTGTCGCGAAGTGTAATTCAGGTGGTCATTTCTTCATTGTTATACACAGAATCTCTCAGTGGAGATGCTATTGAATGAATTTACTCAAGCATCGACTTGCCTGATCTGTCAGTTTGTAGATTGCGAATTGGGAGTGAATAAAACTGGTATTCAAACCTGGCCTTTGTATTGAAATCTTGCTACCAGTGTGGAACCCCAGAAGAGAAAAACCCTGAGATTTGATAGTATCGCTGCAAACTCCAGGTTTTTTCAGATACAATTCCTGAGAATGTTAACCCTTATGAATATTTCAGATTATTATTGGACCTCAATTTGTTGGAAGATGTTGTTAATGAAACCAATAGTTATGGTTAAAACATTTTCCTTTCTGTTGGTACATTCAAGAATAACTCGGAGAAATGATACCAAGGACGAGTTACTTCAGTTTATAGGACTTATCATCCACACAGGAACAATCAAGTGCAACGTTTTAAAAGACTATTGAAAAACTCATCGCCTTTCTGGGATGAAAGTTTTTCGAAATATATGAGCGCTTTTTCCTAATTCTGAGAAGTTTGTATTTTGCTTGAAATCCAAGTGAAGAGGAAACAACGCCAGAAGATCGTTTTTTTATAGAATTATTTCGAGGAAAAAATGGAAACTATAACTGCAAGTAACATGTCTTCAGTTATTATTTGAAACACAACAGTCACAAATACGTTTTGAAATTGTATATGCTTACAGAATCGGATGGCCTCGTAATGAATTTTATGTTGTATACTGAACAAGCAGATGAATATGGTGGATTGACATGCGGAAAAAGTGGTCCTAAATTAAATGAACCATTATCTAAATGTTGGCCAAGCCTTATACATGGACAACTTCTATAATAGATTTGGTTTAGTCAAAAGGTTGCTAGAAGTAAATACTCACTGCACGGGGACTCTAACAGCAGGAGGAAAAGAAACGCCAAAAGATGTCACGACCGTAAAACTCAAGAAAGGAGAAACGAAAGGTGAATACAAACAAAATGTTACACTAACCCGGAAGGATCTAATCTGGTCGAACAGAGTATAAATAGGGAGGTTTTTTCGACGAACGGCAGAATTTTAGTGAAGAGGGTTGGATGTTTTAGGTGGGCAGTTTAAGTGATTTGTAAACGGATTATAAACCAGTGCAGTAGTTGTATTGTTATGAGGAGTTAATAAAAGCTGTTTTTTGTAGTTTTATTGTAGTATAAACGAACCCATCAAAATCGTAAGAATAAGTTGTGGTTACCGTTTGTGCAGTGAGTTTGGTATATTTCTGTGACGATGTTTTCTGTATATATTTTTGGTGCTTTTTTACTGTAAAATTTTTCAAAAATATCGCATAAAAACGATCATACCTTCGCTACGATTGACTTTTCCAGGTTGGAGATATAAGTGATCAAACCCCATTGAAGATTTGCAAATGATAAAAACAGCGAACAATTATTGATGAATTTGATAAACTCCTAGAGGAAATACCTTCGAATATTGAATCTTATTTGGGAAACTATTATACCGATTCTGATGTAGAGAGTCTTCAGGGGTGTGAAAATATTCGGATACCAACAAATATTCCCAAGGAAAGCCAAAAAATTTAACATGCACATCTAATTGATGAGTTATTTATTTGCGAAAATAATGTAGTTCCCGATTCTTCACCGGCTACGTGAACGAATCTAATCTGATCGAGAAAGAGCTGAGTTTTGCGTGCTTTGTTTTAAGTGGATGGATGAGAGAAGTGTACTTGTCATTTCAAATTTTAGTGATCCGACAATTGTAGAAACTGTCACGATAAAAGACAAAAAAAATTTTTAAAAAAAATCAGGGATTATTTACACGAAATAAGACTCTATTCCTGATTCATCAGTCACGTGTATGCAGCACCAATAAATCTCGCAAAATAATCATCTACAATCCCAAGGAGGTGAGGTTCCTTCCTTTTCCTTTACTCACTTTTATACTATTCGAATATATTCGAGTATTTTTGTAGAAAGGTTTTCTCAACATATCAATGGTAACAACAGAAACGTCACAACAGATAACTGGTTCACCAGTATGGAACTTGCAAAAGATCTGAAAGCAAATAAAATAACCCTCATAGGAACAATCCGAAAAAACAAGTGGCAGCTTCCGTTGGAATTTTTATAAAATACTGGCCGACCTAGCAGTTCGTCAATGTTTGGATTTTCTCAGTGTTGTATACTGGTTCCAGTCGTTCCAAATAAAAGTTAAAATGTGCTACTCATTTCAACGATGCATATTGGAGATGACATTGATTGGCGTACGAATAAGCCAGAAATTATTATTTATTATTATTATTATTTATTCATCCCAAGAAACTGTTACAGTTTATGACAGGGATATGTAGGTAGGTATACATGTGGAATAATTACGTAACAAAGAAAATAACGAAATGACAGTGATAATTAACAGTAAAATGATCTAAAACTGATAATGATAAATACTTTGCAGGAATAATAAAATCTCAGCAGTTCAAAAAATATTTTTTCAAATGTTTTTTGAATAAATGTTCTTGCTTAATGTTCTTGAGAACACGAGGTATTGAATTATAAATATTTACACCACTATGCAATATTGATTTCTGACCAAAGTTTGTTCTCGCATTCAAAGGTCGCAAAGAATCGTTTTGGCGGGTATGGTGAACATGAATAATATTCACCTCCAAAAATTTTAAATTTGAGAATTTTATTTGGTTTCTGACAAAGTGAATGAATATAATTAGTTTCATTTTATGAAGTGATTCAATATCTAAAAGTTTTTTGGGTTTATACAAATTCCTTGTAGGTTCCAGATAGTTCATATTATAAATACATTTTATAGATTTATTTTGTAGTTTTTTCAATGGTTTCATTAATGATTTGTTGGCTGTGCCCCAAATAGATACTAAATATTGTATATTCGAATTTATTAAACAGTGATAGATGTTTAATAAATAAGTGCGTGGTAAAAGATATCTTATTTTAAATAAGATACCAATCAGGGGGGAAATTTTCTTTCTCAATTTCTCGATGTGCTTTTCCCAAGACAGTTTTTCATCTATGTATAGTCCCAAGATTTTAACAACGGGTTTATAGTTGATGTATTCATTTTCGAAAATTAGAGGATTACTGCACTTATTCATATTCTGTTTGGAAATATACATATAGGAAGATTTATTATAGTTCAGTGATAATTTATGTCTTTTCAGCCAAAATGAAATTTCCTCTAAGTCATTTTTCATAAAATTTTGTAACTGAGTAAAGTCATTTGCAAAATAAATCAATGTTGTGTCATCCGCAAATAATTTCAGGTTGCCAAAAAGTTTTAATTTAGATATAGAATCAATATAGATCAAAAACAGAACTGGACCAAGAATGGAACCTTGAGGAACTCCACTAGTTATCCTTTTCAGGGAACTTTTTTCATTATCATAATATACAAACTGTTTTCTATTGAATAAGTAGCTTTCAAACCATTTGTGAATTTTTCCTCTGATTCCAATTAGAAATAGTTTCTGGAGTAGTATTGCATGATCCACGGTATCGAACGCTTTTCGCAAATCCAGAGACAACAGACTACATTTTTTATTTCCATCAATTTCGAGTTGAATATTGGCTACTGTATCTAGAATTGTAGTTTCTGTGTCTCTGTTCCTGCGAAAACCATATTGCCCTTCATACAGTAAATTATTATTTTCCAAAAAATCGAAAAGGCGAATATTCACAATTTTTTCAATGATTTTAGAAAGAACCGGTAGAACAGAAATTGGACGATAATTATTGGGATCACATTTTTTGCCACCTTTGAATATCGGAACAACCCTTGCAATTTTCATGTTGTCTGGGAATATGCCCATCTCAATAGATTTCGAAAAAAGTTGCAATAAAATTGGTGAAATCTCAGATTTAACCATCTTTATGATTTTTACGCCGATTCCATCAAAACCACTTGCCTTTTTGCAGTCTAGGTTATCAATAATTTCCTCTATTTCCAATATGCTTGTTGGTCGGAGAAACATAGATACTAAATTTGAAATGTGTTCAGTTGAGTTTTTATATTTTACCATTGAAGAAATTTTTGAACCTATAGAAATGAAATGACTGTTGAGTTCTCCACAAATTTCAATCGTATTGGTTATTTTTAGACCATTGATTTCAATTTCGCTTATTTTGTTATTGTTATGATTTGATGTATTATGTAACAGTGCATTAATTCCCTTCCATATTTGTTTTGAAGTGGTACTGTTTGAAAACAAATTGTCATAAAATTTTTTTTTTGCTTGTCTGATAGATTTTTTGACTAATTTATTATAATAATCATATTGTTCTATATAATACTTATTGAGTACATCGTGCTTTTTCTTGAGAAAAAATTTATCTCTAATTTTAATCAAGTAGCTCAAATGATCATTGAACCACGGTTTTGATTTGATTCTTAACTTAGTGATTTTTGTTTTGCATGAAGAATTGAAAATATTTACAAGTTCATCGTAAATATAATTGGGGTTATCTAATTTAGCCATTGTTTCATGAAAATAAATCATTCTTTCTTTAATTTTTTCAATGTCGAATATTTTTTTTTCTTTGGTGACATATTTATTATTTTTTAGATTACTATGATATTTAACACACGCTATTTGGATTTTGTGGTCACTTAACGAACTGTCAACTATAAATAACTTCATTTCGTTTTGTGAGTTTGTTATGATATGATCTATCAGAGTTGAACTATTTCGGAATTCCCTGGTGGGAATTTTTTCGTTACAGATGATAAAATTGTTAGAAATGTATATATCCGAAATCCTTCTTTCATCATTATCATTTTTCAATAAATTTAGATTCATATCTCCGAAAAACAAACATTCTGAAGCAGAGGAAGCTATCTTTTCTAGTTTTTGGTCCATAAAATTGAAGAAGAATGGTAATTTTGATTTAGATGGTGGTCGATATATCCCGCAGAGAATAATGTTGGGAGATTCTATTTTTACTGATAAATATGTCATGAACTCTTCTTCTGTTTTTTCTAGCAATTCGAAGTTGAAGCGATTCTCAATAAACATTCCAACGCCTCCTCCTCGTTTACATCGACTTGAAAACACCGAGTTGAATCCATCGAGATTGTAGTATTTCTCTTCTTCTTCATGCAGCCAGGTTTCTGTTATTACTATAATATTTGCTTTGATATCACTGATTAGAATTTCTAGTTCGTTCATTTTGTTCTTGATAGATCTTGCATTCAGGTATAGAATCTTAAAAAATTTCAGATCGTCACATTTATATTCCAATAAGGAGGATAATTCTTTGGTTTCAATATTTTTAGTATTATGCACCATAGTCTATTTCAGAAAGTAACTGGTTTTGGTAAAATTTATAGCTTGGACAATTTTTATCAGTTACCAAATGCTCGGTGTTGTGATTCGTTTTGAACATAGAATTTGAATAGGTACAATTGCCACATAATAATTTTTCCTTATTTTTACATGATTTACTATCATGGTTATTACTGCAGAACTGACATCTCACTTCATTTCTGCATTTTTTATAACTATGTTTAAAACGAAAACATTTTGTGCACTGACTTATATCATTATTTTCATATAATCTCAGATTTTGCCACCCAACGAACAACTTATAATTAGCTTGTACAAGTTTCTTCAATAAGTTTCCATTTATCTCTGCGAATATTGTATAACAGTCCTTGTCTTGGAAATATTTCAAAAATTCGATATGGAAGTGATCTTCATTTTGTAAATTATTCTGACATATTATTTGTTCTTCCAGTTCTTCTTTAGTGAATGAATGGTCCATTTTCAAATTTGGAATTTTGATCTTCGGTTTTCTTGAATGTCTAATTTCTGTTTGATATTTGGATGGTAATTTTTCGGATATTTCATCGGTTATCTTTTTCAGGTCTTCTTTTTTGTTGCACTGGATTTCTATACATCCGTTTCTGATCTTTTTGACAGAGTTAATACATATACTCAATTGGCTAACATTTATATTTTTCTTTAGATCATTTTGTGTTTTATTAGAGTCTTGTGTGGATATTGGCTTGATTATCAATGTTTCTATTTTTTCAGTTTTCTTGGGTGTTTTCATTTGTATAACTTCTGCATATGAAAGTGGTGTGTTCGTACATTTCTTCTCCAAGTTTTCTACTTTTTGGTCTATTTTCTCTAAAGCATCCATTATTGTTTCTTTATCTACAATGTTTGAAGTTATTAAATTATAATTATCTTGTAATGTTTCATTTTCTTTAGTTAATAATTTGATAGTACTATTCATTTCTGAAATGATGGTGTCTTTATCAATGATTATTTGTCTCAAGAGCGTATTTTCTTCCTTTAAATGATTCATAATATCTAAGATATCCTTTTGATTATAATCAGAAATGTTATTTCCTTGACTAAAATCCACTTCTGTAGATTCATGGTCTGAACCCTCTTGTTCTTTGGTAGTAAAGTCACTTTTTCTTTTCTTCTTCTTTCTGATATTCGCTCTAGACATTGGACTATGAAAAATATGGGTACATCAACCTAAATGGTTCCTGGTCTATTTCTGCCGTCAATCCTTGTCTATTTCTGCCGTCAAATTGATGAATTGTCAAGAGAAAAAACTAATGTTCTTCGTTCGAATTCCAACACTGGGTAAGTGCAGATGAATTATACCAAAGTCTTGGTTCTTCTCTACTCAATTTTCTTCGAGGATGCGTTCTCTCCCAAATCTTTTGGATATGGTAACTTTTAACGATCCGTACGATGCATACCTATGGACGCGTACCTCAATCGCACCAAAGGAGGGGTAGACATGGTGGATGAATTGTGTGCTCAAATACAAGGACTATAAGAAGCAAATTACAAGAAGTGTATGGTTTACCAGCTGCAGCCGAAGTTCAAGTAAGAACCCTGGGAACCGTGGGCCGCTGTGCTGGGTATAATTGGAAGAAAAACAGAAAAACCAAATACCTCTGTCACAACTGTTCAAAATATTTGTGTTTAAAACATACTAGACCAATGTGTAATGTACGTTATGAAAATTTAGGTTGAATTTTTCTTTCAAGTACAGTGAAACTTTTCATTTCTGTTTTTGTGCTTAGTATATTTCTTTTGTAAAAAAATCTTTGAAGTATCTTTTATTCTGCCCCAAAATCATTATATTTATTGAATTTTTCAAAAGTTATCAATTACACTCAGAAATATCATAAGTACTATAATTTGGCGCGAGTAATGGAAGGTTGAAGAACATTGACCTAATAGTAGCATGGACTGGGCATTAGAGTGAGAGGATTGATCCCCACGCCTAAAACGGCATGAACATATTAAACTGAGGGCAACTGCGTCACCACTTACGAGTGACGTCACAATGTATCACTTATTGCATATTTGCATAGCCAAAAATCCGTTTTACAGTGAAGGAGTTGTTGACCTATTGATTTGTGTTTGCGATTTTTTGAAGCTATTCGAAGTGTTCAATAGTGTATTGTTTTATGTTTATGGATATTTGAGACCTTTTCAATTAACTTTTTAGTGTTTATGCGTTTGTGGAGTTTCATTAGACATTTTTTGCAGTGAAAATTTTCATAAACTTATTCAAGATGGTGAATACATGTGCTGCATTCAATTGTTCAGCAAGGTACACGAAAGGAGAAAGTGATATGTCATTTCATAGGTGAAATTACAAAAAAAACGGGAGCAGATTCAAGTACAACAAGTTTGAAACCATATTCCTCACTTCCTGTCACCAAGCATAATATTCATATCATATTAGATGCCTGCCATATGATAACATTATGTCGGAATACTTGGGTGACTGGGGATATTTTTATAGTGGTGAATCTTCAAAACGAAGCAGGACTTCATGCAGCTACTAAAATTCGTAACAGGCATTTGAATTATCAGAGAGAGAAAATAAAAGTTAAACTCGCTGTTGAAACGTTCAGTGCAAGTGTGGCAGATGCTATTGAATACTGCGATAAGGATTTGAATATTTCCCATTTTCATGACAGCGAACCTCTAGTTGAATTCTGTCGCCAATCGAATGATATTTTTAACATTCTCGATAGCCGAAATTTCCTTAGTAAAAATAAAATGAAAAAACCACTCACTCTTGAAAATGAAAAAATATTTGAAGAGAAAGTGATTAGTTCTATAGATTACTTGAGAGTGTGAAAAATGTATTTGATGAGTTAATCATGACTGGTTCACTCAAATATCTTTGTACATACAAACTGAGCCAAGATCACATTGAAATGTTTTTCTCTATTATGAGGTCTCATGGTGGTTTTAATGATAACCCTACAACTCTACAGTTTGAAGGAGCTTACAAACATGTTCTCATTCACACGGAATAAGCTTCATATGAAAGCGCAAATTGTTTGGCACAGGATGAAACAAGTATTTTAAATATCACTTCTTCATGTGAAGCCAATGAGCACATGCTAGATTTTTTGAGCGTAGAAGGATTTGAAAGCAACGATTTCGACTGTCTTCCTGCCTTATTGGAAATGAAAAACTGTTTGAATCACACTGACGTAGTGGAATATATTGCAGGTTTTGTCAGTCGAAAAATGGTAAAAGTCATGAATTGTGAACTTTGTGCCCAAGCTCTAATATCGTCAACCTCTTCATCCACTCTCCTTCTGAGGAAAAATAAAGGTGGACTATGCAAACCATCTCCGGATTAGGTGAAAATATGCCTTGCAGCTGAGAGTGTGATCAGGTCATTCCAAAACTTTTCTCATCCAAATATCGTTAATATGTAAATAATGATTTGCATGAGACCATTCTAAGGAACAAGATTCTCTTTCTGACCATTTCTTCCAGATTATTGAACCTATTTTAAAAACATATCTTTCCATTCGCCTGCACCATATCAATAATATGTCCAATGAGGTTGAATCAAGAATCAGGCACAGACTGAGAAAAAAACGATACATTTCAATCATCAGTAGTTTTCATTTCATTCTGTTGTGAAAGAAAAACGTTTGAATAGGAAAATGTTACAGAATATTGTTGTACCTATATTCATCATTTAGATTGAAATGCTTGTGTGATTTCACTCATAGGAAACATGTTTATTTTTTCTCAAGATCACACAAAAAGAAATTCCTGTAATATTCAAATAACATCGTGTGAACCAATAGAAAGAAAATTAGAAATGAAATTGCCCTTAACTTTTTGATAATTGTAAGCTTCCTTTATTTTATTCCAATAAAATAATTCATTGATAATTTTAGTTTTTATTTATTATTAAGAAGAAGAAAAAAAAGAAATAATGAGTGAGGTAAACTTTCAGGTAAATTATAGTCCCACCCTCAAAATTATCTCGATACTAAGCGTAGCAAAGTCAATACTGTGATTTTTTCGAAATACAAGTGTTAGAGTTTATTAGCAATCAGTTATTTCATCATGAATCCAGTAAGAAGTGTCATACAAGATGCCGATTCAACGAGTGGACCTCACACAATTTCTATCAACGACAATTTCCACCAACCTCATGGTGAAATTCAAGTTTTTGAAATTAACTCGACGTTAGCGGACTATGATAGATGGTCTGATACGACAATAGATTTGGAGCATGATAGACATTCCGAAATATGAGAGTCTCTCGATAGATTTGGCAGCAAGAATAGAATTTCGTCGATATATCGATCCACCCGACGAATAGATGGTCGACGATGAAGAAGTGAATGGTTTTTTGCCTAGCCCCGATATATTTGAGGATGAATATCATGAACCAATTGACGACGAAGAAATATTCGGATATGGACATCCAAATGACCCTAATGCCGATTTTGGAGAACTGAATGAATTTTATCCGATAAGAGTCTCTACCCCCGATATGTTTGCGGACGAATACCATGAAGCCATTGACGATGAAGAACCGCTTCCAAATGATCCTCATGTTGATTTCGGAGTACTGAATGAATTTTATCCGATAAGAGGAACACCTAGTCCTGATATGTTTGCGGTAGAATACCATGAACCCGATATAATTGAGATACAAGTCAATGACTCACTCGTCAAAAACAGTGAAAAGACAAAGTTCCTTGGAATCATTATAGACGAGATCCTCGACTGGAGAAGTCACTGTCAGAGCATCATAAGCAAAATGAATTCTCTTGGATATATGTTCAGAACTCTTAGACCAGTTTTAAAATGTCCTCAATTACTAATGTTGTATCACAGCTTAGCAGCTTCTACTATGAGATATGGTATATGTTTGTGGGGCAACTCAACAATGTTCAATGATGTATTTTTAATAATTTCTTGCAAGTTTTACCATTTAATTTATTTTTTATTAAGAAATATGTGGATGATTTGATTGTAGCACTTCCACAAAACGGAACTACAGAGACAGTAGATATTTTCAATAGCTATGACCCATATATTCAATTTACTATAGAATGTGAAGATGAGGAACAAAGTGTTCCCTTCTTGGACACAAAATTTCGTCGAACGGAGGACAATATCTTGGTCATCGACTGGTATAGAAAACCTATAAGCAGTGGAAGATTCATGAATTATCACTCCTACCATAAACAGTCCATCAAAGTAAATTTGGTCAAGCAGATGAAAAATCGAGTACTCTGTATTTCCGATCACTCCTATCATGCTCAAAATTTAAAAACACTTTTCAACTTATTCAGTGAAAATTCATATCCCTCTACCTTGTTAAATAAGATCCTGTTTAGTACGTCCACCATGGACATCCAAGTTTTAAATAATAATTTGCATAATAATTTCAATATAGCAAAAAACTCCAATTTTTTATACTTCTTTTCCCTATATAGCAGATGTTTCCTCCAGGCTGTCTAGGATTTTCAAAGATTTTCAAAACATAAAAATTGCAAATAAAACAGTTTTAACTATTAATTCCATTTTTACTAAAGTTAAAGATAAAACGCCTTTGATTTCACAGTCACAATTAGTGTATTGCATTCCTTGCTCAAATTGCGAGAAAACTTACATAGGTCAAACATCTAGAACCTTGAAAGATCGTATTGCATCACATAAAAGTGATAGCAGACTTCACCCAGACAGATGTGCACTAGGTGTTCACGTAAATAGTACTGGCCATAATATGAACTTTGAAAGTACAAAAATTTTGACTAGGGAGCGCAATCACTCCAAGAGATTGTTTATGGAGATGGCCTTCATCTCTCAGTCGGACCAATGCCTAAATAAAAAAACAGATCTTAATCATTTAAGCGAAATTTATTCGTACCTTTTATTAATTGACAAGAATTTTCATAATTTTAACGCTTCTGTCACAGGAGATCCTTCACTCCTTTGAGATCAGTCAATTGGCTGAATGTTCTTCAAGCAGCAGCCAAATAGTTGTTTCCCACATCTGTCAGATTTCAGAAAATTATCATTCTCTCCCTTTTGAGTCTTTTGTCAATTGTCAATAAAATTTAAATTTCTAACCTCATTTTTCCACGTTGTGGCTGTACCGCAAGTGTGAATAATTGTCTTTTTAAAAAATTATTTTTAAATATTCAAGATCAATTTTAACCTGTTTTTTGACGTTTATATACATATTTATTCATATATCACATGTGTTCACCTTGCTCTGTTTTCAATGTTTAATCATCAACTTTTATATCGCAACCATCCTCGCTAACACAGTAAGTATTTTTGTAAATCTTGTAGCTTCCCTGAAGATGACAGTAGTTACTGTCGAAATATTGGAAATACAGTGTTAAAAGAGTACACTTTTTGCTTGCTGCTTCACCCAATATCTCTCCCCTTGTGTATATATATATATTTCATGATTTAGGATAAGCTGGACCACACAAATGTAATTCAAAAAAAAATATATTATATATATACTACTACTACTAATAATTCATTTAGACGATTCAAATGATGTCACAGTTATAGCGGACGAAGAAATGAACATTTCCGAGGAATCTGATATTATGTTTGTTAATCAATTCCATGAACCACATATCAGTATTTTGGATGATTCAGATGAAGTAATAATTGTACCAGATGACGATATAATCATTTTTGATGAATACGATCCCAACATAATAATTTTAAATGATCAGGTTGAGTTTCATTTTACATTTTTTTCCAAACAAATAAATCATCATCATCATCATATAATTGTTGAAACATTTTTCAATACTCTGAAATAAAATATATGACTATTCGACTATTACTCTCGTTATATTTTCGAGATCTAACTATTCTTTACATTGTTTTTTTTCTGGGAACGTATAACCCATATAAATCTTGATCATTTTTTTGAGTAGGAAAGCCCCACTGTTCATTATAATAAAAAAATAAGAATGTTTTAATACAGCTCGTCATGTTGTTTGTTGATATCCAGTCGAGCTAAAATGAGTAGGAATAATAAGTGAGTGAATGTAGTAGGGTGGTCGACAAGTGAGGAACTGAGTGAATGTGGTGGGGGGAGGACGGTCGTGGTCGACAAGTGAGGAACTAAGTGAATGTGGTGGGAGGAGGACGATCGAGAAAAAATGAGGAAAAGGGCTGAGTAAGTGAACAAATGAGTGAGGAGTGAGCGAGGAAAGAGGAGGACTAGAATCGGTATAAAGCATCTACTCATCAAGTGAGACACATTACCAGTGAAACCCACCAGGCAAGTTGGATGTTTCGTCGATCAGATTTCAAAACCGCAATATTTTCAGTTGTGTCATTTTTGCGGATTGGAAGTGCAATACAAACTTGTAACATTCAGAGTTGGAACGGTTTTGTTGCTCGAAATGTGTAAAAAATATTGTTTTATTTTGAGTTGTTTCAGTTTTGCTGATTGATGTGAGTGAAAATAATTATATTAGTATATGATGGATGAAGACAATTTTTCATTTTATCAATTCCTTTGGAGAGAAAATGATTTTTTTCTGAGGATCGTTCCAAGTAATACGAATATTTTGCAGTTCAACCATCATAACTATATGTTCGTCGGGACGAACAAACACCATATTGAAGATGGCAAGAGAACTGACGAGAATGAATGAACAGTCAATGAACCAGACAAGAGGAAGTAATACAGAGGAAACATAATATTATTCCAAGTCTTCTAAGGGAACGAAATCTGAAGAACTTTTGTGTCACATTTAGTATGAAGATCACTATATTTGCTATTCGAGGAATTCGGATCTGAATTTTTGCTAGGATATTCAAGTTACCGATGGAATCGGTTATTACTTGCTGAAAATCCATTTTAATATAATCGAAAAACAATATTGTGGGATTTTCAAAACAGCAACTCGTGTTCCACTGTCACTGCACGTGTTTCACTATGCAATAGCGTATTATGGTAGTAAAATAACACGCCTAAAGAAGCTATTATATCAACAAAAAACATGCGTAGCGGTAGGGAAACACGTGTAGCGGTAGGGAAACACGTTTAGCTGTATGGAAACACGTGTAGCTGTGAAAAAACACGTGTAGCGGTAGAGTAGCACGTGTAACGGTATGAAAACACATATAACGGTATGAAAACACGTTTAATGGTACGAAAACACGTGTAGTGGTAGATAAACACGTGTAGCTGTAGAGAAACACGTGTAGAGGTGGGTAAACACGTGTAGCGGTGGGTAAACACTTGTAGCGGTATGAAAACACGTGTAGCGGTGGAGTAACACGTAAAACGGTATGAATACACGTTTAGCTGTATGAAAACACGTTTAGTGGTAGAGAAACAAGTGCAGCGGTATGAAAACACGTTTAGCGGTATGAAAACACGTTCAGCTGTAGAAAAACGCGGTGGGTAAACAGGTGTAGCGGTATGATAACACGTGTAGCGGTAGAGTAACACGTAAAACGGTATGAAAACACGTTTAGCTGTATGAAAACACGTGTAGTGGTAGAGAAACACGTGTAGCGGTATGAAAACACGTTTAGCTGTAGAAAAACACGTTTAGCTGTAGAGAAACACGTGTAACGGTAGAGAAACACGTGTAACGGTATGGAAACACGTGTAACGGTATGGAAACACGTGTAGCGGTATGAAAACACGTGTAGCGGTATGGAAACACGTGTAGCGGTATGGAAACACGTGTAACGGTATGGAAACACGTGTAACGGTATGGAAACACATGTTGTGGTAGAGAAGCACGTGTAGCGGTTTTGAAAACCGTCTAGTGAAGATCACACAGTGAAGTTTTTTCTAATTACGATATACAAGTTGATGTGGCACATTTGTTAAGACATCCAACTGAAATATGAGGTTCACACCTGACCTATTATGAATTCACAAAGAGAAACAAAAAGAGGAAAGGTTTTTCCGATTATTTCGACCACATTCACAGAGTTTTAGGCAAACTTCGCATCATCAACATCATCAATAAATTGGTCTATACGCAAAAATATCATGAGCCCTTTTTTCAACTCGAGAAAAAAAATAGATCATGAAAAGTATTGATTTGATACATTGTCAATTTAGTTTGATCAATTGGCATACAAATCGCTCTCTCTCTCTCTCACGCACACAAAGTCCACGACAGTAGCACTCACCCTCGATACCCGCCGTAGGCGCAGGAAAACTAAAAAGTAACGCATACATATCACTCTCGAGACGACGGTTCACGATTTTTTGACTTTGTTTTTGGCCGCTTCCCGGCACAGCGTCCGGCAGACGTCGATCAACGCGTGTTCGTAATCGTCAGAAGCGGCGGCGCAACGAGACGCTGAAGAGGGCGAGGAGCCGTGCGAAACGCATTCGCAAACCAACTTGGCCAGTCAATCGACCAGGATGCCTTGCGACACGCCGACCAGCGTCTCTTTGAGGATCTTGAAGGAGGGCCGGTTTTCGGGCAGGTGGCTCCAGCATTTCCTCATCACCTGAAACGAAATCGGAACGGATATAGTGTATTGTTCAACGAGCAGAGAATCGTAGTCATTTCCCACGGGTATGAAGCTCGTAAATCATACGAGTGGGAAATTAGCCAGTTACGAAACTTCTAGGATTATATATCGATGAAAAATCATCATGGAATAAACATATTGAACATTAACAATACAAAATTTCCCCGAATATTTTCCTCATATATAAAATGTCCCATAAGAGCAACGCAATTATCGAAAACTCACAGCGGTAATTGCATTGTATCAAGTCACCATAACAACACATTTGAAACCGTATCGCTAGACGTCAGTAAACAACACAAATAAATGTCAGATAAACTTTAAAAATAGAAAAACATTCCGCGTTTTGGTGAGTGCTCCATACAATCTATAGAGGAAAGTATAAATGAACAAAAAATAACATTTCCTTGAGAATTTCTTTATTCGTGAAATATTCCAATGAATTATATTCGTGCATAAAAATGATCAGATAATTTTGCATTCAAGCGTGATATCTTATACAAATTGCATTAGGTTATTTTCATACTTTGTAATTTCGCCAAAATATGAAAATAAAGTCTTGCAATTTTTAGATATCACGCTTTCTTGCAAAATTATCGGTAATTTTTATGCACTCGTGCAATTATAACTGATAATTGGTATCTTATTCAAAATAAAACACCAAATTCATCATAAATATTTAATGAATATTTACCATTGCCTTGCAAATTCAAAATTACAATATTTGATAGCTATTTGGGGTTCAGTCAATATTTTCCTTATCAAGCCACTACAGAAATTAAAATGTATTTTCAAACTCAATTTTCGAGAGCCAACCATTAATTTATATAAGCCTAAAGAATTACTTGATTTGAAGACCACTTATGAATTCCAAGTGAGCATATTCATTCAATTTGTCAAGCACAAATTGATCTAATTTGAATTTTCGTAAAGTCTGTGATTTTCATCTGTATAATACCCATCAAACACGGCCTAGAGATCCTGTAATTCCGAAACCAGTTTTGGGTAGAAATCTATTCTTCATAATGGAATTAATATTTACAATTGAATTCCCAAAAACTTGAAGGAAATCAAAAGCAAAATCTTATTCAAGAATCATTTGAAAACATATTTATTGAATTTGATTTAAAAAATAAAAGGTGATATTCCAGATTCAATCATTTGTTGATGATAGAAGTTAAATTCGCTTTTATTATAATTGAACTTTTTTTTGAGTCTAGTTTAATTAAGATATGTATCACAATATGAAAAAATAGGGAATAATATTGGAATCTATTCAAGTGTAGAAGGGCAGATTTTCAATGTAGCCCAAGAAGTTGCTGCGATAATTCAAAAATAGTCAAATTAAAGTAAAACTAAACTAGAAAAGAATATTTTTAAAGGTTTCGAAAACGAAAGCAGATTCGTTTTATTAGTTCTTGTATTTTTTAAAAGGCAAATTTGAGATATTAAAAGTTGCTGACTAATCGAAAGTGTTTCATTCAGAAGGGACTATTTTTGAATTATCTCAGAAACTTTTTGGGGTGGATTTAAAATCTGCCCTTCTACACTTTAGGTGTTAGTAATAATTCCTATTTTTTCAGATTGTGATGGGTTGAGAGCTAGAAGAAACAAAATTTATGTCAATTGATGATTGGGTTCTCTACATATTGTATAAAGTTCTAAAATACTAGTATGAAAATTAATGGTTCAGTTTGAATTCAAACTAGCGCTGAACCAAGGGAATATGTGACAGAATTCAAAAATTTTTGGAAATGATGTGACAAATTTATGAAAATAACCTATTAAGCATAAAGCTGCAATCAGTTGCGCAGGAAATGTGACGTTACCAGATTCTTGGCATTTCTCAAAGTAGTTCTTTCGATTTGAATTTGTTAAAAATCAAGTGTGCAAGGTATCGACAATTTGGCCCTAAAATGTTTCAGTTTTTGTGTTTTTTTTTTAGATTAGTGGTCAATAAATATAAACTCCAATAACCATTCACAAGACTATCAGTGTTGCAGAATAATCCGGGATCCATTGGTGTCAAACTTTATAACGCTCTTGATGACAGTATCAAATTCGCCCTTAGCTTTCATTGCTTTGAGGCTAACCTGAAAAACCACCTTGTGTTGAAAGCACACTATTCCAATGATGAATTTCTCCATAAATGAATTGTTTATAGATTGTTTTGCATGAAAAACATTTTATCTTAAGATGTGTTGTTTATCACAGTGTTTTTTTTATTGTAATCATTGCATATTTTCCAGTCACAAATACTGATTTTATTGCTTCTGATATTTTTCAACATCTTTAGCTGTACTGTTATGTCCTTTATTGTCTAGCTTTTTAAGCTCATCTGACGTGTTACCTAAGTTAGTATATTGCAATGTGGGCAACTGTATTGTAATTGAACATTTCTCCAACTAATAGATTGATTGAGTGATTGATTACAATGTGAATTTCAAGAATCCTGATTGAAAGATGAATAAAAACCCCAAATTTTCTTGACTTTTAGCTATCTTGATTTTGATCAATTTTAACTGAAGAGATGCCTTCGAGAGTTTGCCAGCAGAGACGCACCTTACGTGATTTTAATTTAATCTGTGATGCCATGATATCCTTCTGCTCGACGGCCATTCGATTATTTATAGATTTATAGGTTATGTTTATTTCAAAGTCTCATGTTTTGCATGCAAATTCTTGCTTTCCCGCGAAAGGCTAGAAATTATGTAGTCATCACATTTTGACTGATTATTAGGTATTCTTTTGTTTTCAATTTGATGAAAAATAAATCAAAAACTCAGTGATTGTGATGTGATTTTAAATCTTCCGAGACAATAGTTGTTAGTGAAATTGGAAAGTATTGATATCTCATCTTTCTACTTTCTGAGGAACCGAAGATAGGTAAGTACTTTTTTCTTCATAGTGTTAAAAAAAATGCAATTTCAATGTGATTAAATGTCTCTCTTTTGGATGGACCCGGACAATATGATAGAGAGAGAGAGAACCACTCTCTGGTTCACCAGACATGGAAACGGAACAGGGCCCATGTTACACGAGCCTTTCATTTTGAGATTTGTAAATCGGTTCACAATAAATCAACTATCACTATGAAATCAAACAAATGCAAGATAAACACTTAAAAATAATATAAACAAGGAAAACGTGAAGAAACAAGAACTAGGTACAAGATTTTGAATATTGAAGGAACTTTCAAATGCATTCGAATTCAAATAGAACTGTCAAACATTTCAAAAAAAAATAATAGCTTTTTATTAGACGAACTTGACCTTACGAATTTTGTATACTGATAATTCTATTGGTGAACGAAAGATCCCGCAAGAGTTTATCCAATGAGACCGCAGGTATCGAAAATCACTCGTAAGCTGCCGCCTCAATGAAAATGTACCCTTAGAAAATCGCATTTGTATCACCACCTACCGTCAAAAAATGTAACTTTACTCTTTGATTTCTCAGGTCGAGAGGAATTGGCTAAACGAAAGCATATCGGTCAACGCACCAAGGTTTTTATTCATCTTGCCTGATTGTAAGACTCCACGTCGTACGGCAACGTAAGTGTTTCGTTTTTGCTTTTCGTCTCACACCTCCGAAAATATCAGGAATTTGTCAATTGCAATAAAGATAAAAAAATTGTTATTAAATTAACAAAATATTTTCTTATAGAAAGTTTTCAATGTAGCTCCTGTTTCCTGTTGTTTGAACTTGGAACATGAAATAGAACAAGAACAAAACTACACAAAAAATTTTGAATTTCAATTCGAGTATTTGCGAATCTTTCGAAAGAATCAACTTGTCTGAAAAGGGGTAGTTTTCTTTTAGGCGACTTTGCCCACACAGATTTTGTATACTGATGATGGAAGATGGTGGAAGAAATATCCTGCGAAGGTTTATCCTCGATACCGAAATATACGCGTGACCTGCCGCCTGATTGGAATTAAACTTTGAGAAAACGCATTAGCAACACCACCTACCTTCAAAAAATGTAAACGCTCACTTAGTCGCTTAGATCGAGAGGATTTGTCTGAACAAAAGCATATCAGTTAACGCACCAGTGTTTTCATCTATCTTGTAAATCGTTTACTTACGTCATAAACTTCCTTGTAACACGACTGCGGTCTTTCCAAGATCATCCCCCTTTGAACACGTTCGGCAACTTCAGTATTCGTCAAACGCCCGTAGGGCATTTTTCCGCAGGTGAATACCTCCCACATTAGAACACCTGAAAAAAAGTTCAAGTTGTTGATCACAATGAGTAAAACACGCCATCTATTGAAACGAAAGAGAATTACTCAAATTCGATTGGTCTGCCAATCTGGTGTCATCTCGAAATTCCCAATAAGCGAAAAATAAAACGGTAACTTCATTATATATTATTCAACATATTCATCAACGATATCTTTCATTTGAAAACAAGTGGACTCATACATAGTTTTGTATAATAATTAACAAGACAAAAACATGGAAATCACTCAAAGAACTTATTCAGAATGACTTCAATAATGTTGGATATTGTTTTGACCACAATTTGTTAACATTAAATTTCAAAAAACCTAATTACCTTTCTTTCACTTCTTATCGAAATCATTTACCCAATCTTGGCCCAATTGAAATAAAAAATTCATGTATTAAAGAAGTAGATCGGATAAAATATTTAGGAGTTATAGAAGACAGACATTTGAAATGGAACTTCCAAATTTAATATGTCATAAAAAAGTTACGACCGTTATTACCTAAATTCAAATTTTTACAGAATATTTTGGATAGAAAACACATGCAAATGATTTATTTTTCTCTAGTCCAATCTCAATTAGATTATGGTATTTTATCATGGGGGGGAGCTGACCAAATATATCTTAAGCCTTTGGGAATATTACAAAAGTGGATTTTGAGAAACATATTCAATAAAAGCCTAAGATATTCTTCTGATAAATTATATTCTAGTATAACTACTGCTCTTCGGGCTTGAAGGCCGTCGTATTTTGGAATTTCTTCCTGACGTTTCGCTAGCGCGAGTGGCCAGCTTCTTCAGAGGCTTATTCATCTCCGATGACTGCCAGTCATCGGAGATGAATAAGCCTCTGAAGAAGCTGACCACTCGCGCTAGCGAAACGTCAGGAAGAAATTCCAAAATACGACGGCCTTCAAGCCCGAAGAGCAGTAGTTATACTAATAACCTCGGCCGCGAAAGCCTCAACCATTTTGTCAAATTATATTCTGACTGTAAAATAATGGATATTAGGCAATTATTCAGTTTCAAGATACTCACTTATATATTTTCTCATAAAAATTGCATTAATTATGGTAAGCATACTTATGATACACGAAATAAAAATGAAATAACTGTAAAAAATAACATATGTAAAGTCACAAAAAAAATCTATATCTAGTTCCATTCATTTATGATAAATTACCAAATTCGATCAAAATTACCAAATCGAAATACACTTATAAGAAAAAAGTGAACACATGGATTACTGAAACTCCTAGACTATTTCTCCAAAATATTATTGAAAGAAAATATCCAATATAGCCTGTATCATGATTATATTGTATCTATTCATTTTTACACTACTATTAATCTTTGATATCTATGATTTTTGTTTATATTCTCATATTCACTTGAATTATATAAAAATCTAATAAGATGTTTCCTCACAACAAGTGCACAACTTCGTGAGGTTCAATTATTTATTCACATATTGTTATTTTTTTTGCATTGTTATTGATATTTATTGTGAATGAATTGTTATTATTATTATTATTATATTATTTCTCAGTATGTGATATGAACTATTATTCACAATCATTGGACAATATGCTTGATTTAAACCTTTTTTGACGGTAGAACGTGATCAAATATTCTCTCAGAAAAAGACGAGGTAGGAAATAACTTTCTCGACCTCTCGAAACATTCCAGAGGAGTCCCTTCATAACAGCTGGTAATCATGGAATGCGATACTTAAATAAAAATGATGATGATATATTACTAACCGTAAGCCCAAACGTCAGATTTCGACGAAAACCGAATGTAATTCAACACTTCGGGTGGCGCCCACTTGATTGGGAACTTCGTACCGCCCGACGACGTATACTGGTCGTCCAAAACGTATCTCGCTAATCCGAAATCCGCTACTTTGACTAGGTTTTCGCTTCCGACTAGACAATTCCTGGCAGCCAAGTCTCTGTGTATGTAGTTGTGCCTCTCCAGGTACGCCATACCTTTGCATACCTAGAAAAAATAAGATTGGTGTCGAGAGGGGACCAACAAAAACGAGAAGTTCGTAACGAAATATTAGAAAATATCAAAACAGATAGAACTTAGCAAGTAATAATAATAATATGCTTTATTATCATAAGACATAATCTTGTTGACAAAGCTTGGGTAGTAAACACTTACTTAAAAAAAAATGCGATATATACCAAAAGATAACAGAAATAAAACTATAAAAATACATACAAAACATGGTAAAATGGAGGTTATAAAAAGTATGTATATATAAAAGAGTGGAAGTCTAGTTCATATAAGAATAGACATAGAAAGTAAAACTTTCAATATTCAAATTCTTAATAAAGGATAGAAAAACACTGAGGGTGAACCAGTTTTACCATTGAACTCATTTGAAAAAACAAAAGAGAGTTCCTGAGTGGCAGATGCCATATTGGTTCTCCTAGAAATGGAGGATTTCAAATTCATGGTTGACCTCATGTCCCTCTGTGATGAGATGAGATGCATACGTAGATTTTCTTTTACCTTTTTGGTAAATGTTTTTGTGTTCTTTTACGTGTATACCAAATGTTCTTCCCGCTTGACCGACGTAAAACGTAGGACATGAAACACATAATAATCTATAATCCCCGATGTATCTGACACCGAACTTTTATCTTTATTCTTTTCGATATATGAGTTTGAATTATTCTTTCTTTTATATACAATCTTAAAATCCTTTTAAGAAATTAGAAATGTTCTTACTAGGTTGGTCAATTGTAGTAACTGGATATATTTCTTCCAAGACTCGACTATACAGCTTTTTGGACAATAAAGTACTTACCTACTACATCGCTCTTATAACTGTTGTAAATAGCAATTTGTTTTGAAACATTCCGTTCTTTCTGGAAATTTGTATCCGATAAGGGAAGATTCACCAGTCTGTGAACCATACTGTTGAATGCTGCTGCTTCATATCAATGTAGATGGGTAGATGAATTGTGAATTACAATAATTTTATGAATTAGTGGTTCCTGTCATCAGTGACAATAGTAGCGTTCGGTTTTGCAGATAGTCTGTTTTCATCCAGCCAAAATAATAATAAAAGCGGATCTAATGTAACACTTTCAGAGCTGAAAGAGGCGTCAGATGACTAATCAGACCTGTGAATACTGAACAGGACTAATATTGTCACTTCACTTGTCAAGTGACTTTGACGATACTGACAATTATGACAGGAATCATGATTGCTAATTGATGGAAATAAAACCTACCGCTTCGCCCCTTAATAAATATTGTATAGACATTTCCTGTGTCACAATTTCGATTACCCACATTTACTAGCACTTACCTGGATACACATATCGAGCAGCAGACCCTGATTGCTGCTAAGAGTCTGTTCGTGTCTCCTGAGGTAATTCAACAGAGACCCGTGTCTCATATACTCCGTAACGATGTAAATTGGCCTATTTTTCATGCTGCATATACCGTACAGCTGAACTAAATTCGTATGCTGCAGTTTGCTGAAACAAAATAATGGAGCCTCAATATCGAGATTATGGAATCCTGAGGATTTGAGGCGTTTTCTTACGATCAGAAGTATATGAAGTCTTATCATAGGACTTTCAAATAAACCCTTTTTAACGAGCATCATGTAGATAAATAACATGGATGAAGAATTTGAATATTTACTATATATATTGAAAATCGACAA
Source organism: Zygogramma bicolorata (assembly GCA_032362365.1). NCBI lineage: Eukaryota > Metazoa > Arthropoda > Insecta > Coleoptera > Chrysomelidae > Zygogramma > Zygogramma bicolorata. The sequence continues at coordinate 126,918 of JAVJAQ010002863.1, forward strand.
GATTAACAGAACATATACTCCAGTAAAGAAAGTAAAAACTGGCTGGACTAATTCGAGACCAATTGCAGATACTTGGAGTAACTTGAATTTTGTTAAGGAAGGTGCTCAGTATCCGAGTAAACAACTAACGTTCCTGGAAAAAAGCACGGGGGGTGGAACCCATTAGGGGGAAGTAAAACGAAATAATGAAACCAATCGATAAATTATCATTTTTTAACAATAAAAACATTGATTGCAATTTTTCATAAAAATGCACCCCTTTCGAGTAATAGCGCAAGGAAAAGTGTGATTTTTGCAAAAAAAAAATTAAAGTTTTTGAAGTTTTTTTGAATTTACTGAGAATCTGTCAGTATTACAAAAAAATTATATATTACTTTTATGAAGTATTTTAGTTGAAAAATAAAGTGGTTTTTGTTTTATTTTTGTACGATTAATATCAAGGGAGATATGACAATGCAAAAATGGTTGCTTAACGAAAAATGAAGAAACCAGATCGTTCTGGCGTAAATATCTCGAAAAATTAAACTTTTACAAAAAAAATGATTCCCATCAAGATCAAGATAACAAAATCGGGAAAATTTTGAGACCAACCAGAACCGTTTAAAATAAGAAGAAGAAAAGTTATGGGCAGAACAATTTTTTTTCAAAAATTGTTAATGCCAATTTTTTAGCGCCATATGGCCTAAGGTGCTTGGAAAAAAATCCTTTGGTGAAAAGTCAGAACACTTTGTCCTAAATATGTCCATCCATTTTTGGCCCTATCGGGTAATTATTGTTTATGTTTTGGCCTGCTAAAGTTGGGTAAAATCGTGTATTTTTTAAAACATTTTCAGTTTTTGGCCAGCAGCGTGAACATTATTTATTTTAAACAGCCAAATTTTTCAGCATTAATTCCAGGATAGTTGTATTTCAATTTTTAAGCAAATTTGTCCGTTTAAAATTGCCTATTTTATGTGTATAACGGTAAATGCTCTTTTCGGGCGAAATAAAAAAAAATTGGCCCATCCAATTCGAATGTTGCATATGACATGAAATTTCAGCGATAACCTTAGCTTCGAAATGGTTCCTGGTACATCTCGTTATCATTAGCCAAAAAAAGTTATGGCAAAAAAACCCTTTTTCCATCAATCACATAAAATTTTTATAGTTAATCCATTGGGAACCTCTATTTATAAGTTTTATGAACATTTTTCGTGCAGTACTGTATGTTTAGATGATAAGCCAATTAAATTTGCTGTCAAATTTCAAATCCCGACTCCTTTATTTATTTTATTTATTATTTTTGGGCCAAAAAAACAGTTTGGCCAAGTTTTACATCGTTTTGGAGCTTTGCCCAGTAACCGAACTTGTTTACTCGGATACTTGACACCTTTTTTGGCAAATTCCAAAAAATTTGATCTGAGTGGTCTCGAATTAGTCCTTCATTTTACTAAAAAAATTTACTTCCTTTACTGGAGTAATAGTGAAAGTTTCCATTCAAGATACTTACTGAAAAATAAATGAAAATGACAATACCTAATGCAAATGACAGTTGAATTTCCAATCCCCTTGATGACATATACAAAACGAAAAAACATAGAGAGTGCAATATTATATAATAATATATTCGGTGTTATATCCCAAGTGCATCAAGTTCAATTATTTAAAGCGTGTTATCAACCATTGATTTTCAGAATTTTGTTTGGTAAATGACTAACGTTTTCAATAAAATTCATCTGAAATTATCAAACATCAAAGTGTTTACTTTATAGCAAAAGTTTGAAACTCGTGGAACTCTCTACCGTCACTTTTTTTACTTTTAGTAATTTTTGACTAAACATAATTAATGTTACAAGATTTTAAAGCATTAACTATTTTCTCTAGAAAATATTTTCAACGTTTTTTTAGCAGAATAAAAACAATGGCCTCCAGATATTCTTCCTCCTTTTCGGAAAGTTCTTGTGATTTTTCAATTTGATTAAAAACTCACTCAAGAATTCCACCTGTAGACAAGATATATTTTTGGGAAAAGTAATTCACACCAAAATCATGCTGGTAAATGTAAAACATATGCAAATATAGCACGAACAACGATAAGTGTTCGATTGTGTTGTCCAACAGTCAAAACAAGAAATCATCAACTTACGTCATAACTTTAGCCTCATCTATGAAGTCCTCCTCAGACATGCTACCCTCTTTCATCATTTTCACAGCCACGTCAATGGATCCTCTCCATTTACCTTTTCGCACCACTCCAAATTGACCAGAACCCAGTTCTTCTAGTAGCACCAGCGCGTTGGGATCTATTTCCCATTTGTCTGTAAAATAAGTTGTCAGATGTGAAATAGAGTAAAAAGTAAATATGAAACGTGACTCATTTTTTTTATAATAACGATTTATTTCCCGAGAAACATATACATGCTTATTGTAGGGAAAATTAAACTGATGCCATACAATAAGAGTAGAATAGAATACAAAAAAAAATGAGTGATTGAATCAGATCTTTGAATGGCAATAAAAAAAATTATGATATCAAACGTTTTTTTAAATTATTTTTGAAAGGAAATTTTCCATATTTCTTCAATGAATTCGGTAGACCATTGTATATTTTTATTCCGTTGTGGTAAACAGATTGTTGTCCTATATTTGTTTTAATTTTCATCAACGCCAAATTTTCTGAAACCCTGTTGAGTGATTGTGTTGATCACTATTCATTTTGAACATCAAATTTGAATGCTTGAATTTGTTTTTGACCAGGTGAATAAATGTGCAAATTTTAAACGTGTATAATGAAGGAATGTCTAAGAGTTTTCTGTTTGTATAAATTAGCTGTAGGTTCTTTTTGATCAAGTTTGCATATATACTTTATAATTTTATTCTGTGATGTTTTCAATGGTATCATTACGGTTTTTGGAGAATTCCATCAAGATGGTTTTTTCAAATGAAATTCTACAGTATAAACATTTTTTTTTTCAAAAAAAAATTAGAACCCCACTATGCCCCTACAAGAATGCCACAATAGCTATTACTTTGATATCCAAGTCGGCATAAAATTTCATAGAATATCAATATGATGCATAAATCCGGTGTTTCATTGGTAGTGATAGGATTTCATAGAGTACTCAATCAAATATTAGTTAAGTGAATATAAGAATTATAATTTTCTTAGTATGTTGGCGATTAGGAACTGAATCTGAATCCATTTTGATATGGGATATTGAAATGAGCCAAGTGTTATGACGAATTTCTCCTTAAAACCTACTTAGATTCAAAATAATGCAAGGGTGTAAAAAATGAGCCCCTATCCGAGTGAAAACTGTATTCCCAAATATAGTTTTATAGCGCGGAAAATTCCTGCTTATATTTGAAAGTCAAATCATGAAATTCAGATTTTCAAATGATATTACCATTGTATATATATATATTTTGGAAAATAAAAGCTTACCTTGAAAGATTCATTTTCAGGAACTCTTTCTTCATATACATATATAAATAACTTCCGAGTCCTTTTTTCAACATTCAGTAACAGTGTGCACATGTGCAAATATTGTAACCACAGAAATAAATGAATAAACTAGTTTCTGTGATTGACTCTCATTCGGACATATTTTCTCCATGACCTTTTGTACATTTGTACACACCAAACCTCCAACTGATGATCACTGATCACTTTTACTTTTACTAGTGGACATTAGAAGTTGAAAATCATGAAGAGCTCTCATCAACCGGAAGACAACATCAGTGACATGTGACGCTCAGGATTGCCAACTGCGACTATATCAGCAGCGTTCGATATGACGCTCGAGCGAGCGAGATTCTCATTTCAAAAAGAATAGCTTGGGAACATTTGAGCATTCTTTGACTTCTGCTTTGTTGACTATATCGAATATAGATTTTTCTATGATTATATTAATTTCTTATAAGGTGGATAACGTGTTCACATAAAACTAGTTCTTTCATAAGATATTATGAGTTATGTGTCAAAAACATATGAACTTGACTTGAGAACTGTGGTCTGATTCAAATTCCCGAATTCGATTGTCGAGCAGCTTAGACTGTGGCTGTACAATACGCTGTGCCGACAATATACGCATATTCTAAGCCTCTCGACAATCGAAATCGAGGAAACAGTATTCCACCCCTGACTCTAATGACAAATGCACAGAGTAGCCAACTGAAAAAAATTGATGTGATCAAAAGTTCATCTTATTCATGAAACAACACCTATTTAAAATACTATTCATGTGCTTTGATAATTATTTTTCATGCAAAACTAAAATAACTCCCACAACTTCATAAAACACTAAAAGTAACATGGTTATCTCATAACCCATTGATTTTCTTAACATTCAACAAAAGTAGTTGAATTTGTAAAAGATGCAACACAAAAAGATATAGGATTGCTCCAGAGGAGTGTGCTTGGACCACTACTATTTATCATTCATATCGAATAATGATATAAATTACATCAATGGTTTTAATTTCATTTATTTGTTGGCGTTGGCAAATGATAGCCTTGTATGTAAATTGTTGGCATATTAATTTTATAATGGATATTATCAATCGAGTATGTATTTCTTTTTCTCTATAATATTTCGAGACATATTTTCACAATATTACATCATTTTATAGTTAATTATTATTTTTTATTCTGATATTTTATTGTATATTGAGATATCTCTATTTAATAAAATGACACTACTACATTATTACTACTACTATTAAATTTCCGTCGCTTGACGGAGAATATTTTTTGCGCTTAAGGGCAAATCTCAACTGAAGATTGAATTTATCAAAAAAATGGTTGCCACCTTCAGTGCAACCAGAATTGAAGATAAAAATTGAAAAATCGAAAAAAATAATAGTACATCAACTATCAAAATCCTTTTAGGTGCCAATAAACTTCTTCCTCAATGTCCAGCTAAATTAGAGGAAACTCCATAAATATCCTTTTTCTCGTTGATTTTTGAATGTGATGTTGATTTGCTGATTGCTACAAGATGTTTTATAATACCAAACTTTTTTTTTGTTCGTTAACTCCCTCAGCTCCATTCTTTCCACTCACTTTTCAAATTTTATTGGTTCTCCTTTTGATGTCTCCTTCATTTTTTTCACATATTCATCTGTGAATATCACCTTTTTGCTTTCACTGTAGGCAACCTCCAAATTGTTGAGTTTTTGATATTTTGAATTTTGATTTCTTTTTATATTATAAAAAAATGTAAGAAGTTAGAATGATTTGAAACTCAGAACACCACGAATAGAAAATTTTTCGGTCATGCGCACTATCAGATTTCAAACAAAATGAAATAATATAAAACAAAATAGTGAAAGATGGCATCTTTTGTTGTTACACTCATTTCTTATTTTATATTATTTCTTGTACGAACGCTTTCATTAAGATATATATATATATATATATATATATATATATATATATATATGTTTAACTTTTTTAGATTGTTTCAGTTTGCACCTTATTTATCTGCTGTTTAAACTCTCCTTCATTACGTTATTTTCACGATTATGTCAATTTTATTATATTTTTTTCTGAGCTTCACTCGACCCATTCTTTTTTTATTCCAAGGAGTAAATTAATTCAAGGCTATGGAAGTATTAGCTAGATTTCACAACTCACCATGACTAAGTCCAGCGGTAGCTGGGGCAGGCCTGTCGTGGGGGCTGGTCTTCAGTCGGGATGCCAGCCCTCCGCTGTTGTGTTTGTGGTAGTTTATCAAGTCAGGAATGGAATTGCAACAGTGCTTCTCCGAAAGGAAAAACTCCCCTCTCGCATTCTGCTTGATGTGGTAGTGTTTCACATGAGGATGAGGTCTGAAAGAACAAAAACATCAACTTGTTCATTATAAATTTGTAGTCGTGAACTAAGAACCGCTTGTAAAAACTTGTATATTAAAAGTTCATAGTCATGGACTAAGATCAGCATTATTGATTTCTAAAGAATCATTTCTGAAAAAACATCTTTCCTTCAACTCGTTCAATACAGGTTTAGACCACTTAAAAGAATAAATTACAGGCACACCTTTCCTAACAAATCAACTGAACTTAAAGTAAAATTCCTTGTACTAGATGTGACAGGGATGTCAAAGAAAGAGTTCCAATGAACTAACAAAAAACAAATAGCTGAAACTATTTTCAGTGGTAGTTGACAACTGGATAATTTGAAACTGTTCAATAGATAAAAAATATTGAGAAATATACTACTTATAACATTATCTTTTTGGCTCTCATTTTTTTCCCAATAAGACATTTACATTATTTTTTCTTTACATTAGCAGAGGAGCCAAGGCAAATATCAAGAAGTTCATAAAAGAAATAACATTTACAATTTTTTTTCACACTGTGTATTGCATAGATTGCGATCTTTGCTAGTCAATAACAAACTGGCCTCTGGTTCTCGTTGATCCCAGATTGAAGGCTGATAACTTTCTTCAATCCCAAACAAGATTTTTTTTAGTCTAAAAAACTCATTTTCGAAAATATTCAAGTTCACATTGAGGTGAAATGATGTTTTATACCTCTTCAAATGAATCAATAATTATGATAATCAAAATGCAAGCTCTAATCAAAATTTGATCTGGATCTCACAAGTGTTCATCGATTTATTTCTGAAAATATTTGTAACGTTTTCCAAATCATCAACTGTAATAAGTTTCATTAAATTTTTTATTACTATTTTCTAAACTCCATCAGATATAGATTCCTACAAATTTGTTTACTTCAAAGTACTGTATTGTATATGAGCTTGGGTAATAAATAACATTTCTGAATGAAAGCACATGATTCAATAGAAAATGTGGAAACAACATAAGTTGTAGAGGACTTTCAAAACATACCTAACTTTATTGTTTTTTTTATACCTAAGGCTAATCTATTTTGTGGCACTGTTTACAGTTGACAGTTTTATAGTGCCTATTAACATTCAAGAGAAAAGCTCCTCTATTATCCATGGTAATAAATATCACTTACATTTTTGTATATAGAGATAAAGTGTACAGCCCCCTAGTTGAAGAATTCCTTACAACAAAACAACCTTCTTTGTCTTCATGTTTCAGTAATGACTCAGATCTTTGTCTTGACATATCATAAACATACCAGCTGAAAAGAAAGGAAAAATATATTGAGGGTTGAAAACATAATGCAGAAAGTCTAAGCACAAATAGAACAAAGTGAATATCGTTTCATTCTAATATTGCTTGAAATAGTGTTGAGAATAAAACATGCGATTTTTATCTGCTTATATTTCAACACCTAAGACGAAATTATGTAATAACTTGAATGATCAATCAATATAAATTTTCAAAAACGTGATTGGAGTTTGGTATTTCCAAGCACTCCTCCAAATGAATCAACTGATTATGAATATCGTGTTTTTTTTAAATATATTTTCCAAACATTTTCTAAACCTTCACAGGCATATCATACAGAAATACTTACTCATATTGTTGCAATCCTAAAGATTCCTTTTCCTTGACATAATTGCTAGGTATGAAGCCAACATTCCTAAAAAAATACCTCTTATTGAGATTTCATATCCTCATAGTTATTTCAAATTCTGATACTTATTCAAAAATAAAAATAATCAAAGCTGTTAGTTTTTTGTTTTTCGTAAGATGAGATTGCAATAAGTATATACATTGAGATACAGGTTAACACAATTACAGCCTATTGCACCGACTTTTTGTTATGAAACCATCATTATGCGGTTGTTCACTCGAATAATCTCTTGAACTATGGTGCAATTACTCCAGTGTGTTAAATGAACTTTAAGGCCCCATTAGCATAATACTCCCATAAGAAAAAGTCGGTGCAATCTGCTGTTAGTATCATTTCATAACATTGATTTGCTTTGTTTTTGATATTCTTTGTAAATCGATTCTAATGACGTTTGTCGATATCCTAATGGCTTCATCAAATACGTAGACCAAACTATTACTTTTACCTTTTACTTTTACTTGGTTCGTTCATGAACGCTTTGATTGATTGTCATTGTGACATCTTACTTAAGGTGGATTTATGCAACAGTAATTTTGAAAGGGTGTGCTTGTGCGCTTGCGCAAATTACATATGAAATGGCAATGAATCTGGAATTGTGACCCACCAATGAATGAAGCTGATTGCGAAACACCCCTTTTTTCCCATAACTTTTATGAGTAATGCGCATGCGTAGTTTCTAAAGAAAGATTTACATAAAATGCCAAGATTAGCGAAAATTACAAAGATTAAATGAAAGCGGTAGTGCAGTCGAAGTGAAAATTCCTGTTGCATAAATTTTCCATTGAGGTAAAATTAGAAGTTTGGTCTGTTTTGATAGCAATAATTATCGTCAGGTATCTTATTTTTGATCCAATTCAAAAAATGATACCACATACCACTAAATTTTCAAATTGAAACAAAAAAGTTAAAGGTGTGACTCTGAACCAATTCACACCCTGTATAGCAAAAATACCCTGCTGAGAGAACTCACCCTCTGGAATCCTTCACCTTCCACCAGTGCTCTTGAGAATCACTGAGCACCTCATATTCTTGATTTTTCTCGAGCGATAGGTCACCGCTCTCGATAGCCCTATAGTTGTAAAGGGCCACCACGATTTTGGGCTTGACGGGGGCCGCGGCTCCTTCGTCCGGCATTGGAGGTGGTGGTGTCGGTTGAATGCCTAAAAAATCCCTCTTTACACACGGTCACTCATTTTTAATATCGCTGTTAACTCAACCGAATAAAATGATATCCACCCTTGTGACACTAGTTCCACCCCTATCCTACGAGAACAAGAGACGTCCAAATCAAATAATCTCCTATCGATGCTTCTCTGAATGATATGCAAGACTGTAGGAGAGTTGCGGTGTTGCCAGAATCCTCGTAAGAATTGTGGATTGGCGATATCGATATTTTGCATTTCGATATTCGATAACTCATATCTAGGTATACATTTTTTGTCAATATTAACGAATATCGATACTATCCACGAAAAGATGATTAAATTTTCGATTACTTTCATCTATTTTTTATTCGGACAAATTTTATGAAGAGAAGCTCATAAGCTTATTAACTTCATGAGAAACGTGATGTGAATTGTGATTTTAATGATTCTATTTTTGAATATCTTAATTTTTCATTGATATATTTCTTTTTTATATTATAATGAAAGTTTATTATTGAATACGTTTTTTATGGACCTGCATATTTTCACTATTATATATGGTTCAAAATTACGTATCGATATATTTGGTATATATTTTCCTTGAATTGAAATATGCACATTGAATAATGGGTTCACTAATCATCATTCATTCAACAAATCAAATATTTTCACATTGACACAAACAGTGCTTCCTAAAAGTCCCCTCTCCCCATCTTATCTTTGAAAGATTATACATTTGAATAAGTGAAATTTGGAAACGGAATATTAACGGTTGCAAACTTCTTCACTAGTGATAATAGGTGACGAAATCGGCAAAGATGACGTCACAAGGACATTGTGACCAATAATTTTGAATGAAACCCTATGGCAAGCGACACCTCTTTCAAAAGGTACCAAAAAAACCTATTCAATAATACTAATTTTATTTGTGTTTATGTCAGTTTTGGAAACTAGCTTGAAAAAATCCAAGGCTTGATGAATTAAAACAGTTAATACTGACATTTGAAATTCAAGCTCCGCCTCTAGATAGTTGTCAGATGAGGTGACGTTTTTGTTAGTCTCCCCAATTAGACGTTTTTGTACTTTTCAAATAATACCCTATTCCATTTGAAAATTCAGAATGTGGTCAAGAATATATTTTTCTAGACTTGAAGATTTTTTTCTCACTGAGTTGTCTCTTTTTAATCATGATTTTTTCTCTGCACTATTTTTTCCTTTTAGTGAAATATTTCATTATCATTGCAATTTCTATATATTTGCCTATTTTCGTTCCTCCTCCATCATATTCCATTTCAACCGTTTAGATTCATCATCAGGTTTCAAAGGAGTTAAGTAGTTGGAGTTATGAAAGTTCAAACCACTAGCACTCTGCAGGTAGCTGTCAACCGGATTTGATCAAACGCAAGAATTCAATTGCATTTCTTTCATTGCTCCCATTAGTCAGTGGATGGAGCAGATGTAAAACAAAATTAGTCTGCTTGTAATGCGAAAATAGACAAAAATATCCGAGAAAATATCGATCTATTTAATAATAAACAACATCTTTCACCAAATAAAGTCACTAGATCAGCTAAAGCTATGCTTTACGTGTACGGCCAATAGACAGCCAGATAATACCTCAGTGTGAATGGCAGAACAGCATCTTCTGTGATTGAAATCCCAAACCCGATATATGTATAAAAACTGCTATCTATGCTATCCTGAAAGCAACTCTTGAAAAATTCTCAATTTTGGAAAAATATTTGCCTGTAGCAAACCTGGCGATGAATCGCCGGGTCTGACAACACTGTACAGAAGAGGGTGTCCTGCTGAGCCTGCGTGTTACTACTGTTGCTTATTAATATAAGCAGTGACTAATATTCCGTGTTCCGTGTGAGGTATTCACGCCGAATATTGGGAGTTCAGACCAATATCTATGACAAAGTTATAACATCAAATAATGTTTCAGTTTCATTAGAGTCTATAGTGTTTATTTATGAATATTCTTTGGGAATTGGGTTTCATGAACATCTCATAGACTACAAGCCCATAATAGTTTTCAGGATGGCAAAGGACTCAGCATGAATCGTATTCACAATGATGCCGCCATATGAAACAATATCTTCTAGCACGATGCTTTCACTTTAGCATACAATTGACGAAATACAGGAAAAAATGAAATTTCTCACCCGCATATGACAAGTTATTAGGTACCGATAAACAATGAAAAAGTTGGGGGCTAAACTGTTTTTACAAAGTTCAATAGCGTTTAATGGCACTAGACCTGTTTAGGGTTGAAATTTGCACCCCTGGTCCCCAAGCGAAGTAATATTTATTGACGAAAAAGTAAACAGAACATGTTCAAGAATGATTTCTGAGAATCTGGTTGTGCTAGAATAATTCACTGATGAAATTCCATTTTTATTTGTAAGGGTTGAAATGTACAGCCCTGCTCCCCCAGCGAAGTGATATTTATTGACGAAAAACAAAACAGAACATGTTTGAGAGTAACTTCTGAGAACTTGGTTGGGCTAGAAGAGTTATTTTTTAATGAAACTCCATTTTTAATTATATGGGTTTATATTTACACCCCTGGGCCCCTAGTGAAGTGATATTTTTGGACGAAAAGGTAAACAGAACATGTTTAAGAGTAATTTCTGAGAATTTGGTTGTGCTAGAAGAATAATTTTTTAATGAAACTCCATTTTTAATTATATGGATTGAAATTTTCACCCTTGGGCCCCTAGTGAAGTGATATTTATTGAAAAAAAAGTAAACAGAAAATGTTTAAGAGTAATTTCTGAGAATTAGGTTGTGCTAGAAGAACTATTTCCTAATGAAATTCCATTTTGAACTAATAGGTTGGTCCACTGGCGTGTTGAGACGTTTGTTTAGAGCACTCCCTGAAAATTTGGTTCTGCTAGAAATTTAAACTTTTTCTCTTCAAATACATTTTTATATTGATATATAATTGTTTACTGAATTCTTCACACACCATAAGGATGTAAATTGAATTTCTACTGGTGCGCCACTGGTCACCGCCTTCGGGTGTTTCCGAGGAAACTGACCGCTATGAGAATGGCCGCCGAATTCACACCGGTAAAATATAAATATTTCAAATTCATTGATTTCATGACATTCTTACGTTCATTTCAATAACTTATATTGTTCAATTGAAACTGAAGTTTCAAAATCTGGTTTTATGAAAACACGCAATCAACTTCCATCTTGGGGGGTTGACCATGAATTTTATCAAAAAATATTCTAGTAGTACGATCAGACAAATTTGATATCTTGTTTTTATAATTTGAGTGCACCACTCAAGTTTTAAAAAAATGAACTATGGAAGAAACATATTCTCTAATGTCCAAGTCGTTTTCCACGTCGTTTTGTCTTGCACTACCTTGAACTTGAAACATTACATGTTCATTATTTACCAATCATATGTGAATACTTATTATTTAAATGACGAGGGTAGGTCTGGGGGCTCTGGTTTTGTCAAATTTCTCCAGTGAATGACCATTTTCCCCTATATTTATCCCATAAAGCGCCGATTTCCATAAAGTTTGGATTTAGGTTTCACCTACTTACCATCTATTTCAAAGTCTTCAATGTGCCAGGAGTTCCTTTTTTCCTGGGAGCGCATACCACCCCTTCTTGGAAGTGAAAAATTTTTCAGTGATAAATTGAATAATTTTGAGCAACTTTTGTCCTATTTTCAATGAAAAATCATTCGCCCCCAAAAAGGGGTGGCATCCACCTCCCAATTATTCACCCCCAAGAAGGGGTGGCATCCACCTCCCAGGAAAAAATCAACCCCCGGCACAGGATAGATTTCGAAAAAGATGGAAAGTAGAAACTAAATCAGAATTTTTATGAAAATCGGTGCTGTATGGAATAAATAGGTAGTCAGTTTACACTTTTTTTGTCATTGACTGGAGTACCTATTTGCTTCATTCACCCAACTGATCTGAATTTTTACTATAAGCACTTTGGCTGAGAAAACACATATCAGTTATCCTAATCATAGTAGGTATATATCTATACAGGGTGTCCCAAATTCAATGGCCTATTGGACATTTTTAGAAAACGGGACATAAGATTATTTTGAAAATTCGAACTCTTGGGTAATTAGTTCTGTTCTATCGATCTAAAATATTTTCGGCACTGCGACGTTGCCGCTTATATTGAAAAGTACCAACAACTTTGATATTTTAAATGGAACACCCTATATATTATTCTATTTCTCGCTTAGTTATTGCTTTCCGATTATTTTTGTATGATACTTCCCTATACCTATCTTTAGTCGTTACCGAGAAATTCATCGAGTTCCTTATTTTTTGCGCGAAACGTAGCTTTAATCAAATGCTTATTACTGTGGTATTTGGATTCGAAGACAGCTGAAATTTTGAATGTAGTTTGAGAATGCCCTGTGTATTAGTTGTGTCTAAGGAAATTTTTTCTCCATTATACAGGGTCGTTCAAAATTTGTGATTTTGCCGATACATACAAAAGTGGAGAAAAGTGCATTTTTTCAAATGGAACATCCTGTATATTATCGAAAATCCTGAAAGACAATTGAAGTTCCTTTCGAATGATTTGTCATGTTCCTATACCTAAATAGTCAGGTTTCCGAAATAAATACAAGTTTATATAAAAATTGTATTATTTCGACATAATTTGTATTAGGTGGCTATGAAATGTCATGGAACATGTCATTATGAAAATTCGACAATTAATGCATCAATAATAAAACGTTTGCGCTTTCGATAACGTAAATTTGATTAGAAAAGAATAAAAATGGAAATTGTTTATTCTTCATGGTCAATGTGATCAAATTATAGCAAGAACATGCAAAATGTTCTGTTTCATTTACTTCGTCTCCAGTTATTGGCATGATTTGATTTCTTGGTGCTTCAATATTCCCAAACACAGCAATTCTCCTGAATTTTCTTATATTCATATGCGGTAAATTTGGATGAAGTTCATTGAATTTTCTGATGCATGTTCTCGAAACAATTCTTTGGCACTCACCGTGACTATAAAAAAAATTTGAAATATCTACATTTGAATATGCATTATAATCCGTTTTCAATACTTTCTTCTGACAGAAACAATATAAAAATCACTGCTTGTCTAACTTAAAGTTTGTTTGGCCATTAAGAATAATCAATTTCATCAAAACTTCATTCGAAATGTTTTTGCCTTCCATTTTGATTCTTTTCTAATCAAATTTACGTTAAAGACGTTTCATTATTGATGCATTAATTGTCGAATTTTCATAATGACATGTTCCATGACATTTCGTAGCTACCTCATACAAAATATGTCAAAATAATACAATTTTTATAGAAACTTGCATTTATTTCGAAAACCTGACTATTTAGGTATAGGAACATGACATATCATTTGAAAGGAACTTCAATTGTCTCTCAGGATTTTCGATAATATACAGGATTTTCCATTTGAAAAAATGCACTCTTCACCACTTTTGTATGTGTCGGTGAATTCACAAATTTTGAACGACCCTGTATAATGGAGGAAAAATTTCCTTAGACACAACTAATACACAGGACATTGTCAAACTACATTCCAAATTTCAGCTGTCTTCGAATCCAAATATCGCAATAATAATCATTTGATTAAAGCTACATTTCGCACAAATAATAAGAAAATCAATGAATTTTCCGAAAACCACTAAAGATAGGTATAGGGAAGTATTATACAAAAATAATCGGAAAGCAATAACAAAGCGAGAAAGGCAATAATATATAAGGTGTCCCATTTAAAATATCAAAGTTGTTGCTACTTTATATATATAATATAAGCGGCAACGTCGCAGCACTGAAAATATTTTAGATCGATAGAACAGAACTAATTACCAAAGAATTCAAATTTTAAAAATAATCCTATGTTCCGTTTTCCAGAAATGTCTAATAGGCCATTGAGTTTGGGACACCCTGTATACGAGTCTAGATATGTAGTTGTACTTTTTCTCAAAATAGGTATCTTTGAGAATTCTCTTAGTAAGAATACTCATTCCTTCCTTGGCGTAACCTGTTTAAAACAATTTGAACAAAGAAAAAGGAATATCATCTAACAGAAACCTTAACCTACCCTTACGGGAAAAAATAATCTACTAACCATTCACCAAATAAAAACCTTTCATCATCCCATTCATCCATCCCTGTCAAAGAACAAATGACTAACTCTCAGTTCATTCATTCAGACGGCAACAGGTAGGTAGACTCCTATCAAATAAAAATTTTAAAAATAACCACCTACGCCCAGACACTTTCTTTATTGAATGCAAATTACAACCACCACTGTCGCTACACGACTAGACAACACCTGTGTGGCCATGAAACAGATCGGTAACTCTTCTGGGAAATCGAGGAATATTGGCTTCTTCGAAATCGGAGGAAGTGCGCCTAAAATATTCGTACTTTCTAGCAACAGACAGCGAATATCGGTTTCCTGCAATATCCCGTCTACGTGGATAGCTTATAAAACAATAGTGACATGCGGTGATGGTCAGAATTCACCTGTTTTTATCTCGCTAGAACTGAACCATTCAGAAACACGATTTGAAGGACGTTATAACTGTTGCGGACTTCATCTTATAGAAACATTTTCGTTTTTCACGTTCTACTCAAATATCAATTCAGAAGGATGGACATTTTTAATATCCATCTAACAATTCTAACATCACCTCTCTCTTTCTTTTAGCAGTCTAGACGGCGGAGACCTGTTACCTTTCCTTGCACTTGTTGAACAATGAAATTCTTTCGAAACTCACCTGTGGCACTCCGAAAAACGTTGACAAGCATGTCGAACTGCATTCTGACCATTTGTAACACTTTGTTATGACACTAACATGATAAACACCGATGAGAAAATGCACTGATTCTAATTAAATACTGTTTACAGCTGCTAGATGATGTCCGCTAGCGCCAAAGTAACTACCTATACAACTTGTTCACGTTAATAGTTGCTCTTGCCACTGCCACAGTGGAAGGTGCCTTGTTGGAATGAGGATTTGTTCGGGTATCTCCGGAAAATTGTGTATCGCATTACGGTGCGCTTGGTTTAGTTTTTCTCAGGCATAAATGTGAAAATGATATATCTATTTCAATTTTTTGAAGAATGGATGTGGTTTATATCATATCAGATCAATTCTTCCTCTCACAGATATACTTTGGCTCCTCGAACGAAGATACCCGAAACTCTCTCTTCCTCATCTACTCAGGTTTCGGTCGACAGGTTATCTATCGTACATCATTCATCGGATATTAACAATTATTGATAGTGTTTTTAATGTTAAGCAACATTTTTCCCATTTGAATTTTATACACCTCGAATCGTACTGGGATTTTGCCACTGATCAAATGTTCAGTCATTTTGATAAGATAAATATTAGTTGAAAAATGCACGACTTCCTTTTGGAATGAAATCTTCTAGTGCAGTAATACCTATAGGTATTATTGTAAAACCTGAATTATTCAGCAAGTTTTACTATTACTGAAGAAAATTTCTTATTTCTGAAACAGAAAGATTTGAAGGTTGCATATAAATCAAAGAATAATTTGAGCTCTTACATCAAAAACAACAAAGATAGAAGTTCAGTATCAGATAGATTAGGAGTTCATAGATTATTGTGTAGTTCATGTCCTATATTTTATGTCGGTCAAACGGGAAGAACATTCGATACACGCGTAAAGGAACACAGAAGCCAAAATTGCAAGACAAATTCTACTTTTTTATCTCACCTCATTACAGGGGGACATGAGTTCAACCACGAATTTGAAATCCTTCATTTCCAAGGGTAGGGTTTGAAACTCAATCTCTTGGAGAGTTTGGAAATTGATAAACATTTAAAGTTAATAATGAATGATTAGACAGAGTTGAATAATTCGCATCTTTTTGTTCTTTCCGGAAAATTGTACTAATAAGGATGTGACGTCGGACCATTAATCTTATTAATTAGTTGTTGGACTATATTCTTATTGACCGTCTGATATAATGTTGTATGAATTCGAGATGTAACAGGGTTAAGATTGGTTTAAAGTTACTGCTTGAGAAAGCTATTGTATACCGAAACACGTATTGCGGTTTAGTTAACCCTAATATGTGAAAATCTTACAGGCAACTGTATATTATTGGTTGAAAGAAAAGTAATTGTTGATCTTCTTTGCCGCTTGTTATTACTCATATCGCCTTTAAGTTATCACTTAATATTTATCCACGAATGATTTATTGACAGTTCAAGAGACGATTCGAATTATCTTCAAAACTATAATACATCAGGTATATTTTTTAGACGCTACTGTAATAATATTTACTTCACTTAGTAGGTATATAGGTACCTATAATAATCACAAATATCGTTTTATTGAAATCTCGTTCCATTATCTTATATGCAGGTAGAAACTGGTTTGGAATTCAAAATCTTCTGTGTTCAATATTGACACGTCTTGAATAACATCCATGGGAAAGTGTATAGAAATCTTGCAAAATACCACTATTCGAAAAAAAATCATGATTTGAACTGACATGTTAAAAAAATCACACTTCTCATTCATCTCAACAAGAATTATTCGCCCAGATTTTGATTATGTTTTTCTTTATAAAATCTAGAAATATATTAGACTAAATTGAAATTTGTTAAAAAACATAAAAGTCAGTATTTGAACAATACTGAGAAAGAAATGAAGTGGACGAGAGATCGTTAATTAATAAAAAATCATGGAAAAAAGAGGTCGTGTGGCTTATTTTCATATTGAAGATAGATTAGTTTTTTATGCAAATCTCGAAAGGGGTTGCGGATGTATTGTCGTTTCGAAAATGAATTTTTCGCCGCCTTTGCTCTCTATATATAAAATTGTAATAATTTTGTAAAGCACTGTTAAATATTTAAATTTTTCAATATTTTCAGAAGATTACTGACCATGATTTCAGATAAAAAATGTCTTTTTGATATTATACGTGGGGTGTGGGGTTAAACTGAAATGAGTTAATTGATTATAATAGTCGAGACCATACTAGACTCAAATAATTGCGCATATCCTCTTTGGGTCAGTTTAACAATTCCTCGAAACATTACCGAATGATTGCTTAGACTGATAGAAACGAAACTATAGGAGAAAGTTGCCTAATGTCGGAGACGACCATTTGTATAAGAGCAACAGGTATTGAAGTAATTGTTCTTTTAGATTTTCAGGACACCCGCAGGTAAATACTTTATGGCTATTGAAGGAACTACATTGATTATAGAAATGGAAATATTCAGAATGGGACAGATCAACATTAGTCTTTGAAAAATGTAATACATTTTTTGAGAGAATAAAATATCCTCTCCTAAGTTCGGGTGTAGTATCTTAAATGAGCGTATACAAATTTTCCTCATGCAAAATGACCATTTAGAGTTCTAACTTTCAACAGAAGTCAAATAATAATAATTTTTATATTTTTTTCTTATTATAAAATTTCATACATAATGGTGAAATAACATGTTTTATTTTTAATCTCATAACCAATTTCATAAAGCAGTATCTTTCTTCATCGTTCTTTTTCAAGCAATTTTTGTTTCCAAAACATATTTTCTTTTACAAACACTTTTCAAAGGCCATTTTTCAATGAATCTTTTAGTGTACTTCGATGATTTCGAATAACTGAAATAAGGGAAAGTTTTTGGCTAACCTCTCACAATTATAGATTTTCACAAATACTTAGTATATACAAGAGAATCTGATTTCGCACATAACAAAAATAGAACTACGTGACCTGTATGAGCATAGAGGATCATTGTACATTTACAACCAATTTACATGATTTTTCTGAAAGTTTTTACATCAGGAATATACAAAATTTTTGCTTGTTTTCAACCGGGGTACTTTCCTAGATTCGCCTCTTCCCAAAAGGGAAAGCCATTCGCAACACACCACTATTTCCTCTAAACCTTGCCGGTTTTTCGCTTTTCTCTAGCTCATAATAAACTAAAAGGTGATAAAATTTCAAAACATCAACTCATCGGTAAGCAAAAAATGCAATATTTTTGTCTTAATTAAACAAATCCTTCATTTTCGAACCAAAACTGTCTTACTGGGATTGAAAGTCAACACGATTTTTGATGAAACATAAGAAGTTTTTCATGAGGAAGAAACAATTGTTTAAAATTTTCCCAAACGCCCAAATTTCGATTATTATCTGAATCAACAATAATGAGAAATAAATCAAAGCCTAGCAGTAGGGAAGGATACTTCGACCATTGCCGCATCGCCTTTGAGAATGTTTGCCGCAGATGCAGACGAAACGTCATGCCCAAAAACAGTCGGACCACGGCTCAGAATCCCGGAAACTTTCAACAATTCATCAGTTGCCGGCCGTGAAAGTCTACACTCTCTGATAGTATACAAGATGTATCACTTAACTCATCTGATCACCCCTGTATCTTCTCTGCTTGGAGTTGTATTCATAATTAATTTTTTCTATTCGAACAACTTACTTGCAAATGAAACAAACTGAATCTTTTTCGAACAAATTATGATTTACTGGGGTAAGAAATTCAACACGACTTTCATAAAAAACACATAATATTTTTTTGATCGAATAAATAATAATAATACATTTGGAAAAAACGTTGAAAATTATCCCAAACACCCAAATTTTGATTGTCCTAAAAATCAGAAATGATATACAGGATGTATCACTCCAAACCTGACTATAGCTTCGTATATATCCTTTTAGTTCGATTGTTTTCTTTGAAAATTGTGGAACTTTGAATGATTCTGTTTTCAACTCAATGAATTTTTTCGTTGAATATACGTAAAATGTTTTTAATCCTGTTGATTATTACTCATTCCAGTGTGCTAATTTGTTGTATTAGCAAGTATGTGTTTTGACACTAAATACTATTTACTTTTTGAATATGACTGAAGTGAGAGACACACGCTATATATATATATATATATATATATATATATCTCCAAACTGCCAGCAACGAGTTAATTATGCCTTCAAATAGAAAATATATTCAAGACTGTTTGAACATCAATATTTTGTGGTGGATCAATATTTGTTCCGTAGTTTTTTTGGTTTGTAACCTACCACAACCTGAAAAAATAAGAATTATTATTGGAATCTATACAAGTGTAGAAGGACAGATTTTCAATCTTCCCCGAAAAGTTGCTGCATCTATTGAAAAAACAGTTCTTTCTGGATAGAACAAGTCCAATTAGTCAGCACCTTCTCGTATAACTCAAATTTTGCCTATCAAAAAAATAATAAGAACTAATATATATATATATATATATATATATATATATATATATATATATATATATATATATATATATATATATATATATATATATATGAAAATACTTATCGTTAAATATTAAATTAAATATTGAATTAAATTTCCGAAACGTTAACGGTAAGTATTTTCATATATATGCTGGGTAATCGCACGTTAAAAGGTAAGGCCTCGTTGATCCATTGCTCGCACAAGTTTCGACTTTTGAGGGTTGACGTTCGTCAGCTGGTTAACGGAACGAACAACAACAACAACAATATATATATATAGAATAACGATTTCGTGACTGGTTCGAGTATAGGTCTTGCTGTAGTGAGGTTGCAGTCAAAAAAAGGGTCTAAATTTACAAAAACTCTTTGTTATACGTCGAGCTTTCGGTAATGATTATTACCTTCTTCGGGACAACTATAAAATGGTTGATTACAATATATATAAGTTATTTTATAAATGGAGTACTTACTAACGTGAGATTGAAATGAAATTGGATCAGAACAAACAGAAATTACATGAATGAAATGACAATGACAAGTTTACTCAATCAAGGCGGAAAATTTTGGTTAACGGGTGTTATATTTTTTTCGTTGAAAAGTAATAAATAATTATATATCTGACTGAGGTTGTTCAAGTCGGTTCGTTTATTCATAGAATGTTGTTCTTTATGAATATGAACCATTTCTAGGAATATTCTTTTCGAAAGATTCTTCTCTGTGTCCAAAATTTCAGTATTCAGTAAAAAGTGGGTATTTGTAAAAAACTTTTGTAATTTAGACAAATCAACTTTTTTCAAAATTATTAGATTTCATTTTTGATTCTACTTATTTCGTTTTCGAAAACAAATTTTATAAACAAATATTCGGCACACCTATGGGTTCAAAGATATCTCCGATTTTAGCTGACTATGATTTCGACGATCTTCTTGATAACTGCTTACCTTTACTTCCTTTCAATGTTCCTCTTGTGAAAAGATATGTGGATGATTTGATTCTTTCAGTACCTTCCGATAGAATAAACGATGTTTTGAGTTTGTTCAATTCTCATGATGACAATATTCAATTCACTGTCGAAGAAGAAGTAGACAATTGTATACCATACCTAGATATGAAACTGATTAGAACTGAGGAAAACAAAATAATCACCAGATGGTATAGAAAACCGATATTTAGTAATCGTTTTCTCAATTTTCATTCATATCATCCCTATAAAATGAAAATAAATATGGTCACTTCGCTCAAAAGTAGAGTCGTTAAATTAAGTCATCCCAGCATACGCCAAAATTGTTCAATAGAAATACGTAATTTTTTGCTAGAAAATTCGTATCCCAAATATCTCATTAATAATTTACTATTTTCCAATGATAATCAATCACGTATCACGAACATAATTCCTAACCCGTCACAAACCACCATATTCAGATCTCTACCATTCATTCATGAGCTCAATCCAAAATTAATCAATGTTCTGAAGAATGAAAACATAAAAATCACGAAAAAATTCATAAATACTATTTCCATTTTACCAGGGGCGGATCCACGGGGGGGGGTTTCGGGTCCGGACCCCCCCCATTGGGAAAATAAGAGATATTTTTTTTTCAATTTGTATCGGCTCGTAATTTCCAAATTTTGTTAGGGAACGAAAAAATGTCACATGAGCAAGACAAAAAAATAAAATAGAATAAATTTTTTTGCTTTAAAATTGAAAAACTTCAATAATTATTATTACATTCCATTGAAAACTAAAGAGCAGGCTACATTTAAACATTAGTAAATTTTCGAGGTTTTTTGGCGCAGTATTCGAAAAATTAGACTTTTTACATTTGTGATGAGTATTGTATATGCCGGTAACGATTTGAATATACTATGTATGAGTAGAATATGCTGTTGATTCGGTTGAATCAACTCGATTCGATTCAAAAAAAGTAAAGTTTCGAACCTACTTTACCTTCTGGCTATACCTTCAAATTTTGCTCATGTCAATCTCTTTCCCCTTTTTTTTTTTTGGATCTTGACTAGTTGTTGCTATACGGTAGCTCATAATTTTCTGGCAATCAGAACATGGCCATAGAACATATGTAGGCCAGACCAACAGACGTGTGACAAGTAGAGTATACGAACATCAACTTGCTGTCCGAAAATCAGACCCCTCTTCAGCTCTGTCCAAACATCATCAAGAGACAGGACACAATATAGACTTTGCGAACACTAAGACCATCGCCACAGCAAAAACACTACAAGCTCGTATAATTCGCAAGGCCATCGAAATCGAGAAGCGACCTTCCTGCTTAAATAAACGTGACGACGCGACGGCCAGAGACTTCCAACTGCATGGAAACCCCTAATTTCCAGATGCCCAGTCCCCACCAAGACATCCGACGGTCCTTTAGTAGCACCCGCTGCTATAAATCCTACCCAACATCCCTCGATACCTCAGTTCGATCTAAGGAATAGGCAGATTGAGACCTTAGAAAGAACTCGTGACGAGACCTGAGGAGTAGGCAGATTGAGGCCCCGGCGTCAAGTCACAAACCCTTGCCCCCTGTGATAACACCTGAGGAGTAGGCAGATTGAGACCTCAGCGTGAAGTCACATTCACCTCTTGAAAATGGCTCCAAAATCGGAGCCGAAACGTCGAGAACAAAACTCCAGACGCGGTTCAACCCGAACTCAACAACAACACACAACTGACCGCGGAAACCTATCCGAACACACATACATATATATATATATATATATATATATATATATATATATATATATATATATATATATATATATATATATATATATATATAAGAAAAGAACCCAAAAGGGAAATTGACAGTAAATTATCAATTTGACATAATTACTAGAGGGTGATTACTTATTTTTATCATCATATAGGGTTATGAGAAGAAACAGGAAACGAGTTTATATATACGATTAATTTAATAAACGATGAGATTTTTCGATATCTTTACTGTAAAGTTTAAACTTCTTGTAGACATCAACATATATATATATATATATATATATGTATATGTATATATATGTATATAGGCAAAATTTGAGTTATACGAGAAGTTGCTGACTAATTGGACTTGTTCTATCCAGAAAGAACTGTTTTTCAATAGAAGCAGCAACTTTTCGGGGTAGATTGAAAATCTGCCCTTGTACACTTGTATAGATTCCAATATTAATTCTTATTTTTTCAGACTGTGGTAGGTTACAAACCCAGAAAACTACGGAACAAATATTCAAGACACTATGGCCGACTTCACTTGTGACCACGACCAATGGCGATGACTTGGCAAATTAAGAAATGTCGGTATTGATGAAATCGGTAGCTAGTATTATCAGAGATCAAACCCATTATTTCAGGAATGATGAGTTGATGATATAAAGGTACGTTCAAAATTGTTGGGGCAAGACTCGCCACCTTTATTAAACGAAATACATAGACGTAGGTTCGTTAACGTCATCAATACCACCTATACGATGTTTTTCAAGCGGGCCACTATTGATGGGATTTCGAGAGCTCGACCAAGATACAAAAAAAATGTGTATTTCAACCGGTGTACGCAAATGAAAGAAAATAAAGATTGTCGTTTCCTCGCTTTAATTGCTTCAATTCTACAAAATACACCATAATGCAAGAGAAATTGTTTATGTATCTCGCATACTTTTTCCGTAGCTAGATTGATCTGAATCACGTATCGGATTCTGATTACAGGCAGAGCAGACAAACTTTGTGACAAGAGAGGTAGGAGAGAAAAAGGTGTAGGAATTTTAGGAAAATCTATGATCAAGAAACTAAGTATAAAAGTATCTATTTAAATTTATTTCAAAAATAATAATAAAACTCTTATAATACTTCAATTTACACATCACTTATTCTCTAAACTATCAGATTTTTTCATTCAAATGAACAAGAATAGTTATTATCTACTATCGATCTTAAAATGTAAGTATATGGCACCTTTCGACCACAGATCATCTAACGGATATCCCTAAAAAATCCTTTATTGGCCCCTATGGACGTGAATATGAAAAAGAAATCCATATGGGTATCCATTCAGTGCCCATTACTGGTCCTTAGGGAAAATCATTTTGACGTCTTTCACCGATCAAATTCTCATTCTATGGATATGAAAGAAACGTCCAGTGAATGTTTTATTTCCCTTCAAATTATATAGTGTTTCCCCCGACTAGGATTACAAGAGGAAGTTTTTTGCTTGGAGATTCACGAAAAAAAGTCAAGTACCTGATAAAGACTTCGCTGCTTCATCCAAAACACTCATGTTGAATCACCTCTTGACACACTGTAGATATTCTCTTATGAACAGTAAGTAGACGTCATGCCACCATGTTTTTTTTTTTTTTTATTGCTTGTGGTACCCTCGCGACTGTTTTTTTTCTTGCCCAAATAATATTCTCGTGGAGTAGTTGAATATAGAGAATCTCGGAGTCGCAATACGTTCAGTTCAAGTCCAAGTGTGGATTCATACAGTCCCAAATATCAAGTACCTAACAAATAAGGGAATAATAATAATCTTGAAGCAGATTGGTGTTGGTCTTGACCAATCGGTATCCATTTTTTCTTTAATTGTTCATTGATATTTGTAGCTGCATAAATCCACTCCGATACAAAAGGGTCAGTTCACTCCCATAATAAAAGGTCCGAAATAAGTTTTTCCAAGATCAGTTTGATATCTTAATGAGTTTAAAAAGCAACTATACACGGATGTCCAATGGACGTCAGTGGCCTATGGATACATATGGATGTACAGCTGATCCAATCCATCTTGGCACAGCACTTATAATGTATATACCCAGCAATTTCTGTGGGGTGAACTTAAATAAAAAAACACCTATTATACTGTGTTGGAATTCATTCCCAGAAGGTGTTTTTTCTTTGGTCGAGGTCTACACTACCAGTGTGCAACTGGAAAAGTATCTGAGTTTGTGCCAAGATGGATTTGATGAGCTGTATATGGGATATTCATTAGATACCTGCTATCCATGTTGAAATTTCGAATGGACGTTAGGATATTTCTACAGTTATCACAGATCACTTATTTCAAATAAAAACACATCCCAGAGAGCACAAATCATCCCAGGAATATGGTCCAGGTCCCCCTGAAGAATCCCGCCTTTGAATATGATGGGAAACATTTTGTTTTCATTTTCACGTATTACTTCTGGGAATCCAAAGAAAAGATAATCGAATATTTTCGTAGATTAATCCTCATTGAACATGACATATGGATATTCCTACTGGAATAGGAGACGTTCAACCAATGAAAGTTTGTTAAGTCGAACCTTATTTGATAGGATCTAACAACGAAAAAAATTGCAAAACATTCACGATCCAGGCTTTCTTGATACTCAATCTGTTATCAAAAGTGTAAGTCTTGTTTACTGATTGCTAGGCCAATGGCGCAAACTCCCACCATCATCCAGCACAAACCAATTCCGTTGTGAATTCCCTCATCCACAGATCCATCAACCTCACAGACCTCCATAACAAACCACAGGAACTAGCCCAACTCAAATCAGCCCTTTTTCAAAATGGATTCACAGACCATCAAATTGACAGATCCATCCGCCGCCATCAAACTTCTCATTCCATTCCCAGAGACCCAACAGACAACAACGTTTCCCACAAAGCTTTTCTTCCCTACATTAAAGGTGTTACTGACAAAATCAGCCGAATTCTCAAAAAACAGGACATAAAAACGATATTTACAGCCAGCAACAAAATCTCCACATTCCTCCGCTCCCCCAAGGACAAAATTGTCAACGAATCACAGGGTATATATGAAATACCATGTTCCGATTGCCATAGAACATATGTAGGCCAGACCAACAGACGTGTGACAAGTAGAGTATACGAACATCAACTTGCTGTCCGAAAATCAGACCCATCTTCAGCTCTGTCCAAACATCATCAAGAGACAGGACACAATATAGACTTTGCGAACACTAAGACCATTGCCACAGCAAAAACACTACAAGCTCGTATAATTCGCGAGGCCATCGAAATCGAGAAGCGACCTTCCTGCTTAAATAAACGTGACGACGGCCAGAGACTTCCAACTGCATGGAAACCCCTAATTTCCAGATGCCCAGTCCCCACCAAGACATCCGACGGTCCTTTAGTAGCACCCGCTGCTATAAATCCTACCCAACATCCCTCGATACCTCAGTTCGATCTAAGGAGTAGGCAGATTGAGACCTTAGAAAGAACTCGTGACGAGACCTGGGGAGTAGGCAGATTGAGACCTCAGCGTGAAGTCACATTCACCTCTTGAAAAGTATTCGAGATTATTCCTAGAATGTTCTTCTGGATAAACAGGTGAAGAGCTCCTTCAAGAATATTCGGTAGAAAGTGGGGTAATATGTGAATAACCAAATAGTTCTATGGACTATTCATGGAATGATCTGAGAACGATTTTGTGTTATCTAGGCTTCCCACGTTTGAGCATGTTCTTGAGAAATCACATAATTAATATGGCACATATAATTCCTTGACTTTTTTCTTGATGAGTTAATCAGCCGACAGCCCATGCAACATTCCTCTTAGGCTCTGTTTGAGATTTCTGAAAGAAGGTCGGGATTCTGGATAAAGTTTCCAGCACCTCCTCATAATCTGGAAAGAACCATAACATTGTATCAGTTCGAATGTATCTCAATATATTTCGATTTTGACAGCAGCATTTGGTACATAAGTGGTCATGCCTTTGAAATACATTATTTTTATTGTATTTATCAAGTTCCTTATTTCCTCGGATTATAACTTCAATGACAAATATTTCAAATTGGTCGAGTTTAGACTCAATAATCCTATTCGTCTTGAGAAACTCATTAGCATTATGGGACTTCTACATAAAAAGTATCGATATTAGAGTTTTTTTTTTCCTTTTTCTTGAATATGGTCGACAGAATAATAATCCTTGTTGACAGCAATTTCCATTGAATTCGGATATAGACGGTGTAATCCGTTAAAGAAGAGAACCATCTGTGGGATTTTAATGAAAACTCAGAATGCGTATAGCAAAGTATAAAGATCTCAATAATCGAACCTAAGGAACAGCGATGCTGTTACAGTTAGTTCCGTTGCCATCGAGAACAGTTCTCAATCTCTTGCAGATTTCAGATATGGCGCTGCAACACTACGTCAGTTTTTCGAATATCCGAAAATAATGCACATTCACAAAACCTATGCCAGACAACGGTTTCCACCAACCAGACCTCTTAAGTGATACTCAGCTGTACCAGTAAGATATATGCCTTGGAACCTTGGTGTGTTTACTTAAACATGTAAAAGTTTGAGATTAAAGTGGCGAAATCTGGATTGCTTAATTTTTGGTGGTTAATTGAGTTTTTGGAGGTTTCCGTAAAATACGTACAGATGTTGCCCACACGCTCTCGCCAATCGTATCTGAAGCTAAATTTGTAAGTCGAGTTTTACCATTTGTATTTGATTGGCTAGTGAGAAGGGATCGCACCATTAAGGATAATGGATGGTCAATCAAATACCAGTAGAAAACCAATAAAAAAACGTTTTAGTGTTCAAAAGCAACAAAATCATTAGATAAACACGATAAAAACATCATATACCTAAAAGTTTCAAAGTGACATGACTATGACAATTAACTTGACACTTGACCTCAAATTCGAAAAATCGGGATGAAAAAATAAGGGAAACCTCCAAAAGCGTCGACTGTCGACTCTGTTTTTTTCGCCATAAAAATCTGAAATCGCCAGGGTTTATAGGCATCTTATGTACCAGTGCTCACAATGCTTTCCGAACTGACTGCCTCTTACAAGACAAATTATTGGATACGGGTACAGACGGTGTAATCAGTTGAGAAAAACGCCATCTGTTGGATTTGACCAAAAACTTAGATTTCAATATAAAGATCTCAATAAATGGACCTGGGACACAACGGTGCTGTTACAGTTGACTCCGTTGCCATCGAGGATCGTTCTCAGCCTCATGCAGATATGGCTGCAACCCCACAACAAAATCAGAATTTTAATGTTCAAAAATTTTACTTGTAAGGGGCAGTAGTCAGTTCGGTAAGCAATTTTTCGCGCAAGTCCAGACAAGTGTCACTGAAGAGATATGGTGGGTTGAAATAGTTGTCTGACATTGAAATTGTGAATGTAATGAATATTTGATCAAACATGAAGCAATTCAAAACATCGAAAAATAATTTTGAAAATTTGTAGTGAAAAGAAAAAAATAAAGAAATATTTTTCATTATTATTTTTTTTCATCTTTGCTTTTCAAGTTTCATTCTTTGGTCATTTTGATTTTTTTTATTCTTTAAATTTTCCAATTTGATTTTCCTCCATTCGAATAAGCCCTAACAAAATTATATTAATTTGTATCAACTGTCTATTTTCCGTTTTTTGTTCAAGAATAAATGAAGATATAACTTATGATTTGAAATATTCATTATCATGGAAATCTTCCTACACATTCATTTCCAGGGAGACAATACCTAATAATTCGAAAGTTTCAATAAAATTTAGGGGTGGATCCATTGAATATTCCACATTCACTAAATTTTTTAGGGTTGCTTGTAGATCAAAATTTAACGTGGTCAAAACATATAGAAATAGTGCGAAAGCAGATTTCACCAATTTTGGGTATCCTATATATAATAAGAAATCAAATTCCATTACATTATAGAAAAGTTATTAATTCCTCTTCAATTCACTCCAGAATACAATATTTATTCTCAATTTGAATTTGAATAATTCGAATATAAAGCCACTCCAAACTCTTCAAAATAAAATTCTGAAATGTATATTCAATCTAGATCATAAAGGACCAACTGTAAACATTATATCCATTTTCAAATATAGAACATTATTATTCATTCATCTTCTCAAAAACAACATCAAAGATTCAAACCTAAAACTGAACTCGAATGGTTACGATCATTCAACAAGAAGAGCAAATGATTTTTCTATGGCAAAATTCAAAAAAATTTCTATAAAAAATCTATTTTGATATATTTGAAAAATTGATTTGGATAGCTTTCGCAGTGGATAAAAAAAATTATAAGTGAAACCCAACTTTATTTTGATCAATATTGCATTTGCTAAAATAACCCAAATTGAGGAGAATTCCCTGTTGAGCTTGATACAATAACATATTTATTTTTATCATCAATTGGAAGTACAGAAAGAATTGTTACTTACATCATACACTTGTTCATAACAGTGGGACGGCTTCTCTAAAATACCCCCGTGCTGAACAATGTCGGCAACTTCCATATTTGTTTTCCTTCCGTAAGGCATTTTTCCACAGGTGAACACTTCCCACATCAGCACACCTGGAAAACGACGATCACCAATCAACAAAATGCTGAATGGACGTATAACGGGTACATTATACAATAGTCGTGGATAAAACCACATAATAACTCACCATATGCCCATACGTCAGATTTAGAAGAAAACTTTGCATAATTCAACACTTCAGGTGGTGCCCACTTGATAGGAAACTTCGTTCCCTCTGAAGATGTATACTGATCATCCAGAACGTACCGCGCCAATCCGAAATCAGCCACTTTGATCAGATGATCGTTCCCTACTAGACAATTTCTGGCTGCCAAGTCCCGATGGATGTAGTTGTTCCTTTCTAAAAATGCCATACCTTCACAAACCTAAAAAAACGATCACATATTCAGTGGAGAAGTTTTTTACTCACGTAATCGAAAAAGTATATATTACAGAACCATTATGAAGGAGGAATCGATCATCTACTGGATGACTACCAAAAACATTCGGAAGATTGAAAGAGCCTAATTTGGTGTGACATCAGCTACCTTCTTGAAATTCAGGGAATATGTGCCTTAACAAATGAGAGGAATTGTAAATGATCTTTTAAAATCTTATTTCAATCAATAGAACAATAAGAACATGTACAAATAATATTGAAACTGAAAGATTACTCATTAATAAGGGAGTTCCCAAGGTTCAGTTTTAGGCCCAATTTTATACCTACTGTATATACAAAATATTTCACAAATCAATTTTTCTTCGTATATGCAGATGATACAGTATTTTCGTATGCCGATAAAAAAACCTTTAGCTCAAGAAGATATTACTAATGAAGACTTAAAAAAATGAGGACTGGCTTTACGCCAATCTCCTTTCTGTACACCCCATAAAGACAAAATTCATGATTTCTCAACAAAAAAATAAACAAAATATCAAGATAAATATCAAAATAAAGAATGAACGACTTGAACAAAAAACTGAAATGTAGTATCTTGGCATTTGGATTGATGATAGAATGAAATGGGATAAACACATTGACTCCCTCGTTGAAAAAAAATCTCCTATTATTGGAGCATTACGAAGATGTTCCAATTATGTTTCTTAACTCACATATTCTCAGTCGGATCAAATATCTCATAAATATATGGGGTTCATGTTCAAAGAACAACTTCAAAAAAATATCTGCTTTATATAGAAAATCTTTGAAAGTACTACATCGTCTCCCATATGATACTCCAACAAATGAACTATATTCAATAACGGGCACATTTTCTTTGGAGGAACATTTCTTGATGGATAGGTTGAAAATTTCTTATTCCATTGTTAAAAAATTAATAAAGTCAAACTTTATATTAACCAGGAATTCAGAAATTCGTAACTATCATACTAGGTAACATAACTTGTTTCATCTTAATACTGCTAGCTCTGTAGTTGGACAAAAAAGATTTGTTTATGAATTATTTATTATCCAAGTATAATAAATTACCCGAGGATTTAAAAAATATTAGTAATATAAATCAATTCAAATTTCGATTGAAAAAATTCATTCCCCTCAAAAGAATTTCAAATTGAATTGGTGTTTATCTTTTTGACAATTCTTTCATTTATCCTTTTCGTCATAAAGTAATTTTTTTGCGTTGATTTGTATATTTTTTTCTTTCATTTATTTATTACATTGAAAAAAAATTTTTGATCATTTGTGAGCAATCTCATACCAGTACAAAAATACTGTTTTTTGTTCATGCTATACCAATGAAGTGCTACCAAATATATCGTATTATTGATTGTATGATTTGAAATGCAATAGAATGAAATAAAAAAAAAACTGTCAAGCTGTATCACACAATCATTACTCGCGAAATAAAATCCAAATGCGTGTTTGCCATATTGTGAAAATGAAGTCAGTGTCCTCCGACGTTCGAGTAAACATGCCCCTGTCAAAGTCCCGATTATTATAGAATTAAATCACGAGGCAAAGCAAATATGTAAAAATTTCGAAAAAATTCATATTAAAATAAAAAGAACTATTTGCAGAATATTTTCTTCCATTACACACGTCGCAATATAATTAACTCTTTTTTGCGGATCTAATGAATAGTTTACATCGTTGTCATTCTTAGGGCCGGTATTTTACGACCTGATTTGACAGTCAGTTACAATAATCGTGCTTAGACAGTACCTTCTCTTCAGCAATTGACAGTATGTGGTGTCTACTTTCAGCACCGATTATTTTAACGGACTATTAATCATGTCGTAAAGTACCAGCCCTAAACAAACTTGCATTGGTTGAACGTCTCCTTACAGTACGAAATGAACATAGACAGCAACCTTTCTCTTCGATCTCCGAATATATATTGAAAATTAATGATAATAATGAATCTTCTTGATCAAGGTGAACAATACACCTTTGCATGCTCCGCGGCCATTTTCCATTATCCCTGACATCTTACAAAATCTCAAAGACCCTTGACCTCCTAGATTGTCGCCTACGAATATGAACCTCTTCATTATGAACTAAATAACTGAATATTGTAGGTACTTACTTGTGTGCACATATCGAGAAGCAGCCCCTGGTTTTCAATAAGGGTTCTTTCGTGCCTTATGAGATAGTTCAATAAAGATCCGTGCCTCATGTACTCTGTGACGATGAATAACGAACCAGCTCTCATACTGCATACTCCATAGAGCTGGACCAAATTGGTGTGCTGCAGCTTTCTGTGATAGAAGAATGATAGTTTAAACAATTATCGAATGGGTTGGGTTTCTTCTTTGTTTGTTTAAATCTGGTTGACAATTTGATGAGAGATGGTGGTATGATCACCCATTGTCTCGAAAAATAGGTTCGAAAGGGGTTTATGACATTATTTACTCATCGTTTATTATTTAGTATGTAGGCAGCTTATTAGAACTATCTTCCGAACTGATGTTCTTCCCTGTGGACGACATCAGCGCCAGTTTATCTATTGTTATGTAGGTTTGTTCAGTTCAAGCAATTTTAGAGTCGCTGAATGCGACAAGTCTTACATCGGACGAACCAAAAGACCATTACATATCAGAGTTGGTGTAAACAACGAGGAGAAATTAGGAACTTTGGAATAGCGGAGCATGTCACCACCAATAGGACATCAAATGAAATCGTCTTCAACAAGGCACATTTGGTACGTAGATAATTCATAGAAACTGCTTACTCATAGTGAATAGCATCTTGGCAGTCAACTAAGGGTCGAGATCTGAAACGTGTAGAAGCCATCTGACAAATGGACCAACTACTGATCCCCTCTTCCCTAGGCGTGGAATCATTAGTTATCACCAGAGGATGCTCATGGATCAAAACATCTTGATTGAACTTATTTAATGGGAATGAAATGGAAATGGAAGTTCGAATCATGACCACTCAAATTGTTCCTTATTTTGATTATTACTAACTTGAATCATCAAACAAATGGAATGAGATCCAGAGTAGTTTTTGATATTCATTTATTCGAAATATATTTATTTTGTGAATACAAACTAGCTATCATGACATTTTTCACTGCAAGGTCAAATAATTTTCAAAACCTTGCACATATATATCGTCTATTCAGAAAAATACCCAACTTGATTATGTAGTATTCTATCAGGCTTCTCATCAAACGATGTCACGAAACTATTCCGAAGTTTGTTCTGAAAGGGTCAACTGCAACTTTGGGATGGTTGGAGAGGTAAAGACAACCCAAAAAATTTATATATGGTCGCACGTTGGGCGCCAGTTATCACGATTTTTTTTTCCGGGTTAGCTTTGGTATAAATTGACTGCGAGTCCAAAATAGATGAAAAAGCAAAAAATACAAGCGTCATGTAGAGATTATTTCTATTACCAGATTATTCACAAGGATGGTGCGAATCGATTTTCTATAATTATAACGAAAGATACGCCCTTGGCATAATAGAAAATAAAAACAGGAATGTAAGAACTGTCAAATACGTAGGAATGACACGAATATTTGATGGGTTCTGTAGGATCACAGTTTTTTTTATTATATGAAGGAATCCAAATTTGTTGCAAAAAATCAGCTGCCAGTCGAATCAAATCCTGTTCGTAAAATTCTTTCGGCTATGAGAAAAAAAAATTAAAATATAAAAAAATCATATACCGGGTGTCCCAAAGCTTTTAGGCCAGCAGAAATCTCAGTCACCTGCAGAAAAAAATTGAAAAAAAATATGTATATCATAGGAGACCACCAGCACTTTAATGTAGCAGAGCAAAATCCACCCCCTCGCGAGCAACCCCTGCGAAACCACCCCTAACTTTTGTTTTTCAAATGCCAACCCCATGTTGTTTGTCGTTCAACTGACAGCTCTTTTTATTTCTCAACCAACGATATATCATAATTGTTAGAGAAAATTGAATACGTTAGTGGGTACTATTAACTGGACTGATCGAATTGTTCTGCATTGTAGACACCAGAAAAAGTGGACGCTACGCAGAAAAAGAGGCGATAAAATGTTAGAACTTTTTGTGCTTCCTTTCATTCCTCTGATATCTGGATGACACATTGCCATCAGTCGTGATATTGTTGTTGTATATCAAAATGCCTTTTACCTTCACTCCCAACGAATACATTGATATGCTTTTGATTTTTGGTGAATGCCGAAAGAATAAACGTGCTGCGGAGAGGCTGTATGGGCAGCGCTTTCCTGATCGTCGACAACCAGGTCGTAATATGTTTTCGTATGTAGAAAATACCATGCGAACGGGATCATTTCCAGGAAAAACAGATTAAGTACATCCTACTCCTGTGCGAACTGAGGAAAATTGCATAAATGTGTTGGCCTACGCCGAAGCACATCCTCATATTTCGGTTCGTGCATTGGCGGTAGAGATTGGGATCAGTAAGTCATCTGTGCAAAGAATTTTCAAACAGTACAAGTATCATCCCTTCAAAATTCATTTACACCAAGGACTCAGACCTACCGATTTCGAAAGACGAACGGCATTCATTGCTCACATTCAAGTTTTAGTCCATGACAATCCAAACATCCTCAATCAAATCTTGTTGAGTGACGAATCCCGCTTCCATGATAATGGTACTGTTAATCGACATAACATGCACTATTGGTCACAGGACAACCCTCACTGGATTAGAGAAACCAATTTCCAAACAATGTGGGGTGTGAACGTGTGGTGTGGTTTACATAATGGACGACTCATCGGGCCCCATTTTTTCCAAGACACTTTGACGGGCCACCGATATTTACATCTCTTGGAAAATAATTTACCTGCCCTACTGGAAGATATTCCAATTGAAGAACGACAACAAATGTGGTGGCAACAAGATGGTGCTCCTGCACATAACCATAATGTAGTTACTACATTCCTCAATGATATTTTTCGAGACCGTTGGATTGGAAATAGTGGACCTGTGCGATGGCCTGCACGTTTTCCAGATCTCACGCCACTGGACTTTTTCCTGTGGGGATATCTAAAACGAGTTGCCTTCGAAACACAACCAATGAATATTGACGATTCAACCCAAAAAATTTTAGAGGCTTGTCATACCGTTACTCCGGAAATGATTAGGGCTTCCTGTACTCGCGCGCTGATTCGGCGACTTGAAGCATGTGTGGCAAGTGCTGGCCAACATTTTGAACATTTTCTGTAGTATCATGTATCAAAATACAGATGACCTTAAACATTACTATTTCATTTGTGTGTTTATTTTCTATGATTCTGCATGTCATTCTACCATGATACATCATTGACCGAGAAATGAAACAGACTGTAAGTTGAACCAAAACAAACATGGGCGTGCCATTTGAAAAACAAAAGTTAGGGGTGGTTTCTTGGGGGTTGTTTACCAGGGGGTGGATTTTGCTATGCTGCATGAAAGTGCTTGTGTTCTCCTATGATACATATTTTTGTTTTAATTTTTGTTCTGCAGGTAACTGAGATATCTGCTGGCCTAAAAGCTCTGGGACACCCGGTATATCTCATATAAAAATAAGTTTTCAAACTCATATCAGTGGGGGCAATATCAATGTTAGTTGGCCTACCAGAAAGATTACCGAACGTTATATTCAAACAAGTGAAGGATAAAATCATGACATAGAACTCTGAAACCAAATACTGGTTATTACGGAATAAGGCGGATTTTGTCTGTTAGGTGGGGTAACATGAACCTCATAAGAATTGTCAATAAAAAGTAAATAGAGAAAATCAAAAGCAAGATAGAACGGATGTCAATACAACTGTGCCAAAAAAACCGTGTTTTGCTACAACTATCAATGTAAGAATATTTGATATTGGAAATAAAATAATCATTTGGTCTTCACAAAGTATGTCTACTAACTCGATATACTGGTATACAAGAAAAATGGTGAACTCACGTCATAACCTTGGCCTCCGCTATGAAGTCATCTTCAGACATGCTTCCTTCTTTCATCATCTTCACAGCCACGTCTATGGATCCTCTCCATTTACCTTTCCGTACCACTCCAAATTGGCCAGAACCTAGTTCTTCTAGCAACATCAATGCGTTGGGATCTATTTCCCATTTATCTGAAATAAAATTGATCAATTCCAAGAAAGCATTCTCCGCAATACAGATGGATTTTGGAATATGTGATCAAATCTAGGTTTATTTGCATACCTAAGCAATGGATGCATACGTTGCTTTTCGATGATTCTCACAACCCTCTATAAATTTGACACATGTCTGATATTAGCATTCATAGGAAATTCAAAAAAACCTTATAATATACTGTATAAAGAACATTTTTTGGTTGAAGAATCATTCTATGAAATTTGTCTATTTTTAGTCATGTATGTCGAAATAAGCAATGAAACCAACATTTTACTGTTTTCACGGTTGATTATTACTTATGTCAAGATTGACACAAATTATTTGACATTTCATCAATATAATTCACATTTATTCACGATTAATATATAAATGTATTATACTTATGTTTTCTGCAGTGCAATGCCATATATTATTCCCTTAGGGAATAATGGCGAGGGATTATTAGTCTTTATTGCCTCTAATTTCTCGAACTGAATATTATGATAAATAAATAAATTGTAAATAGAGTATACTACTCGCAATAATGACTATTATTACTCCCTCGCCGCTCACGTGGTTCGGTTCGTAAAAATTCTTCGAATGATAGCTTTCATTATTGATTCGTGGTATAATCTACTTTTAATATGTCAGAAGAAACGTTTTCACCGAATATCCCTCGAACATTGATAAAAAATGAATATTTTTATCCCAACTTCCTCAATCACGTTATTTTATGCAACAACCCTCCACCTTTGGCGTCGGGCCTTTGCCAAATAACGTGCTTTCAGTTGAAATTATTTCGCTCATTCACGACTCGACAAAAAAAACGTTCTTTGTCCTAAAATTTGATTTTTCGATAGATTATTATGCATAAAAACGAGAAGAAAATACTTTTTTGGTATGAAGTTTGCTTTTGTGATAGTTACTGTAATGATACTCGTTTTTGATTTTTTTCATATATTTTCATTAATTTCAATACATTCAAAAATAGCGTGCGATCAGAGTGGAGTTTTTAGGTTCACCTAGTACCGCCAGATTCGAATGATCAAAAACAGGTATTTTATAGAAGTCAACAAATGTCCTCGCGAAAGTGTGAATATGATGCTGTTGCATTTTGTAATATAATATGTGGTCAATTTATCAAAGGTCGAGACGTAAAATACGAACTTTAAGGCATCTCACATTCTCTGTGAAGACTACGAAGTATATTTTGACTGTCCTGTTCGGCATCAGGACAAGCCATGCGACCCACATGTTGCTTGTAGTTATTATTATAAAAGATGTTTGCAAGGTAAGCAATTTTCTGATTGAGCGGTGAATCGAATATGAAATGGACACATTGATTTCCATATTCTGGGTTGGTATCGGGATGGGAAGAGATCCATGAAGCAAGTAGAACGTTTTCATCAGGACAATATGAGCCTCCAACAACGTTATCAAGGCCAATACGATTGAAACATGACGGGGGACTATATTTGGAATCTATTGAGAGAAAGAGAAAAAATCACAGTGTGCACCAGGGTTGGGCTGATTGAAACCAAGTGATTGAAATCACGATTAAAATCATGATTTAAATCAATTTTTGTTTTTATATTCAGAACCAGATAAAAACATAATATAAAAGTTTTCTCGAAGATCAAAAGGAGTATCTGCTTTTAGCAACAACAACAAAAAAGAAGTACATAATTCCCAATTCTTGAACTAAACGTAACACCTAAAGTTTATCGCTGTATATTTTCAGTGTATTCATTTTCGTTATACAATTTAAACAAAAACAGGAGTTTTCCTCCTTTTTCTATGCCTAATCTGTTTCTAATATCCGAGTGTACAACTAGCGAAATGCGTGAAACTGTTGGGCAACGTCAATTTATAGGTTGAGAAGGAAAACAAGCCTCGACAGGAATATTCTTGCAGAAGGCACAAAAAACGCGTTCGTGTTCGTGCCTCACTCGGCACTGTGTAGCGAGTGTATAGGACAGAAGGAAAACAAATCGCGCCAAGAATTTTCTTGCAAGAAGCGCGACAAATGCGTTGTCACAAGTTTTTGAGTCGCAAATTGTATTGAAATTTGTAGACTTATACATTGAAATAATCAAGAATAATTTCAAAAAATCAAAATGTTCAAATTTTATTTTAAAATCAAAAAACTCAAAAAATCAAATAAATCGTGATTTTTTTCAAAAATCAATGATTTTTGATATTTTAATATAAATCAGATTTTGCCCCACCCTGGTGTGCACTTTCAAATTATTATTCAATTTTCTGCAATTTATTTTGATGGTTAAACTCAATAGAAATAATGAACATATTTATTTGATTGGTCTCATCTGCAGTCAACAATGATAAACACAGATTTTGAAAAATTACCCTCAATCTGTCCCCTGAATACAAAAGCAAACTTTATCAGGTCATTTATTTTTTTCGTCTAATTACAACCTGAAATATCGAAATTTTATACTTTAAGGTCAAAGTCAAATTTTGTGTTGACCCGTGTTATCGATGTCCTTGGGATATCACAGCTGAATACACCCCTAATGGAATTTTTTCTACTCACCGTGGCCAAATCCAGCTGTTGCTGGGGCCGGCCTCTCTCGAGGTGTACTCTTCAGCCTAGAAGGTAATCCGCCGCTGTTGTGTTTGTGGTAATTTATCAGGTCCGGAATGGAACTCCGGTGGTGCTCCTTACAGATGAAATAATGTCCGATTGGGTTCTGCCTGATATGGTAATGTTTGACGAAAGGTTTGGATCTGAAAACGAATCGCAATAACTCATTACAAAAAGAGATGAGACGTGAGCACTGGTGCGTTGAGGTTCCCCAAGGGATACTTTTGGGACTACTGTTATTTGTTATCTGCTTGAATGGTCTGTGTGCATAGCGATGTAACGGAAACGTTTTAAACTATGCCATGTGCTCCTCTAGGCAGGAAGGCAGGTGGTATTTTCGAATAGAGCAGTTTTTTCGTGAACGCAAATTCTTTGAAGAAAAAATAGTTTCTGATCCAATATTTTTGTTTTTTTCAATGAAAACATGTATTTCGTCTATGGATGATTTACATTGTTATACATCGTTATACATAAGATATTACAAATTTTCTTCTACAAAATAGATACATTGATAAATAGACGAAGATGTCCACAAGGAAGTGAATCCGCGTGTGGCAAGTATCGTTAATTTATGTATCTGTGAAATATATTATTCCTACAAACGAAAGACCAATACAATTAAAAACTACACGTATTCTAAAACAAAAATACCAAGAAAATGGTTATAATAATAGATCATGAAACATATGATAGCAGTAAAATAGTCAAGACAAATTCTTGCAATTTATCCAATGAAATGCTGAGGAATCAGATTTTTATTCTTTTTTTGTATAATGTTAATGAATTTAGTTTTTTTAATTCATACGGTAGTCCATTAAAAAGTTTTGGACCTAGAAAAATAAAGAATCTCTGACTGATTGTTTTTTCCATCTTTGGTATTATTGCATTTGTTCTATGTCTTGTGTTATATGAGTGCTGACTTTCTACTAGCGTAGATTTCTCCTTATATTGTCTCAAGAGGATAGTCTTGGCATACAACTGGTATATATTTAAAAACACTTGAACATAGTCAGTGGGCATACTTGAAGACTGGCGTTAAATCAAATCATCTTTCGAACAATCTGTTCAGGCCAGTCTCAAGTGTAGGAGTTTGATTTTTAATTACGGGAAATCATCGACTTTATGTTGATGATGGCACTGCCTTGCACTGACGAGTGGCCAAATAGCCCGAAACCGGTCTGCAAGTGTGTCCGTCCCTATAATTGAAAATCAATTCCTTCATTCGTATCGACGAAAGCAAATGCAGGATTTACTTCTGTGAAGAAACCTGCACTGGCACCGGTCGGATATAATTCAATGCCCTTCGTGGTATTAGCCAGGGGAGTAGTTGTTTTCTGACAGGTGCCAGCCGAAACCTACTGTGTAGGTAACTTGAGACTGGCCTGAACAGATTGTTCGAAAGATGATTTGGTAAATATTTAGTGTACTTCTTTTGAGCTATGTATTCTTTTTGGATTCACTTGGAGATGCATTATCGGGTATTGAAAAAGGAATTCATATATGCTTCACACCCTGTATGCGCGTTTTACTTGAACAAGTATAAGAATTTCAGTTTGAAGTTTTGTCCAACGAATAACACAACGAACGGATATGTGGCTGGCTAGACATGATGTAAGCATTATTGATTTGAAGAAAACAAACATGGCCGGAGACTTACGAGCTAGTCAGCGAAATAAGAAAAGCCGGTCGATGATAATGAATTTTTTGGCGAAAGGAAGAAGTTAGGAAGGGACTCTCGGAAAGTCAACACAAGAGGTTTGAGAGAATCGCTCATCGAACGCGAGGGACAGCTTCTAGGGCTAAAGTCCTCCGTCTGATCATGGGGTGCCTGTTGCATCCATTATGGCATGGTAAAATTTATTCTTCGATCGAAAATCGGATGAAATAATTGAAGGGGTAAATCGTGCGCGGTAATGTTAAGTTTATCGGGCACCAAGCGATAAAAAAAAAATTTTTGCGGGAACTTACGTATTTCGACCTCCTGAACAAAAAACTTAAATAAAAATTTTGGCGCTCTCCAATAGTTTTCAAGATACAGGGCATATTTTGGGTCAAAAATGGGATTTTTGAATACACGTTCCTGCATCAAAATTACACTCGAAATTCATCCTTCTTTTTTATCAGCACAATGTACACATCCCTAATTATCCGTTCCACACTTTTTTTCATTCGGAAACACTAGTTTTATAACAAAAAAATGCACTTTTCCTCAACAACAACAAAAACATTGAAAATTCGGCATGTCACTGCTAAATGTTTAGTGTATTTTTTTTATGAGGGATTGGTACCTTGGAAAACCAGAGCACACTATTCAAATCTTTATTCAAAGTGCATACAGCATCACCTCGGGCATTGAATTGTCGAGAGAAATATTCCTATTGTTGTAAGGTTATTAACTAATGCCCTCTTATTATGCACTAAGGCTGTATATTCGAATAATTTCATCATTTTAATAATTTACGTAAAAACTTCAAAATGAAGGAAAATTAATTGGGTCTGGTTAATTGCTCCAGTTTGAGTCTGGTTTGAGGTCTGGTTTTCCAAGGTACCAACCCCTCATAAAAAAATACACTAAACATTTAGCAGTTGTTGTTGAGGAAAAGTGCATTTTTTGTTATGAAACTAGTGTTTCCGAATGAAAAAAAGTGTGGAACGGATAATTAGGGATGTGTACATTGTGCTGATAAAAAAGAAGGATGAATTTCGAGTGTAATTTTG
The DNA here is from genome assembly GCA_032362365.1 of Zygogramma bicolorata. NCBI lineage: Eukaryota > Metazoa > Arthropoda > Insecta > Coleoptera > Chrysomelidae > Zygogramma > Zygogramma bicolorata. The sequence goes on from JAVJAQ010002863.1 coordinate 167,990, forward strand.
ATGCAGGAACTTGTATTCAAAAATCCCATTTTTGACCCAAAAAATGCCCTGTATCTTGAGAACTATTGGAGAGCGCCAAAATTTTTATATAAGTTTTTTGTTCAGGAGGTCGAAATACGTAAGTTCCCGCAAAAATTTTTTTTTATCGCTTGGTGCCCGATAAACTTAACATCACCTCGTGCGCATAGGTGTGATTTGATTTTGGTATATACCTACTCATATTTGGATACTAAGAAAATATGGAATGGGAGTCGCATAGGACACGGCACAGAGGACCAACTGTTAGTATATCTATCACATATCGAGGGATCTATTGACTCTTTCAAAGTACCTAGAGCTTATTGAGATATAGGACTGGGGCGGCCAATAATTGATATTTAGCCGGTAGAGCAATTCATACGCATAATATATAGAGATGAATTAGACTCTTTTGTTCTGAACCGCATACCTTTAACAGCTTGTTTAGTTTTTTATACGCTTCGTTTTCCACCGAGAAGACCTTATTAGTTCGATTTCATTTTTGTTTGTTCTTCTGTGAATTTTATCATTTTTTCTTAATCAATTGTTGACTTCGGAGTTATGGATTGTTTCAGTAAGCTACTGTATAGCGAAACACTGCCTTTTTTAAATAAAATATTAGTCGAATCTGGTTATTACAACTGGTAATCAAGCAGGGGATTGAAATTTATTTGATTAGTATTTGTGTGGAGAAATTCATGAGAGAAGTTGAAAATACCAATTACAATACTATTTTCACAAACTGTACTGAGCGTTGGGATCATTCCATTGATACAGTCCCATATACGATATGGCAATACTTTTTGGGGATTCTGTAGTCAACAACTCCCGAATCAAGTCTTTGTACTACCATAAACAACATGTTACCAATTTTCCAGAACAGAGACCAAGATCAGCCTTAACAAAACATTCTAATACGTATGAAGGGCAAACAATTCCTAACCATTTGCCAAAGGTTCATAAAGATACCGTGGATTAGAAAAAATTCAGAAAATCAATGGAAGATTTGCTTCATGAGAAAGCATACTATAGCCTGCAGGAATATCATCATGACAAACTGTAAATTTCAAAAGTGTGGTTGAATCTTCTGTTAGGTAAAAAAAATGTAACATTTGTTTATTCATACAACGATGATGAATTTTTCTAAAATCTGTGATGAATGTGCTCATGCACATTAATTTAAATTTTATTGCATTATTGATATAGACATTATTTATATTCTTTCACTTTGTCGATGAGAATTTTGCTTTTGGGCAATAAAGTTCTATCTATCTATCAATCCATCTATTGATTTATTTTTGCTGGTTGACAAGCATAGAGAGAATAATAAAGCAAATAATACATAAATAATAGAATGCATCATCGGTTATTTGAGAAAAAAAGCATAAAAATAATTCCCTTCTTGAATTATTTATGAAAAAAATCAAAAAAATGTCATCACTTACGTTTTTGTGAAAAGAGATAAACTGTACTGTCCTTCAACTGACGAATCTCGAACAACAAAACACCCTTCGGTTCCTTTGTTAGTCAATAAAGATTCTGCCCTCTCTCTTGACATATCGGCGACGTACCATCTGTGAAAGAAGTATAACTATTAAATGAGAGCCCAGCCGTGGTATAAATATATCGGTGTTACATGTTGTTTTGTTATCGGTGTCGACAACACGTAGCCATCAATTGTATGGTGTTGTTAGCGGTCGGAAGGAAGGTGGTCAATGGGGATGGGGGTTGGAAGCTGTGATATAATCTAATTATTATTTCAACAAGACGACTCGTTGTTCTGACACATACAGGGTATCTCGGAATTCAAGACAAACTCAAAGCTATAAGTTCATCCTACTTAATGTTTCGATAATGTTTGGAGTTTTGTTACTAACATCATACCCCTATCAAATTTGAATCATCTACAGCATGGCGAAGCATTTCTCAACTTTCATCATATTCCTACACTGATGTGATACAGAAAATATCATCTTCACCTTTTCTGAATAAACCATTACATGAAAATGAATTGAACATAATTGAGCAATAGAAACAAATAACCCAGAAAGGAGCCCTGTCTAAAATAAGAGCATATCAGTAAATATTTTGACACTACCGAAAACTGCACTTTCATTGAATATTTTCGTAAAGTACATCTCAAAATTCATAAAAATACTACTTAACTGAAAAAATAGTTACTCAATTTTGTACCTTTTGAATATTAGGGGCCGTTCATAAAATACGTCACACTAAAATCACCTTTTTTTGACCCCCTTCCCCCCCATTGTCACGCTGTGTCACACTTTTTGTGACCCCCCTAGAAATATTTCGTCACAAAAACTAAGACCCCCTCCCTGCTGAGTATGATGAATTCTAAATGATAGTACACAAATTCTGAAAATTAAAAATATTTATTTATGGATGGCCAGAAGTAATATACATAATATATAAATAATATACATAATAGTGAAATACAGTGTACTGTAACAAGATTAATTCGCATTCGCGATTGAAAATTCATTCGCAAAGATGAAGTCACTATAGATTTGATTAAAAAATCTGACGAGTTTAGGAATTCGTTAGAAGATGTCGCACATGTAGATTTTTACCAAAATCTACTGAAGATTTCTTTCATACCAAAATTTTTCAATTTTCTTCAGAAATCTACTAAAAAAGTGGATTTCTACCAAAAGTCGTCACGCTGGCTTCTAGCGCTCATGTCAAAAAATAATAAACGGCGAACGTCACGTTGCCGTTTACCCCCCGTCCCATCTTGTCACACTCAGCCAGACCCCTCCCCTCCCCTTGTATGCGAACGTATTTTATGAACGGCCCCTTACAGTAACGTATCAGGGCTAAAATACCAATTTGCCCTATATAAACAGATATCAAGAATTTAAAGCTTTTTCATCTCCATTTCTAGGGGAGAAAGAACCCATAAAATAATTTCATATATCATATTCAAATAATTGTCTATATAGTATAAGCTACTCACGCATATTTATACAATCCGACAGACTCTTTCTCTTTGACGTGGTTGCTTGGTATGAAACCAGTATTCCTGAAAAATAAAGAATATATCAACAAGAGCTTCTGGAGTCGAACAATAAAGGGTCGTCAATCCTCAGCTCGTACAAGTTTTGGATACTGATGGTTGCTGTTTGGGGGGAAGGACTGGTAAACAAAACTGTAATTTCGAACCACTTTGCTTCTTGAGAAGTCGCAACGACGATTTAACCTTTGAATATATTGAATGTCTTCAATACTATTTTTATACTCCTACTTTTTAAAACCGTTCATTACGTACTTGATAGCTGCAACTTATCGCACCAATAAAGATCCATACAACTCGAAAAACGTGCATGAATACATGCAATTTTCTGGAGTTGCAGCGACAAATTGCATCGTCGAAACAGGGTATAGTAGGCCACTTATCGTCGTTACGTGATATTCTATTCAATGTAGATTTAATACTACCAAGACTTCAACAAAATGAACTTCTCTACAATAACTTTCTTCCTTTGAAGAAATGTATTATGTTAAAAACTACCAAGTTTGAAGTTCGCAATTTGAGAATGCCAGGTTATTTACTATTCTACAGTGCAGACTTAGAAACTTCCCCTTTTCCTCTACTTCAAAAACGGAATGAGATGTCACGATTAAATTTACGTTTCAATATTGATTCATATTAGTTCAACATCAATTTTCCACTTACGATATATCTATATTGGACCAATCTGAATTCGGGGTTCAGCCAATATGATGTGCTATTTGAGTAGGGTTGATTGCTTTTTTTCAATACAGAAGATTTGCTACTAATCAAAAAATATGTTGACTTGATATCACTAGAACCAATGGCTATCAGATTTTACTGTACAGCAGGGAAGGCTGCAGAAGTTTTTCCTTAGGGACAGACGATTCGACATGCATTGTTTTTGCAAGTCATGCCAAGTACCACTGATGAGATCTATGACGTATCGAAATAGCTGCCTGAAATCGGATTCGTGAATGCGTTGATTTCGTATAACGTAATTCTGGATATTATATTATCAAACATATTATAAGACTAAATAGGATCATGGTATTCTCGTGGAAAGAACGAAGTTTCACGAATCGAAAACTTTTCCACGATTTTTTTGGCGAACCTATCTGGTAAGAAAGCTCCATTCTTTCCATATTTCCACTGGGGGAGTCTATAAAATAGTTTTTTATGGGCAATACATGACTAACCACCCTTAATTTTTTGTGTGGAGATATCATTTAGATGCTGTCTATTTGATTCAAGTTTTTTGTGATGAATTGATCAAACTTCTATGAATGATACACATATACCAACAGAGAGTGTTCATTATTATTATGGTTTTCCTGTGAAATCGGTTATAAAATACAGTCGATGTAACGAAAACAGAACGTAAAATTGGTGAGAACTCATATTTCATTCATTCTGGAGACTTCAATCAAAATCGCTGTACATATATATATATATATATATATATATATATATATATATATATATATATATATATATATCTGGAACTTCCGGTTGAACCGCGCCTGGAATTTTTCTTCTTTCGACGTTTCGGTTCCCACTTTGGAGCCATTCTCAAGACTTCTTGACTTGGTTGCGAGGCCTAAGTCTCCTTAACCCCCAGCACTCATCTTGACAGAGTGAAGATTGTGGTTTGGTGGATAGAGGGATGGTATTCATAGCTGTATGAGAATCCGCCGTTGTTGAAACTGTTGACTGTATACAGGTCTGGTTTGAGAAGGATTAATAAATGGATTTGTTCGAATTGATAATAATGGTTTCCAGGAATTGGGGAGCCTTTGTGAGTCGTCTCGTTTGTTGAGGCATTGAGGGCGTTTTTCAATTTCTATTGCTTCGCGAATGACTCTGGAGTGGAGTGTTATTGCTGTGGCAGTGGTCTTCGTGTTGTTGAAGTCAATTTTGTGTCTGGTTTCGTGGTGATGTTTGAAGAGCGTCGAGGTCATGTCCGAATTACGTACTGCTAGTTCGTGCTCGTAGGACCTGTTTGATACTCGTCGGTTCGTCTGTCCTATATATGTTCTCGGGCAGTCGTGGCAAGGAATTTCATATATTCCTTGTGATTCGTTGGGTATTGTATCTTTAGGTGAGCACAGGAAAGAGAATATTTGATTGTTTGCTGTGAAAACTGTCCGACTGCCCGAGAACACATATCTGACCGCGGAAGCCTATCCGAGCACACACACACACACATACATATATATATATATATATATATATATATATATATATATATATATACATAGGCCAACATTGCTTTTTGATGTAACCTACTCCTTTTTTTCTGTTTCCCATTCGGAGAGGGAAAAGTCAAGGAATACTTCCTGATGAAAGAACTGTTACCGATTCTCAAAAGTAAAATCCGACGTTGGATAGAGAATCAATAAGAGACGACCCTAAACAAGGGAACACAAGATGCTTTTATGTCTTCCGATGAAAGGGACTGATTTTTGAATTTTTGACCGTGAAAGAAGAAACTAACCCTCTGGCATCCCTGACGTTCCACCAATGTTCTTGGGAATCGTTCAGTACTTCGTATTCCTCGTTTTCCACAAGCGACAGATCCCCTTGTTCCATTGCATTGTAATTGTATAGGGCCACAACAATTTTTGGTTTCAGGCGGGTTTCCGGTGGAGGAATTGAAGGGACTTTTGGCTGGTCAACTGCGAAGGAAAAATATTTCTATGAATCAACGATAATGCCATAATAGTAAATTATACACCAAACAGAATTACTCAAAGAATCACCACTTCAAGTTTGCCACGTATGTTGCTTTGAGATGATCGAAATCAGTTGTCTTTTTTCCTCTTAATTCGTTTTGCAAGGGTCGAAAACTTTAGAATTGATATAATCAGCGATTGAATGCACTATAGACCTTTCAATCGATTAAACTGATCAAAATATACCGAGAGCTTTGCTCACTTTTCAGGTACTATATTGTTCCTGTGTGTTGATTTTCATGTTTTGTGAGTTGGTAGTTTCCGTGGAAACTATCCCTCCTTCACCAAGCTTAATCCACCAAAATGCGTGCATTTCCATAATTTTCCTTTTAAGTAAACGCCTTCGTGTATAAGGATTTGAGATAAAATCCCTCGACCTGTGATCTCGGGATTTCATCAGATATTCATTCCAATTCAAATTCAAATTTCATCAAATATATACTCATACACTCAAGCCATTTGCTAAGCAAAATTTCAAAAATCCTGAAAATGCAGCTCACATTTCACCGATTAAACTTGGTGGACTCGGGATATAACCCCCTAATAATTTTGAATGGGAAATCAAGGTTCAATTTCGTCCCATAGTAATTTGGCAATGATACACTGTGATTTTTAATTGGAATTTTTGAAGTGATTATGTCCCTCAACGGATAACCAATGAAAAATTTGAAGGCTAGTATGCTTTTACAGAGTTTTACAGCGATTAATTGCGCTGAACCTGTTTCACTGATCAAACTGATCAAAAATAAACCTGGATTTTGGCTCATTTTCCAGATACTATATTGTTCCTGTATTCTATTTTGAAGTTTTCTGAGTTGATATTTTTTCTGGAAATAATTTCAACATATAATCCTACTACCAAGCTCAATCGATCAAAATATGTGCATTTCCATTATTTTCATAATTTTGCTTTTTTGATAACTTTTTCGTATATAATAATTTAAGATATAATCCCTCGATTTGCGGTCTCGGATTTTATCAAAATATTATACACCTCAAGTAAAAATTTTGAAAATAATCGATGTGCACACATTTCAACCGATTTAACTTGCTGCAATCGGGATACATTCCCCGATTATTTTCCTCAATGCGTGTTGAAAAAGCTGAAGAATAGACTGCTTTTACAGAGTTTTACAGCGATCAATAGCACTAGATCAAAACAACCCTGGATTTTGGCTCATATTTCAAGTACTACATTATACCTGTTTTCGACTTTGAAATTTTTTGAGTTTACAATTTTTCTGGAAATAATTTTCAAAATTTTGCATTTAAGCAAACGCTTTTGCGTATAATTATGATGAATAAAGTCCTTTGATCAGCAAAATTTTGAAAATCATAAACGTGCACCCATTTTAAAAGATTAAACTTGGTGTACTCGGGATATTCCCCCCGAATAATTCAATATCTAAAAACGATTATTCTTTATTTTTCATAGTTCATAGCAATGCTACTTCTCGATTTTCTTATTTCCCTTTCAGGGTATTCTTAGTGAATCAGATTTTCTCTCAACTCTTCACTCAAATCTGAATTCAGCTTCTTCATTAAATTCCATGACATTTCTCATAAATTTTGTTTCGATAATTATTTATTTATCGTTGAAGTTCCTAAACATGCAACGTAAAACGCAAAAAATTGTGGAATTCGAACTTACTGGAAAAATTCTCCCGACTACTGGAAACGGATTTTGCCCAAGAGCCACATTGGTGGCACCCATCTGAGTTCTTTTTTCTACTTTGGCAGCATTCCCATATTCCATCTTTCAAAGGAGAAGGGTGGTACATTTTTCTTAGGTTCCGGTTGTTCGCACATGCTGTAACAAGACGAGTGAATATGATCAGCGGAAGAGTGTTATAATAATATGAGTTTCAGATTAATTTTAATACGGGACCCCGAATTTCTACGACGCATAAGTAACAAAGTACCGGGACCGGTATGCTGTACGAATCAGCAGTGGGACTCTGAAGAATAGAAATGTCTCATAGAATCGAAAAATGACGCCAGCATAAAAATTTCGGTACTCTGATTACTATCCTAGAAACGCTTCGATACGAAAATATTCATCCAATTGGACTCTGATGAATTTACCTATTCATATTTTCGTGTCGAAGCGTTTCCAGGATAGGAATCAGAGTATCGAAATTTCGATTCTGACGTCATTTTTCGATTCTATGATACATTTCTATTCATCAAAGTCCCACCACAGGATTATCTAAATTCATATCACAAAGAACATTTGAAAGCATAAAAAATACTATGTATGCCTGATGACTGATCTTTGTAAAATAATGACAATTATCGAAAACTTCGTCCTTGATATTTCGTTTGTTGAGCTAGTAACATTTTTGACCAGCAAATTGTGCGACAATAGCATCTTACGAGAAAGGTAGGTTATGTTTCGTTCAACGCGATAAATCGAAATTCATTTAAAATTGTCAAAAAAAAATAATTTTTTTGGAGTTCCTGCGAGTTTGGAATATTTTTTGTCGCCTACCTCTGTCCAGAGTACAGGTTTTCTGGGATAATTGTAGGGAGCAGATTCGTACTTTTTCTCCCTAGGGAGGAAAAGGAAAAGTCACGGTACGTCATTAATGAAATAACTTTTAAGACATTGACGACCATAACTATATTCTATTATATAAGTATAAATTTTACCGTATATAAAAAAAAATATTATAAATCATTGAAGAAGGTAAGATATTTCCAAGAAGTGAATATATTGAGAAATTCAAAGATAAACGGCAAATATTATAATACAGCTACAGCAATACGCTATGTTCATGTTTCCGCAAAAGTAGCCTGCGAGTCCCGGTAGCGCAAATAGTTGATGCACCGCTCACTGCCCACGATAGGTTTGTAGGTGTTGGTTCGAATTTCGGCGTAGACAGATTTTTCTTTTTTTTTTCTTCGTTGTTTAGGTTCTCCTCATTCTCGGAATTTCAGAAGCGTGCTATACTGTACCTACTTCTTAGTTTTAGTTCTTCAGTAAATTTTGTTTGTTGATTTCATAAATGAATGATTCAAAAATAACTAATTATTCGAGGGAGGCAGAAAAATCATATGTTCCTTTTTTGAATGATTACTGCCCAGCGCAACACGTCGGGTAGTGAACTTCATCCCCGGAAGGGAAAGTAGCACTTTCCTCCTTTGTTATACAAATAGCTATTTTTGTTCTGTCTTTTCTGTTAAAATGCATAATATGTGTCAGTGTGTTATTCAGGACGATCTGACCCCCCATGTTCCCTCCCCTTCGCTTACCTCCCCTAATAGCGACAATCCAGTCGATTCGCTCTGTATGCGTCAGCGCCAGGAGATACAGTGTCCAATCTTTGCCCCCCGAAGTGTATCCAACCAGAAAAGGCGAGTATTCTTCGCCATTCTTTGCTATACCTTTGGGGTAGATTTTGGAGGCCCTTTCGACTGTGTGGATGGTGCTCAAGTGTATTCTGTCACGTGTTTGAATGTCCTGCGAAAAAGAAACTGCGGGTCAAGAACCATAAGAAAATTTCTATTGTGTTTTTTGTTCGTGCTCCGGGATAATTGTTTTCCTTTTTCAATCATGTTTTGTGATCATGAACGGATTTGTGGGGGAGATACTACGGGTTATAACTAGATATAATTGTAATTGTTATATTTATGAATCATCGGACGAGTTTTTTGTGCCCTATTACCTCTCCTGGCAACTTTTTACCCCCCCTCTCCTGTAAATTCGACTTAGAGTTATTAGGCCATCGGACCTGTTCTACTACATGTTTCATGATTATCGTACCATTCTTTTAGTCCTTCGTCCTGATGTGACATTATGAGTAACGGATATAAATTCGGAATAATCAAATCTGACATAAATTAATTTCAGTTTAAAGGTGGATTCATGCAGCTTCAATTACCAAGGAACAATTAGCAAGTAGCAAGTAACAATTATCATTGATGAGTTGGACTGCCTAAAATATGTAGATAATTCATGCAACCAAATTATCAATTAACAAGTAACAAGTAAGAGTTGGCCAACTTTCAACTTTCTTCCTTCAATTGTAAAATAAGTCTCTAATTTGATTGTTATGACGGATTATATGATCAAAATTTTTCTTCAAATACTTTGTTTTTCGCGGTTGTTTTTCTGTTCGTGGAATGTGAACAAGTTGAAATTGAAACTGTAGACGCGATTCTGGTGGACTTTCTCAGGAAAACAATGATATTTCATTTTCGATTTCAATATTCAACTCTCAAAAACGAAGCTAGGGTATATAAAAATGAATAAAAAATGCTGCTACTCAGAAGTTTATGTAAGGTTAAAGTTGATCCCCTTCAACAAGCGTTGATCATTGTTGATTTCAGGGGCATGAATACCTTCTTTTTCATTACTTTCTACTTGATAATAGTTAATCGCTACTTGTTCATTGTTACTTGATAATTGAAGCTGCATGAATCCACCTTTAGTTGGATGTACTGTCATAACACATGAATCTTGCCCAGGAAAATCATAATGTATGACCGATGACAAGAGACATGCAAGTGCTATGCCAGAAATTTCTTGCATAGGATGAGTACCCTCAGAAGAAGTGCAACTAGATTCTCCAACTGATAGATAATGTTGACCTCGTTTCAATTCATACAGAATTAACAGCGCATGAGAATGAACTGATCACGAGGTGAAAAATATACTATTTGTTATAGTAGTCCATTGTTATGTTTTCATTGCTTAGTTATGAACTACATAATAGTTTACTTCATGCCTGTACAGACATAGAGTTCACTTTATGGACCGCACAGGTTATGAAGACAAAAAAATCTGCATGTTAACATTTCAATTTCTACTGTGTGGTTTCTTAGCAACTATAGTATCCAGTTAAAATCGAATAAAATCATTAATTTTTTGTAAATACTCAGATATTGATGCAATATGAAGCTTAGCAAATATATGGAGAAATCAGGAATAATTAATGATCGACATAACACAATAAAAGCAGGTGTTCCACAGGGTTCAGTTCTGGTGCCCACTTCGTTTCTGCTTCATATACATGATTTGTTGGAAAAATATCTTTCTCAGCGCATAGTTTTGCGGATGAGAGTTTTTTTCATACTAGTTTCTCTTAGAGGGTGTCAATACTAGCACGAAAAACAAAAATTCAGAGGAGCATTAACGTCAATAGAATTAACGATGACTTGACAAAAATAATAGAATGGGGTAATATCGACTTGGTGGAATTCAATGCTGGTAAAATCCAGGCATGTCTTTCATCTCGATGAAATTCCATTACAATAATATTTTTACGTCGGTTTTAGATTATCCATTTTTCAACTATGCGTTCATGTAATCTCTTTATGAGTATGTTTGCCTCCATGTGACGTGAATCATTTATTATCAGGAATGTGGTCGATAAAAATCCACTAAATTGTCGTATTGTTTTAACCTCAGCTGATTTTTTTTATAGGTGTGGAAACAACTCTGAAAAGAATTGTTGTTCGAGGGATATTAATTATATTATTGGTCACTATAGCTCATACAATTATTGTAGCATTGGTGAATGAATTAGCCATAGCATCAGTTCATTTGAATTCATAGTAAAAATACTAGAATAATTGAACTGAACTGGCCGATACATGATGAAAATATACAGTGCTCTTCTTTAATTTCCCCCCCCCCCTTTTATTTTTTAAACGGATCAACTCAAAATTTGAAACTTGGGATAATGAAATGGATGCATAATTACTATATTTTGGAGTGATATTGACACAAAAATTTCAAGATGGCCACTAGGCGCCATCTGGAGAATAAAATTTAAATGGAAAGGGGGATCTTTTGATACATTATTTTGAAGCTCCTGGCGAATACTTTACAACTCTAGCATATGAAGTCAATATCTTCACCTACTACAAAATAACGGAACATTTGATAATTACTTGAATACACACACATTAATAACGGTCACAGTGCTTTGATTTTGTACTCACAGTGTTCTGATCCTGGTCCTCTTCATATCTAATATCACTTGAATCAATAATTCATTGCAGGAAATATTGTATGGAAAAGAAGGTGGAATATAGCCTCCGCTTGAAGCTGAGGCCGAGGATTTGAACTTTTTCAGAATATTTTGATCACCTTTCAGCACTGGGCAGAAAACTGGTTTTGCATATTCGATGAACGGAGAAATATGATTCATAGAAAACATTTCTGAAAAAATGTCGTTCTGATAAGGTAGAGATACTTCTCATACTATAGTTTCTATTCCAGAGTTTCCATGTTTCTCATTAAATCAGAAGAGAAATGAGTATGAACGCTGTAAATGAAGACCTGGCAAGATACTTGAATGTGATTTTGATGACCTCATTACTTCAATCAATCAACAAACTCTGTGTTGTCGAAGGGTTAGCTAAATTAACAAAGTATTATAAAACTAGGAAAAGTATTATCAAACAGTTCACATCCGCAGACCTAGCACTGATGAAATCAATATAACGACAATTGATGATAAGACGTTAAGTACACCCATGACAATGTTCATAAACTGTTAGTATTCATTTTAGTACAGATTGTCTATTTCATCTTGACACAGGAATGGATGATGTATTGGACAGTGCAGGATAAGCAGTGAAATTAGTGCGCAACCGGATGTAATTTCCGTGAAAATTTTTGCTCAAATAGATATCCAATGAAATCAGTTTATTTGAAGTCATCTGATCGAACACAACCAATCAGAACAAAATTATACTGAAAAGATCCCATGGGCTCTTTTCACTTCATTATGTTATTGCCTTGGATACATACAAATTGATTTATTTCGATTTTGACGTTTCAAATATTTGATATTTCAAAATGTCACCATTTGGTTTTAATTCTATCTGGAATATCAATGAAATTATAGAATCAAATATACCAAATATTACAGTTTACAGACAAGAATTTGTATGGGGAGCATTTATGAACTTTTGCAATGATAGAAAGTATTATTCAGATGGAAATCGGCAGGCGGAAGAATTGGCGACAATTTTAAAGGATTGCGCTGTGAACATGAGAACAAAAGATGGTAGAGAGTTTACTGTCAAGACCATGTGGAACTTAGCAGGATGAATTGGTTTATCTCTTAATTTTTATCGAAAATGGGCAAACATGTTTTATCCGAATAACCCTCGAACGTGGATAAATGCTCAAAAATGTTATAACAACTTCTTCAAGCTTGTCGCTATGTTCATTGATGCAAAAAGATTTCGAAATTTGTTATAAAATTTTCGAACAATTATCAATGTCCTCGGGTTATTACTACTGGCAAGTTGGATTGTATAAGCCTACAAACCTCTATTTAATAACTACTAGAGTCAGCATCTATATAGTACAATTAGAAATATATGAATGAAGATAACTTGAGAAAGTCAACTTCAACAAATGTATAAAATATTTGCCAATCTCCTTCTGGAGTTAACAAGACAAATGAACATTCAAAATATATTCCTCCTCAATGTTTCTCGACCCATTCGAACCTCATGAAATCCGTGAAAGAATTCGTTAGACTGGCATCTTTCCAAAAGTTTGAAATCAGCTAATACAAAAGTGGTAAGAAAAAAGATACAGAAAATTAACCTCCAATTTCGATTGTGCCAATGATCAAAAGGATAATTTTTACATGAAGAGCAATACAGATTCCAGTGATACTGAATACTGAATCTGCTGCATTAGATATAATATCCAAAATCAAACTAGAGACAGATTAAAATAGTGAATGTGCATTATTCATAATTATCATCAGATTTACGGAGGGATCCTGACGTAATCAACCACAAAATTATCCTGAAAAAAATGGAGGACATTAGCGTATGAGGAAATATTTCTATTTGATTCGAGAAATGTTTAAAGGAAAGGAATCATATTATATGTTTATTGATGACTCGATTAGTTCAATCAGTAGTATTAATTGTGGTGTACCACAAAAGGACCTATACCTACTCCAATACTCTTTTAATAAACATCAATCCCATTTGAGAACTAAAGTTAGAAGGCCAAAAAAACTTTTGCTGATGATACCACAATTACATATTTTTCAAAAAATGTTTCACAACTTCTGTTAAATATCGAGCACGATCTGCAAATATTGGCTTTTAATGCATAAACTAATAATAAATCTTTCAAAACCCTTCATTATGTTCATTGATGAACAAGGCATTAACAGTCATTTTCTGAGACCCATAACTTTCGATAATCGAGCTATTCAATATTCCAACAGTATTGAATTTTTGGTGTTATACATCGATACAAAACTCTATTGGACTAATCATATCAATACTTATACCTTATAAAAGTGTATAGATACCCATATTACTACTTATTTTTTCAGATATATTGTTTTCAAATATTGAACTAATATTGCTAAATGTTCACATTTTATAATGAAATACTAAGAATACCAGGCCAAAAGTGTCCGTTATATTGAATCGATATTGGTCTTATATGAATGTCTGGTATTTGGGAAATATTACTTCTGAACTAAAACTCTTTGAGAATATCTGTTAGTATTGACAGTGTAAATGCAGAAAAATGTCAGATTGAAGCAGAGTGGAAATTTTTTCAGTAATTTTTGTTATATACACATCGTGGAATGAGACTGAATATTTCCCTCATATGTAAAATGTCCCATAAGAGCAATGCAATTATCGAAAACTTACAGCGGTAATTGCATTGTATCAAGTCACCATAACAACACATTTGAAACCGTATCGCTAGACGTCAGTAAACAACACAAATAAATGTCAGATAGACTTCAAAAATACAATAACATTTCGCGTTTTGGTGAGTGCTCCATACAATCTATAGAGGAAAGTATAAATGAACGAAAAATAGCATTTCTTTGAGAATTTCTTTATTCGTGAAATATTCCAATGAATTACATTCGTGCACAAAATGACCAGATAATTTTGCATTCAAGCGTGATATCTTATACAAATTGCATTCGGTTATTTTCATATTTTGTAAAAGAGCCCTCGTCCTTCGGACTCGGGCACTTTCGCCAAAATATGAAAATAAACTTGCAATTTATAGATATCATGCTTTCTTGCAAAATCATCGGTAATTTTTATGCACTCGTGCAATTATAACCGAAAATTTCAATCTGGAATACTCGTTTATCAATGAAGGATAGAGCAAAAGAGGGAGGCATATGTCCTATAAATGTTAAACGCTTTATATTTCTTATGTTGTCCATTCATTCATTCATCCCTGTACATGATTGTTTGACATGACATATATTTGATATTTCGACATTTCATGTATGTCAGAGTTTTTGTGAATTAAAGCCTAACGTTTATCAACGGTTTATTATTACAATTTAATTCACAAAATAATATACGAAACCAATAAGCAGACCATCATGGATAAATACTTACGACCAGAAAGATTCGAAGTTGATCCGAACTCAGAAAATGCAAGCAAGGAATGGAGTCACTGGTACAAGACATTTGAAAACTTTTTGGATTCTACAAAAGCTGCCGAAAATCAACTGACTGATCAGGATAAACTGAAATTATTGACAAACTATATATCTCATACAGTTTATGAACTAATAAGTGATTGTACAGACTATGTAAATGCAGTGAAAATACTTGAATCTGTCTACGTCAAACAGACAAACGTGATATTTGCTAGACATCTTCTTGCTACGAGGAGACAACAAGTAGGTGAAACCATTGATCAGTATCTCCAGATTCTGAAACTACTGGGAAAGAACTGTAATTTCCAAGCTGTATCCGCAGAGCAGAATAAAAGTGATTCCATTCGAGATGCATTCATTAATGGTCTTTTATCATCTCACATACGCCAGAGACTGCTCGAAAATAATACTTTGAGTCTCGAAGATGCAATAATACAATCACGTGCTCTAGAAGATGCTCAGAAACAATCAGAATCTTACTCGAATTTCTACAATCCCAGTATAGTAAATGCTACATCTGGAAATGAAATTTCTGAACCTTCTCTAACGTCAAATGAGACATCTTCTTCATTATCAGGAACTTCAAAAATATTTCCCCAGAAATGTTATTTTTGTGGAAACGATAATCATCCCAGATTCAATTGCCCTGCCAAAGACCGAATTTGCAAGTTTTGTAAGAGAATTGGACATTTTGCCAACGTTTGCATGAAACTTAAGAACAGGAAAAATACATCGACAACAGCTTCTACTTCCATTGTTGCTTCCACTTCTCCACCATCTCCGTTCTGCTTGGCAAAAGCAATAGTTCATTCAAAAATCAATGGAATTGTAGCTCAGACCCTGATAGATACTGGAAGTTCAGATAGTTATATTAATCATGATTTTGCTATGAAGCAGAATTTTAAAGTGTTTGCAACTCAGACTCAAGTATCCATGGCATCAACCTCATTTTCATCAACCATAACTGGATACTGTATAACCAACATCGAAATACTCAATAATGAATATCGCAATGCGAAGCTCTCCCTTCTGCCGAACTTATGCACTGATGTGATAATAGATCATGATATCATGAAGCAGCACTCTCAGGTTGACGTGGTATTCGGAGGTCCAAAGCCTCCCTTGTCCATTTGTAGCTTAACCGAGGCAAAAGTAGAACCTCCTAGTCTATTTGAGTATCTAACTGAAGATTGCAGACCAATAGCTACCAAATCAAGACGACATTCTGAAGAAGACGAGACATTCATCAAGAAGGAAGTAGAGACATTGCTGCGAGAAGGCATAATCGAGGAAAGTGTATCTCCGTGGCGAGCCCAGGTTTTAGTCACCAAAAATGAGAATCACAAACGACGAATGGTGGTGGATTATTCTCGAACAATCAATAGATTTACTTTACTCGACGCCTATCCGCTCCCAAATATCGAAGATATTGTACAGAAAGTTGCAAAATATCAACTGTTCAGCACCATTGACCTTAAGAGTGCTTATTATCAAATCCCGATTCAGGAACGTGATAAACCCTTCACTGCTTTCGAGGCTGGGGGCTGCCTTTATCAATTTCGACGAATTCCATTCGGGGTCACTAATGGCGTATCTTGTTTTCAACGAACCATCAATGAAATAATATCAAAAGAGAACCTGAAAGGTGTATTTGCCTACCTCGATGATGTGACCGTATGCGGAGAAAATGAAGAAATTCATAATGCAAATTTGCAGAGTTTTCTTTTATCAGTGAAGAAATATGGACTCACTCTCAACGAAAATAAATGTCAATATTCAAAGAAAGTGATAAACCTACTAGGGTACACCATTGAGAATAGAACCCTAAGACCTGACCCTGAAAGGCTCAAACCTCTCCTCAGTTTACCTTTTCCCAATAATGCGGCATCACTTCGGCGGGTAGTGGGGATGTTTGCGCATTACTCTAAGTGGATTCCAAAGTTTTCAAGCAAAATTAGAAGTTTGGTGAACTGTAAGACTTTCCCTCTGCCCACGAACGTGCAAGATGATTTCAAAACCCTGAAAAATGACATAGCGAACTCTCTTCTCAGTACAATCATCGATAACGAACTTCTGGTTGTGGAAACAGACGCGTCAGATTCAGCAATTGCAGCAACTCTTAGTCAAGTAGGCAGACCAGTGGCCTTCTATTCAAGAACACTCTCTGATTGTGAGCGCAAACATTCAGCTGTTGAGAAGGAAGCGTATGCAATTGTTGAAGCGCTACGAAAGTGGAGACATTTTTTGATTGGACGTCATTTCCAGCTAATCACTGATCAGAAATCCGTTTCTTTCATGTTTAATATACATCATTCTAGTAAAATAAAGAATGAGAAGATTATGCGTTGGCGATTGGAATTATCGTGTTTCAACTATGACATTATATATCGACCAGGAAATGATAACATTGTAGCAGATGCATTCTCAAGAATATGTGGAGCGAATAATAGCAATGAATTGTTTGAACTCCATCAAGCTTTATGCCATCCTGGAATTACCAGAATGTACCATCTAGTCCGCAGTCGTAATTTGCCATATTCTTTGGAAGACGTAAGAAAAATGACTTCTTCATGTCCGGTATGTGCTGAACTCAAACCAAATTTTATCAAGAACAACAGTGGGCATATAATCAAAGCTACATCACCATTTGAACGTCTAAACATCGATTTCAAAGGTCCCTTACCAAGTTCTTCCCGCAATAGATATCTTTTAAGTGTTGTAGATGAGTATTCTCGTTTTCCATTTGCCATTCCCTGTTCAGATATGAGTTCTTCTACTGTCATAACTGCTTTGACCCAAATATTTTCTATCTTTGGAATGCCTTCTTATATACATTCCGATCGGGGATCGTCTTTTATGTCACGTGATCTAATAAATTTTCTACAGTCCCGAGGAATAGCTTCAAGCCGAACCACACCATACAATCCAGAAGGAAATGGTCTAGTAGAGCGTTACAATGGAATTATATGGAAAACAATAACACTTGCTCTCAAAACTAGGGGTCTGAAAACTTCACAGTGGGAACTAGTTCTCCCAGATGCCCTCCATTCAATCAGATCCTTACTCTGCACTTCAACAAACTGTACCCCTCATGAACGAATGTTTAGTCATTATCGTAAATCGACTAATGGAACTGCATTACCAGCATGGTTGTCCCCTTCTGAAACTGTATTCTTAAAAAAATATATTCGTCAAAGTAAATATGATCCCATGGTGGAAGAAGTGGAGCTGATAGAAACAAATCCGGAGTATGCTCTAGTACGTCATGAAAACGGAAGGGAGTCCACTGTTTCGATAAAACATTTAGCTCCTAGAGGTGATTTGAATCTGATAGGTGAATCCAAAACCAAACCAGGCAATACAAGAAGCTCACTACTTCCCGAGAACAAAATAGATCAGCGATACCGAATGAATGCCAATCCGAGATATCTACAGAACCAGTGATTCACTGCGAGACCAGGAAATCTGCAGAAACAGTTACTACAAATCTTTTGGAAGAAGATAGTTCTGTGGATGCAGGAGAAAACAGAAGATCTTCAAGAGTTCGTAATCCTCCTAAATATTTAGCAGATTATTATCCGAATTAATGCGGGGGTGAATGTCCTATAAATGTTAAACGCTTTATATTTCTTATGTTGTCCATTCATTCATTCATCCCTGTACATGATTGTTTGACATGACATATATTTGATATTTCGACATTTCATGTATGTCAGAGTTTTTGTGAATTAAAGCCTAACGTTTATCAACGGTTTATTATTACAGCATACAATATCGTAAATCGCTTCCAAGAACTATTATCCAAAAAGTGCGATATCTATTCAGAGAGGTAGTATTTTAACCAAGTTTCATTCAAACATTACGATCCTTCATACCGTTTTAATACATGCTCGTTCAAAAGCTATTATCTACCTTTAATGAGTTTGTTTATAATCAATCTGCCGCACGTTTGTTTACGAAAATGCCAAAGGAGTCAATAAACATTAAACCATTTGTATATATTCTACAATAGCTTCTTCTATCCATAAGAATGGGATAGTTCATTTTGATCTTAAGTGGAATGTTATGTTTTATACAGGGAGTCCCAAAAGAGTTCGTTTATGATTAATTCGACCCATCTTTGAATATACCATTAATCCATTTGTTTATATTCTACAATCGCTCCTTGTGTTCATAAGAATAAACTCATTTTAGTCTCGAGTGAACCGTTTTGTTTTATACAGGGAGTCCCAAAAGAGTTTCTTATTAATCAATTTGCCCCATCTTTGGCAATAAACATCAATTCATATATTTGTTTATATTGAACAATCGCCCTTTCTTTTCATAAGAATAAGATAGTTTTGGTCTCGAGTGGACATTTACTAGTTATATAGGAAGTCCCAAAAGAGTTTGTCATCAATCAATTCGCCCCATCTTTGTCAATAAACATCAATCCATATATTTGTTAATATTGAACAATCGCTCTTTCTTAAAATAAAAATAAGATAGTTTTGGTCTCAAGTGGAATGTTATATGTTTTATACAGGGAGTATCCCGAAATGATTTTTGCTGAAGTTTGTATATCATTTCAGCTGAACAAAAACAAACACTTTGTAATCAGAAAGTTCGAAGTCGCAAATTTTCCAATGAAGTATTTATTATTTTAGTAATTCATGACTTTCTGAGAGACCTTGACAAATGAAGATAGCAGACATATTTCGCAATGTCATTTGAAAACAATTGATTACGGTCCAACTAGCATGAAAGTGGCATTTTTTATGTAGCTGAGTCAATTATATTGAAAAAAGTCTTAATGAAAATACATGGAAAACTCAAGTTGAAACCCCTCTGAATTGTCCATATAACACCAGCGGCCTCTTTCATGAAAGTAAAAGTCTTGTAGCTACAAAAGAAACACAATGATGGTACAGATAAAAACGAGTAAAAAACATTTATTTACCATCGTTTTTTTGTGTTTCTCTTGTAGCTACAAGACTAGTACTTTCAAGAAACAGGCCCAAGAACATATGGACGTGGCAACTTCCTATTGCCAAAATGTACTGGATGAAAAATATAATAGATCTCGGTGTACTCCAGTCACAAAAACAAGGTATCGAATTTGAACTGAACTTGAAACTGACATTTCAAAATCTGTTTTTATAAAGACAGGCAATCAATTGAATTTCATCTGGGTGGTTGACACTTTTTGAAGAGATCAATTACCTTAACACCAAACTGATATTTTTGCACGACTCTGTGGTCAGCATCTTTTGGAGAAGAAAATTGTTACTGCCAGTATCAATTTTCTTCTCCGGAAGATATTTACTCTATCAAGGTTCTTCAGTAATATTTACTAAATTAGCCTGTGCCCTATTCTGTTCAAAGCAATACCACATAACCACATCTAGTGAAGAGTATATAGTTGTGTTCTTTTTTACAGAAGAGAATTATGAATATGATACCGTTTTTTATTTTAAATGTGATTGATACTGATTAAAACCATCATCGCCTTTTTATCAGTGAGCTGAACACTCTTGAGAGTATCAGGATTTATAAAATATTCAAAAGAGAACCCTGGAGAAAATATCACAGAAAATTATGTGATAATCGAATACTTGGTGTTCAATATATCTACCTCAAAATATGCACTTTGACATTTGTCAATTACGAAGATTGTCATCAAGAAATGTTTGCATTTGAACATGAATTTGCGTATAAGTTTTGAGAATTCAGTTTTCGAACGTTTGTCAAGTACAATATATATATATATATATATATATATATATATATATATATATATATATATATATATATATATATATGCTGGCTGGAACTTCCGGTTGATCCGCGTCTGGAAAGATTTACTTGTCTACGTTTCGACTCCCATTTCGGAGCCATTTTCAAGACTTAGTGACCTTGCGTCTAGGTCTGAGTTGTCTCACTAGCTGGCTATCATCACTGGAGAACGAGGATATAAGGTTGGTGGGATTTAAGGGTTCATTAGTAGTTGTGGCAGGATCAGGTATCGGACGGTCGATGGGAGCCCACTTGCTGGCTCAGATACGTAGATGACATCTTTGCCATTTGGCCTCATGGGTCTGAAACCCTACCAACATTCCTGACCCACCTTAACACCATTCACCCCAACATACAATTCACTATGGAAATAGAAAAGGACGACTCCCTCCCATTCTTGGATGTTCTCATCAGGAAGTCCAACAATTCTTTCACTCACACCGTCTACCGCAAACCAACCCATACAAACCGGTACCTCAATGCCAAGTCTCATCATCACCCAGCACAATTGAATTCGGTTCTGAATTCTCTCATACATAGGTCCTTCAAACTCACCGATAACCACAATAGATCCAATGAAATGGAAAAGCTCAAATCCGCACTTACCCAAAACGATTTTTCCGATTCCCAAATCCACAAGTCTATTAAACTCCAGCAAACCCGAGATCTTCACCCTAGACCCCCGAAGGACGAACCTGAACGACAAAAAGCTTTCCTTCCATATATTCATGGTGTTACTGATAAAATAAGTCGAATTCTGACACGACATGACATCAAAACCATTTTCACAGCTAACAACCAAATATCCACCTACCTTCGAACACCCAAAGACACAATCCCCAATGAAACCCAAGGAATATATGAAATACCATGCTCTAACTGTCCCAGAACATACATCGGCCAGACCAACCGACGAGTGTCCTGTAGAGCATATGAACACGAACTAGCAGTCCGTAATTCTGACACAAACTCAGCATTATTCCAACATCATTTAGAAACAGGCCACAAAATAGATTTCAAAAACACCAAAACCGTTGCCACAGCCAAAACCCTCCAAACCAGAATTACCCGTGAAGCCATTGAAATCGAAAAACGTCCCAACTGTCTCAATAAACGCGACGATTCTCAAAGACTCCCCAATACCTGGAAACCACTTTTGGTCCGACATACTTCTATCCACTCCGACTTGGGAACCAATCCGTTCGAACCTCCCATCGACCGTCCGATACCTGATCCTGCCACAACTACTAATGAACCCTTAAATCCCACCAACCTTATATCCTCGTTCTCCAGTGATGATAGCCAGCTAGTGAGACAACTCAGACCTAGACGCAAGGTCACTAAGTCTTGAAAATGGCTCCGAAATGGGAGTCGAAACGTAGACAAGTAAATCTTTCCAGACGCGGATCAACCGGAAGTTCCAGCCAGCACATTTCTGACCGCGGAAGCCTAGCCGATCATATATATATATATATATATATTAGTTCTTATTATTTTTTATAAATATATTTTAAAAGAATAAAAACCCCTATAATGTTCAAGAAATTATGGAAACGTTTCATTGTATTGAATTAGTAGGCAATGACACTTTATGAAGATGAACATTTTTCAAAAATAATCCTCCAATTCAATAGAGACATGCGTTATTTACCATTTTTTCTTAAAACTTCAACATCTCGTTGTTCGCAAAGAAAAATTTCTGAACCATAATTTATATAGCAAACCATCAGTATTTTTTCATGTAGTTCATTGCGGCAACTTTACCAAAAAAGATACAAACAGCTCGAAGAACCATGAATACGTGCAATTTTCTTGAGCTGCAGTGACAAATTTCATCGTGGAATTTAGATATTAGAAATATCAAATCAAAAAAAAAATAGGCTGATCCTATTATTTTTGAGAAACAAGTGTCGCATATTTTTGATAATGAGTTTGAGTTCATAAATGAGTAGGTACCTAATCAATGAACCAAAAACAATTGTTAGAAAGTCGCATATTTTTATTAATTTTGTGAATAATTTAATATATCACTACCTCATTTACGTTATTTTGATTATCTATGGTTAATCAAAACACAATCCGTCGTTTGAAAGATAGTTTTGTTATGATAGATGAATGAATGAAAACAAAGAGGCGCAAAAATTATCTGATAAATTCCATTACAGCTCGGGAAATACATTGCAAGATAAATTCTTCATTATCAACATCGGATGTTGACTGGTACGTGAACAAAGTTGCAAGTTGCACAAATTATACCTTTGGTAGCCCCTCCCTGATTTTAGGCGAAAGTTTTACAGAAACAATATATTTGGCCCCCGTACAATGAGTTTCCCGTCTGCATACCAAAGCAGGCATAAAATTCATGAATGAATACTCACTGAAGACTTGTACGATGATTCATCTACGCTGGAGTAGATGAGAAACTCCTCGGTGAGACAAAAGAGCCTTCTTTTATAGTTCTCAGTCGACAGGAAGCGTTTCATTTGGGATCTCTTGATCAAGAAACCTTCCTTCAAAACTTTGTTTTTCTGCATGTCCTAATCTAGAGCACTGTCGTCTTGTCATACCCGAAACATTTGAAGGCGCGATGCACCGCGAACACAACACAGTTTAAAATAAATGCCACACGCGTACGCTATGCACAGCCGTCTATTTCTATAGTTTGAGTTTGTGCGTGAAGGGAGGTTATGTTGTATTTTAATGTTATCAGTTTTCCTTCTGATTATAGCTTTTGCGGCGGGCGTGTTTCGGTGATAGGACGGTATAGGTTGTCGGTCGAAAAGATCGAAATTTAAGAAAAAATATATGTTTGCAATTTTTTTACTTCAAACCTATATATTCTGTGACAAATATTTTTAAATTGGTACCCAAATAGCACACGACGTCCTGAAGACGAACTATTTATGTCCCAGTTACGTCGATACGTCCCGGGACGGATAGGAGACATTCGAAGAACGTACATTACCGGATGTACCATGTATGTACTGGTTAGACGTCCCATGTAGGTACATATACTTGGTCCCGTTCCAATCGGAATGTAATAAAAACGTACATGCTTGGAAGTACTATGTACGTACTTTATTAAGTGTCCCTGATACGTTTACATTAACTCCTCTTCAGGTACGTACTTTTCGGAATGAATTAGGGACATACCAATGACGTGTTTTTTGTGAATCCCATGTACGTACTGCTCAGACGTATCATTTACGTACATGTTTGGAAGAACTATGTTCGTACTATTTGGACCTTCCAGGTGCGTACATATTGAGTCCCTTTCAGATACGTATATTTCGAAACGTTTGCGGGACATAATAGTAATGACGTACATTTTTGGAAATCGTATGTACATACTATCTGGACGTCTCGTTGACGTACTTTTTTGTACATACTGTTTGGACCTCCCAAGTACGTACGGATTGGGTTCCTTTCATTTTCTACATTTCTGTTAGTATGTATATACTGTTTGGACCTCCCAAGTACGTACATATTGGGTCCCTTTCGCTTCAAGGGGTATTGGGATTTTGAGAGTGATCACTTAGTGTATTCAAACATATATCAATATTGGTAATGCAATATTCATAATGAATTATTCCTAAAAATTGAAAAAATTGAAACATCGACATGTGGTGAATTTAAATACCAGAAAATTACATACAGAATTTTTTGCACAGCAAGTTTGATATTCCAAAACCGCCATCACATGAGACAGTGATCCTTTAGTGTTTTTGCGAATATATTTCCATTGTTACTGAACTTTCCAAAATTTAAATATTATCTCGAACAAAACTAACTTGAAGTCATCACATCTATAGCACCCAACTCCTTCTTAAAAACAAGTGTCTCCGTGCCGTAGAGCGTAACAGTGGTCGACAATAATATCTCCATAGGAAAGGTCGAGAGTTCAAGCCCCGCAGCAGCCAGGTCTTTTTCCAGGTAAGTATTCGGTTAGATGGTTAGTACACGTGAACTAGTAAAATTTCCAACTTGACTATTTGGTAAAAAAGAAATGAATAATCCCGAATATGAAAACTTAGATTCATTAAGTGATATCATATGATATATCATTACGTTGTTTTCGAATATTGATCTAATATCGCCGAATGTTCACATTTTTTTGTGGCCACTATTGATATCATCTACAATATAAGGTTAATATTCCCGTAATATTGAACCAATATTGGTCAAATATGTTTGTTCTACTTGGGATAGCGCATACAGAATGGAAAATGTACGTTTTCGGAATGTCCCAAACAGTTCCCCTTTCTGTACATTTCAGGTCCTGTGTGGACTAGAAAAGTACGTACCTGGGATTACCGACTATGCGGAAACGGTAAGTCGCAGGGAGGTCTTATGTACGTCTGTCGGAGACAAAAGTACGTCCTAAATACGTACAATGCATCCTCACCGTACATATGCAGTACGTCCACTGGACGTACTTGTGCTATTTGGGTAGTTGAGGGGGGTCTCGTGTTATTTCACTGAAAACGCATTTTTATTACGTAATTAAAATTGCCATAGATTTAAAATTACCTATCTGAAGGTTGAAAATTCTGGGAAAAATATGAAAAAAATTTCTGATCATTATGCAAATAAATGTTGAGAAACCTCTTGGGAGAATTCAATGTACGTTTATGTGTTAGGAAAACATATACTAATCAAGAAATGTGTTATATAAATTTTATAAATTCACAATGTTTATAGAAAATCCTTTTTGGAATTATTCCATGTGCAAAATGTTAATAACCTAAATAAGGACTATTTTTTATATTTCAGCATCCGTGAAAACTTTCATTTTATAACAATGTTTAGGTTATACAGGGTGTCCAGAGATAAAATCGACATAACTTATGGGGTTAAAGAGAATAACCGTATGATTGCAAAATGCCATATAGAAATGTCCAAAACCGCTTCGTTACCGACATACAGAGTGATTTGTGAATTTAGACAGAAAATTCAATCCGCCAAATTAAATACAGGGATTAGCCGATTGGGTTTAAATTTGGTACATCGATTACATTGAAAGGTCTCAACAAGTAGCCCTTCTAACGAAATCAATATCAGGACCAGAACATTTTTTTTCCATGTTAATTTGTTGTAAGAATAATTTGAAATCTACGGGAAAAATCCTACAGGAAATAGTTGAAAAAGTTACAGGCACCATTCCCAATACATTATTATTTTCAATTTATTCTCTAAGGAAATTGATTGTTGGATGAGGTGTACCATCAGAAATTGCTGAATATAAATAATTACGAAACTAAGACAAAAATATTATTATTCTCTTCAAGAAGTTCGCAGCAGAAATTCATAAAATACTGTCATAACCCAAAAAACTGAAGCATAAATTTGTAATTGAGTCTTTTTACATTAAGTTCTTATGAGACTAACTGATTTAGTGATAATTATCAATAATCTGAGCGCAGGTTCGAAATCTACAAAAAAATCGTAAAGGGACTTGAATAAAAAGACTGGACTGATTATTTTGTAAATTTTATTTGCTAACTAATGAATTCGAATTAATGAAAATACAACACAACGAAAAATATTTTTTGTAATGAGCATAACAAAAAAAGTCGCGGAAAATGTTTACTAATATTTCAATACATTTTCAAAGTGAAGCCCGCCAGCATCAACACATTTTGGAGAGCGTGCCACTAGATGATTTACTGACTTTCGAATTATTTGAGGCTTATTTCTAACACTATTACAAGCTGCAGTAATGTTTTCTAATAAATGTTTTCTATTTTTAATTTCTTCATTATACACTTCAGGTTTCAAATGACCCCATAAAACGTAGTCTAGGGGTGTTAAATCAGGACATCGCGGTGGGTAATTTACTGCACCTCCACGGCCCATCCATCTATTAGGGTAGGATGATTCCTAACTGGAAATGAAAAGTGGGGTCCAGCACCATCGTGCTGACACCACATACCACTGGTATTTACACCTTGCAATAGATCCGGTGAAGTATTCTTCAAAAATCTAGGTAAACATCACCAGTGAACCGTCCGTCAAAAACGTGAGGTCCAACCAAATGATTATCAAGGATTCCACACCAAACATTGAAATGAAATCTGTATTAGCAGTTTTTCTGAATAATGACATGTGGGTTTTCGTCTGCTCAAATATGCACATTTCTAGTGTTATTTAATTCCATCCCTGGTGAATTGGCTCAAGTCGGTAAATAAAATTCTGTTAATGGTCCTTCTATGTGCTAAGCACCATCTAGAAAACAATATACGTGGTACGTCTTCAAGCTTTTGCACTTTCTGTATACGATATGGATGCAAAGCATTTTCTTTTAATGTTTTCCATACGAGGTAGCGCCAACTGCGTACTTATTCTTCTAACATTACTAGAATTATCATTTATAGCATCCAGTATTTTGAACATTATTTCTTCGAGCATCTTCTCGTACCTTAGCAAATGTTGAATGATGGTGGTATGCGACGATTAGGATAGCATAGCGACGTCTGTATTCCCTTCTTGCCGACTGACCATTTCTTTCGCACAGCCCATATACAAATAAAATATCTGCGTATTCCTCATTGGTGAAATGAAACGGCATTAAAAACACACTCTTAGAACTGTACTATAAACTTAAAAACACTTGAATAATGAATGAATACCAACAAAACGAACGCTAATGAAAACTAACTAAGTAAACATGCAACAGTTTTTTATGATGGAATTCGGGATTTGACACGTCTTGACACAAGCCTATAGTATCAAAACATTAACATTGTTTCTACTGTATAGGGATTTATTCTTCAGTTCTAGCAGTCAGTGAATCGTCAATCATCTAGTTATGATGCTGGAGGGCTTTACTTTGAAAATTTATCGAGATATCAGTAAAAGTTTTTTACGAATTCTTTTTTTGTTATGCTAATTACAAAAGAGAATTGTGCGTTGTGTTGTACTCTCATAAATTCAAATTCATCAGTCAGCAAATACAATTTCCAAAAAATTCAGCCAGTCTTAATCAGGGTCCTATACGGTTAACCTAGTACAGGGGTGCTCAAACTTGAACTGTTGGCGATCTACCTCAATATTGTTAGACTACGATCGATCGACTCTGAGTGTAGGTCTACTCTAAAATGTCAATGAAAAAATTATTCAAAATTGCGAGTTTATTGGTTCTTGAAAACGAACGAGTTGTAGTGTCTAAACCTAACTAAAGGGTGACTTTGGATATTGAAGCGTGACACTGCATGACCTCAGCATACTTTTCATAAGAGGGTACGTAATTACCGAGTGCAAATCATGTTCGTCAGTTAGTGCGATATTTTGACTTAATTATCTTCATATCAGAAAATGCAGACTCGCACAAATAAATTGACCCAAACGCGGCTTTTCTTTGACAAGTACCGCCGCCTTTTCCTGCTAGCAAGGGTTTATTACGATGAGAAAAAGTGGTGAGGGTGTTATTCTGGCCTAATCGTGGATCGAATAAATTTTGGTAGTTTATTCATTTCATTTTGTTCTAGTGACCTATCTTCTAAAACAAAATCTGTGAATAGTTCTATATCGGAAATTTCTTCTCAAGATCGACTCAAAAAGCACTCGCGATCGACCATTTGAGCACCCCTGATCTAGTAGATTTCAAATCTGCGCTCAGATTATTGATAATTATTATAAATATCAATAGGTCACTTATTCTCCAAAGAACTGAACATAAAAAGACTCATTCCGGCCCTGAATATATGATTCAGTTTTGTTGGGTTATGAGAGTATTTTATGAAATTCTGCTGCGAACTTCGTGAAGAGGATAATAATATTTTTGTCGTGGTTCCGTAATTATTTATGATATTAACCAATTTTTTATGGTATCTCATCCAACAATCAATTTCTTTAGAGAATAAATTGAAAATAATAATGCATTAGGAATGGTGTCAGAAACTTTTTTAACTATTTCCTGTAGGATTTTTTCCGTAGATTCGAATCTGAGCTAAGATTTGTGATAATCATTATACATAGGATTTATTCTCACAAGAAATCAACATGGGAAAAATTCACAAATCACTCAATTTTTCACAATCGGTAATTATCGATTCTAACAAATGTACCTTCGGAATTCCTAAGATTGCGACAGCGATTCTGATATAATCAAAACGAAAAAAACTCAAATGAATAAAATCATAAGTTCTACTGGTGCATTATTAACAAAAAAATATGATATAGCAAATGAATTCAACAGGACGTACATTGACACGGGAAAAAAATTCACAGAAAAAATAAATGTGGACCCACTAACTCATTCGTATTTGACCCTGTTGATATGACAGAAGTCGAAAATGAAATAAGGGACCTAAAAAATAAAAAAGCGGTTGGTAATGATGATTTGAAAGCTGAAACCATCAAATTAATAACTCCCTATATTCTGGAACCTCTAACTCATGTTATTAACACATGTATTGAAAAAGCAGTGTTATATCATTCTCGTTATGGTATGTTTTCATTATGGGCATTTACTAGTGATAGTTATTACAATTACATCACTCACGACTTTCAACGGTCTGTCTGACTCACTTTTCGTAAATTGTCTGTCACCCTCATTATCATTGTCAAACATAATGTATTTTATTCAAATTGCTCTTATCCACTTCAAATTTTATCCACCTTATATTTTATCTTCTACACTATACATTGTGTTTGTATATATATATATATATATATAAGTTGAGCAGTTAATCTCATGCAGGGAAAGAGCGCGTCGAAAGCCCATACAACTGCAGAAAAATAGCATTCCATAGCTCGCAGGCAATATATCGATGAGCAAAATATATATTGAGGATATGCCGTCCTTCGCAGGGGACGTAAAGCCGGCGGTCGGGAGTCCATGGATGTTATGCTCGTAAAAGATCCCTACTCTGGTTGGAATACCAGATGGTTTGGCAAAATTTCCAGTTTGGGGGAAGTGTGCTCACCGGTGTCGGTGATTGGCCTTGGTAGGGGAAATAAGCCGACGTTAAATAAAGAATAAAAAAAAAACTAATTTTACGGTTCACCCCTAACTACTTCTTACTGATTTCCACAGATGTTGATTCAGTTGCATTTGTTCCAAACGTTCATGAAAATGATTTCTTTGGTAATTTCGCGATCAAAATCCTTTGGAACTTGAATGGTATTAAATTTCAAGAGATACAATCATATTCGTGAAGCCTTGACAATATATTAAATATTGTACCACGACATAAAAAACCGTTTTCAAATAAGACCGACTTTTTACTTCATGACAGTTTACAAAACGTCCCATTCTAAGCGAATAGTAATCACTTCGCTTTAATTTTGAGCTCACAGTCTCGCTCTAGGAGTTTTAGTTGACTGAAGGACCTTCAGAAAGTCATAAGGTGTTTATATTACCTGATAAAAGTTATCTGTTTTTTCTCGACAGCAAACAAAAAGGTTCAAAACAAACCAGTATGAACTAAAATGGTGGATTATCATGTAAAAAGAAGTATCAAAGTTTACGATCGATATGATATTGGAATTATAACGATGCAAACTTTACAACTGGACGATCAGTTCGGCTGAAAGTGCCGGTATTAGACGTGATTTTTTATCATCCCGGGCACAATTTTATCAGCACTCTTGACTTTTTTCGAAATAAAATAATAGATTTTTTGAGGTTCTATATCATTATATCTGTTTCCATCTCAACTTAGGGCACTAAATTCGTCAACATCCTGTATATTGTCGAAGATGATTTCCTATTTGACGATTAGGAATGTAAATCAAAAAAAAAATGCTATAAATAATCCGTGTGATAGCAGGTACCATAATTGTATGATCTTTACGAACTCGGTTGAGACAGTACGTAACCCTATGCCAGCTTATAGGAATAGTAATGATCCCCGCCAGTGTTTCATCAAATATACGCCGACTGTAAAATGGAATTTCAGTTTTTATGCTGTCTCAAGTGACTTCGTATAGACTATACACTTCCATTTGAGAACAAACAAGCACATAGCTTGTGCTGTTCTGAAGCTAACATCCATAAAGTGCAGAATTATTTAAAAGTAAAGGTGATAAGGAAAAAGGACTCCAACGATCCAAGAATCATCTAATTATTTAGAAAGTTCAGTAAGAAATAAAACTCTATTTCATTTCAAATGTTTATTTGAAAGATTTTTCAGCAAGTTATCAAAATAAATTGTTCTAATAAAAATGTCAATTCCACTCAACCCTATCCATCTAGAATTATCAAAAATTCCAACGAACACTTTGTTCTAAAGTTGATTCTGTGGATTGCTGAATAAGTTAGCTCTGGAGCCCCTCTGGATGCAAAACTCAAGAAGTATTCATTTGAATACTCTTGCGTTAAATCACATCTTCCATTTCATAAAAAATAGAAAGGTAGCAAAAATGTAAATTTAACTAGTTTCCTATTGAATAAAAATACTCATTGTGGAGTTCTGGAGGCAGAACACAGAAAAAAATTATCTAGACATTCGATGAATTGAAAAGGACAGGCCTTTGAGGCCTTTCTATTTTCAACACATCTATTGGTTGCTCCATAAGAAATAAGTTGTTTGCATCAATCAACAGTACATTCAGAAAACTCTTCAACATATTTCCATATGATGAAGCAACCACGAAAACTGCAATCAGAACATAGGCACAGATAATTGTTTTGCTTCTCCCCAAATCCATTCAGTAAAGAGTAAATTACCCCTTGCCAACCTACAATTTACCTTTCTGATAAAGCAAAAACTTAACTATGAGAGGAGCAACTCTCTCAGGATGGATGTTATGAACATCATGATTACCATCGACTATTTTCAATCTGACGTTCTTCCACTTCTTCAGAAATCGAATAACAGAACTGAAATACACTTGCTGAGAAGAAGACTCATTTCCGAGGATGATGAGAAGCGGGCAACGTACAGGATGCAGGGCCATGGTTTCAATTATATACCGGAAATCGCGTGTTGGATTTATACTATGCTTGATTCTTTGATCCAAAGTGAACCTGTAACGACCATTTTCCACTTCTGTTATCGATCTGGTCAGCAACGCTTCAGCAGCCTCTAAAGTTATTGCCCCATAGTTCCTTCCGTTCCGTAACCTGTCCAGCGCCTCTTCTTTGGTGTAACTTGGCGCTTTTCTTTCTGATAGTTTCTTTTTCATGTTCACGAAATCGTCTATATTTCCGCTTATATAATCTTTGAAATACTTCGTGGTTACCGGGAAGATCGATACAGTGTCCAACATGATCAGCTTTTCCACACAGTCAGGATACAGCTGAGCATACAAGAAGCCAATCTGTCCTCCGTAACTGTGTCCCAAAATAATGTACTTCTTCCCGAAATGGATGGATATATATTTGTACATCAGGAGATAATTCAGAGTATGAATGGGCAGATGGGGAGGAAAGTGAGACGATTGTCCGTGACCAGGTAAGTCAATGGCAACGTAGTAAAACGAATTTGGTAGGTAGGGTATAAGACGGTCAAGGGATCCTGCATTGTCCATTATGCCATGGGTGCATACAACTAGTGGATTCGTTTCTTCTCCCCATGCTTTTCCTGAAAAATTTCATTTCTTGTTGAAGATGATAGAAAATATAGTATAGAACATCCACTTCGTGTCCACCTCAGGTGCGGAATGGTCTAATAGAAGCCACGACACTGAACTTATAATAATAGGGCTCCCAAAAGTCATAGATATAATTCGTTATTTCTTTCAAAAGAGAACACAAAATGATACTGCTGCCATGTCTAGGACCGGTCAACGCTATAAAAAAATTACCGGAAATTTCTTTTTTAGGTTTCTGTAATGATGAGTCTCCCGTATTGAAAATTGTTTTCCCCAAACAGGGAAGGGGTGGGATTATATGAAAAAGCAGCGCTGCCTTTTCTAAGCAGTGGACAGCATGGCGGCAGCAGCAGCGTTTGAAAGTCGCCCTCCGCGCAAGCGAATTCGCGTTTCGATTCGGTTTTATCAGCAATCGGCCGGTACATTTCGATTTGTATTATAAGAAATACGCCTGGCCAGCCACTACCACGACTAATGGATTCAACGTGTCGTTGAATGAGTATAAAACAACAGTTAAGATTGCTGAAAAATCCAAAAACATCGCATAAGATATGCGATTTCGTCTGTTTAAACAAATAACGACACGTAAAATCCATTGTTCGTGGTAGAGGCTGGCGTATTTCAATAATACAAATCGAAAAAAAAAACGGACGATTGCTGATAAAACCGAATTATACGCAAAATCGGTTGCGCAGAGGGCGAGTTTCAAACTCTGCTGCTGCCAACTTGTCCACTTTTTGGAAAAGGCAGCACTGCTTTTTCATATAGTCCTACCCTCCCTTGCTTGGAGGAACAATCCCAATACGGGAGACTTATCATTCACCTATCGAAAACCTAAAAAATGTTTTTGTTTAATTTTTCTAAGGCGTTGGTCCTAGAAATGATAGCAGGGCAATTTTGTGTTCTGTGAATGGAATATCGAATTACATATATTACTTCTGGGAGTCCTATCATTATACGTTTAGTGACATGGCCTCCTAGACTAAATATCCTTGGACTTGATAAGAGGATCCATCAGTGGTCTAGGAAAGATATTTTTCGGGATATATTTCCCTTTTTTTTAACTTATGGCAATGTATTGTATCTGGCATGCAATGAAACCATTAAAAGTCCCCTCCCTGTAACTTTAAACGGGACTATCAAGGCACTATTTTCAGTACTACACAGTGAAAAAAAATTGGACCCCGATAGGAGGTATCAACTTTTATAATAAAAAGGGGGGACATGCAGCTGGGCTCTGTGTCATATCGAATTCAACTTACCGACTGTTTTCCACATAACTGGTACTGAAAATTATTGGCTACACTCGACTTTCCCGGTAGCCAGAAAGCAGGACGTCATGTCATGTCGCTTTTTGTGACAAACTACTTTTCTCTTTCGATTTATTCTGTCAATGTTGTAAGTCAAATATATTCACAATTTTGAAAGCAAATAATATAATTTTTGTAGTGATGAGGGTATGGGGTGATAGCTGGCAAATAACATTCATTTAAAATAGCAAGGACCTCATTGCGGAGCTATAGAAATAACATGACTCCTACATATATTACTCCTTGGTATGTTCTATTCAACTGATTCATCTGAGGCAAGATACATATAAAAATATATCGAGCCATTTTTTTATTCACTCTCAAAAGTTCTTCAAACCCAGTATCGGTCGAAGTCTGATACATCCGGGCCTTTTGAAAAAAATCTCATTGCTACTCACTTATTTTCATCCGTAGAACACGAATCTGAAGTCAAGATGCTAATTCCACCTTCATCACTTATTTCAACGACGAAAGTCAACCCTCAGATGTCGAAATTTGTGCGAGCGATGGATTAGCGAGGCCTTACCTTTTAACGTGCGATTATCCAGCACGGGTGTTCGTGTTATACTTGCATGCTGTTCTACGAATAAAAATATGTACGTGAGTAGCAATAAAAAAATTCCAAAAGGCTTGGGTGAAGGGATAACACACTATTACCCTAGTATCTTCTATTGAAATTGGATCTGACTGTTCTTTCATTATTCTCTGAACGAATAACTTCTAGACTTTCTTCTTCCTCCAGAGCTAATAAATTAAAATCGGTCACAGGCAATATGATCCAATGATATCGATTCATTTAAAATGAATTGATATGCACATTTCATACATGACAGTAATTTTTGACCCTCAAAATATTAAAAGTCACTAGAATATCAACAAATATTGGCAAATTAATGCTTTCGAAACGGATAGTATACGTTGTCTAAATAACCAATTTATACATCTCTGTTTTAGTCTTGAATCCTCGAATGGCAGTTTGTTCCACACTCATCCATTTGAAGAAATTGGGTAGTTATTGATCATATGCTGTCTGAGTAACATTTTCAAGATTGAAAGGAAGACCGAAACAAGATATAGTTCTCCAAATGCTGCCACAAAGATGTCTAAAACCAACTTCGTTTCAGATTCAGATCAACCTCGACAGGAAATATCGGAACAAGGAAATTGTGACCCTCTCCGACAGTCAAGCAGCCATCAAAGCGTTGAGTTCCTATTGCATCAATTCGAAGATGGTTTGGGAATGCCGAGACAAACTCAACGAGCTAGGCAGGAACAACAAGGCGACCCTACTCTGGGTGCCAGGGCACGTCGGAGTGGAGGGGAATGAACAAGCAGACATCCTGGCACGAAAAGGTGCATCAACACCACTGATCGGGCCAGAACCATTCTGCGGACTTGGAAACTCTTACTTCCAAGAAGAACTCAATAAAACGGAAGAAGCAATGAGAGCAACACACTGGGAAAGACTTCCGGGGCTGCGGCAGGCCAAAGATCTCCTCGGAAACTACAACCGAGCAAGATCGAAGACACTGATTAACCTCAGCAAAACTAGTCTAAAGGCAATCACGGGATTTCTAACGGGGCATTGCAGACTCAAAGAATACCTAAGGAAGCTAGGCTTAGAGGAGGACAGCTCCTGCAGGTTCTGCGGAGAACATCCAGAAACACCCCAATCACATTTCAATGGAGTGTTTTGCTGTACATCACAAAAGATCGAATATACTGGGACCATTCCAGCTGACTGTGGGAGAAATACCACAAATAGATCCCCTCAAAATCCTTAAATTCCTGAAGGAATTGAGGCTTGAGGGGCTGCTATAAACGAGAACACCTTGAGATAGCAGAAGAAGATGGGGCACAATAGATCTAAGCAGGTCGCAGCGCATTTGTCACCATCCAACTCACCAATACCAATACCAAACTTCGTTTTCAAATAAAATAAGGATTGTATAAATCAGCCTTAATACAAAGAGTACAGAGTGGCAATTGAAGCGATCGTTGCTTACGATATAGAGTAGGCGAATATTACTCTGAATATTTCCATCGTATGTTAAAAATCCCATATGAAGCGGGACATTTTCGATCAATTACAGCGATAAATTCCCGGCGGGACATTTTCGGGCTGGTAAATACCCGGTAGGTATCGAAAAATACCCGCTCGGTCCGTGTATCTATAGTAACTATTGTTAAAATGTATATTTGTCATTTTGACAGGCATAAATACTGAATTTTAAACGTCGTTGTTTTAACTCCGGAAATATTCTACCGAATTACACTCAAAATCAAAATAAACCTGATAATTTTCCATTCAAGCATGTTGTCAGTAAAAAAACTGCATTCGGTTATTTTCATATTTTGCTAAAAGAGCCCAACTCCGAAGGAGTCTTTCGACAAAATATGAAAATAAACTCATGCAGTTTTTAGACAACATGCTTTCATGGAAAATTATCGGTAATTTTGAAGCACTTGAGTAATTACTCCCGAAAATGTGATTCTATGCCTTTTGAGGGGGAAGCCAAGTATTGGTGGAAAATGTTTAGTTAGGTGCCAGAAACAATCCATAAAAATTCCCAGCCCTCAAACCTTCTTGTGCTTCTTTTTGTGAGGCAAGTTTTAGCCGCCCAAAATTCATTTTCGCGATTATCTAGAGAAAATGAACGAATAGGAAAAGATATTCCATTCAAAATTGTTCATCGTGAAATTCTACATAGGATGGACTATACTTGAAAGTTGGTCTATGCCTAACCTTTGGCCGACAAGATTTGTGAGAGATGAGCAGTTTGTAGTTTTGGCATATATCTCAGAATCAAATACCTGTAGGAAGAAATTGTGACACCGAAAACGAAACAGATCGAATATCTTCAAACACATATATATGATGTGAAAAAAATGCAAAAACACGCCGATTTTCATTTGAAGGGGTAAATCTTCCTATCATATAACCCAAACTGTCATACCTCTACCCCCACCTCTTGATCACTATCAGCAAAAAAATTTGAATAGGGAAAGTAGTAAAGTGTGACACATCATTAAAAAAGTAATTTCATAGAAATTCAGCCATATCAATTTCCACTACCTAACTTTTCATTTTGGCGCCCTCTTGCGGGAAAAAGAACTGTTCCGTATTCCAAATGATAATACTTCATCTGGAAGTTAATTTCACATAATAATGACAATGCAAATATAGTCCTATTCGATTCAAAATTGATATTTGGTGATTTTCAGGATCGGAAATCATGATTTGTTTCTCAATGCAAAGAAAAGCAATATGGTAGATCCAAGATGGCGGAATATATTGGTAATTCTATGGTTCGATTCGAATCAAAATATCAATTCATATCAATTTCCACTACCTAACTTTTCATTTTGGCGCCCTCTTGCGGGAAAAAGAACTGTTCCGTATTCCAAATGATAATACTTCATCTGGAAGATAATTTCACATAATAGTGACAATGCAAATATAGTCCTATTCGATTCAAAATTGATATTTGGTGATTTTCAGGATCGGAAATCATGATTTGTTTCTCAATGCAAAGAAAAGCAATATGGTAGATCCAAGATGGCGGAATATATTGGTAACTCTATGGTTCGATTCGAATCAAAATATCAATTCATATCAATTTCCACTACCTAACTTTTCATTTTGGCGCCCTCTTGCGGGAAAAAGAACTGTTCCGTATTCCAAATGATAATATTTCATCTGGAAGTTAATTTCACATAATAGTGACAATGCAAATATAGTCCTATTCGATTCAAAATTGATATTTGGTGATTTTCAGGATCGGAAATTATGATTTGTTTCTCAATGCAAAGAAAAGCAAGATGGTAGTTCCAAGATGGCGGAATATATTGGTAACTCTATGGTTCGATTCGAATCAAAATATCAATTCATATCAATTTCCACTACCTAACTTTTCATTTTGGCGCCCTCTTGCGGGAAAAAGAACTGTTCCGTATTCCAAATGATAATACTTCATCTGGAAGTTAATTTGACATAAATTCAGTGACAATGCAAATATAGTCCTATTCGATTCAAAATTGATATTTGGTGATTTTCAGGATCGGAAATTATGATTTGTTTCTCAATGCAAAGAAAAGCAAGATGGTAGTTCCAAGATGGCGGAATATATTGGTAATTCTATGGTTCGATTCGAATCAAAATATCAATTCATATCAATTTCCACTACCTAACTTTTCATTTTGGCGCCCTTTTGAAAGAACTGTTCCGTATTCCAAATGATAATATTTCATCTGGAAGTTAATTTCACATAATAGTGACAATGCAAATATAGTCCTATTCGATTCAAAATTGATATTTGGTGATTTTCAGGATCGGAAATTATGATTTGTTTCTCAATGCAAAGAAAAGCAAGATGGTAGTTCCATGATGGCGGAATATATTGGTAATTCTATGGTTCGATTCGAATCAAAATATCAATTCATATCAATTTCCACTACCTAACTTTTCATTTTGGCGCCCTCTTGCGGGAAAAAGATCTGTTCCGTATTCCAAATGATAATACTTCATCTGGAAGTTAATTTGACATAAATTCAGTGACAATGCAAATATAGTCCTATTCGATTCAAAATTGATATTTGGTGATTTTCAGGATCGGAAATTATGATTTGTTTCTCAATGCAAAGCAAAACAAGATGGTAGTTCCAAGATGGCGGAATATATTGGTAACTCTATGGTTCGATTCGAATCAAAATATCAATTCATATCAATTTCCACTACCTAACTTTTCATTTTGGCGCCCTCTTGCGGGAAAAAGAACTGTTCCGTATTCCAAATGATAATACTTCATCTGGAAGTTAATTTGACATAATAGTGACAATGCAAATATAGTCCTATTCGATTCAAAATTGATATTTGGTGATTTTCAGGATCGGAAATTATGATTTGTTTCTCAATGCAAAGCAAAACAAGATGGTAGTTCCAAGATGGCGGAATATATTGGTAACTCTATGGTTCGATTCGAATCAAAATATCAATTCATATCAATTTCCACTACCTAACTTTTTATTTTGGCGCCCTCTTGCGGGAAAAAGAACTGTTCCGTATTCCAAATGATAATACTTCATCTGGAAGTTAATTTCACATAATAATGACAATGCAAATATAGTCCTATTCGATTCAAAATTGATATTTGGTGATTTTCAGGATCGGAAATTATGATTTGTTTCTCAATGCAAAGCAAAACAAGATGGTAGTTCCAAGATGGCGGAATATATTGGTAACTCTATGGTTCGATTCGAATCAAAATATCAATTCATATCAATTTCCACTACCTAACTTTTCATTTTGGCGCCCTCTTGCGGGAAAAAGAACTGTTCCGTATTCCAAATGATAATACTTCATCTGGAAGTTAATTTGACATAAATTCAGTGACAATGCAAATATAGTCCTATTCGATTCAAAATTGATATTTGGTGATTTTCAGGATCGGAAATTATGATTTGTTTCTCAATGCAAAGAAAAGCAAGATGGTAGTTCCAAGATGGCGGAATATATTGGTAATTCTATGGTTCGATTCGAATCAAAATATCAATTCATATCAATTTCCACTACCTAACTTTTCATTTTGGCGCCCTTTTGAAAGAACTGTTCCGTATTCCAAATGATAATATTTCATCTGGAAGTTAATTTCACATAATAGTGACAATGCAAATATAGTCCTATTCGATTCAAAATTGATATTTGGTGATTTTCAGGATCGGAAATTATGATTTGTTTCTCAATGCAAAGAAAAGCAAGATGGTAGTTCCATGATGGCGGAATATATTGGTAATTCTATGGTTCGATTCGAATCAAAATATCAATTCATATCAATTTCCACTACCTAACTTTTCATTTTGGCGCCCTCTTGCGGGAAAAAGAACTGTTCCGTATTCCAAATGATAATACTTCATCTGGAAGTTAATTTGACATAAATTCAGTGACAATGCAAATATAGTCCTATTCGATTCAAAATTGATATTTGGTGATTTTCAGGATCGGAAATTATGATTTGTTTCTCAATGCAAAGCAAAACAAGATGGTAGTTCCAAGATGGCGGAATATATTGGTAACTCTATGGTTCGATTCGAATCAAAATATCAATTCATATCAATTTCCACTACCTAACTTTTCATTTTGGCGCCCTCTTGCGGGAAAAAGAACTGTTCCGTATTCCAAATGATAATACTTCATCTGGAAGTTAATTTGACATAATAGTGACAATGCAAATATAGTCCTATTCGATTCAAAATTGATATTTGGTGATTTTCAGGATCGGAAATTATGATTTGTTTCTCAATGCAAAGCAAAACAAGATGGTAGTTCCAAGATGGCGGAATATATTGGTAACTCTATGGTTCGATTCGAATCAAAATATCAATTCATATCAATTTCCACTACCTAACTTTTTATTTTGGCGCCCTCTTGCGGGAAAAAGAACTGTTCCGTATTCCAAATGATAATACTTCATCTGGAAGTTAATTTCACATAATAATGACAATGCAAATATAGTCCTATTCGATTCAAAATTGATATTTGGTGATTTTCAGGATCGGAAATTATGATTTGTTTCTCAATGCAAAGCAAAACAAGATGGTAGTTCCAAGATGGCGGAATATATTGGTAACTCTATGGTTCGATTCGAATCAAAATATCAATTCATATCAATTTCCACTACCTAGCTTTTTATTTTGGCGCCCTCTTGCGGGAAAAAGAACTGTTCCGTATTCCAAATGATAATACTTCATCTGGAAGTTGATTTCACATAATAATGACAATGCAAATATAGTCCTATTCGATTCAAAATTGATATTTGGTGATTTTCAGGATCGGAAATTATGATTTGTTTCTCAATGCAAAGCAAAACAAGATGGTAGTTCCAAGATGGCGGAATATATTGGTAACTCTATGGTTCGATTCGAATCAAAATATCAATTCATATCAATTTCCACTACCTAACTTTTCATTTTGGCGCCCTCTTGCGGGAAAAAGAACTGTTCCGTATTCCAAATGATAATACTTCACCTGGAAGTTAATTTGACATAAATTCAGTGACAATGCAAATATAGTCCTATTCGATTCAAAATTGATATTTGGTGATTTTCAGGATCGGAAATTATGATTTGTTTCTCAATGCAAAGCAAAACAAGATGGTAGTTCCAAGATGGCGGAATATATTGGTAACTCTATGGTTCGATTCGAATCAAAATATCAATTCATATCAATTTCCACTACCTAACTTTTCATTTTGGCGCCCTCTTGCGGGAAAAAGAACTGTTCCGTATTCCAAATGATAATACTTCATCTGGAAGTTAATTTGACATAAATTCAGTGACAATGCAAATATAGTCCTATTCGATTCAAAATTGATATTTGGTGATTTTCAGGATCGGAAATTATGATTTGTTTCTCAATGCAAAGCAAAACAAGATGGTAGTTCCAAGATGGCGGAATATATTGGTAACTCTATGGTTCGATTCGAATCAAAATATCAATTCATATCAATTTCCACTACCTAACTTTTCATTTTAGCGCCCTCTTGCGGGAAAAAGAACTGTTCCGTATTCCAAATGATAATACTTCACCTGGAAGTTAATTTGACATAAATTCAGTGACAATGCAAATATAGTCCTATTCGATGCAAAATTGATATTTGGTGATTTTCAGGATCGGAAATTATGATTTGTTTCTCAATGCAAAGCAAAACAAGATGGTAGTTCCAAGATGGCGGAATATATTGGTAACTCTATGGTTCGATTCGAATCAAAATATCAATTCATATCAATTTCCACTACCTAACTTTTCATTTTGGCGCCCTCTTGCGGGAAAAAGAACTGTTCCGTATTCCAAATGATAATACTTCATCTGGAAGTTAATTTGACATAATAGTGACAATGCAAATATAGTCCTATTCGATTCAAAATTGATATTTGGTGATTTTCAGGATCGGAAATTATGATTTGTTTCTCAATGCAAAGAAAAGCAAGATGGTAGTTCCAAGATGGCGGAATATATTGGTAATTCTATGGTTCGATTCGAATCAAAATATCAATTCATATCAATTTCCACTACCTAACTTTTCATTTTGGCGCCCTCTTGCGGGAAAAAGAACTGTTCCGTATTCCAAATGATAATATTTCATCTGGAAGTTAATTTCACATAATAGTGACAATGAAAATATAGTCCTATTCGATTCAAAATTGATATTTGGTGATTTTCAGGATCGGAAATTATGATTTGTTTCTCAATGCAAAGAAAAGCAAGATGGTAGTTCCAAGATGGCGGAATATATTGGTAATTCTATGGTTCGATTCGAATCAAAATTGGTATGTGGGGATTTTCAAAATTTCGGCGCGCAAGAATACCTATTTTGTATTCGCGGCAAGATTTTCAATCTGCAACGCACAGAATACCATACGTCGCACATCTGTAACAAATATATTATTTTCTTTTTAGCGCTTTTGTTAAAAATGTTTTTTTTTTCTATTGCTTGCTTTGATTAATTCATTTTAATCATGCTGGAAACTTGTTAAACCCCCATATGTCAATTTTGAATAAAAACGCATCCCAATTACAAATTTCGTCCGCCATCTTGATTATTTGCATAGACAAAAAATTTGGGGCCGAAAATGAGAAAAAGCACCAGGTTGGGGGGGGGGGGCAATTGTAATGGGTTGTTTCTGGCATCTAACTCAATATTTACCTTCAATAATTATCTTTCCTCTCATAATGCATAGACTGATTCTTTTTTGCCTAGACTAATATAGTAATCGATTGTAGAAACGGGGAGTAGAAGGTGGAATTCTATATGACACAGAGTTTCGCTGCTGGTGATACTTTGTTTGATAGGTCATTCAATTCTCTGTATATCACTTTATCCACCACTTGTTTACTTCTAGAAATCGGACAACCGTTCATGGGTTCCAAGATTATTCAGAATGAAATAGAAACTGCATGATAATAACTCAATTTTCCAAAAATAAAACATGGATAGTGAATTGAAAGATACGACGGCGTACTTGGGTCACTGTAAAAATAAAAAATATCTCCATTGAAAGATTTAAAGCTGTCAATGCCAGATTAAAAAATGTCGATGACAGTTAATAATCTTTCAATGCCAGATTGTCTTTATAATAGGCGGGGAGCCCAAACGGGGATTTCGGGATTCACTAAAGCGTGGCAGATTAATATACAGGGAGATACCTTGTACCCGGTTAAGTACTTCCACCATATATTATCCCTATATATGGCCGCCCTTCGAGGATAAAGGATCAGATTAGTAAAAAACAATGATCATCTGAAATTCTCGAGCGTGTCAGATTGAGGTAGGGTGAGTTAGTTACATACTGAAACGTGTATATTCCACTAATCTGACAATTCGAGAGTGACCTAAAGAAGGAGG
The DNA here is from genome assembly GCA_032362365.1 of Zygogramma bicolorata. NCBI lineage: Eukaryota > Metazoa > Arthropoda > Insecta > Coleoptera > Chrysomelidae > Zygogramma > Zygogramma bicolorata. The sequence continues at coordinate 211,193 of JAVJAQ010002863.1, forward strand.
GCTACAAAGTTGTAAAAAAACATCATCTCGACATTCTCGAGCGTGGCTATTTTTTTTTTATTTTGAAGGGAATAATTCAAGAATTAAAAAAAAATATATAATCTGACGATTTCCACAAGCCCTAATAATGAAAATTCATCAATAAAGTTCAATGCGTACAGCTACGTGATGCCTATATTCCCCTCTCCGCGTTTCTATTTCACTCTCACTCTTTCTCTATCTTTTTCTCTCTCACTCCGTCCCCACTCTGGTTTCTGTTGCCATGACAGTTGATCACACAGACTCGTTCGTGGCATGATATTGTTTTCAACGAATATCCAACGTTTTGAAATTTTAAAAATTTAATTGCTTATAATCATTTTCTTATAAATACAAGTATTCTACTGAAAAATCATACACTTCTTCATTTGCATGCTTTTTCCTGAGCTTTTCAATCAATTAAGTTCAATGATTTAAAAAAAATTAAAAAAAATCAAATTGACAGAATAAGCGAATCCCTCCAGATAATCGTCAGATTATGAGACTGCTGCAACGTCTAGGGCCTAAAGATGAACCGCATATATATAATAATCTGACGCTCTTGTGTATTTCAAAATGACGATTTTTTTTCACATTTTAATAACGGCCGCGAGTCACATCCAAACCGTCAGATTATAATATGTAGGAGCTTTTTTTTTAGGTTCACTTAACATCCCCTGTTCAGATGAACATCTGACGCGCTCGAGAAAATTTTTTTTTCATTTTCAACCCTTACGTATACGACCGCACCCCATCACGGAAACAATCAGATTTAACATACGTACATTTTCAAATATGTAAGACATAGATGATATCAATATCTGACGCGCTCGAGTATGCTTGAATGTTCGGAATTCCATTGTCTATATTTTTAACTCTATTTTAACCTGTTGCTAAGAACGGAAGGATTAAAAAACAAATGAAGTCAGAAAATCAAATCGAATTCAAATTTTGGTCAATAATGAAATTAGAGATTGATTAATGAAAGAAAATACTGTTGTTACAAAAAATCGAGATATCGATAATGAAATATGAGTCAAAAAAATCTTATTAATAAAATATAGACATTGTAAGTCTGAACCATTACCATTCAGCGCTCGAGTATGTTCATGCAATAGTTTTTTTTTCCATTTTTCAAAATCTATAGCCGCTCCCCCACCAATGAAAAGGAATACATTGTATAATTTTTTTTCCTTTTATCATCTAAGCTTTGCAACCCAATAGGTCTCTATGACGCTCGAGTAAATCCCGATTTAGCATCGTGAGCTCCTCTACTATTAATAGTATTAATACACTCTTGTGTATTAGGCATTCCAGATACTTGTCAAAAATGTCAAATTAATCGAAATGAACCAATACGGCGCCATCTGCCCCCCAGAAACTATCGTTTGTTTTTTGCAAACGAGTGTGTGATTGGTTGAAACTTGTGTTAGCCACCCAGACATCACGTGATCTGGAATGCCTAATATATTATCGATCCGGGGATTGATAAAATGTATAAGTTAAACATCTAGCACTAGAGAGTATTGAGTATTCAAAATATATTATTATTATTCACCCATGTACGCAAAATTTATTTCTCTTGAACTGATTTAGGAAAAAAGTAAATATCTCTAAACACTTTTCAGCCCATATCAAAATTTTGAGGATCTTTTTTAGCAGCACGTCAGCGTTATATTAGTCACTGCGAAAATCAGTTTGTTTCCAATTCCGTTTTTATTGACAATTTGTTGTAAAAAATCATATATTTACCTGCTAGGTATCCCCATGGAACGTCAATTTTTATTTCTTCGATTTTCTTTTTTGAAATTTCCATAATCGAACACTTATTATGGATCACTATTGCTGAACGTGACACAAAAAATTGCAAACTAAAATAATACTGCGATTGTGATTAGTGTCGTTATATTTAATACTGAAAAGTCGACCTTCGTGGCATTCTGGGGGAACAAGTAATAACTGGTATCTATGCATGATGCCTATATCATTCACCAAATCCAATCAGATCATCATATAAGTTCAAAGTACTGGGTTACCTAAAGATCAGAGGTTAAAATAAGGTGTAGATACACGGCAGGTGAATTTAATAAATTCAAATTGTGAGTCAAAACATTTTAGTTAGAAAGGTTTTCAGCTTCCGCATTAATTTGAGTATCAGTTCAAGATATCCACTGACCAAGATTTCTTGATAAGTACAGAGTACAGCCAGTAAAAATAATTGAGTGAACAGGTTATGATCACATTCAAATTTACCGCTTTTTTACATCGCGTTCAGAAATTATAGAATGCAGGAGTAGAAACAATGGCGAAAGCAGTGAAATAGTAACATACATCTGACGCCAAGTATTTATTATTAATGTTGGATCCTTTTGGTAGTGGATGGATTAGCCGTCTCCGATTCACTATATTCATTATTCAAGCGGTATATTGCTTTCTTTGTTTCATTCACACCGGAAAGATATGCTGCTGTCAAAAATTTGGTCATTTTTATATCAATCGCGAGCAACTTGTTTCAAATCTGTGCCTTTTTAGTTAAATCTCACGGTTTCGGTACGGCCTTCCTTATGGAAGGCTGTGGTTTCAAGAATCAGGCTCCCCGTTTTGTCTTCGCATGCGGTCTTTCTATACTTTTCAACTCATTTTATCAATGGAAAACCCAAGAACGTTCGTATATGGGGAAAACCCTACACAACCACAAATGTGTACAAATGTCAGTGTCAACTGTCAAAATAAGATGATTTTTTTCATTCATGCTTTTAATTAACGAATTTATTTAACTGCCCTCTTCCTCAATCGGATATCGGATTCTCTAATTTTTTCATTATTGTTGAAGTGTAGAAAGGCAAATTATAAATGGAATAATACTTCTGGATTTCGTCCAGTTTTCAGTAGGCAAGTATCACGTTTCGAGATATGGAAAATCCAAACAGGTTGGCGTAAATATACTGTGGCATTCTGCATATAACAACATATAACCTATGTCATAATTTGCAAACGCGTATGTTTGTGATTGTTGAATGTAACGTAACGAATACGTAATTTGTTTACTTGCAGTAGGGTAATTCAATTCAACCAAGCTTCTGGATTAGATGATGTAGTTTGGTTTTTCTCTCTTCTGTCAGACAAGTGATTCACTGTTGATCTGTATTTGTTATGATGGATATTTTGTTACAAAAATTATAAATAGCATTCAATATTTTACGATGGTGGGTACTGTTTATATTGAGTTGAAAGAGTTTGTGCAGAATTTTGAACTGATCAATATTTCAATGATGAATAGGAATAGTCTAAAAAAATCAACATTTTGCGCAAAATTAGAATTTTAGTTAACTGTGCTGATCAGTGGTATCTAGAGAGCTGCATACCTACATTTTTCTGAACTACTGACAAAATGGCAAACATAACCTTCAAGCTCAACTTCAGATAAGATAACATTTTATTGGGCTAAATAGAAGTCTGTAGACAGTACCCAGAACTATTTGTTTTTCATTGACGAATTTGTATGATGTCATTTGAAGCTCCCAAACACAGTTTCTCTTTGGTTATCAATGAATCTTCGATAAATCATATTGTATTTGATCCTATTCGGGTGAAGAAGTTGGAGAAAAAGTAATCACATAGAAATAAATATAAACGTTGATGCCATTGGTACTAAAAGTTGATTATTTTTCAGAATATGAATGAAAGTAATTCAGTTGGTCCTGGTGGACCCATCACACTCAATAGAGAACAAATTGTGAAGGAAGGGTGGCTGCAAAAAAGAGGAGAACACTGGAAAAATTGGAGATCAAGGTAGGTTATGATCTCTTGATACTTATTTCATTCAATCGATTATTAATATTGAATTGTTGATGCTTTAGTGTTTTCAGTTTGGTGTTTAGAAGGGTTTCAATTTCATACAAATCATAGAATCTTATTCTTCATTTTCTTCATCGAAACCTAGTTTGAATCTTGCCTTCAAACTATGTCTTGTTAACTTTATATTCGATGCTTAAATAACTTATAAATGGCACAATTCATGAATTTTTATTACTGTACAAAAAAATCTGGAAAAACGTTTCGAATGTGTACTATTATCAATATTGTCTTGATTCAGCTCAAGTTTCAATGTAAATCTCAAGTTTCTTGGACCATTTAAAGAAGTTCATGATATTCCACAAAAAATTATTTCAAGAAACCATCAAACTATAAAAATCTCTTTGGAATCAAATTTTCAACCCATATTTTGTATTCAAAGTACAGTTTTCTATGCAATTCACACTGCCACTATTGAAAGAAGACTAACATAATGCTCTCTCTAAAAAAAACCTCTCGCACAGAAGATGTGTTAATTGGTGGTCAAAAAAAATTTTATTATTGGTTGGTTTGTAACGAACAATTAAAGTATGGAAAATCCGTTATCGTCGATAATACAGTATTCTGCATTTGTAGTTTCAACAGTTTTCTCTAATCCATACAAATTTTGTTGTAAAGTTAGGATCAACCACCTGCTACAGGAATGTGTCACAATACTTCATGGTAAACTTTTTTCTGTAATCTGTGCTGATAATCAATAAGCACATACCGATAGAAATAATCATATCAGCTAATACACTGCTAGCTCTAGGAAGACAAACAATGCAAGACACTTATAGAATGGGAATATTTTTATTCATCGGCAGTTTTTGAGCGAATAATATGTAGATGGGAACCCGTTTTTTATATAAGAATACCTGACTCTTGAAGTAAATCATCTTAACATATTTCACAGTCACTAGAAATGAGAGATGTTGGAAATTTCCTTAATTAACTTTTCTTCCAGATATTTTGTACTTTTGGATGATGGAGCTTTGGTCGGATTCAAGAATAAGCCAGAGGAGTTTTGCCAGGTGGAGCCTTTGAATAATTTTACAGTGAAAGGTTGCCAAATAATGCCTATAGATAGACCCAAACCGTTTACTTTTATAATAAGAGGTCTGCAATGGACAACCGTCATAGAAAGAATGTTTTGCGTCGAAACAGAGCAAGATAGGTGAGTTGAAGGGCTGAGAGATATTGAGGCAGGTCGAATTTATTGCGTTATAAAAGCTTCTAACAGATCAATTACTCTAACAGCAAATTGATATTCCTCTTTCCAAGAAGAAGCTTGAAGAACTACCTGCAAATTTTCATCCTAGGATGAAACTTGTCTCCTGATTATCCATATCATCTTTTTAGCATTGAGGGCCAACTGATATAGCTCTGTTTCATTTCTAAATGCTCGAATGACAGTTTGTTCCACACTCTATTTGAAGGAAATAGGTGGTTATTGATCGTATTCTGCTTGAGTGACATTTTTAAGATTCAGGTGAAGAAGGAAACAGACATAGTTCTCCGAATGCTCCTACATAGTCTAAAGTCAACTTTGTTTTTAAATGAAATTAGGACTAAGATTAAAACAGAGATGTATAAATTGGCCCTGAATAGCAGTCTGGAAAAGATAGATCCTTTGTTACTATTTTTACTACTAGTACCACTACTACAAGTAGCAATTTCTAGACTTGAAAGCGCCAAGAAGACGTTTGTCATGTACATCTTTGGAGAGCCTCAAACTTTTTTCATTATTCTTTTGGTGTGAGTATAATGTTCATTGAAACGAGTTTTCAAGGCTCGCTAACTTTGACCAATGTACTTTTTTTGTAGTCTTCATTGTATCCCTGATATTCTAAAGTCTAGAAATAGTTGAAGGTTATAATAACATGAATAGTGGCAGAGGGCATATCTGATTCAGACCACTATTTAGACTAGTTTTAGAAAGTTATCGAATACTATTTTTGTGGGCAAGGGATCATATATTATCAAAAATAAACTGATTAGTTTTTTTTCGACGTTTCTAACTTTATGAAGTCCATCATCAGGGACATACAATGATATAATTTCTTTAGGAAACAATATTCTTACTTTGAAATTTGAAATGATTCTTTCTTTTGAATACTGACATGGCTTACCAAAATATTAGTTCATTCATGTTGAAAAAGTTGAAATATATATCACATACAACATAGGTACGAATACAAACGAAAATAATGAACTAACAACAATAATAATGAGTATGCTCTGTAAGGAAGAGCAACGACTGGAATTGGACGTTTTTTGTCATTTTCAGAAAACCTATTCTCAAATAATGTCCAGTTTGCTCTACATAACCAATAATTTTATAAATTACATTTGATTACATATCCATGGTAGTTTTAGTTCTTTGAAAACAAAATTCCCAGTGTTGACATTTTTGTTTTAATGTGTTTGTTATTTAAAGATAATTGTTGTTAGTCCATTATTTCCTTTGGTTTTTTACCTATGTTGACTGCGATATAACTTTTCATCGTTTTCAACAGATATAAACTAATATTCTGGTAAATATAATTTCTAATATTTTCAGACAAAAATAAAAAAAATATGTCAAATTGTAATTGTATAATAATGTATTGACATGTATACCTTAAAATTTTTTGTTGTATTGATGAGTTTGATGAATTTCGAACTACGACAAAAAACTAAATTGTCAAGTATTAATTTCTTCTGAAGATGCGACTCAGGTAGCGGGTTGAGTGAGGTTAATTTTGTTTTCGCTGTAATTGATCTTTGTTGAAAGTCTTCAGTTTCACACCGAAGGATGTTGCTGTTTTTTACTCAATAGTAGATGAAGAACATTGCGCGGAAAAGTCATTGTTTATTCCAAGAATAACCCAGTAATTTTCTGTACTTGGATCGAGAGAGTCAAACCAATAATCTCTTCGGAATCTAATTTTCAACCCATACTTTGTGTTCAAAATCCAGTTTTCTTCGGAATTCACGGTGCCACTATTGAAAGAAGACTTTTTTTTTTGCTCCGTGGAAGCCGTCTGACCTGTCTTTCACAACCAGGTCTCCGGAAAGACTTACATAATGCTCCCATTTCTCTTAAAATTCCAGGTAAATTACAGAAATAAATATATTCTTTTGAACTACGTCATATAATGTAAGTCGTCTTAGGATAGGGTGACGCCATGTATTCTGAAGAAAACTGCTTCTAACACAGGAGATGTTTTATAATTGGTGGCGAGAGAAATTTTTATTATCGGTTGGTTTGTATCAAACGATTAAAATATGGAAAATCCGTCATTACCTCGTCGATAATAAAGTATTCTGCATTTGCAGTTCTACTAGTTTCTGTAATCTGTAGAAGGATCCATTGTTACCGATTCTTTTTGTATTCATAACTTTAGAGAAGAATGGGTGGCTGCTATAAAAATGGTCTCAGAGAGGATATCGGACTGCGAGGACGTAGAAATGAACCCGGCAAACAGTGAAATCGGAACGATGGAGGATCTTTGCGAGAAATTCTCTCTGCAAGGCACCTCCATATCCAAATCCACCGGCAAGCGGAAAGTCACCTTGGAAAGCTTCGAGTTCATCAAGGTATTGGGTAAAGGAACGTTCGGTAAAGTGATATTATGCAGGGAAAAGGCGACTGGCAGACTGTACGCCATCAAAATCCTCAAAAAAGAAGTGATCATCCAGAAGGACGAAGTGGCTCATACTCAGACCGAAAACCGCGTCCTCAGAAGCACTCATCATCCATTTTTAACGGTTTGTGTGCTTTGTAACCTTTTCATTTTTTGTTGTAACTAATTTTTACCTTTTTTAGTCGTTGAAATACTCGTTTCAAACCAACGACAGGTTATGCTTCGTCATGGAGTATGTCAACGGAGGCGAACTGTTCTTTCATCTTTCCCGCGAGCGAGTGTTTTCAGAAGAAAGGACTAAATTTTATGGGGCCGAAATTATATCGGCTCTGGCCTACCTACATTCGCAGGGTATCATCTACAGGTGAGGTGATTTGTTTGGGTGTGAGTCAGGTATTCCTTGAGGGTCAGATTTTGGGGCTCTGTTACTTTACTGTATGTATTGTAAATATTGACATTTGGCTCAGTTTTTCAACACTCAACAACAAAGTTGAAATGAGAATTAGTGTTGCATAAATCTACCTTAACTGTATAATCTCTTATGGGTTTTCATATATTGGGTGACACATATTTATGGTACACCTCTTTTTTTCTTTATTTCTTCCTTCAGCTATTGGTGAACACTTTTCTGCAAGTTTCAACTGAAATTAATATTGATATTATTATACATATATTATTATTTGAAATCATAGTTGCCCTCAGACTATTTTACCTTTACAAATACTCGTATTTTCTTAAGGTCATATACTGAATGTTAAAATTTTCATTTTTAACACCTCTCCTAACTTATTACATTTCGTATTTTGTATGATCTACTGGGAACCAATATATACTTGACTATTCTTACAAAATTTGGAATATCGAATATACTCGCAAGGAAGCACTTTTTAACATAAAAGGGAGATTTTTCTCAACTTTCGATTTTTCTGGAAATAACATCAACGCTTGATCTTCAAATGAAACTGTTTATTATTGTTTTTCTGAAATCTACATGATTTTTTGAATCCAATGATACCCCATAGTTGATATTTGGATAATGGTTTGGAACACATGGTTCCTACACGTGATCTGCAAGATCACCGGATTGAATCTCTCGCGAGTTGTCGGGGAAGTTGTTACGAAAGAAAAAACGCGTATTGACGTATTGGTTGAAAAAATCCTGTTTTTTCGGAGATGACACCCCATAGTTGATATTTGGTTAATGGATTGGAACACATTATTCTGTCAGGTGACCTGCAAGATCACCCGACTTGACGCCTTTAGACCCTTGAAGTAATTTCTAGCCCAATATTATCGTGCGGGATATCGTTCCGAGTACAACCGGTGATCAGTAGCTACCATTTGTCAACAGAATTAGCTGCGTATCGCCTTTCTCGTTTCTGTATTAACTTGTGGCATTTTCAGTTTATTTCTGTTCTCAATGCGATCTCCAGCAATGTATTCACTAACTAACTTACATATAACAGTTTACAGTTTATCGGAACGCCAGAAATTGTTTTTTGTTTCATTATAACCTCCCTGACAACCTGCGCGGACCTAGGCTGGAAGGCGTCTAAAGTGGTTAGGTCGGGTGATCTTGCAGGCCACATCATTGTTCCCATCCGTCATCCCAAATGTCGCCTATGAGGTATCACTGGTTTTAGAAAAGTATGTAGATTTCAAAAATGTGATGATATACAGGAGGTTTCATTTGCAACTAGATATATATTTTTATTTACTTATTTGATTGAAAATGTTTGGGTTCCCAAAAAATTTGATTTTTGTTACCATATTTGCAGGGACTTGAAACTAGAGAACCTGCTGCTAGATAAAGACGGTCATATCAAAATCGCCGATTTCGGCCTCTGCAAGGAAGACATCACCTACGGTAGAACGACGAAGACATTTTGCGGTACCCCGGAATATTTGGCCCCGGAAGTTCTCGAAGACAACGATTACGGTCAAGCCGTAGATTGGTGGGGTATCGGAGTTGTCATGTACGAAATGGTGAGTTGCGATAATTCTTCGGATAGATTCATGAAAATTAAATGTCGACCTTTGGATACCTACAGGTGCAACCCAGACATTATAAATAACGGACTGGCGTTTATGACAGTTTTCCATATAACACGATGCCGAATACATGAGAGAGAGAAAGGATATGCACATTGAAGTGATATTGTGAAGGACAGAATGATTTTATATACTTGAATTACTCTATCCTTCTTAACCTCTCTTTATCTGCTACATTGAGGAAAGGATTCGCTTGGAGGTTATACTTGAAGTATTCTATCTTGCTCACTCAGTAGTCCTCTTTCTCTTAGGGCCAGTCCATTCTATGGTGCAACCTTAAGGTAGGACACCACCTTGCTAGGATATTTTCACAAGTGTCTTTCCAGGAACAACACGATATAATGGCCCTTGGCCTCTTTCTGAACCACCGAACACTTCGATAAACATACCTAGATTCACAATTGCCTTGAAAATTTTGTGTAGACGCCCATAGTTGTCTGATACTCGCGTTCGGAAAGTTTCAAATTTGTTTGGTTTTGCATTTTGTAGATAGTTATGAAAAATTTCCCTTATTTTTCATGCTCTTTCCTCTGAATAAAAAAGAGGACATAAAATAAAGAAATAGCGCAAGAAAAAAATCCCTCCATGGTATTAGCCAGGGGTGCAGTTGTTTTCTGATAGGCGTTAGTCCGACAACCTACAGTGTAGGTGGGTTGAGGCTGGCCTGAAAAAAATGTTCATTTAGGATGAAGGCTAAAGAGCAGGATTTCACATCCTCGGTGCGAAAGACTGAATTCCGCCCTTTCACCAAAATTTGTTAATTTCTGGTGAATAAAGACATTATTATTATTATTATTATTCCTTCCACAAAGTGAATCATGTTTTTATATTGCCCTTCGTGTATCGCACAAACAAAAAACTTTCTTCCCATTCCGATTCCATACATCAGTTACAATGGAAATATTCGATGTAATATGCTGTTACCAATCTCAGTACCTAGGTGTAGCAAAAAGTATCTCCAGACAGGGGTGTTAAACATCAAGCATCTTTACCTGCATAGGAAATAATAAATGCAGTTGGTTCTTCACCTAAGGAAAAAGAAACAAATAGTTGGGCGCCAAATTGCAATAAGCTTGTTGGTTCTGTGCCCTGTGTAGTGGGTTTCATGTATCCTCTCTGAAAATTATTTGTGGATTATATGAGTGCTCCAAGAAGTTGGTTGTTTGATAATTTGATAAAATTCGCAAACAACCACATATAGATACCTATCAGACAATTAACTTTCCAACAAGGCATACAATTGAGGAGGTAGTTTAGAAAAAAGACCCGATGCCTAATTCGATCAAAAGCTTTTGAAATTTCGAGTGCAACCATAAGCCAATAAGTCACTGGTTGATATTTGATGGCAAAATCCGTATTGTCGATTATCAATTATTCCTTATTTCTCTAGATATATGATAAGTCACTGGTTGACCTTTGATGGCGAAGTTGGTATTGTCAATTATTCCTTATTTTTCCATATATGATAAGTTTCATATCAATTGATTTTCCCCTGACTTTCTTGGTTCCTTGAGACTTCATGCCCTTAGCGAACTCATCCATCCAGCAGTGCTTAATCTTTGTATCGATTCGATTGTAAATAATACCTCTTTCCAAACTGCCTTTTCTCCAAGAAACCGTTAAACGGCATATTATTATCCCTTCGACAGATGTGCGGCAGGCTGCCATTCTACAACCGAGACCACGACGTCCTGTTCACGTTGATAATGATGGAGGAGGTGAAATTTCCGAAGAATCTTAGTTTCGAAGCCAAGGACCTGCTGGCGGGTCTGTTGGTGAAGGATCCCGCTCGGAGATTGGGAGGCGGACCCGACGACGCGAAGCAAATCATGGCGCACCCGTTCTTCAGCAGCATCAACTGGAAGGACTTGGAACAGAAAAAAGTAAGTGGAAACGTCTTCGACGGTCGGAGGAATGCTCGGGATTGGGTCGAATGATCGATTGAGCTAGTTTTTCGTGGGCAACGTTTCGACTTTCATGAGGTCATCCTCAGGGCGTTACAAGGTGGATTAGAATATTGTACACATGGAGATGTGTGTGTGTGTGTAGTTACTTTTTATTGGCAAGCACTGAATCAAGATAAAATGCCGGAAACGTTATATTGAAATAAATTCCTAGTACAATCCTGGAATATATTGGACCACGACCAAAGTAAAAACACCTAGGAATAAATTTTAGTGTAATAAACACATATAATAGGTGTTTTTTTTCCTCTTAGTATTCTTCACATGGATTGCTGGGCACATACGTTATTATTTCTGTGCCAAGTTGTATTGGACAAGCTGTATTTTTATCTAGTTTTTTTTTATCAGCAGTTCATTTCAAATAAGGAAGGATGATGAAGGTTATCGTATACGGTGTGATGCACGTATTTGGTACAGAAAGGGGGAAGGGAAGTGCTTGGATACGATATGATAGAAATTAAAGATAGATGAAAGAGACAGAGTTAAAAAAGGTGAATTACAAGATTAGGAAAGATACGGTGCAGAACTGAGATTGAGAGTTGAGACGAGTGCAGAGACATCGGTACAGAGTAATTCTATTTTTGAGAAGACTATAGGAAATATTAGGCGCATGAGATAAATAGAAAAAGTGATAAATAGGTCACCCAGAGCTAAGGAATCTTGAAATTAAGTAAGTTATTTATTATCCCAAGAAACATTACATGTTTATAATTAGGGAATAATTATAAGCACAAAATCATTCAAGAACTATTTGAAGTGGAAAAAATAGAAATATGTATAAACGAACATACTAAAGAGCAGTCAAAATTGAAATTGCTTCGAGCAAAGGTCAATTGAAGAAAAAATAATTAAATAAATAAAAGTAAAGAAAAAACAAGGGTAAGAAAATGTTTTTTTTTTTCTAAATAGTTATTAGCTGAACAAAAACTTTTTCAAACTCTGCTTGAATTTTATTGTCGATCGATATTATTTTATTTCATTTGGAATTGAATTATATATCATGACATCGCTATGATATATTGATTTTTTGCCAATATCTGATTGAATTTAATTCTTTGCCAATAAATTTTTTTGTCTCGTAGAGTGATTGTGAATATGACAAATTTCGTTGAAAATAAGATTAGATTTTTTTTAGCATTGTCTCCGATAGCATGGATAAAACAGCTGATTTTGAGTTTATGAAGAGAATTTGAGAATTTAGGTCCAATTGTTTTTTTTCTTTTTTTTTATATATGCAGATTCACACGAAAGGTGATGGTGAGGTGAAAGTCCTGTGATGTATAAGTTTGATGTCGATAATTTGTAAATACACTTGATTGATTTGTATAGTTTTGAGAGGTTTCATTATAGGTACCTGCCGTACCTAGACAGAAATGAGATAATGTAGTTGTCAATAAATAAGTCCAAAATAAATATTTTTCAAAATTTTCTGAAAAAGGTAGTGTCTTATACTGAAAAGAATTCCAATAAGAGGAGATACTTTCTTCGTCAATATATAAACCTAAGAATCCAATTGTTTCTGTATATTTGATAGAATTTTTATTGAGAATCATTGGATCAGATTGGGCGTTGACTACCCTCTTAGCTATGTTCATATATGAGGACTTATTGGAATTGAGTGTTCATTTATGTTGATGTAACCAAATGAGAATTCTATCCAAATAAGATTGCATATCAATTTTGATTTTTTCATAACTGACCGAAAAATATATGATGGTGGTGTCATCGGCAAATAACTTGACTCTTCCCTTCAACATCACATCTGGTAATGAGTTTATATAAATGAGGAATAAAAGCGGACCGAGTATTGATCCTTGAGGTATATCACTGGAAATATTTTGAAAGGAGCTTTATTGATCATCTATATTCTATATAAACACTGTATTCGAAGAGATAACCTCTGATTCCTATATCGAATAATTTTTTTATCAGTATGCTGTGGTCAACGGTAATTGGAAGAAACAATTGGAAAAGAGGGACAGAAACGTCTAATAGGTTTAGTCGATTTTACACCTAAAGCATAAAAGATCCAGGTAGTGCCGAAATGATAGGGAAGGCGTAGAGATAAGAGCGAGAGGAGAGTTGAGAAATGATGCGTAAAATTAGGAGTGTAGAAGCAGGGTTGGGCTGATTAAAATCATGATTCAAATCGCTTGCTTTTTAAAATTCACAAGCAGATAACAGCATAATATAAAAGTTTTCTCGAAGATCAAAAGGAGTATCTACTTTCAGCAAAAACAACAAAAAAGAAGTACATAATTCCAAATTCTTGAACTGAACGTAACACCTAAATTTTATTACTGTATATTTTCAGTCTATTCATTTTTGTTATACAATTTGAACCAAAACACGAGTTCTCCTCTTTTTTCTATGCCTAATCTGTTTCTAATATCCGAGTGTACAACTAGCGAAATGCGTGAAATTGTTAGGCAACGTCAATTTATAGGTTGAGTAGGAAAACAAGCCTCGTCAGGAATATTCTTGCAAAAAGCACAAAAAACGCGTTCGTGTTCGTGCCTCACTCGGCACTGTATAGCGAGTGTATAGGACAGAAGAAAAACAAATCGCGACAAGAATTTTCTTACAAGAAGCGCGACAAATGCGTTGTCACAAGTTTTTGAGCCGCAAACTCTATTAAAATTTTTAGACATACATTAAAATAATCAACAATAATTTCAAAATATCAAAATGTTCAAATTTCATATTCAAATTTAAAAAATCAGAAAAATCAAATAAATCGTGATTTTTTTTTTAAATCAATGACTTTTGATTTTTTTCAATAAAAATCAGATTTTGCCCCACCCTGTGTAGAAGTGAAGGACTTGACACGCTGATGTTGAACAGGGCAATGCCCACACTGAGAGTGTAAGTTGAGGATGACGTGTAAGATTAAATGAAGAAAAGGTCGAGGAATAAGGACCTAGAGCTTGTAAGAGGAACGCATAATATCTTGTATATAGTTTAAATCGGGTTAATAAAATAGTACAGAGCTGGAAAAAAATGAGACTGAATATATAAAATAAGTTGGCAAAACCAAAATAAAAACAGAGTTAGCGGAGATGATGAAGAGCGATTAGTAAAGCTAAGATGGGGAGAGCGATAGAACAGAGGGAAAATATCAGTTTTCTCTGTTCGGTTTGTCAGACGAGAGGAACTTTCTTATCGAGTTCTGTCATATTTCATCAGAGATAGTGAGTTCTCACGGCCGGTAACTGATGGATTGTCGAGTGTTTCCGGGTTTCTAAGTGGTGGTCTGTATCTACGGTAGGCATTTCCAAAGGTGATGCGGCATTGGTGGAAGTGTCCAGATGCACCCAAAACATCAAGGACCAAAAGCATGCAGACCCCAGCTTGGAAACCCGAAAACGCACGACGATTCATACGTCATGATTTTTTTTTCAGATTCCCCCGCCCTTCAAGCCGCAGGTGACGAGCGACACGGACACGAGATACTTCGACTCTGAGTTCACGGGCGAGAGCGTCCAACTGACGCCTCCCGACACGAGCAGGCCTCTCGGTTCGATACAGGAGGAGCCGTACTTTCCGCAGTTCAGCTTCCAGGATCTGTCGTCGACTTTGGGTAGTTCGGCGTACATCAGCGGGAGCATGACGAGCGTGGCGCCCATGCAGTGACTTTCCGTAAACTCATAGGTGAGTCCGCGGAGGCGTTGAAGTGTGAAGTATTTTTTTTTATTTTTTTCCGACTCAGTTGGAATTGTATAAATTCTACTTAGTACTGTTTGAACGTCATTATTTGTGGTGGATAAATATTTCGTCCGTAGGTTTTTGGGTTCCTAACCTACCACAACCTGAAAAAAAAAACAAGAATTAATATTGGAATCTATGCAAGTATAGAAGTAATGATTTTTTTCTACTTAATAATATGGAGTTTTATAATTTGGAATAGGGGAATTTCTTGATTCAAACTTACTAACTCTAAATTTCATAATCCTAACTGAGTTCGTCGAAAGTTAATAACATTGAGACTTTGTATTTAATAAAATCAACTCATTCGGAATTTCATAATTATCAATCAATCAATCAATCAGTTTATTCGTAATTCAATTCAATGCTACATAGGTACAAAATGTATATATACCCTTTCTTTAAATAATATTCTTAGGTAGTAATGTTACAATTCTTTGTTCAATAGCAATTATAAAATCTTAAGAGGGTATGTTAAAATTTTTACTAATTTTCTATAAAGGAATATCATGAACAGTCAAACAGTTTCGAACTGGTATGAGACTGATCATGAACTTTATATTAATTACATATTTCTTTGAATAATATTTTTTTCAGAATTACAAAGAAACAATAAAAAGAAAAATAAAACAAAATCTTGAAACAAAGAGAGAATCCATCGAATTTTATTTTCTCATTTGGAGAAAATATTTTTTAATTTTGATTTTAAATTCATTTATATTTCTACAATCTTTTATATCATCGGGTATTTCATTGAATTTTGAGAGTGCTTCATGAGTGAACCTTTTCTGTCCAATTACAGAGTTTGCGGAATCAAGGTGGAACAAGTTATGTTGTCTTGTAAGGTGATTATGAATTTCTGAATTCTTGATTAATATAAAATTAGATTTCATCATATTATTAATAATAAGATATGATACTTTCAGAGTATCCATTTCATAATGCTCATCCAAAGAAAATGTGTTTGTAATTGAATAAAGTTGATGTGTTGGAGTATCAAATGGTAGACGATATAGTACTTTCAGAGCTTTCCTGTATAGAGCAGATATTTTATTAAAATTATTTTTAGAACAAGATCCCCATATATTAATTAAATATTTGATTCTACTTAGAATATGTGAGTATAAAAATATATTTGCTATTTTGGGATCCAATTTGGGACATCTTCTTAGGGCACCAATGATGGGAGATATTTTTTTTATTAGATTTTCAATATGTATATCCCACTTCAATTTATCATCAATCCAAATGCCAAGATATTTCTTCAAAGATGTTTGTTTTAATTGCTCATCTTTTATTTTTATATTCAAGTTGATATTTTGTTTATTTTTTTGTTGAAAAATCATATATTCAGTTTTCTTAGAATTAACACAGAGGAGATTGGAATAAAGCCATTTTTCAAATTTTAGTAAGTCCTCGTTTATCGTTTTTTCTAGAATTAAAGGGTTTTTATTTGCAAATAAAAGCACTGTATCATCCGCGTATATGGTATAATGACAAGATAAATTGATTTGGGACAGATTTTGTATGTATAATAAGTATAAAATGGGACCTAAAACCGACCCCTGGGGAACTCCTTTGTTAATATTCAATCTATCAGAGTCCACGTTATTAGTGTAGGTCCTTATAGTTCTTTTCTCAAGATATGATTTCAAAAGGTCATTTACAATACCTCTAATACCAATAGATTCTAAGTTCTTGATAAGTATTGAGTGGTCAACCGTATCGTGTCTCAAAATTCACTAATTACGACAGAGATCACCGGAATTTCGATTCAATATTTAAAAATTTCACATTGTTTTTTCTGAACTTTAGTAGCTCATTAATTCATGATTCTGATTTAGTATCTCGGGAGTTCCATCGTTCAGACAGACTCGGTATCACAGAATTCCACAATCACGGCTAGTACTTCGAATTTCAGTTTGCTTTTTCTGATTTTATAATTTTAATTTGGTAGGTGAAAATTTGGTAATTCTGACTTAGTGTCTCAAAATTCACCAATTCCCCCTGAATTTCGACGCAATTTCTCGGAATTTTACAACTGCGGCTTAGTACCTCGGGATTTTATAATTTCAACTTGGTTTTTCTGATTTTATAATTTTAATTTGGTAGGTGAAAATTTGGTAATTCTGACTTAGTGTTTCAAAATTCACAAATTGCGCCTGAATTTCGACTCAATTTCTCGGAACTTCATAATTCACTCTAGTATCCCCCAATTTTGAATTTTATTATTATGACAGAGTATCTCGGACCTTCGCCATCCCGACTGTCTCGGGATTTTAAAATTTCAACTTAGTAACTCACAATTTCATAATGGAGAATATACCTAAAATTCAAATTTGTCTCGAATCTTCATTATCGTCATATTAGTATCGATAGGAAATTTTTCGGGAGTAATTACACAAGTGCTTCGAAATTACCGATAATTTTCCATGAAAGCATGTTGTCTAAAAACTGCATGAGTTTATTTTCATATTTTGTCGAAAGAGCCCGACTCCGAAGGAGGAGGGCTCTTTTAGCAAAATATGAAAATAACCGAATGCAGTTTTTTTACTGACAACATGCTTGAATGGAAAATTATCAGGTTTATTTTGATGCACGAGTGTAATTCGGTAGAATATTTCCGGAGTTGAAACAACGACGTTTAAAATTCAGTATTTATGCCTGTCAAGATGACAAATGTACATTTTAACAATCGTTACTATAGATAAACGGACCGAGCGGGTCTTTTTCGATACCTACCGGGTATTTACCAGCCCGAAAATGTCCCGCCGGGAATTTATCGCTGTAATTGATCGATAATGTCCCGCTTCATATGGGATTTTCAACATGCGATGGAAATATTCTCATTCAATTATTTAAACCCATAAAATATGAGAAAATCAAAGAATAATGAAGGAAACTAAGTTAGAATTATTAAAACTATTATGGCACCACTAAGTCTTCCTATGAGTCTGTTGTTTTATGGCGCTTTTTTTGTTGTTGCATATATACAATCAAATGGACAATAAAATAGCTGTCATCACCTAGTCATCTTTTGCTATCATTTATCATTGATTTCTACATCGAAATTAACACTCTCATTCTAAAATATTAATCCCGAACATTATTTTTAATTCATATACTAATTCATTTCATCGTGACTCAGGACTAAACATTGCACTTAGTAAATCTGAATATTTTTTCTTTCAGTTCCAGGTACTTACATGGGATGAAATCCACTAGACCGTAAGATATAAATCGTCATCATTTCTGCGATGACATTTTATATACGATATGTACATAAAAAATTAAATTAATTATTCGTTTTAGCGAACAGTTGTACTATCACTAAAAAAAAAATGTACATATATATTCAAATGAGGCAAGTAATTTATCGACGGTGTGTAGGTGAATAGGAAATTCAAAGACAGCGTACGGAAACAATTGTGAAGTGGTTGGGATCGGACGATGCCAACATATTAGATAGTCTTTGATGTTTCATCGATAACCCACAATGAGTTGAATTATTAAGAAGGTGAATCGATCAATCGCGCGACTTATTCATCTTGATATTTTTTTGCGATTAGCACCCATAAAATGAATGTGAATGAGCTCCGAAACATAATTCTTCGCGAATTGTTTTGAAAAATTTGGACTTTCAGTTCAAATGCTGGTTATCATCATTGGAATTTCTACTTATCGAAATATCCCCCGAATTCCCGTTTTTAGAAATCATTCTTGTGGCATTGTTGTTATTATTTGCCTAGTTCAACTTGATTAAAAAAATATATACACATATACAAATATATATACACAAATTTATACAAATATACACGAAAAATCGTACATCAGCGATGGTGAGGCCTATAGCAATTTATTTGACTGCAAGGGCTTCTTTGAACTTTGTTGAAAAAAATATATCTCTAAATTGGAATTTTTTATCAATCGAGATTTTCTATAGTTTTCAACCACCTCCATTGAAAAATTTAAATAGCTCCCGCGGCCTGCTAAGGGTAAACTCGGAATGGAGATGAAAAAATTTAACTGGAGGTTGTGAACGTACGTTCGCATCATAAAACTTTTTTTAAACATTTGTCCAAACATGATTATGAAAGATTATCTTTGCTGAACCAAAATATTTATTAAATTTGAGTTCTTTTTCAACTGAAAAATCGCTGTTTCATTCGTTTGTCAATTCTATTCCTTCAAGATTTAGGAGAAATAGTAAAGAGTTTTCTACTTGATTGAAGCAACTTTACATTTACACCTCTTTTCCGAAAATGTTTCGCAGGCTTAGATTATTTTTCACTGCTGGTTTCCTCGTTCCTTTTTTTCTGTTCACTATATTTATATTTCATGTTATCGTTGTTATTAAGAGTAATGCTTTTGAAAGACTACTACTAGTGTTATAAAGTGAACTCAACCCCTTCGATGATCCATAGTTTCTATGCCTTATAATCGCCCCAATTTCACATCGTATAATTCTAAAAAGAAAATCCAATAAGGAGAAAGGGTAGAATATCCCGGAAGTATGCATTCACGTGAAAACAGCACAACGTAATGTATAAATGACTCCTGGGTAACTCCTGAACTTTTTTTTTGCAAGGATTCCATTTTGCTATTTGACATATAGTTAGGCCGCACTATATACAATCCTGTTAGTCAATCATTCTAAAATTGTCAATCCAGTTAAGAATTGGTTACTTGGGGAACTTTTTCTTCTATTTATGGAAGAAGTAGACCTCATTTATCCGCGATGAAAAGGCTGCTATCTCGAAAAAAAGTATCTCGATAGTGACACATAGTCACTTCAAACTGACAGTGTCATCTTTTTTATATTAAACGTCAATTACTCAATACTGCCAATAGTTCGTTTTGCGACAAAAAATCTGACGATTCCAAATTGAGATTTTTGATTACGTACTAAAGCTCAATGTTATCTTGCCTATAACCACTGTCAGTTTGATGCTGAAGTTAAATCGATCAGTACAAATGATGAAGTTATGAATCCTTACCAAGGTGGAAACCGAAGTAATATTATTTACCCTGAACACTGCCAAGAAGCATCCCGGAAAACTTTAAACGTATTTTTTTCTTGTGTTGTTTATTAATTAGCCTGGAGCTTCAGATATGATAATACATGTTGGCGTTGTAGGTCCCGAACATGACTATTGCTTGTATTGCTCAGTAATCAAACTAGTTTTTTTGGTAAATGGTGTAGCTTTTTTGTATATTAACATACTTCCTGAGGTTAATCATGGATTACATATATTACAGGAATTGTTTGTAAATACCAAAATAATTTATTCGTTTTGTAATCCTATTTTCGAATATAAATTATGAATATTTCAAGAGGGTTTTATTTACATCCAAATTTTCAGGTATTGGGGGTCTTGTTTCAGATCAAAAGGTATGTGGAACATATTTTGTGTCAGTTTAGCACACAAAAAGTGGGCTACAAGAATTTCCATGATAGCTTTGGGGTGAAGGAGTGGAATAATCAGAAAATGTTCTTTATAAAAGTTTTGAATTTAGTTTTTTTAAAATTGTTACTACTTATGAAAGTGTAGCTTATCAAAGTTATTTTGTCAAATGGAACGTGTTTTGCTTCCCATATCTCTTGAAAAAATTCTCTATTTTCAACAAAAACTCCATTAAAATGTTTTGTTCTCATGATGTTCCAGAAATGTAGTCTTTCCATTGCCAAATAATGGCCTACCATTTGAGAGTACTTTTCAAAAACACAAGGTTATATCGGAAAATATCAAGTGGAAAGATGATTATTTCTAACCTGAAAAAAAAAACAAAATAAACTTCCTCAGCAAAGAATTCAATAATCTTAACGAACTTTGCGATCCTTTGTTTTCCGAATATGCTGGATTTTGCCCTGGAAAGAAAATCAATGGTTTCTTAGTTCAAAAAAGTTGAAAACCAACTATTTTGATCGTTTTTGTATCAGCTCTTCGATCATTGAAAGAATCTGAGATCATTTTCTTCAAAACTTCTGCACAAGTATCTGTAATTGAATATCTGGCATGACATTTGCCAATGAAGTAGGTTTTTTTTTCAGATATGCCACAGCTTTGCCTTTGTGAAATGCGCATTGCAAAGCAAACAATTGCTTAGAACCAAAGATGAATCTTTCCAATACAATGTACTGTTGCCCAAAATAATCTTATCAACGTTGTCATTAGAAAACTTGTCAGGTTTCGAATGCACCAACAAGAGAATGAAGTTAAGAACAAATTTTTACTTTTATGAAAAAAATAAAAAAATTATTAAACGTTTTATTCAAGCACAGAAAGGTAGAGAGTCCATCAAAAAGAGCTACTCATATTAATCGCCTTTTATTTCTATTTTTGTATACCAAGCATATGGAAATTGTATCAATAGATAGCATACATAGGAGATGTTATCTACACAATAAAGCAAAATAAAGTGTTGTTTGAAGAAAAATTTCACTCACCAAGAAAAAATTTCATTCAAGCCCAGAAAAGATCTTGTTGAAGAAAATTGTCTCCTGAGCTCCTCAGTGGGCAAATGGATAAATTATGGAACACTTTCACTAGATACACTAAACTAAAAATTAATAAATTTTTCCGAAAAATTCAACTCTGAACTATTCATCAAATAATTGACATTTTGGTGACATTCATTCTCGTGATAACCAAACCAGCCGATATAATGATATAGTACGTATTGAAAGTAGCTTTAATCAAATCAGGATTATCAGTAGATCATTTTCCTTTTTAAAGGTTGACAAAGATAGAAGGTGAAGTTACTACAAGAAAAGGGAATTTTAGAAATGTGCTTCAATTCAATGAAAATTATTCGGAAGTGATTTGGTTATAGCTACTTTTTATACATAGCAAACAAAAATTTGATCTTTATGAATTTGATCTTTAGTTTCAAGGCTCGTGTCCACTAGCAATTGAATTTGCCTAGAATACTCTCACAAGTCACTTGCAATGCGTGTAAACAGCACCGCTAGAGGAAGTTTGCTGAAAGTTTATACTTCCCGACTTGTTAGAGCTTGTAGTGTACACGGCTAATCTAAGCAAATTAGTTTGCACTTTATTATTTCGATACTGTTTCGAAATATTTGTAGCAAGTTGTGAGATTTTGTGAACTATTTTAAACTTTTGTTTTTTTCCAATCTGAATTGAAATTCTGATTTTTTCACAAAAATGGAGGAACTACGTGTTTGGAATAGAGAAGAAACTCCTCTGCTAATTGAAAATTTTGAACTGTACCCAGAAATATGGAATGTACATTGCAAAGATTTTGAAAATAGAGTAAAAAAACGAGGCGCATTTCAAAAATCAGCAAACTATTCAACACATGAACATGAAATTCAGCGCAAGCTACATAATTTGAGAACACAACTGAATCAGGCGTGGAGAAAAATTCTAAAAAAAGGGGGGGACGGGGGACAAATGGATTGTATAAAGGCACGTACAAATTTTTTGATTCTTGAAAATTCATATTAGCTGTAAACGCTCATAGCCCTACAGAAGATAATCTGGTAAGTTTAAAGTTTAATTTCTATTGCAAAGAAAACTTATGTAATGAAAATAAAAATATTTTTTTATGTTCAGTACAGGTGTGGTGTTATTGAAATAATATATACCTGTTGCTAAAAAGCGAAGTATTAAGGATAGACGCTCTTCTGTTGGAATGGCTTCTCGCATTTTGGTATCTTTATTATATATTTTTTCTTTCACCAAATTAAGCAAATAATCAAAATCTTCCGCAGACATACGTAAAAAAAATTTTAACTGCTGAGGATCTTCCGTTCTCAATTCAGAGAGCAGCTTCTCATGTATGCCTAACGTAGATCTAAGCTGATTCCGTTTTCTGACCCAAATTTTTCTACGCTTTTTGTCATTTTCCTTTTTTTTTTTTTTCTTTTCCCAACTGAATATATGTTACAACAGCAGCAGCCACTCGCTGGGACGACATTTTTCTGGAAGTGCGTGTACACGTTAACTCGAGCAAACGAACTTGCTAGAGTAATTTGCCGCAATAAATTTCAAAACAGACTACAGTGTAGACACGCCGGCAAGTACTTGGAGAAAAAACTTCCGCAGGTTACTTGCAAGTGGACCCGAGGCTTTAGGCTAGAAGTCACAGCTCATTAGAGGCACCCACCACGGCGTCCACTCGTTGTCGACAGGTGGAAGCCGCGTTATCACCAATAGCGGAGTGGGCAACGAGTGAACGCCGAGTGGTCAACGAGTGGACGTCGCTTGGTCCACGAAGTTTTGAGTATAGTCTGTTAACAATTGGCACTCGTTCTACAAGTTTTTCTTTATTCATTTTGAAAGCAAAAACGACACATCATACACGTTCGAAAGAAAGGCTGGAAATGAATAAGGGAGGGTGGGGAGAGCGGCGCATCGCCAAGTATCGTCATTCGCGGGCAGCGCGCGATCCACTCGAGACCCGCACGTTGGCAACGCAAGGCAAGCATGCGAGTTGTCACCGAGTGGTCCACCCGACGTCCGCGCGTGGAGGGCTTGCGACCGAGGCTAGCCGCAAGAGGCGAGGCGGTGCCGAGTGGGTGCCGGGTGGCTCTAATGAGCTGTGACCTTCAGACTTTATATTCGGGCAAAATTTCCGTTTCTTAACAACTTCTCATAAAATTATCCTATTTTTTCCTGCCCTGAATTCTGTTTAATCAGGAGACAATTTTAATGCATGTAAGTTGTTTATCGAACACACACCAACTTTTAAAGGTATCCAAATATCAGCTTCACAACTGAAAAAATTGACAAATTGTTGCACACTAAATGGATCTCACTGTATAAAAATCTGCGGCAGGTAAATTTCTTAGTGTTAGAAAATATATAATCTCTTCAACATATATTTCAAAAGAAGATAGTTTTAAAAGTCCCAGGACCAAAATGGATGCCATTCATGAATGTTCCAAATCCAGAGTATGAAAATGAACCATTGAGTTAGGATTCAAGCTAGAATAAGACAGTACGACATTGACATATTATAATCTGTCAATGGAGATATTTTTATTTTTACAGTGACCCTAATACACCGTCGTACTAGCACTAACTCGAGGACTAACGTTACAAGATTTTAAAGTTATTGGAAATGATGTGACAGAATTATGAACATAAACCAATGACATTACAATTAATACCAGCCATCACGACAGCACAGTTGCACAATGCGGAACACATTGGAGAGAAGGGATGTGCACATTAAATAGATATTGTGAAGGAGAGTATAATTTATACTTTATATAATTATACTTATATTATTACTCTATCCTCCACAACCTCTCATCTGCTACAGCTAAGAAGGAATGCATTAAATTATTTCTCGAAGTGTTACTTCAGTTAACGTTTATTGATCCAGTCTTTTCTCCCCCAAGAGCAGTCCGTTAGCTGCAATCATATAAACCTATTATTAATCTGCCGTCGGGTTCGCAGGAATGCGAGCTTTTGATTATATCTCTTTAAAATCAAGAACGCAAGATAGCGAGAATTTGGGCTTACACTTTTCCATGGGGTTTTCTGTTTGAAAGCATACAATGTGTTCCAACCAGGTGCGGATTCAAGGGGGGGTAATAGGGTAATTACCCCCCCCCCCGAATTGCGAATACTTTTGAACATGTTTATTTAACACGGGCGCGAGGGCGCTAGTAGTTTCTCCAACGCGGGCAAAAAGGTAAAATGCCGCCTTTTTCTTCATAAACTAGTTGATTTTACAGCTCATTTTATTAATTGATAGATGGCGGCACACGGCACAAGTTTATAGAAGAAAAATACAAAAATGGAAAAAAATATTTGTAATAAAGATTTGTTCGTCCAAATGCTGCAAATTTTGCTAATTTTTTTCTCTTATATTTTCATTTTGTACTGAATTTCGCGTTTTCTAAAAGTTTTACTGGATCTAATCCGTACCGAATTCAGTACAATTGTACCGGAACGGCAACACTGAGAACGTGTTGATTGATCCATTGAACGACCACTAGAACGAGAACTGGAAAGAAGCTTTTCGGCATTGCGTCGTTTAAAAACTTGGCTGCGGCCACGAATGCATATCCATAGGGACTTTGAACTTGACGTCGAAAAAATCATACACAGATTTGCTAACGCATACCAAAGAAAATGTGAGTTAATGATAAAGTAATCAAGATAAACCTATTTGTGATTTTCAAGTTTATTTTTATATATTTTTTCTCTTATTTTCATGTTTTGAGAGTTTTTTGTTATTTCTTAAATAAACGAATGATTCAGTGATAAAAGTATTTACCCCCCCCCCGAAAAATCTTCCCAGATCCGCGCCTGGCTCCAACAAAGGAAAATTCTGGTTTAAACGAACCCCACAAAGGTAACCGTTTGTTTCAGCTTCAAGTTACCTTTTTCAACGGCAAACTGTGAAAAATTGGTCCAAAAAATCGGTCACTGCCGCCTGGTCTAAAACAGCAAACCACGTGTAACAAAAAACCCCGCCAACTGATTGTCAAACTAGGACCTAAATAAAAAACGTCCACTCCTTAGAATACTTATATTAGCGAATGGTCAAAGGAAGCTTGCCTATAAACATGTCCAACGGATTAAAAATACAATCAATCATAGAAAAAGTACACTCAAAACGACTGTGCAGCCATATCGTCCGCGCAAATCCCCAGCAAGGCCAAATCGTCGTCCGGGGGCAGTGGCGGCGGCTCCAGCGGCATACCGTGCGGGTGCGGCGGAGGGGGCGGCGGAATAGGCTCCTCCTCGTACTGATACATATCGTGCTGCTGGTACATCATCCCCCCGTATCCATGATAGTACTGCCCCAAGGCGTCCACACTCGCTTCCCCACTACCGTATAGCACCTCGTCGTCGCTCAGATTGGCCGCTTTCTCCGGCTCGCTCTCGATCTTGGGAGGGGGCGGGGCTTTGGGCGTCTCCTCCTTCTTTTCCACCGCCACGTGGCTGATCTTGGGCGGCTCGGGCGCCACGATAGGCTGCGCGACTACGGGAGGCGGAGGTGGGATGTTCAGAGGTGGGATGGACGACAACTTAGGGAAGCAAACGACCTCAGGATTGGGCATGAACGCTCGGGGCAGATTGCCAGGTTCGAAGCGCGTCCTGCGCGGCTGATCGTACCCCTGCTTCTTGATCTCCTTCGTTTCCTCCCGTTCTTCGGGCGCCTTCGCTTTGTTCTTGAACAGCGGCATCCTGCCTATGAACGGCAATTTCTTGTAGCTGGGCGGGCCGGGCGGTTTTTTGGTTTTGGTGCTGCCGTTTTCGTCGTGTTTTCGGTCGCTGCTCCTCTCCGAGCTCCTCCTGCTCTTCTCCAAGCTGCGGCTGCGACTCCGAGAGCTGCGGCTCTTGTGGCTGCTGCGGCTTTCGCTGTCTCTCTTGTGCCTGCAAAATGGAAAACGGTTGGTAAGTATTCCTCGGCAGTTCGACACAACACGTAGAACGACGCTCTGACGTTTCATTCATTATTTCCAAAAATAATTTAAGCTCTTGTGATATTATAAGTGACTATTTTGTCAGTTACGTTTCGTTTTTTATGAATTCAGAGATTAAATGAACAAATTTGGTAAAACGCATGGGCGACGTTTCGGAAGCAAGTCTGCCCTTTTTTTCCAAATTAGGTTTGAAAAAAAGAGACAGATTGCTTCCGAAACGTCGCCAAGGGAAAGTGTAAGCATTTTTTAATAAATTTATTAAATCTTCAAATTAATAAAAATAAAATAATTGACAAAATAGTCTCTAAAATTTGTATATTTTTGATATTGCAGTTACGTATGGGGGTAAATATACCAATTTGCCCAAAGAACAGATATTATGAGAACTCAAAACTTTTTCCTTTTCATTTCTATGGGAGAGAAATCCAAAAAAATGGAATCCAGTTCAAAATTATCACGACACGTTTGTTATACCGTCCGACGCCAGCTATTTTCCGATAGCAACCTGCCCGCGTACGACGACGGCGGCCCCAACCGAAAACTCACCTACTACTATCCTGTCTATGGTACTTCTCGTGCCGCGTCGTCTCCTCCTCGTCTCCGGACTGCCTCCTCCTGTAGTTGTTCGCCCTGAACCTCACCTGGTGCCTCTCCCTGATCCTCTCCAACTCCTCCTGCTCTCGCCTCTTCGCCTCCCTCTCCTCCTGCTCGGCCGCCTCCTTCTCCTCGCGCCTCCTCCTCTCCTGCCTCTCTCGCTCCTCCCTCTCCCTTTCCTTCTCCTTTCTGCGCTGCTCCAACTCCGCCTGCTTGGCTCGCTCTTGTTCTTGCTTCTGCCGCATCCTGTCCTTCAACTCTTCGAGCATGCGCTTCTCCTTGGCCGCCGGCTGCGACACCGTCATCCACTGGTTGATGAGCGGATCGTCGGGGACGGGAGGAGGGGGCGGAGCCGGTGCCGCGTCCCTCCTTTCCGACTCGAGTTTGTCGCGTATCTCCTTCTTCTTGTGCTCATCCACGAGCTTCTCGAGCACGCTCCACTTCGCCGACAAATCCTCCTCCATGATCGACTGCACCTGCTTCATGTTCCTCATGGCCACCCTGATACTCTTCGATCGGTCTTCGTTCTCCTCTTCGTCTTCGTCGGAACTCGTGTCGTCCGAGGACGAAGAGCTGCTGCTCGAGTCCGTCGAGTGTTTGCGCTTGCGTTTCGTCTTCTTCTTCTTTTTTTTGTCTTTTATGTTGAACGAGTCGAGCGAGTGGCGTTTGTCTTTGCTGCGTTTCTTCTTCTTTTTCGCCGAATCCGAATCGGAGGAGTCGCGATTGCCTTTTCTCGCCATCGATTTTTCGCGGTCTTTGAGCCATTCCATTTCCCAGTGCGGGTTCTGAACGACGAAGTTCTAAAAAGGAAAATTCGATCACAGCTTTACGGTCAAGCGGACGTTAGTTTGTAACACTTACGCTCGTAAGAGATGTTAAATAAAAGCTACGAATCAATTTTGATAGGGACAGCACAGAAATCGTCGAAACGAACAAAATCAAGGATTGGTTCAGTGTTGCTACATCTAACTGCCATTAGCAGGTCAATCATAATAATCATGAAGGGCAGTCGTGAAACTCTAATGTTTCCTTCGCCTTGGAAACTTTTGTCTACTCAAGTTATTCGAGCAAGCGTAGAAGTTTCCGGAAGATATCGAAAAAAAACGTCTAAAGGAAACGTCGAAGGCAGCAAGAAAACGTTGAAAGATTGTCAAAACCAAGCCTTGACATGAATTAGATGTTTTTAGCTTGTGAATCTGTTCGTTCTCGAGACATGTCCAGAATCGAGAGATCGTTCAAAATTGTAATCACCGGAATAGAGCGCGAGCTGATGAAATCATTAGTGAATACGTCGGACAAAAATCAAAATAAGAATCAAAATTGTTTTGATGAAATAGCTTTTTTGTGGGTTATATATGAAAAATGGATGATGACTATGCGTCTCTCCAAAAGCGCGGAAAAGCCATTTTTCTTCCATACTGTACTTGGAAAGAGTTAATCAAACCACCAAACCATAGGAATCTCTCCAACCCACATTTTTTTACGAAGACACGTGTTGAAAAAGAACTTATATAACGTTTTTCATTTCGCCAGAAATTCAAGGTAAGCTATATGAAATAATGAATTCTAATGAACTGCCTCATAAAATTAGATTTGATATTTGATTGGTGTTCCAATAATTGTTAAAATCTTAGCATTGTTAAATGTTATGTATTGTCTTTATCTAATACATTCATGAAATTGATAACAGTAACATCAGTCGAGTTGATGAAATGAAAGACCTTGGAAATATCTATCAGAAATTCACTTTTGCTTCACATATAGTCGAATGTTGGGCTTCATAATGAGGAAAACTAGATAATTCAGATAAATCAAGGTAATAATCACGCTATTCTATGCTTATGTGAGATCCAAACTAGAACATGGGGCGATGGTCTAGTATCCCATTTATAATTCTCACACACAGCAAATTGAAGCTGTATCAAGAAAATTTTTGAAATTCTTGTCTTTTCGCATTATAGATACCCAGCCCACAAAAGGGAATTGACTATTCTAACCTTTTGAACCAATTCAATATTATCATCATATTATCATTAAATACACGTAGACTCTTCATTACAGCAGCATTTCTATATAATTTAACGAATGATAACATGTCTTGTGTTCCGTTCCTTCAAGAAATAATTTTTTATGTACCACGACTCAACGCAAGATACGAGAAAACATCTTATTGACAAGAGTAGTAAAACAAATGTTAATCTCAAGAGCACCAGTGAATATGTGTTATAATTTTCATTTAGTATGTAACATGTGTGATATTATTGGAAGTTCCTTGAACTTTATCAAGAATTGTATCTTACATATTACATAGAACCTTTCATTCATAGATTTTTTTAAATACTTCTCGATTGTGAACGCTAATTCATTAACAATATGTCAATTGAATCTAATTATGACAAAATGGTTGAGGCTTTCGCGGCCGAGGTTATTAGTATAACTACTGCTCTTCGGGCTTGAAGGCCGTCGTTCTTTGGAATTTCTTCCTGACGTTTCGCTAGCGCGAGTGGCCAGCTTCTTCAGAGGCTTATTCATCTCCGATGACTAAACAGTTCGATTTCTCAAGGCGTATTTATATAGATGCAGGTAGTCTGGAGTCTTAATTACTTCTGTCGGGTTCGGGGAATAATCATCATTATTAGTTGCCGCACTACCTGCTGTGATTTCATTAGTTATTCTTGATTTCTTCAGAATCGGATTCCAAATTCTGTTTAGAGTCAACGCTTCTTCCTTCCTGTTAAAATTGTCCGCATGTTTTTGGATCTCTATTGCCTCCCGTACCAGTCGGCTATGGTAACCCTGGTTGGGGGCAATCAGTGTTGCATTTTCGAAGAGAATCTTGTGGTCGCCCTCACTCAATGCGTGTCCGCCACCGCCGATTTGTCGGTTTGCCCCAGCCTGCAGTTTCTTTGATGCTCTTTGAGCCTTGTACCCATGGATCTTTTCGTGGTACCGATGTTGTGTCCTTGTTTACCAACGTCCCACTGGAAGACTCTCTGAGGGAGATAGCCTGCCTGTTCCCAAGTGATATTGTCGGACTTTTTAGAGCATGCCTTACGGGAAGCTACTTTCAATGGAGGGGAAACTTCTATGAGCAATTGGATGGAGTGGCGATGGGAAGTCCACTGAGCCCAGTGATAGCCAACTTCTTCATGGAACGGTTTGAAGAGAAGGCAATCGACGCCTTTGATTTGAAGCCGACCTTGTGGCTACGCTACGTGGATGACACCTTCGTCGTCTGGAAACATGGAAGGGACGCTCTGAACCTTTTTCTGGACCACCTAAACGCTCAACACCCCAGCATCAAATTCACCATGGAAACCGAACAGAACCAGCAGATAGCCTTCTTAGATGTTCTGATTGAACGATGTGGCGCTAGACTAACCCACAAAGTATACCGAAAACCCACGCACACGGGTAGGTACCTGCACGCACTATCGAACCACCATCCCAGTCAAAAGAGAGGAGTTATATCTACCCTAACTGAACGTGCTCGAAGGATTTGTGAACCAGAACATCTAGAGCAGGAACTGGAACATCTTCAAGTGACCTTGAGGTCGAATGGGTACAGTGTATCTGAGATCAACAGGGCCATGAAACCGAAGAGTCCCACGGTTCATAACAGGGATGACTCTCAGGTAGTTGCGAATGCATATCTGCCATATATCCCGAGGGTCACTGACAGAATTGGAAAACTCTTGGGGAAATATAACATAAAAACAGTTTTCAAGCCGACCAAGAAGATCCAGCAAAGCCTCAGGTCGGTTAAAGACAAAAGAGACCCACTGTCAGCGGCAGGGGTTTATCGCATACCGTGCACCTGTGGGAAGGTTTACATCGGTACCACGAAAAGATCCATGGGTACAAGGCTCAAAGAGCATCAAAGAAACTGCAGGCTGGGGCAAACCGACAAATCGGCGGTGGCGGAACACGCATTGAGTGAGGGCGACCACAAGATTCTGTTCGAAAATGCAACACTGATTGCCCCCAACCAGGGTTACCATAGCCGACTGGTACGGGAGGCAATAGAGATCCAAAAACATGCGGACAATTTTAACAGGAAGGAAGAAGCGTTGACTCTAAACAGAATTTGGAATCCGATTCTGAAGAAATCAAGAATAACTAATGAAATCACAGCAGGTAGTGCGGCAACTAATAATGATGATTATTCCCCGAACCCGACAGAAGTAATTAAGACTCCAGACTACCTGCATCTATATAAATACGCCTTGAGAAATCGAACTGTTTAGTCATCGGAGATGAATAAGCCTCTGAAGAAGCTGGCCACTCGCGCTAGCGAAACGTCAGGAAGAAATTCCAAAGAACGACGGCCTTCAAGCCCGAAGAGCAGTAGTTATACGAATCTAATTATGTTATTTTTTCAGGATATTTCTTTTAACATTTTCTGTAATTGGGTGTTCACCTGTTGGAAATCTATCTATATATCTATAAAATGTAAGCCATCTTAGGGTATGTTTGAAAATTTGTTTGAATTTGTTTCTTTTTTTGGTAACCAGCTGACGAACGTCAGCCCTCGAGAAGTCAAAACTTGTGCGAGCAATGGATTATATTCCGCAACAACCTGTACTTCACACAGAATATATGTTGTGATTTTAGTAGCGAAGTGGATTTCATTTATCTGTTTGTTTGTTATACAGTTAGGACCAACCACCGTTACAAGAATGTGACACAATGAGGAAGATGCCTGAAATTGAAATTTGTCTCAGATATTTTTTCTCTTCAATCTTTATTATCTTCATATTATAATTAAAAGGTATTTGTTTCATGTGACATCAGACGACACAACATTGGATTTACCGGCATCGATATTCATACTGTGATAGTGGTGAAATATTTTAAACGTGTTTTCCTGAAGGGATTTCTAGTGAATCAAGAAAGTGGTGAAAGTGGTTTAATCCGAGCGCAATCGGACAATTCACAACATACATTCATGATCACAGTATATTTTGCATTAAATCTTGATTGTATGTACGCAGAGATCAGATAAGTGAAAGCTGTGAAGTAAACAGTATGATACATGATGTATTTGAGTCCATAACATAGATTAGTATTTATAAATGGCCACAGCAGAGATTTACATTATTAATCTATATTCCAATATGTTTGTAAACTAGGTTAGATTAGTTGGGAAGCGAATTTTTCACTGCCAAATAGGTAATGCAAACCTTCTAATTTACACTGAGCTGTATATAATCACAAAAATCACAATTTTGGAGATCCATTTTTCCCTTCTCATTATTTTACACCATTGTTATTCTCCTTTCGCATCGCTTGAAATAAGAAAAAGGCTTTATTGGGTGTATTTCTTAAGTGTTTTTGCTCTTCCATACCATACAATACTCAAGTAAGAAATTGTTTTAGCTTCTTCTATGGTCTGTATAGCAATTGAAACTGAAACGCTTAGGGTCAACAAACATGGGAAACGTCATTTCACATCATCTAAGGCACGCGTTTAATAGGCTCAAATTCATTCGATGTTTGGAATTTTATTTTTACTTAAAAAAGTTTGAATATTTTCAAGCCTATTTGAGTATATTTCTACGTCATGAAGATGTAAATGATTGAAGAGGGTATGCTTTAGATAGGAAAATTTGGGCCATTTCTGAAAATATTAATAAATGCTTTTGAATGCTTTTAAATCAGTCATGTAGTAGTACTTTTCTTTATCTTTTTTCAATCTAGATTAATTTATCTTACGTATAGAAAAAATAATGACTTCTTATCAGTTATTTTCAAATATTGCTTTTCAATGATTATTTGAATGATTAATTGTCAGAACTGACATTTTCTTATTAGTGTTGTTGATAACAAATAATTGCATCGTTTTCTTTTCGTTCATTTAATTGAAGTATTCGGCATATTTTTTACTTTAACGCTTTTTATATCTTTAGTTGGTTAATTTTACATGGCCCCAATAAAGTGTTTTGGTTTTTTTAAGAACTTTTGAACTTTGCTGCCCACTTACTGATCACCAACACCATCATCAATATCAAAAACTTAAAAAGCAAAAAGAGAGGAGATACTGGTGACAGTGAAAAATCGCAACAGTAATCATTTCTGATAACTGATTATACTGACACCCATCTTCAATTATACCTATACCAATATAGTTTGATCGCGCGAAATGGTAAAACCTCTCAATTTTTCGTCCAGCACCAACTTGTGCAAAAATTTGGGATTAGGCTTATCACACCCTCTAGTTCCTTTTCTATATTGTGCCGTTGTACGCTTTTTGTGTTTTAGGGGTGAAAACTACCCCTAATTGTCAAAAATTATAAAATAACATTGAAAACCTAAATATGGGTAAAAATAGTTAAATAATGATTGTTTTATGCTTTAGGATACAATTTCATAATCTTTCAACTTACCCTTGAAAACATTGAAATTTTTATAATATGTCTTCGAACTTTAGAATACATTGGTGAGAAATCAACGAAATATACATTCACACACGCGAGCAGATTTGTCTTCTGTCTTCCAATATGAATGGAAAAAGTGGTACATGTAACGTAACGGCCGAGTATACCGGTTATGTAGATTTTCTATGTTCCGAAGAGGGTGATTCAAATTTTTCAAAAAAAAAATTGATCGTTTTTTCAAGCATAGCTCCTTCATTTTAGGTGATAGAAATTTTTTTTCGGGAACGATTTTGTAGAACTATTCAAGAGCTATAAGACTATGTGAATAAAATTACCTAAGATCCCGCAATTTTTAAATGGGGAGAGTTCGAAGCTCTTGACCAAGGCGTTGTTCGATCGTAAATGTAGGTGTTAAACGGCTATATCTCGCCGAATATTCGCTTTACAAAAAATCTAGTCACAGGGAAATTTTTTGTCACTGAAAAAGCTTCAATTTAGTACTGTATCGTTTTTTTCGTATCTTTAGTATTTTGAGAGCTATTTATAAGAAAAGGGTTGAAAAAACGAAATTGAAAAAAAATCGTTTTCTCTTTAAACTCCAATTTTTCTAAAATTAGGCATTTTAGATTGGTTAAACTTTGTGGAAATATTGATAGTACATATTTAAAGAAAATCACAGTAGGGTGGCGTTCAATTTGAGTTAGGGGGTACTTTGGAGGTTGTTTTCACAGATTTTTTTTCGTAGAAAAAAGCGGGTACCGATCTTATTTTGATCATGGGTCGGTTAATTTTCTTGCTAGGAAGACATTTTTTCATTTGTTTGAAAGCTCTAATTGAATACTTCAAAAAAGATTCTATGAGCTTTCTTCGGAAAATGCGAATTTTTCTCGTAATTTCGCTTTAAATCTTCCAATTTATACATTTGACGAAAAAGCTAAGTTCGTATGTGTCGTGAGAAAATTATAAAGCAAGCATGGTTTTTGTTTTTTCAAAAGCTAGAATTTGCCTCTCCACACTTTTTTAATAAAATGCATAGTTTAAGAGTTAATTGCAAAAAAACATTTGAAAATGTCGATTATTTCGTCAAAAAACTGTTACTTTCAACTTCGAATAACTCAAAAAATATTATTTTTACGAAAAACACGTATGGAACATTTTTTTCTAAGAATTACTTCTTCCGTCGATTCCTACAGTTAAAATGTAATAAAGAATTTCCACCCCCGTGATGGGGTGGCAATCACCCCCAAGGCTCTAGCGTACAGCGTCATGATATAGAAAATGATCCTTGAGCTATTTCCTACCTTCTGTGAATATTTCAGGCAAATCCATGGTGGACGAAAAAATTGCGAGCCAAAATGCTTCATTTCCTGAACTAGTTGTTGTTGGCAGAAAATCGTAAGTTACATTTTTTCCTAATTCAGTGTAGCCCAAACATTTGAATGATGCTGGAACTTATTTGATCTCCTCACTTATGTACACACCCCTTCTCCAAACACAATTTTCATCCCCCCACATTGAACTTTGCACCTAATAACCTGATATAGATATAATTTTTTTCAATCGCATCTCACCTACATACCTCGTAATTTTGATAATGGGCTTGAGACTTCAGATGATGGGAAGCACAATGCAAGTCTCCTATCCAGACGTCACACAGTTTGCAGTACCAAGATGGCGCGGCGATGAAGAACTGCAGACCTACGAAAAAACAGCGATAAAAAAAAAAATTCACCGGCGGTTGAGGATAATACAAAGTTCTTAGCTGTCGTTATTTCCAAGTGTGTTGGGTATCACCAACTGAAACTGTAATGTTACCAATGAATCCCACTGAAAATTTGTCTCGATTGGCAAAAAAATCACTGTGAAATGATTTGTTATAAGGATCGAAGGGAAAGTATATTGAAATTATAATCACTTTGTCGAAAAAGGTGATTTTGTTAGGTTTCATTTTAATGCGTTTACATTCGATACAAAATATAAATACAAGTATAAATCTGCCAGCGCGGAACAAATCAATATTCTGTTCTCACTTCTGTATTCACGATGAAGCTGCGTTTCTGAAACTGTTGGTTTCAGGGTGAAATCTTCTCGTTCATTTGGTAGTCTTAAGCCAGACAGTTAAACAGGATATTTTCATCTACAAATTGAATCCGTTGAATTCACTAGACGATTTAATTCAAATAATATAATTTCAAGTGATCCAATTCGGTTCCCCAATGAGTGTTAAGATTAAAAACGTGACTGATAGTTTTGCCAGTGCAGTTAGATTTTGAGCAACTCCAAATGAAAAAAATTATATATTTTCTTATATTCTATCACTTAAACATTTTGGTAACCATTCCTTACTAGTAGTATTTGTTAACCTCAACTGAGATGGGGTTTAGAATAATTAAATTCGATCAGTTCCAAACCCTAGAATGATGTTAAAACTGTTAACCGACCATAATAAAAAAATAAAGAAACAAGTTCAGAATAGAAAAGTTGCTGCTTTGATTGAAAAGCAGTTCCTGTGGAATTAACAGGTCCTATCTATTTATGCAAGCATCCTGGTGAAAGTCAAAGTTGCCTATCAAAAAATTTATTATCGATGTTTAACGGTTTTAAAACGATAACTCGTTTCGTTCTCAAACTTTCAGCTTTCAGCGATCTTGATTTTTCACAGTACAAGCAAGAATGTGATGCATAAAATTTTTGTGTTTTCTGTTGTTAATTGGTTAAGTATGTGTCAGTAAAACAGCTGACCCGTTTTATCCCATCAGATAATCGTGGGCACAAGGAGAGTTTAAGCAGCAAATTAAATGAGAAATTAAGAATAAGGACAGAAAACGTGTGTTTATACAGATGACTGAGACAAAATAAATAAGAATGAACCAATCAAGTTGCAGCTTTTTTGACAATGACTTTTGTGTTCTGTGAATGTCACAATTTCGTTTTGACAGTGGCTACAGTAACTAACCTCCTAATTGTTGATATTTTGAATTTTGATTCTATTTAATATAGCAAAGATTATCAGTAAATAATATTATGAGGTTGTTATTGTGAGGAAAGAATTTAAAATAATTTCAAGCATGGAACGTTAAGTACAGAAAATATTTCGGTCATGCGCATTACCAGTTTCCAAATAAAACAGTGAAAGATGGCATCTTTTGTTGTTATTCCTATTTCTTATATTGTATTATTTGTTGTATGAACGCTTTCATGAAGATCTTGATGTTTAACTTTCTTATTTTGTTTCATTTTGTTCCTTATTTTAATTTATATGCTGTTTAAACTCTCCTATAATGATGTTTTTCTACTGAATGGATATGATTTCATAGCCACAAGGTAGGATATGAATTCCACCAATCACAGATAACAAAATACTTGGTTATAGATAGATAGATACTTTATTGGTGTTAATATACATCACGTATTCACACCCAAAAAATTTTCACATACAGTGCTGTACAATACATTAAAAATTTACAACACAACAAAAAAAAAACATATCGAGGACGTACAGTTACGGTTGATAAAAATTTTTAATAATAAAATTGGTGGTTATTATATACCGAGGTCGTCTTCAAGAAACTCATCTATACTGTAGTAAGCTTTAGATATTAGAAGATTTTTAATTTTGCGTTTGAATGGAGTATCAGGTAAATTTCGTGTTTCCTCTTGAAGTTTATAGTAAAATTTTACAGCCTAGTACTTCAGCCCATTTTGGCTTTTTTTTAAGGCGACATATATCGATAACCATATCTTTTTTTTTATTTCTAGTATCATATTCATGGTTACCAGGGACAACCTCGTAGAAATGTCAAAATTCTGACATCTACTACAAACAAGAATTCAAAGTTATTTCATTTAAGGATAAATTAATGTGAAATATGTTTTAGTTTATTGAACTAAGTTTGAATCTGGTGTAAACCTCCAAGGGGCAACGCCATCTGCTGGGTGACGACCAAAGTCTCAAACTCCTACTGCACTAAGCAGAGGAGACCTCTTACAGCGGGCCATCGTACGGCGAAGCCGCAACAAATAACCCGCCGCGATCGAGAATCGACTTCGGTCAGCTTGCAGAAAGCTTCAACCCTTTACAGAAATCAGAATTTCCGCGTTCGATATGATTGCATTCACAAATCCAATGCCAGACAGCTGTTTCGACCCACCAGGTCTCACCAGTGACACTTGGCCGGACTGTGAACACAAACATTTGGAACTATCTACTCCTTACGAAGTAGATCTCTGAAAACTGGCGCAGATGGTGTAAACCTCCAAGTTTAACAATCCAAAAAACTTCGTAAAAAATATATCCACCATAAAAAAATGACTTTCGAAAATATAACCACTTTTGTATGGAATCAATGGCGACAACCCAACGAGCGAACTTCCCAGAATACTTGTAATCAGAGAAGCCTCAGATGAGCAGAAGCTAATGAAACATGATTTCAAAAGAACTAGTCTTGAAGGAAATTGGTATGGTGTACATGACACATGCAAAGGGGATAATTGCTGATGCTCCATCGTAGATCACAATTTTTTCAATCTTCTCCTCATTACTAATGCAACTGCCTGTTAGAATTTTACATTCAAAGAAGGAAAAGTGACCAAGTCTCTCCGTTCTAAGAGTAACTTTTAGGGAAATATACTAGTACAAGAAACCATATATACTTCATAGACGATATAGAGCAAGAGCCGGCGACCGCCAGACCTTCGTGATTTTATAAAAGTTTCTCTGCGTATGTCCCCAATACAGGTGAGAACGATCAGTGACTATGAAGTATGGATGATGGTTACTTGGTCAGATATCAGGTAGCAAAGGTGTATAAAATAGTACTTCACTTTCGTCATACTATAAAGCTGTTTTTTCATATTTTTTTCAGAATGATATTAGAAATCACATCATCCATTGCCAGACACTTATTAAGGTTTCAACCTCCTGCCAGACACCCCTAAACATTCAATTATAATTACGTTTTTACAGTATTTGAAACGTTATTGTGACGCCATATATCCTATAACAAAGTAAATAAATCGACAAATTTCTTTACTTTGTTCACTCTCAAAACTGTAATAAAAAGTTGTGGCTACTAGAATAGTGAATTACTTAGAGTCAAATGATTTGATATGTAATAATCAACATGGATTTCGAAAAAATCTTTCTATAGAAACAGCGACCTATAACTTTCTCAATAACATATACTCTGAAATTGATGCAAATAATTTTGTAATAAGTATATTTTTTGATCTGTCAAAGGCAATTGACACTATTTCACCAGATTTTCTATATATGAAGTTGACTAGGCTTGGGTTTCCGCATAACATAACGTCTTGGTTGAAATCCTATATGAGTGGGCGTCGTATGAGCGTCAAATATAACACTATCATGTCCAACGAACATGACCTAACACTAGGAGTTCCCCAGGGATCAGTATTGGGACCCTTACTCTTTGTGATGTTTGTTAATGATCTCCCGCAATATATTGATAATTGCTATATAACCATGTTTTCAGATGATACCACAATGACAATTACTGGGGCCACTATAGAAGATACACTTACAAGGGTCAAAGAGGTCATAGATAGATTCACTTCATGGTGCCAACGCAATCATTTAATATTGAATACATCTAAATCTATCTCAATGAAATTTTATAATAGGAAAAATAATATTCCAGTGAAAATTGACCTTACTGATGAAATAATGCTGTCACATGACGTAAAATTTCTGGGAACAATATTGGATGAATCTCTAAAGTGTCTGCAAGAAACTCAACTCAGCTTTTTTGCAATAAAATAGATGAAACTGTGCGTAGATACACAAAGCCTGTTAACAATATACTTTTCAATGGCATATCCACATATTTCTTTAAATATTATGTCATGGGGATGCGGTAGAGATTCTAATAGAATATTTGTTGCCCAGAAGCGTACTATAAGATTAATTTTTGATATGGAATATCGTGATAGCTGCAAACCTATACTCATAAGGGAAAACTTATATATATATTGAAATGTGTAACCTATATAAGAAACAATCGTGCATCGTTTGAAGTGAATGCGGCTACTCATAATTATAGTACACGTCACCGTGATATGTTGAGAATACCCTCTCACAACAAGACAAAATTTAAAAATTGTCCTCTATATAATTCGGTCACACTTTATAATAAACTGCCTTAATCAATTGAGGAGTCTAAATCTTATGTTATATTTAAGAATAGCACCAAAAGATTCTTGATTGAAAATTGTTTTTATAGCGTCCAGGATTATTTAGGATAAAAATCCTAATTTTAAGATAATAATTGAATATCTGTCCCTTATTTAACTGTGATACTCATATATCATGTGCTGTTATGGTTTTATTTATATATGACAAATTATAATCTCAATTTTCTTTATATTGTGTAGTACCTGTATTGACTTACCATATGTACATAAGTACCGAAATGGTGAATAAATATTATTATTATTATTATTATTATTAATGTCGATATTTCCGTTATGTTGACAATATAAGACAAAGTTATCTCCTCTGATGGGTAAAGTATCTGCAGATAACTATTTGTCAGTTTGGCACAAAGGTTTGACTGAAATATTGACAGCAAGCTGATGAAGCTTCCAAGCAGTGGTGACAAGAGAAGTTTATACGGAAAATGATAGTTCAAGTATGAAAATATCCATCAAAATATGAATATTTTCCACGTCTGATTCCCATCTTTTGGATCTTTGGGGATATGCGCAGAGAAACTTTCAGCTTTTATAAAATAAGAAAGGTCTGACGGTCGCGGGCTCTTAGGCTAATATATCCATCCGAGGGTGGTGCCAACTTGGTTGGCGAAACACGTTTCGAAGTGAATCGTCATTCGATGCGGGGAAAAGTTGCTTTGGACCACTGCACCAACAAAACTACCAACCCCCCCCCCTCTCCCAGATACCCCCTCCCTCGAACGATACCTTTGATCGGGATGCGCTTCTTGGGGGCGTCGTCGTACGATGGCAGCACCGGTTCGGAGGGCAGCTTGTGCCACGGCGTGCTGTCGAGGTCGTTCTCTTTGGCGGCCTCTTTGTGCTTTTTGTCCTGCAAGTGCAACAAGAAATCTTTGGCCGTTTCCGGAAACTCGTCGCACGACCGGCACCAATGCAGGCCGGTGTCGTAGTGCACGTAGCACGCCCTCTCGACCGATTTTTCCCGATTCTCGGGCGTCTCGCTCCTCTGGCGCGCGCGCGCGGTCTGTTCGTGGTACGACTGAGACTGCTGCTGCTGTTGTTGTTGCGGCGGCTGAGGCAACTGTTTCGCCGCTTCGGCCTTCGTCAGAGACGCCTCGAGATCGGCGATAGACTGTCCGTCTTTTATGATGCTCGACAGCATTTCGATGACGTTGTGTATGGCCTTCATTTTGCCCTGGATTTCTTCCTGAAACGAAAAAAGACCGGCTCAATACTTGTATTCGTCCGGCACGTATATCACTACAATGCCAAAGTCAATACATACTGGCGCCATCTTCCGGTTCCTCTGCGAAATTTTAATACAACGGAAAATACACGAAAATTAAACGTAGCGTCACGCAGGGCCATGGGTGCCGCTGTGCTAGGCGAAACTGCGAAATAAAATACTAGTACTTCGAGATTTTCGACGCACTTACCCTGGTTTCGTTGTTGAGAAGCGTTAACGTCTTGCATTAGAATCATGTTTTCGGAAATGGCGAGGAAATCGTGGTCAACCAGGCAAAAAATCTCAAATTTCAAAATATGTCACGCAGCCGAAATTCGCATTGTTAGATCGAAATTATGTCTGTCATAAGTCGTTGGGATTTCAATCAGAAATACTAGGGGCGAAAATCTCTGACATTTCCAAATTGACATTTGCAATTAATCTATAGGATACATAAATAGAAATTGATAATTTCGCAAAAATGAAATGCAAAAATTGGACCTTCGAGAAATATAATACGAGGGCTGGATATTGTGTACATCATTTTGCCTAATGTGACATATCTTTACTATAGTCATTTGATGTTTTTACGGTATTCTTATAGCACAGACGATACTGTGCTTTATAATAATATTTTCGGGGGTAATATACTACAGCAAAAGCCTGCGACCACCAGAACGTCGTTATTTTGAAAAATCTTCTCTGCTCATGTCCCCAACATAGGTAAGAACGATCAGTGACCATGAAGTATGGATGATGTTAACTTGGTCAGGTAGGAAAAATGTATAAAATAGTGCCTAGTTTAATTCAATTTTATTATCCCAAGAAACATTACATGTTTATGAATAGGGACTAATATAATAACTAATATAAAGCTCATTTTATATTTTCTTTGGAATGATATTAGAAATCACTTCATCCATTGCATTGCGAAACACTTATAACAGTTACAACTCCCTACCAGACATCCCTAAACTTTATTAAATTATAATTATACTTAGGTCTGACAGTATTTGAAGCATTTTTGTGACGCCATATCCCCAAATTGTCGATATTTCCGTTTACTTGACAACGAACAAAATGAAGGAACTGATTGATTTGCAGAATGATCTCAAAGAATCTGAAGATGATTTCAAAACAGTCATCTATAAAAAGAAATCTAGACCAAGGCAGATGAAGAAAAATTATGGAGAAGATGTCACTGAAGAGGACTTTGGTGTCCAACGAAAAGTGTGGTTGTATCTGTACCGTCTAAAACGTCATGTTACTTGTGAACAAATTAGTTCCTACATTAAGAAAAAACCGCAATTTCGCAATTCAGATATAGTAATAAAAGAACTTCCTACACAAGAATCCCAAAACAAGTGTTTCATGTTCGGGATTGATTTTGATCAAAAAGATGAAATATATAAGCCTGCAACCTGGCCAAAATCAGTAGCCTACAGACGGTTCGACTTCAATAAGTATAACCGTTATGATAAAAGAGAAGAGGATTTTTGAAGAAAATCTCTATGGAATCGACGATCCAAAAGAGAAATGAAACAGCCAATACACTGTCTATAGTGCATCAAAATATGCAATCCGTTGGAACTGGGATTGATAGCCTAGTTGCAGTGTTGGATAAAATCAGTAATTGCCAGGTTTTATGCATAACTGAACACTGGAAAGATGAAGAAAAACTATCATTGCATGTTATAAAAAACTATAAACTCAAATCCGCCTTCTGTAGAGAAGGGGTAAGAAGACATGGAGGATGTGCAATATATGTGAAAGAAGGAATGAAATGCAAGGAAAGGAGAGAAGCAGTATCGTTATCCGTGGAAGATCATGTTGAATTTTCAGCTATTGAAATCAAGCACAGGACAAGTACAAGTAAAATGATAGTTGTATCAGTATATAGGCCACCTACCGGAAATTTTCAAGTTTTTCTTGAAAAACTAGAAGGACTTTTGAATGTGTTCAATAA
Organism: Zygogramma bicolorata; assembly: GCA_032362365.1. Classification (NCBI taxonomy): domain Eukaryota; kingdom Metazoa; phylum Arthropoda; class Insecta; order Coleoptera; family Chrysomelidae; genus Zygogramma; species Zygogramma bicolorata. The sequence continues at coordinate 254,162 of JAVJAQ010002863.1, forward strand.
TGAAACATGCAATACTGTTATTGCGGGGGACTTCAATGTAGATTTTTTAGACAACAATGTGGAAAAATTTCTCTTACTAGAATTAATCCACTCTTTTGATATATATCACGTAATAGAGGAGTATACTCGTATCACAAAAAATTCTAAATCATGCATAGATAATTTTTTAACAAACATAGAAAATGTCAAAAGCGATGTCTTGCACTCTCACATTTCAGATCACTCAACTCAAATACTACAAATTCAGTGGCAAAACGAAACTAAAAGTATTTCAGTGTTTAGAAGAATTTTCTCACAAAAAAATATTGATGATTTTATAAACAACATAAAAATGAAAGTGTGGGATAGTATATTCCACATACATGAAAGCCAGGTGAATGAACAGTGGAATCTTTTTGTAAGTATGTTTCTTGACGACTTCAATAAATGCTTTCCTGTGAAAAAAATCAAATCAAATGTTCTAAAAAGCAAACCTATTGATGACCCCCAAGTGAAAGAGTGCAAGAATCGTCTTGATATTCTCTTTACAATCAGTAAAAGAGATAAGCGCTATTATGAACAATACATACAAACCAAAAAAGAATATAACAAAAAATTGTTACAAAGCAGATCTAAAAAATATCAAAATGAAATCGCAAACTCTGATGATAAGTCAAAAACAATGTGGAATATTGTGAGAGATATTAAAGGTTCTAGTAAATCTGAGACATGTATTGAAATAGAAGGCAAAACAGAAAACATAGCTGAAGAGTATAGTAGTTTTTTAACAGATACTGTGAAAAGTTTGGAAAAGAGAATTGATAAACAAAACATACAGTTTGTGAATAGAATTATATGTAATGATAAGTCGATGTTCATAGAACCTATAACTGACACAGAAGTAGAGGAGATTGTGAGAAATTTCAAGAATAAGATGAGCAGTGGAGATGATCAAATACCAACCAAAATAATAAAATTAATTATAATATATGTATCAAAAATTCTAGCTTACATTTGAAATAATTCTTTTCAATATGGCATTTTTCCTGATAATTTGAAAATTGCAGTAGTGAAACCAATTTATAACAAGAAGGGCGATCCCAGTGAAATCTGCAATTATAGACCTATAAGCATTTTACCTTCTTTCTCAAAATTATTTGAAACAGCAATGTGTAACCGCCTCATGAATTTCTTAGTAACGAGTAAGTTATTGAGTAATTCCCAGCATGGGTATCAAAAAGGAAAATCAACGACAACAGCTGTATTCCAATTTGTTCAGTATATACTAAATGCTTTAGAGAACAAAAATGTAGCAATAGGTCTGTTTCTAGATCTTTCAAAAGCGTATGATTGCCTAGATCATAAAATCTTACTGGACAAACTTGAGGCATATGGAGTAAGAGGCAAGCCTTTAGAGTGGTTCAAATCATATCTTTTCAATAGAAAACAAAAAGTCTCTATTCAAAAAGACAAAGAAACTATTACATCACAACTATCTGAAATCAACATGGGTGTGCCCCAGGGTAGCATGACTGGCCCCATTTTATTTATAGTATATCTGAATGATATGTTCGATACCCTGAAAGACCTTTCTGATTGTAAATTGGTTAACTATGCTGATGATACTAACATCATGATTGAGGAGAAAGAGTTAACATCTCTGTTACTGCATTCTGATTTTGTTTTCAAAAAAATAAATAACTGGTTCTCAGAAAACAAACAATTCGTTAATGAAGAAAAAACGAATGTAGTTCTTTTCACAACTAAAAATTGCGGTTACGAGGTGCCTGGTTACATTACATTGAATGAGCAAAGTATAGAAATTGCTCCTAGCACAAAATTTTTAGGGATAAATATAGACCGTTACCTGAATTGGAATATCCATGTTAACGAAGTAGCAAACAAATTGAGTAAAGTGAGCTATGCGATGAGAATACTATCCAAATACTTAAATCAATTTAGTCTCAAAGTAGTGTACCATGCAAACTTCGAATCATGTTTCAGATATGGTATATTGTTCTATGGCAGCAGTGGTAGCGTAGAGCACTTATTCATTATTCAAAAAAGAATCTTAAGAATAATATACAATATGAAGCATAGGGAATCGTGTAGAAGTAAGTTCCGTTCTGCAAAAATACTAACAGTTAGTGCAGTATATATTCAAGAATGCATCTTATTCTTTGCTAAAAATAAACAGTTTTTTTCAGAGTATTCACCCCAAAACATTTATAATACCAGAAACATAAACTACGATTATCCACTGCATAGACTGACGGTGACAGAAAGAAATGCTTTATATACTTCTCTAAAATTCTTCAACAAGTTGCCAGTAAGAATTAAATCGATCTCTTCTCCGAATGTTTTCAAGCAGGAAATTTGGAAATTATTGATAAATTTAGAGCCATACTCCATAAATGATTATTTAGAGTCACAACTGTTGAAGAAAACAGTTTTTACATTGTGTGTTACTTTATTTTATCATACTATATACATATTTTATGTTTAATATGAAATGTAGTAGTCCATGTTGTTGTTGATTGTCAAATAACTTTGCAAGTGTTACATACATTACAATTTACTTTTCCCTGTTCAACTGCGTTTTACTCACTCAAAGTATAACAGGTTATGGGCCCAGGTAGCTCAGTTTAAATATTGAAAGGAAAAGTAAAAATAAAATCCATTTTGATGGCGCTGTCCTTAACTCAAGTAGAGAAATTAGGGAAAAACAACTATGATACCTGGAAGCTGCAGATGGAGGCAATTCTTATTAAAAACGATCATTGGTCCCATGTGAATGGTGAAACGACTAAACCAGACGATGCTACAGCAGCAGATGCATGGAATAAAATGGACCAGAAAGCTAGAGCAGACATAATTTTATCAATGCAAGCATCCGAATTATGTCTCATAAAGCAATGCAAAACTAGTAATGCAGTATGGGAAAAACTCAAGGAAGTGTATGAATCTCGTGGACCAGCGAGGAAGGCAACTCTCCTGAAGCAAGTTCTGTTTACAAAAATGTCAGAAGAAAATGACATGAAAGATCATCTCAATTCATTCTTTGACACCGTTGACAAAATAAAAGAGATGGGAATTGAAATGGCTGATGATTTACTATCAATCCTGATGTTATATAGTGTACCTAAAAGCTACGAGAATTTTCGATGTGCCATAGAAGCAAGAGACGAACTTCCCAAACCAGAAGCTCTCAAAGTCAAGCTCATCGATGAATCCATCGCAAGAAAAAGTGATCAAACTTCCTCACATTGTGCCCTTTATTCAAAATCCAAACAATTTCCTAGAAAAGGAGTGAACTGGAAATCAGAACATGACCATTCGAAGACGAAAAGCGAAAAGTCAGATGATCCACTTCTGAAGCAAACCAAATTCAGGTACAAGTGCAACTACTGTCACCTATTCGGCCACAAGGGTTCAGAATGCCGTAGAAGATCAGCAGTTAGACAAAGTACATCAAATGTGGAGGAGGAAGAAGCACTCATGATTCGACATTCAGAAGATCCCACAAATGAAGAAATCACAAGCATCCGAGCGGCTTTCAGTGCAGATACCACCAATACACAAGAATGGTGTTTGGATAGTGGTGCAACTTCACACATGTGTCACGATATATCACAATTTTCCGATTTTATCCATGTCAGTGATCAAAAAGTACGTCTCGCAGTGAACAAAACCACTGATATAATCGGAAAAGGTACTGTTCATTTATCCGTTTCCGAAAGTTCTGGAACTAGAAGTTTGAGATTAGAAAATACTCTCTACGTTCCCGAAATAAAAACGAACCTTTTATCAATTTCGAAAGCGTCAGACAAAGGTCGCAACGTCATATTTTCAAAAACGGATGCAAAGATCGTGAATGAAAATGGTCAGCTTATCGCCAAAGCTTTAAGAAAAGGTGAACTCTATTACATTCAAGCTGAATCAGAAAGTACAGCCCTTGCATGTGGGGGAGTCAGCGATTTGCAAAAATGGCATCAGCGTTATGGCCACTTAAATGAAGTTGATTTGAAGAAAATGAAAAATGAAAATTTGGTCAATGGAATTTCATTCAACTCACGTGACCAGTTACCTGCATGTGAAGTTTGCATTATGAGTAAACAATCGGCAGCAATTTTGCCAAAATATTCGCTCAATAGATCTGAAAACTTACTGGATATCATTCATTCAGATATTTGTGGGCCGATTAGAAGTAAATCAATAGGAGGTGCATTGTACTTCGCTACTTTTATTGATGATAAGTCCAGATGGGTTGAAGTTTACTTCTTGAAACATAAAAATGAAGTAAGAGAAGCATTTTGGAAATTCCAGAAGTATATGGAAAAGCAGATGGAACGAAAAATAAAAATCCTGAGGACAGATAATGGATTGGAGTATTGTGGATCGGAATTTACAAAATATTTAGAAGAAAATGGTATAAAGAGGCAGTATTCAACAGCATATACACCACAACAGAATGGAGTTTCTGAAAGAATGAACCGAACGCTTGTAGAAATGGCAAGATGTATGCTACTCCAATCAAATTTACCACATCACTTCTGGGCAGAAGCTATTGCCACTGCGGCATACATCAGAAATCGAAGCTGTTCAAGTAGTCTGAATAACAAAACTCCATTCGAAGTTTTCAAGAATAAAAAGCCAACAGCATCTCATTTCAAAACCTTTGGATGTAAAGCTTTTGTTCTGATAAAATCACCAAAGGGAAAACTTCAATCCAGATCACATGAATGCGTTTTTGTTGGTTATTCATCAGACTCAAAAGCATACCGCCTGTGGGACCCAAATGCCAGGAAAATTATCAAAAGTATTGATGTTAAATTTTTGGAAAACAAGCAATCGATGATTGAGCAAACTCCAGAGAATTCTACCTTTTTCGATTTCAAACTTGAATCCGGTGCCATTTCTAATAGTAATCGGGAAGGAAACCAATTTCAGGCCACAGAAAATCATTTTGATGACAATGTCACAGTTGACGCAGAACATTTGACAGAAAGTTCAGTCATTTCCAATGAACAAAATCTAATTTTGAAAAAGGGGCCAGGAAGACCATCATTACTCAGAAACGGTTCCGCAGGAAGACCCAGAAAAGTGTATAATATGATACAAGTAAATTCGGAAGAAGCAGCTCAGATTGGCATTGATGAAATGAGCAACCCAACCTTGAAGGAAGCTATTGATGGACCTTTTGCAAAAGGATGGCAGAAAGCAATGAAACAAGAATTCGATTTATTGGTGAAAAACAAAGCATGGACATTAGTTGATCGTCCTCAAGGTAGAAAAGTCATAGGAAGTAGATGGGTGCTGAGAGTAAAATATAAAAACACCGGAGAAGTTGAAAGACTGAAAGCTCGTCTTGTAGCCAAGGGATATAGTCAACAACCAGGAGTGGATTACCATGAAACATCATCACCAGTGGCAAGGCAGAGCTCCATACGTACAGTTATAGCATTGGCATCAGAATTAGGTCTAACACTCTATCAAATGGATGTGGTTATGGCCTACATCAATGGTGATTTGGATGAAACCATATACATGGAACAAGCAGAAGGTTTTATCGTTCCAGGAGAGGAAGACAAAGTTTATTCCTTGCAGAAATCAATATACGGTTTGAAACAATCTGGTAGACAGTGGTACAAGAAGTTAGATCAGTACCTTCAATCTTTCGGAATGAAACCTTTGAATGCTGATAAATGCATTTATATTCGTCGTCAGTCAGATTCTTACATTGTCATATGTGTATATGTGGATGACTTGGTTGTGGCTACAAATTCTCACGACTTATATGATAAATTGAAAAATGACTTGAATGCTGCATTCGAAATGAAGGACTTAGGCTCATTACATTATTGCCTGGGCATAGAATTTCAACAAGATAGAACAACAAAATCTGTCTGCATGTCTCAACGCAAATATACTTTGGATATTTTGAAGAAATTCAATATGCAAGAATGTAAGCCCATTCAAACTCCAATCGATGTCAGCATCAAATTATCCAAGGAGATGGAACCAAAGTCGGATGAAGATTTGGAAGAAATGAAAAGTATACCCTTCAGGCAAGCTGTTGGATCTCTTATGTACCTGGCCGTTTCAACTCGTCCTGACATCGCCTATGCGGTTAGTACTCTCAGTCAATTCAACAACAACCCCGGTAAAGGACACTGGACAGCAGTAAAACGTTTGTTTCGATACCTGAAGGAAACAAGCTTGCTCGGATTACATTTTCGAAAAACTGGTTGTTCTCTCGAAGGATTCGTAGATGCTGATTGGGGAGGAGACTTGGATAATCGAAAATCTTACACAGGATTTGTTTTTACTTTTGCTGGAGCCGCAGTGTCATGGGAATCTAAGAAACAAAAATCAGTTGCTTTATCTAGTACCGAGGCAGAGTATATGGCACTCTCCGAAGCTGCAAAGGAAGCCATATATATGAGAAATTTTTTGAAAGAACTCGGACATTTGAAAGAAGATGCTGGAGCTACCATTCTATATTGTGACAACCAAGGGGCTCAAAAACTCACTAAGAATCCTGTCTATCATTCCCGGACAAAACATATAGACATTCGCCATCATTATATCCGAGAAATGTATGAAAATGAAGAAATAGATCTGAAATATTTATGCACCGAAGATATGACAGCTGATATATTTACAAAGGCACTTTCCAAAGAAAAATTCAAGAAACACCTAGGAAGTTTGGGCCTTGAAGAAGTTAACCCACATTGAGAGGGGGTGTTGAAGAAAACAGTTTTTACATTGTGTGTTACTTTATTTTATCATACTATATACATATTTTATGTTTAATATGAAATGTAGTAGTCCATGTTGTTGTTGATTGTCAAATAACTTTGCAAGTGTTACATACATTACAATTTACTTTTCCCTGTTCAACTGCGTTTTACTCACTCAAAGTATAACAACAACTCGAATGATGTTCATATTGGTCGTTACCTGTTTGTACTAAATGGTTATATGTGTGCATATTCCTTATACCTAGATAATTACAATTTTTAGAAAAATATTGATAACTGTTTGTGTAATGGTTTACTTGTGTGTTGACGCCCGTTTGTTTCAAACACCCTTTACAGGTTGTTCATGTCTGTATTTGATTGTTTTTTACAAATAAAGATTATTATTATTATTATTATTGTTAAGACAAAGTTTTCATCTCTGAAGGTTAAAATAGGTGCAGATGTCTATTTGTCAGTTCAACTCAATGGTTCGACTGAAATGTTGACAGAAAGCTGATGAAGCTTCAAAGCAGTGTTGACAACAGAAGTTCAAACCTAAAAAGAAAGTTTAAGCCCGAAAATACTCATATAAAAAATATGAATTTTCTACGATATTGATAAAAATTCCACTTGGGTCTGAATTAATTGGCACCTTTTGGCATTATGTAATAAAGAAAATGTGCGTTTGAAGCTACGAAATACGCAAGAAGAATGTAAGAAAACATCTGACTCGAAAAAAAAATCTTTGCTGTGTTTCATGCCCAAGTTACTAAATTAAGACCCAAACTCTATAGTCGTTAATTGTTCTTACCTATGTTGGGGACATGTGCAGATTTAATAACACCACGAAGGGCTAGCTGTCGCCAGACTTCAAAACTTTTATCTTCTCGTGAAGTTAGGGAGGAGTAATGGAAAAACAACTCTTTGAGAGAGGTTAAGGCATGTTTATGTTTTCGGCCTTTTTTACTTCCTGATGATCAAAACATGATGAATTTCTCGTATTTTTTGGAATAAGATTTTTCAACCAACAAAGTTCCAAAACACCTGAATGTAGGGTCAAACCACACTGACGGTACTGAATAAAACCTATACTTTCCCAGTATCAACTCTGACGCGAGGACCGCTGGGACTTTTTTTGTAATTTTTGGACAGGCAAAGCTAGGCGTTCATTTGAAATGTGTTATTTCTTTGGTCACAGTCACACGATGATACAGGATAAAGTGACATAATGAGGACTTTTTGCGACGTTATATAAGTTTTCTAGTATGGCCATGCTGCCAAAATTTCTATAGCTAACAGCTGTCTCATCATATTTCACCAATTTTTTTGTGAAGCCATCAGAAGTGTTTCACCATGCACAACTAAGCTTCTCGTTAGTTCCTGGTCATACCCTCAGTAGCTCACCTAAACACACGTGAGTTATCATAACGATTAATTGGAGCTATTACTCCAGGCTCTATAGGGAGGCCATAGAAGTTCATAAACATAAAAACAACTTCAACCGCAAAGAAGAGAACCTGAATATTCATTTCATAGAACATGGATGCCAGCAGTTCAAAATGCACGAACCCTCCCAATGAGAGAAAAAACGCTTTCGAATAATCAATTAGAATCAATCGACCGTCTGAACCCAGATTCGATAAAGGGTGACTCATCATCTGAACCACATCAGATCAAAGTCTCGCAGCAGAGAAGGATACTTCGACCGTTGCCGCATCGCCTTTGAGAATGTCTGCCGCAGATGCAGACGAAACGTCAGGCTTTAAAACCTGTTGTCCACAGCTCAGAAGTCCGGAAGCACCTAACAATTAATCGATAGGTCTTCAGAGTACAGCATAAGTAAGAAAAAAGTATCACACAGAACATCCTGCCTTTTCGTTGATAATATCAGCAGCGGGATTCTTATCTCTCGACTCTATAAGTATCGACCGGTTGTCACTTTTCGACAGTCTTCTCGACATAGAGAGTGGAATGATTCTCATCACATGTCGAATAACTAGTCGAGAGGTTACGTATGTCTTAGCAGACGACATCTTCCTAATTTCAATAATGACACATTTGTTATGCAAATCATGTCATTCTAACGTATCATCTGAGTTCGTTTCAGTTGAGCCCTGAATGAAAAACATTAATATATTAACGAAAATAATAGAGATTGCGTATTTTGCCAATTGTCAATGAAATTAGACGTCGACATGAAATTTCACTATTTGGAAATCGTTGATGACGAAATTGGCGAGAATTCAGAGTCGTTGGAATTCCAGAGGCCCGTTTTCAGGAACTATTCATAATAAACAGAGATTTGTTTGCAGTTTTGTGCAATCTTTTGGCGCCGTTTATTCCAGAACCTAGGTATAGAATGCGAGATGTCAGTCTTGAACATAAAATTCTGGTAGCTTTGCGCTTTTATGCGACTGGTTGCTATCAAAGGGCAGTTGGTGAAGATTTCAACCTGGGAGTAAGCCAGACAAGTGTACATCGGTAGGGCTGTCTTTTCGTCTATACTTATTCTGAACTCGAAAAATAATGTTTGTGTTTTACATATATACATGAAATTACTTATGCAATTGAAGAGCATATCTGCCCCAATAAAATAAGATTTCCATGAACAAGAAGGAAAAGAAATCAACTCAAGGAAGCTATCATGGAAAGATTTAATCTTCCGTTTTTCATTTGCATGTGTTCTTTTGGTCGAAATGACATTTTTCAAAAACTACCACAAATACCTAGTCAAAATCTCACAAAATTGACTTCTCGACAGCTCATTAGGTGACGAGTGAAAATGACATTTGTAGTCGATACTCACTTCTCGATATGAAACATGAAAATCGCAAATTTCATTTTGTCGATACGACAGCTGTCGAGTCGAGAGATGAGAATCTCGCTGCAGATTATATAGTTTATTTTCCCGTTTCGCGTTGTACTTCAGATACAGCAAGCGCTAAACATGATGGCGAGCCCGCCCCTATGCGCACAAAGTCATCACTACTCGTCCTCCAATGACACTGGCCAGGGATTTATCGTACCTTAGTTCGGAGTCTATCCTGCGCGATCGCTAGCCATCAGCCGTGGCGCGTACTAGCTGCGCGCGCCCGGGGTCGCACGAAAAAAAATAAGACCCCGTCTTTCCTCTCGGGTGTTTCGCATCTCCGAAAACGTAAAACTAATGCAAGACCGTCCGTCGAAGATAAAAAAAAAACGAAAATTACCTGCAGTTTATCGTTCTGCCTGAGGATATTGCCGAGCTCTCGGTCCGGCGACCTTCCGTTGCCTACCAGCTCTTGCTTCTGGATCCGAAGCTGTTCGAGCTCGTGCCTCAACACCGAAGCCTTTCGCACGTAATCTTCCCGCTGCTTCGTCAGCTGCGCTTTTTGCTGCTGCATCTCTTGCGCCACTCCTGAAAAAAGTATGTTAGCGACTCTCTGGTAACGTGAACGTATAGTATTTTAGAAAAAAAAAATAGATGACTTTTTTGTTTTCGAACTGCGCATGTCTATTGCTGTGCCGGAAGTCTATATAGCCTTTCCTGCGTCCGCCGTTCCACTCTAGCGAAGAGACATCCCTACGAAAAAACGACGTCAAAAATCTGATCCACATCAACTACAATAAGAATAATTATATGAAAGCTGCTTTTAACTGATCCTGTGATGCCTAATGAGGGTGGGAAGATCATTTGTTTCGAATCTAATTTAGAAACTTGAAACTTCTGAAAGTAAAATCGCCTTCCATCATTCACAACTGTCAAAAAATCATTAAAATTTTGAAAGAACAAATACCTTCCAGATGTTCCTTATCATGAAACCGAGTGCCAAGATTAAATAAACCTATTCCAGATTTTTATGCAAAATGTTTCTTGGGGACAAATACCTACCCCACGAAGTAATAAACTTGTTACTATGAAAAAAACCAAGAAATTATGGCTCGTTGAATTACACTTTTTGGTCAAAACTTGATTAGAAGTTTTTAATATCAAATAACGCAAGATGCATCTCTGAGTCACAAAACTTATAAACATAAATTGTTTTTCTATGAAAAACCTTCCAATGAATTTCTGTGAGCAATATAACCCAGCTGTTCCCTCGAGCATTGATACATTTTATTCCTTCACAAACTGATTCATTTCAATATTACTGGATTTCCATCTATTGAAAAACGTGGAATTTTCAAATCATCTTTTGAACAATTCGTTTTCCAGTCCCAACTACCTACACCGTGGATGTCTGGCTGATATCTGCCAGAAAACAACTACTTCCCTGGCAAATACCACGAAAGGCGTTGCATTATATCAGACCGGAGCCAGCGGGGGTTTCTTCATAAAAGAAAGTCCTGCATTTGCATTTGGCGATACAAAGACCAGAATTGATTTTAAATTATTGGGACGGGCACACTTGCAAACCTGTTCTGGGCTATTTAGCCACTCGTCAGTGCCATCATCAACATGAAGTCGATGAATTGTCATAATTAAAAATCCAATTCTTTCATAGTATCATCATACCTCAAACAAAGCTGATGCGAACAACAAGCAAAGTTAGCCGTCATTGCGCCATCTGACTATAGACGAGGTAACCCAAAAGCAAACCGAATTCGCCCATTCCTCGTGAAAGCAAAATGGAAAAACATTCGACATAGTCGGTGGGCATACGTGAAGACTGGCGGTAAATCAAATTATCAGTCTAGTTTTATGATGAACTGGATGACTAAAGAACAAAAAAAGGAGTATTTTTTGTGTTAAATGCACGTTTTTCAATGCAAGGATACCTTTATGGAGGGAAAAATGTAGACGTTGGAATAATACACGACTTTACTTCCAGAAAATTTCCAGGATAGAATAAAACATCATTTCGAATCTTTGTGACATTTCTACTTACCATCTTTCTGCGAGGAAGAAGAAGAAGAATATCTGTTGGAGGTCCATTCTGCAGGTGTCACTTGACCTTCTCCAGGCGGAGTAGGCTGGGCTGTCTACAATAAACAACTGGGAATGAACTCGAGAAAACCCAACGTACTAGTGATTCGGTCTAAATTTGGGGAACTTCTGAAACTTCAGACGTTCGCAAAGTTTTCTGAGCCAACGATTTTTCGTGACGGTTTCATGAATAAAAACCCATCCGATTTCAGAAAATACGAAGGTTAACACCTCACACCGTGTTCCGAAATAACGTTAACATTTTCTTTATAAAAGAGATAAAAATGTAAAAAATATCTGAACAGGAATATTTTTTGTATTATTTCTATTTGCGTCAATTTTTTTTACTCCGTCCCAGCCCAATATTGCATAACTCAACTGAGATTGTATTAAGGAAAAATATAGGATTTCAAGTAAATTTTTTGTAAAAAATTCTTTCAAGTATTTGAACTTCGGGAGAAGAATCCTTAGTTTTTTTCACAAGAAATATCATTTGATAATTCCATTTTAGATGTCCATGAATCATGTGCCAAGGTATTTGACACAGTCACTCTCAAGAATTTTTGAATTATTGGAAATTTTGACAGGTTCCAAGTTTGGTAATAAATTTTCATAGGAAGAGAACGTATTAAGATTTTTCAAAATTTTTTTTCAAAATTTATTGTTGATAAATTTTCATCAAACCATTTTTTGATATTTCTAAAATCTTCTAGGGCAGTTGTTAACAATTCTATTTTTTATATCGAAATTAAAATGTCCCGCGCGGTACAGGCTTAGTCTCGCTTTTGGTTTGGTTGAATCTGAACGGACCAAAGCCGTCGAAGACTTCAATAATTTTTATACAAATTGTCAATAATATCCAGAGAAACGTAATAATTTTTCAGATGGAAATATTTTTTCTGCACTAAAATTGAGAAACCTGGATAATGAAGTTACTTTTGGTATAATTGAATATGCTGTATCTTTGAAAAAATTTACAAGCGATATTCTGGTAGATATCTTATACGAGGAATTCAACTTGTTGAAACCAACTTTAGATGTATTAGTGGGAAATTGTAAGGTCACCACTGTCTAGAGCTATCCTGTGCAGAGTTTGATAAGAGAAAAATGAAACTTCAAAAAAGGTTAAAACTTCACAGAAATATCATAAGTAATTCTAATAATTATTCTCTACTTAATTGCAAGTTACAATTTTGTAACACTCACTCAGACTATTATTTGAAACACCAAATTTTTCTAACGAATAATTTTTTTTTCACTTTTGTTTTTTGATTCTTTCTCTTTCAGAAGACTCAACTACCTGAAGATAGTATAAATCTGATTTATAATTATTTAATTTCAATAAAAAAAATTTATGCCTATGTTTGTCATCTATTGTCACGTTGACATAATTTAAAACTCGAATAAAAATTAATATTCAAAATCCCTCTTTTTTCACCCAGAAAGTTTAAAAATCCCGACTTGGTAAAAAACTGGCAACATACTCATTCAATATTTCATTTGTTTAATCCATGTCACACTTTAGTTGATGTTGGGACCTTATCTGATTACCACTGATTAGAAATATTTCATGCTCAGACCCTGCCTCCATTCTAGCGATTGAATGCAAAACATGCCTATTCTCAGCTCATATCATTTCAAACTGGTGTTAATCAGGTTGTAGGATACCAGCACTAACACCAATATAAGAATTAATGGATCTATCAATGACAACATCAATAAATTATGAATTTTCTCATCAACAATATTGAATGTGTTCATATATAATTACGAAATGTGTACAAGAAATGAGTACAAGGGCACTTCCAGGTTCTATAAAGCCTCAGGAACTGTTTAGTATCTCAACTCAAACTGGTTTGTATCATATTGTAGTATTAGAGAACCTCTTAAGGCGGATTTAGTGAACACATAATGCATAATTTAGTAGATGATGTATAACTGCAAATCAAGGAAAATCACGTCTACTATCTGAAATACACCACTTGATACTCAATTATTGCTTTGATATATTAAATAAAACTTATTTAGGTGACTGAATCAAATTTTCTCAACTGGGAAATGCAATTTTCAGTTGAGTTATGAATTATGCCCTGAATTATGCATTATGCTTTCACTAAATCTGCCTTTACATGTCATGTTGGTGGTATTGTAAAATATCACTATAATGATTGAAATCCAATAATTTTGTATCAGTAAATACTTACCTGGCTAGAATATTGTCCATAGCCTTGATAACTATAGCCACTGCCATAGCTCTGCTGGTACTGGGGATAAGCACTCTGGTACCCTGAATTTGGGTACTGGGATGACTTATGTAAAAAATTAAAAATGTGTCATTATTTTTGCCTTGTTGATAATATATTTTGAAAATTTGATATCAAGAAATCGACAAAAGGTAGAAGCAAGTTGGTGTGATGAGTAATCCACCTCTTGCAAAAGCTTGACTAGTACTACAAAATAAATTGATCAAGATTACCTACATAGGTAAATATTGAATCTTGGACTTCCTCGACATAATTTACGTTCAACACTACTTACATTGTTATACATGCCAAAATGTCAATAATCCTTAACTAAAAAATCCAGCGAATATACTAGGAACTCAAACAGTGCTTTGGATGGGGGCCCATACAAGTGAATGCATTTTTCTCATTTATAGCTAGAATGAAATTTTCAAAAATTTCAATGCTCATTGTATAGTGTCACCACCAAAAAATCGTGTTTATCCAAATAAATGAGGATAATAATCCGTAAAATGATAATACTCACATTGACTCTGTCCATAATCATGTACCTACAAACTTCAACAACCAAACATTACTTCATGACGGCAATTAGAGTGAAATAAAGTAAAAACTATTGAATAGATTATTCAATTACTCTATAATCGGAGGTAATAATATACAATAACGTAAGGTAATTTCGACGCTTCTTTACAATTTTTCAACCATAACCATAGAGAAAAAAGGCCACAGAACACAGAACCATGGCTTTGTGGACATGTACCGAGTCAATCAAGTGTCAATTGTCAATAGTGTCAACTGTCTAATCAAAATAACTCACCAATGTTGCCAATAGATTGGTAAGAGTCGAGGTCATTTTCTGATTTATCTAAATTCAAATTTAGAACAATCAGAAAGCTATCGGATCGTCGTATGACCAGATTTCGGATCTATCTGAATCCAGACTAACTCGAGATGGTGGTCACTGTGGTAACCAGTACAACGGAAGGGCTAATGGTAACAATATTTGGAAACGGAACACGGCCTATATCGGTTCAAAGACCAGGTTGTACATACTCCGGTGAACTGTGGTTCATTTGAACGGAGTTCAGTTGCTAAGCATTAGCCAATAGAATCTTTTGATGCTTCACAACTGGACTCGGTTCACTTGAACCACAGTTAACTGGAGTATGTACAATAGGCCCTTTTACTTTTTGGACGTAAGTTAGGGCCAATTCATACAACTCAGCTTTAGTCCTGAATCCTTGAATGACAGTTCCACACTTCATTTCAGGAAATTACGTCATAGCATATATTACGTGGTTACTGACCATAGTCGTTCTCGATTGAGATTTGGTTCACGAACGGTTGACATGAAAATGACCAAATTTTCGACAGCGGTATATCTTTCTTGTATGAGTGAAACAGAGTGAGCAGTATACCGCTTGAGTGATACCAATAAATGAATCGAGAACGGCTCATGTACTGTTCGAGTGCGTAACATATATAAGACTCTCCTGAGGAGATGTCTGAATTCGACTTATAGTTTTCAAATGAAATAAGGATTATTATTAAAACAGAGATATATGAATTGGCAATCAATTGCAACATTATCTTCAAACGTCTACATCTAGTTATATAAAGGACAAGTCCCTGAAATCTAAGGTGTTTCCTGGCGCTTTTGTATTCAAAACTTATTCGTCTCTCCATCTCTCTCTCACTATAGCGCTAGCCGTATGCAACAGAGAAGGAGACAGACGAATACGTTTTGAATACATGAGCGTCAGAAAACGCCCCTAAAATATGATTAAACGAATTTACCTGTGAAATTCAATCGTAATTATATTTTCATAATGTGTGCTTCTGCCAAGTTATTTGAACAAATTATTTATACACGAATATTCCACTACGCAAAAATATATATCACGAAAGAACAACACGGATTTGTTGCCAATAAATCAATCAATACCAATTTATTCATTTTTACTAATCATGCATATAATACACTGGAATCAAAGAGTCAACTCGATACTATATACACAGATTTCAGAAGAGCTTTTGATAAAGAAGACCACGATGTTCTGTTGTATAAACTAAATAGAATTGGATTTTCTGAGAGTTTGTTGAAATTATTGAAAGTTATTTACAAAATAGATACTTCTGTGTTAAAAACAATGGTAACACATCAGGTAAATTTCATGCTAGCTCTGGTGTTCCTCAAGGATCTAACCTTGGACCACTATTAGTTGTTTTATTTTTAAATGATCCCCCTTGCATTTTGGAATTTCCTGAATGTTTGCTTTTTGCCGGTGATCTGAAAATATATAAACAGATACAAACAGTTAGGGATTGTGTTAATTTGCAAAGAGACATCGACAGGATTCGTGAATGCAGCATCACAAACAAATTGAAATTTAATATCTACAAATGTTCCATCACCACAATAACTCGTTTGAAGGATCTTGTTATTTTTGATTATATGATGGATGGGGAAATCCTCCATAGATGTTCTGAGGTTGAAGATTTTGGGGTACCTTACAATATAGTACCTTATCGTTTGCCAAACATATTCAAAATATTGTTAAATCGTCAAATCGAATGTTGGGATTCAATATTAAACAAATTCAGTACTTTAAGGATAACAATTACTATTGAATTACTATATTACTCACTTATGAGACCTAAATTGGAGTTTGCAAGTATAATATGGTCACGTGAATATCGGTCTACAATCAATGCAGTCGAGAAAATCCTAAATGAAATGCTCAGGTACTTATATTACAAACAGTATCGTATAAGGGCTGACTATCAAGTTATCAGATCCAATCAACTTAGACATGACTTCAAAGTTCTCTCTTTAGAAATCAGGAGATCCCTTGCTATGATACATTTTTTGTACAATTTGATAAATAATATATAGAATAAATTCACCAGAAATCCTTTCATTATTGAGATTCAATGTCCCTTCCCCTAGAACTTGAAGAGAACATATCCATTCAATATTCCGTTGGTGGTTAACAAATAGATCCTCTCTCGTAGCATGCTGCGTCTGGCCAATACATGCAGTGTGTTTGTAGATTTGAATTGGAATCTACCTCAGAGAGTATTTCGTTGAACAATAAAATAGATTAATTCTTGAACACATCTGTTTGACAACATATTTTTCATAATCAGTATTTTGCATCTGTAATTGTATATGATTTTCTATCAATAAGCTACATATTTTATTATCATCAATTTTATTGCACAGCCATATTCAATAAAAGAGTCTATACAGTTTCATTGTTGTTCGGCCTCAAAGTTTTCGAGTAGGTACACAACTGATGTTTATATGATTGTATTTATTGAAATGTGAAGATTATTTTATATTCATTATCCATGTAATGAGACCTTTTGTCTGTATATTGGATACAAATAAATAAATAAATGAATAAATACGAAGTGGCTCGTCCGAATATATCACAACCCTCCCAGACTCCCAACCAGTGGAACTTGCAAATTTGAACTGGTTTATAACAATAGAGCAGATAGAAAGTACGGTGAGTTCGACTCTCCGAAATGACGATAAAAATGTATTACAATTCAAAGGTAGCATTACCACAGATGGCAGTTTTCTTTGTTTTGTGCTTTGAACTGTAGTCATCCAGTAAAGAACGGCTGAACTATATCTAGTGTCTAGTGATATGGAGAACGAGCCACTGAAATATATGCTTGTGTTAAATTGCACGATTACGCTTCGATTGGCAACATGCAACTACAAATACTAGTGGTGGTATATCTGAAAGAACTTCTGGTATTTTCGAAGGAACACGTTTGTTCTCACTTTTCAATAAGAATGTTGTTGAAAAAGGCAACTCTACCGAATACACCTTTGATCTTTCATGAACATTCTGGTTATTAATAGAGATTTTTAGGATGAACTACAATTTTTTGTATCTTCATACTTCAGTATGAGATTTGTTGACAGAAAAATACTGATTCATCACCAGAATGTAGAAATTGAACGAGTCTGGGACAAGTCGGGGTTTTTATTAAGCAAGGACACTCGCTCGATTGTACAAACTTTCGAACTTACCTTTGAAGTTCAATCGAAATTTCATAGAGCACCTTGTCCGTTGTCCGCAATCAAAATAAAGTAGGCGTGTTCTCGTATTTGTCGAGTAAATGGAAAGCTCGAAGCAGAGGGCGCTCGGTAGGAAGCAAAACTGAATTTCAATTCAGTTGAATTGATTGGATTTTAGGATCATGAATTTATGATTCTTGCTATCCGTTACTGAGCTTTGTCGACAAATTAACATTTATAACATTTATATTGTTCACGCAAAGGAATTCTGATATCCATGTGCAATGATGGCGTATAAAGCCAAATGACAATTTTTTCTCAAAACTTTCAGATACACAGTTCACTTTCAGGTGTGAATTTATTTTCTATCTTCGAATTTATCACACAAAAAACCTGTCTGGTCCGGAAATAATTTTATGACCAGAATTCTGGGCCTTTTCACTTACAGCTAAAGTCTCTGATAACTATTTATCTGATAAACATCACAGGAAGACGTATTGATATCTGACAGATACATTTATCAAATACTTATTTATAAGTGAAAAGACCGACCCTAAAAACGACCCCATCCATTCAATAGGGAAGATTATCGACCGATGAGGGCGCTGGTGGTGGTTAAACTTTATCCACCATTTTGAAATAGTTACCTTGTTTACATTTGTGAAATAACGCGCCAAACTGAAATCCAGTCATCAGTTGCCCCCGCTAGACAAGATTTTGGTGTTTTTTTTGCTATATTTTCATTGCACAAAATTTTTCTCGTGAGGGTTAATATAACTGTGTTCATGATGCTTTGAATATCCGCACAATACCATTCATTGGAGGTTGGAGGTAAAAACATAGATGCATTGTGATTTGAAATCCAATGATATTTGTTCCAGGACATTTTTTAGTTTTAGTGTAGTGTTAGTGAACCAAAGATGCTTTTATTACATGGATGATGAAATGCGCCTAAAAATAGACAAACAGACTCACCAGGTAACAAGAAATAATCTCTCTTTAAATGCAAGTCACACACTGAAGCCGCTCTAGGTGGTGATTTATGCAGTGTCAGTTTAATATTTCAAGCCTTGTACCTGTCTATTTTCTCTTTCAATCCACTTTCCGTAATGTTTCCCACCAAATATGTATTTATCTTTGGAAACGTGTGGAAAGACAACTTTGGATTTCGGTTCCTAGAGTTGCGGCAACTTGGCACCAAACACTTTATACGGCTCACTGAGCGATCTGCATCCATGATTGTTTGTTATTATTAATAAAAAAAATTACAACTTCAGATGAGATTTCCTAAATCAACACCAAAGAACTCAATAAATTCACACACATAAAATGAAAGCCGTTTGTTTGTGAAATTATAGCAGTGCGTTATATTTCCGCCAGACGTTGCCGCAATTCTAGGAACCGAAATCCAAAGTTGTCTTTCCACACGTTTCCAAAGATAAATACATCTTTGGCGGGAAACATTACGGAAAGTGGATTGAAAGAGAAAATAGCCAGGTACAATTCTTGGAATATTGAACTGAAACTGCATAAATCACCACCTAGAGTGGCTTCAGTGTGTTACTTGCATTTCAAGAGAGATGATTTCTTCTTAGCGCTGGTGTGTCTGTTTGTCTATTTTTAGGCGAAGTTATGGCGCATTTCATCATCCATGTAATAAAAGCCTCTTTGGTTCACTAACACTACACTAAAATATGTCCTGGAACAAATATCATTAGATTTTAAAACACAATTCATCTATGTTCACCTCCAATGAATGGTGTTGTGCGGATATTCAAAGCATCATGAACACAATCGCAGTTATATTAACCTTCACGAGAAAAATTTCGTACAATGAAAATATAGCAAAAAAACACCAAAATTTTGTCTAGCGGGGGCAACTGATGACTGGATTTCAGTTTGGCGCGTTATTTCACAAATGTAAACAAGGTAACTATTTCAAAATGGTGGATAAAGTTTAACCACCACCAGCGCCCTCAACGGTCGATATTCTTCCTTATAATCAGTTATGGTCGGTTCATACACCACACTTTTACTTTTAATTTATCTTTTACTTTTACTTTTACCTTAAGAATGGAATTGGACCGTTCATACACCACTGTTAAAGTAAACAGGACGCATGCGCAGTGATCAAAAACAAACGAAGAAGAAGAAGTAATCGTGGGTTACGTCATTGTTTTGATTTGCAATTTGCTATTTTGTATCGGATAATGACAAATATTCCACAGAACACCCATTTTAAATCATTTCTGTGAAATATTCAGAAGAATACGTTTCCTTATGATGTTGGTGGCACTGCTTGCTGTGATGACTTCACATGCACGCATGCGCAGTCCCTAAAATTATTGAATCATCTGATTCTTAAAGTAAAAGTTCTCATCCTTAAATTAAAAGTAAAAGTGCCGTGTATGAACGCCTCGATTGATTTACATTGTGACAACTTTCTTAAAGTAAAAGTAAAAGATAAAGTAAAAGTAAAAGTGTGGTGTATGAACCGACCATTAGAGTCTATCATACAAAAAATGTAAGTTGGCAATATTGAAAGAAATTCCCCATTAGTTCCGAATGGGCACAGTTGGTCATGTCATATGGTCATGTTGGCATACATGCACAATTACTACTGTCTGTAGTGTAGGATTATTTCATACATTATTATTACTTTATTACTATTTTGATATAATAGTGGTAGTATTATTGTACCTGTTATATATTTCAGCCATTTGAAGACGTCACAGAGGGAATATATAATCTGTGACTTGGTGGTGGATAAGAATAGTGAATACTGTGTAGTTATCATTTGTTGTCTCAAAGAAAGTAGAATTGATTTCTTGGAGTTATTTTGACTTCCACACATTCGTTAATAAATGGCTACATCAAAAACCACTAATACTTACAATCGGCAGAATTGGGAAGATGCTGTGAGTATCAATTTACTCAGATCCAATCCATGAATCAATGTTTTCTCCATCAATAAATATAATATTTTTTTAATTTTTAAGGATTTTCCTGTTTTATGCCAAACCTGTTTGGGAGACAACCCATATATAAGAATGGTGAGTAGTCATGTGAACTAGTGAAATTCTAGTTTCCAAAACGTCTTTCTTTGTAGACAAAAGAAAAATACGGCAAAGAATGCAAAATATGTTCTCGACCCTTTACTGTCTTTCGTTGGTGTCCGGGGGCAAGAATGCGCTTTAAGAAAACCGAAGTATGCCAAACTTGTAGCAAATTGAAAAACGTATGCCAAACTTGTCTGTTGGATTTAGAGTATGGCCTTCCTATTCAAGTTCGAGATGCTGCCTTGAAATTGAAGGATGATCTACCAAGAAGTGATGTGAATAAGGAATATTATATTCAAAATATGGAACGAGAGGTACTAATGCTGATATTTACTCCAAAATAAGTTACTATGTGCAAATTTTATATATTTTCAGCTATCAAGGTCAGACCCAGATACCATTAGCAGTAAATTGAGTGAACCAAATGATCTTTTGATGCGTTTAGCTCGTACAGCACCTTATTACAAAAGAAACAGGCCACACGTTTGTTCTTTCTGGGTGAAAGGTGAATGCAGGAGAGGCGAGGAATGCCCTTACAGACATGAGAAACCTACAGACCCTGATGATCCCCTGGCTGATCAGGTAAAAAACATTCCAGAGATTATAATAATAATAATAATAATAATAATAATAATAAATGCGTTTATTGATAGCAAAGGGTACCTAAATTCTATTTACATTTCTATCTACACTTCTTGCTTGTTTTTTGTTTTTTATTTTTATTTTTTCAACTAAAGCTAGCTTTGCTTATCAAAAGGCCGAGTTCAGAATTCCTGTGAAGACAGGATTCTGCTCTTCCACTCAACCTCAAACAACCCATTCATCTGTCGTCCAGATGAATGGGTACAAGATATATTACAATGTATTAGTAAATATTATTTATTGCAAGAGTAATACATAATTAATTTTGCTGGCCATTTTATTGTCTCTAATAAACAAAGATTTTCGAGAAGAAATTCAAGGCCATAACCATAGTTTTTTATATCAGTTTATTATTCATTTATGTCATGAGGAAATTTCACAATGTTTCACATTCAGATGGGGCATGTTACATTTTTTAAAATTCTAACAGACATGCTTTAGGAACTTTCCTGTTGAGAGTTCATTGTGATTAATAGACAACCTCAAATAGGTATTCCGAGAGGTATTCGATACAACTGAAAGTTATCAGAGAATTGTGTGAAAATTAGATTAAAAACATTGATGAAGTGGAATTGAGCAAAAGGTGATACCAGAGTTATGTATAAGTTTTATTAGGCTATATCCTAATTTGCACACAACGTTTTTTTTTACAGAATATCAAAGATCGTTACTATGGAGTTAATGATCCTGTAGCTGATAAATTGCTGAAAAGAGCTGCAGCCATGCCTGCCTTACCTCCCCCAGACGATAAGACGATCACTACACTCTACCTTGGCAATCTTGGTAGCTTGACAGAACAGGATATAAGGTATGTTTATATTCTACTATTATTTTCAAAGTGTAATGGCACAAGTGTACTGACTCATTGTTTTTACTAAAATACTGTATTCAGTATTCTGTCCAGTTTGGTTGGTAGTTAACTGTGGATCTCTTCATATAATTGAATGATATAAAATATGAAAATCGCTATTGACAAGAATAAATGGCAGAGTTCAAGTCTAATCTGCAGAAAATAATTTTCCCAATCAATCATCGTTATTCATATGTGAAAATTGTGAATGAAGTGTGAATTTGAGAAGAAGGTTTTGGTGAACATGTCTTTTAGTACCAGTTACTATAATTTAGAGGAATATTTTGAGGACGCCTTGCTTTGATAAAATTCTACAATCTCCCAAGCAGGGTTGTCATGTTCAAAACAAAATCTTTGTAACAAGCATTTAAAACATGTTTAAAACACCAGAAAAAAACATGTCTTTAATAAGGTTGTTTTAAACTGTTCAAAACATTTTTTTCCTCTAGCTTTTTTGGGTTCTCAACCTGCCACAAGCTGAAAAAATATAGTTAAAATAGTTCCTTCTGAATAGAATACGTTCAATTAGTCAGCAACTTTTCATATATTTCATATTTGCCTTTGAAAAAAATACAAGAACTAATATGTGTCAAAATACATATTGTTAAAACTTTCATGAATATTCCCTTCTAGTTTAGTTTTATGTTCACTTTTTTTAAATGTCAGAAGTAAGAATCTATCCACCACGAAATAATGACATTCAAACTTTTCAAAACATGTTTTTTTGTTTTAAAAATTTGTTAATTTGAATTTATTTTTTCAATACTTTAAAAAACTCTTCAATACAACTCAGCTTTTTATTGATTCATATTTGTAACCTATACCTACCTGATATCATAAGTTATAAGTGCTTGACAAAAATAAAATTATTCTTTCAAACATAATATAAAGCTAACAAAATAATATAGATATATTATGCAACATGCAACAAACAAGAAAACTATTCAAAATCAAAACTCAAAACATACTTCATCAATATCAATCTGTGACTGGGTATTAAAGCTGTACTATCCTTTTTTGGAATCACCTCGATTATATACTCGAACTTTTTACAATATTTGGTTCATGGTGGAATTAATTATATATAGTATAGGTATACCTATATTTTTTACTTTTTGATTCGAGTGTATTTTCATATTATGTTACTGTTTTTTGCATCTATTTTTATTTCATTATATTACATTTGAAATCATATAATCAATAATATAATATATATGCTATAACTCCATTGCAATAGCATGAACAATCAAACAGTATCTGTACTGGTATGAGATTGTTCACAAACCATTAGAAATTTTTTTTAAAAGTGATAAATAAATGAAAAAAATACAAATTCACACAAAAAATAATTTCATAAGAAAAAGGATAAGCAAAGGAATTGTCAAATAGATAAACACCAATTCAATTTGAAATTCTTTTGATGAGAAAGAATTTTTTCAATCGAAATTTGAATTGAGTGATATCACTGATATTTTTCAAATCTTCGGTTAAATTATCATACCCATGATTCATAAACAAATCTTTTTTGATCAACCACAGAGCTAGCAATATCGAGATGAAACAAGTTATGTGATAATTATGAATTTCTGAATTCCTGGCTAATATAAAAGTTTGACTTTACTTATTTGTTATATAATGGATTGAGAAATTTTCAAACTATCCATCATGAAATGTTCCTCCAAAGAAAATCGTTGGAGTATCATATTGGAGACGATGTAGTACTTTCGAAGCTTCCCTATATAAAGCACATATTTTATTGAATTTGTTCTATGAACATGAACCCCATATATTAATGAGATCCGAGAATATGTGAGTAAAGAAACATATTGTCTATTTTGTAATTTAATTTGGGACATCTTTGTAATGCTCCAATAATAGAAGTTTTTTCAACTAGGGGGTCAATATGTTTGTTCCATTTCAATTTATCATCAATCCAAATGTCAAGATACTTCATTTCAGTTGTTTGTTCAAGTCGTTTATTTTTGTATTTTGATATTTGACATAATATTTTGTTTTGAAATCATGTATTTCGTCTTTTTTAACAGAAAGGGGATTGGTGTGAAGCCAGTCTTCATTGTTTTTTAATTCTTCTCTTATAGCATTGTTCAGCTTAAGTTTATCCCTTGAGTATTTTGTAAAGACATTGCAATTGTTAACGAGAAAATACTTTTTACGAGCAATAAACATATTTTAATTTTTAATCAATCGATCTTATGTTCGCAGGGACCACTTCTACCAATACGGCGAGATAAGGTCGATAAGCTTGGTGCCGAAGCAGCAATGCGCCTTCGTACAGTATACGACGAGAGCAGCCGCGGAGGCTGCTGCGGAAAAAACCTTCAACAAACTCATCCTCGGCGGTCGCAGGCTCACCATCAAATGGGGCCGCTCTCAGGGCCGGACCGGCCAACCGGTCGTCGGCCACCAGGAAAATTACGAGCCGGTGCCCGGTCTACCGGGCGCCCTGCCCGAACTGAATCAAAACTTTTTCAACCTGGAACCGGGCCACATACCGTTGCCCAACATGCCGCCGCCCCAGTCGCTGATGGTGCCGCCCATGTTCGCGCCGCCCCCCATCCCTCCCTTCTTCTTCAATCCGCCGCAGATGCCGCAGTTCGCCGCTAGCAGCAGCACCGCCGTGGCGGTGAGCGAGCCCGTGATCGTTCCGAAGCCGGCCTTGCATTATCCCAGCCAGGATCCTGCGAGGTTAGGCGCCACGCAGCAGATCCAGGAGTGATGATGAAGGATTTTATGGAATAGGCGATCCAGAGATCCGTCGAATCGAAGCCAATATGGCGGGTGTTGGCACACATTGGATTTTTTTATAAAATACCCTGATGATGAATCTGGTTCGTTTCGTTATTTTTTGTGGTCAATTTTTTCAGGGTTGGGCTAATTAAAATCAAGTGATTAAAATCACGAATAAAATCATGATTTGAATCGCTCGATTTTTAAAATTAAAATCATGATATAAATCAATTTTAATTTTTTTTTATTCAGAACCTGATAACAACATAATATAAAAGTTTTCTCGAAGATCAAAAGGAGTATCTGCTTTTTAAAAAAACAACAAAAAAGAAGTACATAATTCCAAATTCTTAAACTAAACGTAACACCTAAATTTTATTACTGTATATTTTCAGTCTATTCGTTTTCGTTATACAATTTGAAGAAAAACGTTTTCCTCTTTTTTCTATGCTTGATCTGTTACTAATATCCGAGTGAACAACTAGCGAAATGCTTGAAATTGTTGGGCAACGTCAATTTATAGGTTGAGAACAAGCCTCGACAGGAATATTCTTGCAAAAAGCACAACAAGCGCGTTCGTGTTCGTGCCTCACTCGACACTGTATAGCGAGTGTATAGGACAGAAGGAAAACAAATCGCGACAAGTATTTTCTTGCAAGAAGCGCGACAAATGCGTTGTCACAAGTTTTTGAGCCGCAAATTGTATTAAAATTTTTAGACTTATACATTAAAATAATCAACAATAATTTCAAAGAAACAGAATGGTCAAATTTTATATTCAAATTTAAAAAATCAAGCAAATCAAATCGTGATTTTAAAAAATAAATCGATAACTTTTGATATTTTTAATAAAAATCAGATTTTGCCCCACCCTGATTTTTTTTCAACCCTCCCTTCCATTGGCATCAAACCGGATTTCATTTTGCCACAGAAATTTTAATTTAATTGAGGATTATTATTTGTGATTCAGCTGAGGAAAAATGTAGTTAACTGTGGATTTCGACATGACAGGGATAAAGTCGGATTTCACTCAGTTTCTAATGAACTGAAACAAAGGTTTTTGAAATACTTCGGTTACACTGGCGATCTGAATTTAAAAAAAGTGGAATTTAAAAATCCAAATGAAAATTCTGGCGGTCTCGTATATTTTCGGAGATACAGGTCCATTTTGTTGTAGAACCACCATTTTTCACATCAAACTTCTGTTGTTTATAACACACAAAAATTGTCCTTCTTTTGATGATTCGTTTTCAAAATTTTTAAGCAGAAAAAACTATTGGATTTTCAAAAAGTGCATTTCTTTTCAAACCATAACCAATTTGTTGTAATGTCATAGTGCAATGACAGACGAAAGTGATGTATTTGGATTGTTGCCGCTCTCATTGTTATTGTTGACTGAACGAGAACTGGAAGTATTAATCTTCACTTTTGGAGAAAGTTGGATTTTTTGAAAAAATAATATTTTTTTTTCTGCTTAAAAATGACGAAAACAAGTCAATAAGAAAGTGAGTGGTGTTTGATCAGAAGAAGGACGAATTTTGTGTATTTGAACAACAGAAATTTGATGTAAAAAATTGTGAGGTTTTACAACCAAAATGAACTTGTATCTCCGAAAATATACGAAACATTTGGATTTTTTGTAGAGGAGACCGAGTTACGTAAGTTCTACAACAACAAAAAAATCAAAAAAAAAGGTGCTTATAGCGACCGAAGTATTACTCTGTTTACCTTTAACCGAAATTTCTGTTTTTCAACATTAATGTCTTAAGGTGATCACTCTCAATTTAATTATTACTTTTTAACCTCGATCACAAAAACTCCGAAAATTGTCCGTGAAAAAGGTAAGAAATTCAATATTTACTACGTAAGGACTAGCAACACACTGGCACTGGATACTCCTATGGCGGATACTACTTTGTGTGTCAACAGCCGCCATTTTCGTCACGTGTTATGGATTGTTTGATTGGTGGGAGATCGATTTTGTTCATAAGTACAATATATAGTGAAATTGGATTTCTGAAGTTTCATTCACACATTCAGCAAAGACAGTAGACAGTAAGATGCCAGGAAATATATTTTTAGTTTTTTCTCCCCTGGAAATATTAGTTTTGATTCTTGTAATATCTGTGTTGGGGATAGTTTCTTTTCAATAAAGATTTATTTTGAATGCCTCTTCTAAAGAGGGAAGTTGCACTGGGAAGTTCGAATTCAAAGTAGGGTGAGTCAAAATCCATACTTTTATAACTTTCAGGGAAGAGAGTTTCGGCTTTTTTTCTCCCAAGCCAATGCATAAAGAATGCAACACTTCTATCAGAGTAGTAACATATGGGTTATGGGTCACATAGAAGTCCATTTTTCATGCTCAATTTGTATACCAATCACTCGAAACTTAAATATATACATACCATTTACAGGATATTTTACGCAGACTACAAAAAAAAATTAATGCGGATAATACTTCATTCTTAAACCCAGAATGACTTCTAACTGAAAAATCAACATCTTTTATCAATATATAGTTCGATAATTCAGGTTTCTATTTCCACTGAAGGAGTAATGTCACTCACCATGTTTATTAGGGCTGCTTCACAGTTTGCAAGTCTTGAAAGTATTGCAGCAATTTTTCTTGCACACACTTCGATCAGCTGTTGTAATGACTATTGCAGATGTCGAAAATGGGTTCGAGACTAAAATTTATTACCGGTGCAATTCTAGTGATTTTGGTTACTTTTGATATTGCCAACTCTATTGAATGCTACTAGCATAACCAACATTATCGGTTATAATTGCACGAGTGCATAAAAATTACCGATAATTTTGCAAGAAAGCGTGATATCTAAAAATTGCAAGAGTTTATTTTCATATTTTGGCGAAAGTGCCCGAGTCGAAGGACGAGGGCTCTTTTACAAAATATGAAAATAACCGAATGCAATTTGTATAAGATATCACGCTTGAATGCAAAATTATCTGATCATTTTTATGCACGTATGTAATTAGATTGTATGGAGTACTCACCTAAACGCGAAATGTCGCGAAATGTTTTTCTATTTTTGAAGTCTATCTGACATTTATTTGTGTTTTTTACTGACGTCTAGCGATACGGTTTCAAATGTGTTGTTATGGTGACTTGATACAATGCAATTACCGCTGTAAGTTTTCGATACAATGCAATTACCGCTGTAAGTTTTTGATAATTGCATTGCTCTTATGGGACATTTTATATATCAGGGAAATATTTAGAGAAATGAATGAAGCCGTCCCATATTGTCTCTAGCTTGGTTTAACTGAGGTAGCTATGGTTTAACGGACCATCTTGTTTCCGTTCTTTCACTTATATTATTCGAAGATGTTATATAGGTACAATTTCCAATTATAATTACCTGTTAACAGAAGAGATTTATATTTCCAAGTGTAAAGCAGACCTGCAAATATAATTGACGGCAATGAAACTGGTTGCAATAAATTGCCTCATTGAGTATTGCGAACTGTAAAGGGGCATAATACTAAAAGTGCCATAAATCAATTAGCCTGGGAGTCTAGTTGTCAAACAAACTAAAACGAAATTCGACCTGGCTGTTAGAAAATAGACTGTATTGAAACTCCAGATAAAATTGTGTATACAAACAAAAAATGACTGAGAATTCGAGTGATAGTGATTTTGATGTTTGAAGTTAGGGAGGCGGCAATTTTGGAATGTGTTCCTTTGAGTTGATTTGAGGTAATTTTTTTTATTATGTATCGTGATATTTTTCACACAAACTTGTATTTACTAGAAGTGAAATTCCTGACTTCAATAATATAGGCTGGCGATAGGAAATTTTGTCCGCATTTTGTAATTCTTGATTATAAGCGTCATCTGAACTAATTTAATGGAAGACGACATGAAGCCTAATATAATACTAGGCACGTGTCGCCAATTTCACCCCTAACTTTCACAAGACATTTTACATATATTGAAACTCCCATCTTTCATGACACCCCGTTTCGACGATGCAATTTTGTTGCTGCAACTTCTCGCGGCGACTTGTCGCTGCGAGATATGTCAACTAGCCGTCAGTTTGCATTGCCAATATTAAAAAATAGCACTGAATGTTAACAAGCTGAACGTCTACATTATCACAACTGATATTTAATTTCATTCATTTCTAATAATTGATATTGTGATTAAATCACCTTGTTACTCAACTTGATTCCTCAAGTCTCGAAAAATAATTGAAATGTTCGAAATCAATATTCTTCACATTGATGCCACCATATATTTGTGGTTTGCGGCAACAAATTCACCACAGAAATAATTAAATCGCTGCAACTTATCACACCAAAAAAGATTCATGCAACTCGAAAAACTTGCATGAACACATGCAATTTTCTGGAGTTGCAGCGACAAACTTTGCATCGTCGAAACAGGCTATGAGATTTTCTTGTTCGTTATTTGACGTTTTTTTATCGAAAGTGGTTGTCAAAAGTTCACATGACTTGATCAAGAAAATATAATCTGTGGAAAGATCAAAGATAATTGTATTTTAATTATCTTGCATAATATTAAATATACATAAATTTCATCACACATACTAGTCACGAGAAAATGTCTGTTCAAAATAATTGACTGGACCTTGAGTCAATGCTCACTTGAACTACTTCCTCATGCATCCGAATTTGCCAGTTTTCCCCGTGATGTGAAAGTCAAAATTGCATTAATGAAATTGAGTACTTTGACGAATTTCTGTAAGAAAAATGCGTCATTCGGATAGATCTCCTCAAGTTCAGTACCTCCAAGCATTAAGAAGAAGATTTGATTTCTCTGTGTGGTACAACTGCAAAACAGTAGTGGCAACACTGTGACACTTTTTATAAATATAAATGTTTTCTTGGACAATGGAGATTGGAGACAAGTTAGAAGTTAGACTAGACAAGTTAGTTATCAACGATACGAGAGAATAATAGTGAAGTGAGAACCTGTCTTTATAAGTGAAAATTTAGTACCCAAAATACCAATAATAGACGTTAAATTGTATATTTTCGAAAACGGAACAACCGAAGCATTGGCAGGATATATCCAGAAGCGAAAACTGTAGAGAAGTAAAAAAGAATATTTTTGGGTTTGGTTAATGTCAATTCGGACCATAGACATACTATTCTCGGGAACTGGCTAAGGACAAAAACGAAATATGAGTAAAAAAATTATCTTTGGTAAAATTAGTTCGAACTTCCTAAAAAACAGTAAAAAATCGGAGGCAACTGGCACCATTGGAACCTTTGGGCATTCTAAGGCAATTCAAGTTTTAGAAGATGATGATAAAGAAAAAAAACTTGAAGTTATGGGAATTTCATCTTTTGGAAAGAAATCAAAAGCTTTCAAAATCGAAGACATGATTGCTCAGGTCAAAGCAACTGCCAGAGAAATAACAAAAAAACCTGAAGAAATGTTTGCAGAAAGCGAAAGTGACGAGGATTTAATTGGACCCCCTATTGCCGAAATTGCATCACTTAAAGAAAATTTTAATATCAAGAGGAAAGCTGACAGTGAAGATGATAGTGATGACTTTGCTGAAGACGGCAAGCATGATGATTTGTTTATACCATGTTCTAGTGAAGTTCAGATGACCCACAGAAACAAAGCTATTACAGCTCTTACTGTAGATCCAAGTGGGACTCGTCTTGCATCAGGTATGTTTTCAACTTCAATTTTATTATTTTATTTCATTGGTTGAACCCTATATTCAAAAATAATTCTCAAGCTAGCAAGTTTTGAACATCTATTTGAACTGGGTCCTACTCTGAGCACGTCATGAATATGTGGAGCTGTCTTAGCTTTTGAAAGGTACCTATTGCCCTTCAAGGAAGGAAAAAAGGGGGGGCTTTCACTCTTTGAATGCGTTTTTCTAAATTTAAGGAAACACTTCGTAAATCTTCGACTTTTCAAAAAGATGATAAACATTAAAGTTTATAATCCCATCTAAACCTCAATACACTGGAGGACTTCAACATTTGATAAAGTGAATATGAAAGTTGCATATAAAAAATCTTACAAATTACAACAGCTTCTTGGTAACCCAAAACATAAATTAGAAAACTCAGAAAAGTCGGGAATTTACGAAATCAGTTGTCGAGATTGCAACAACAAATACAGAGCCGACAAGCTACTGAAACCCGTTCAAACAGAATTTTGCACAAATGAAATACGGCAGGGTAGAAAAATCCAGTGTCGCCCAACACGCTCTCGACAATGACCACAAAATAGGTGAAAGCAAACTTAAACTGATCAAGCATGTGCATGACATACTCGATGCATGTGAGTCTAGAAATAGCAAAATGTAAAAACAGCATGAATGGTGACAAGGGACCTGTTCCTTTCAGCCCACTTTTCAATTTATCATTGAGAAAGTAATCAGCATAGTCAATAATAACAGATGACGGACCAATAAATTTGGCAGGTAGTCACTGCACTAGTTCATTATCGAGAAATCAATTAGGATGATAATCAACAGTAATAAATCAAGTCCATGTCAGACCAAAAAACTCAAGTTATATAATCAAATAACCCTAGCTTTAGATTTAGTATCAATTTCCTTCTCCTGAAGATGCTAACCTTGTTAGCGAAACGCGCGTCGAGTGCGAAAAATATCAGTTTGGTGTTAGGGTAATTGATCTCTGAACAGTCCTCCCGTTTTAAACTCTCAATGTAGTGACTATGTGTTTCCATGCTGGATCAATCATTTCGTGACATTTTTATTTTGTTTAGGTTCTGTTGACTATGATGTGAGCCTTTGGGATTTTTCTGGAATGGACTCGAACATGAGGAGTTTTCGAACACTACAACCAGCAGATAATCATCCTATTCGAGGCCTTCACTATTCCAATACCGGAGACCTGCTGCTTGTAATTTCTGGAGCCAGTCAAGCCAAAGTCATCGACAGAGACGGTTTCGAGAAGCTTAAAACAGTCGAAGGCGACATGTATATCACAGACCAAGCAAAAACCAAAGGGCACACTGCCGGGCTTTTGGCAGGTGTTTGGAATCCCACCACTAAAGAAGAATTTTTGACGACCAGCGCTGATGGAACAGTGAGAACGTGGGATTTTTATGATGGTGGAAAGCACCACAAGAGCATCATCAAGTGTCGGGCGCAAAATGGTTTGAAAGTTTCACCGACTGCTGTCAATTACAATTGCGAGGGAAGAGTTGTTTCTTGTGGATGTGCTAACGGATCACTACAGCTTTGGGACCTGCGTAAAAGTAATTTGGCTCCAACAATGCAGGTTAGAAAGGCCCATGAACCGGTGGATATATCAAGCATTTGTTTTTCCAATTTCGGAGATCATTTACTCACCAGGAGCTGTGATGATACCATGAAGCTGTGGGATCTGAGAAATCTAAAACAAGCTGTACATGAAGTTGGGAATTTGTTCTCAAGGTATGATACCACAAACGCTATTTTCAACCCAAATGATAATATCGTTGCCACCGGATCATCTTTTAGTAAAGGTAAGAGGATAAGTAAAATATATCAATGAAGTTTCTTATGAGATTTTCACCTGATGTGCCTTCCATTATATGATAGCCTCTCCAAGCAAGCATATACATATATATCCCTACGCGATAAAGATGTTCTATAGCAAATTTTTCTAATGAAAATCTCACAGGAAACGATAAGTTATGAATAGCTATCAATCAGTCATGGTTATATTGAGAACGTTAGTGTACGAACTTTGTTTATTTTCTAGGCGAGAAGGACGGTGCAGTTCTTTTTTACGACACTTCAAACTTCAACCTCATTCGAAAATTATCTGTCTCCCAATCCCACACCATAAAACTTTTCTGGCACTCAAAACTCAATCAGATATTTGTTGGAAGCGGCGATGGCCTGATCAAGTGCTTCTACGATGAGAGGCGTAGTTTGAGAGGTGCCACTTTGTGTGCTGCCAAAAAACATAAGACACAACATTCGGAAATTGTTAGCACAACCCAAGTTATCACTCCACATGCTTTACCTTTGTTCAGGCAAGAGCGGAGGAAAAGTAGCCGAAAACAAATGGAAAAAGAAAGGTTAGATCCAGTAAAGTCACACAGACCAGATTTGCCGATTACTTCCGGTCAAGGGGGTAGACTGGCCTCAAGTGGGGGAACACTGAGTAGCTACGTCATCAGAAATCTAGGGTTGAGTAAGAGGGTAGAAGATGATCAAGATCCCAGGGAGGCTATA
The DNA here is from genome assembly GCA_032362365.1 of Zygogramma bicolorata. Classification (NCBI taxonomy): domain Eukaryota; kingdom Metazoa; phylum Arthropoda; class Insecta; order Coleoptera; family Chrysomelidae; genus Zygogramma; species Zygogramma bicolorata. Next base: position 287,578 of record JAVJAQ010002863.1, read on the forward strand.
CTAAAATATGCCAAAGTAGCTGAACAAAACCCTTACTGGATCACTCCAGCATATGAAAGAACACAACCACAAGCTTGCTTGAACGATTATAATGCTGAGCAGATTTCTAAGAAGAGAAAATGTGACTGATACGAATAATATTATGTCTGTCACCCAGACACGCATCAACCCATGACAATGATCCTTGCCCGAACAAGGCTCTGCTTTTTGGGTGCACTCGTGAGAGTGTGCAGCAAAGGAAAAATATAAATAAAAAAATAACAATATGCATGTGAATGTTGGGGCCTGATCAAGTAGAAGGTTTTTTGCTCCAAGAGATGGACCAATAAGCAACCCGTTATCAGCAGGCATCTGCCTTGCCCGAACTGGACCAAACCTCTATCAATCTTGAGCTGGGCCATATTCCTTTAACGAGCCTCTTTCGTGGTGCCTAAGCCAGCCCTGCACTACTAGCCAAGATCCTGCTTGGTAATGAGCACGAAATTGAGTTGTTATTTTTATGAGTTTAAATACACAGTGGTATATGATTTTTCGAGTTTTAATCACCCCTCCAAAGTTAATATGAGCGAGCCAATCTTTGATAAATGTTATTGACTCTCTTACGACAGAAAAATATTTCATGAACCCATTTTTCCTATGTCCTTTATGAAGGCCAGAAGGTCTCAATAGTCACTGAGCCTCCGTCGTGGTGTCTCAGCTGGTTCATTACCGTAATGAGGATCCTGCAGACTCAGGAGAGATGAAGCTGGATTTGATTGATTTGTGGGAGATCAAGTTGTATTTATGAGTTTACATATATAGAGTAATTTGAACCCTTAATCGTAATTATGAGTAGGGCAATCTTTTTTTTAATGGAAGCTTCAGGCTCATTAAAATATTGATACTTGATATTCGTCTGAAATCTTCCGTTGTGATCCGACAGGGTTTCTAATAGCTTCCGGCGTAATTAGTTATTAACTAGTACCACTGCTATTCATCTCTATGGGAAGGAAAGAGCGGTACAGCCAAAAGTAGTAGCGCCTCGCAAGCGGTTCAACTAAATCACGCAAGAAAAAAGAAGAAGATTTCATCAAATCCTTTTGGTGGATCTTTTCGAAATGTCTGGCACCGGACAAGCCTATTTGGGTTGGTTCGGACAAGTTTTTTCATGCTCGAAAACATTCGTCAATGCATGTTGACGTTTCGAACAACCCCAAGACCTACAAATCCATGACGTATTCCCACACATAAGGGAACTACTACCACTAATACTACGGCATATTAGGGTCACTTTAAAAATGAAAAATATCTCCATAGATAGATTATAATCTGTCAATGCCAGATTATAATCTGTCAATAGCGTATTGACAGATCAAAATCTGTCAATGGCATATTGACAGGTTTTGATCTACACGGAATGTTACGAACACAAAGCCTGCACGAATTTTTGGTTTCCATATAAAAAGTCCCTCGGAATCATCTATACTTGTTTTCACATCGGTTTCGAATTCAGTAGAATGATCTCCATAATGAACAATGAATTTCTGTTTCACATCTGCAGTTACTGTCTGACGGTGCAAAGGGACCGCATTCAAATTGATCGCATCACCGATTCTATCTTTCAATTCAATGTAAAATAATCTGTCTTGGACTCTATATAGGTAAGATATGGTGCATGTAGCCTCCAGTTCCACTCCAAGGGAAGACGTTTTCAGTATATACTCCTTGTGGCTTTCTCCAAAATGTCTGACAGAAACTTGTGAATTTCCGTAACTTCCGGACAGACTGGGCAAATACGAATCTTACTGTGGCAGTTGACCTCGTTTTCAGCAACTTGACCGTAAGCCAGCATTTTCCTAGAACCTTCGAATCTATTTACACACTTGACACCGCCTTGTTCAATGATCGAACTATATCGAGAAATGATTTGTTAGAAGTTTCTGGGCCGTGGTCCGCAGGTTTTTCAGTTTCGTCTGCATCTGAGGCAGACATTTTCAAAGGCGATGCGGCAATGGTCGAAGTATCCTTCACTGCTGCGAGGCTTTGAGCTTCAACCCTCTGAGCCCTTTTTTTTCAGTCAAAAGACACCTTGATTTCCTTATATACTTGGACACCAAACGAATAACAACTACCAAACAGTAGAATTAGATTTTGTTTAAAACAACATTTCGATATATTAATATTTCACTAGAAAAAACTCCAATAGATTTTAATAGAAAAATTCAGGTCTCCATTTGAAAATCTAAAGTTGGGTTCAGTTCAGGGAATAAAACACCCTGTGAATAAACACTTTGTTAACAAATTTTTTATAGCCCATGGAAAGTTGCATTAACGAAGTGCAAACAGTTCTTGGAAATTCCTTCAATTGAATAAGATGATATTATCCTTTATATATATCTTGAAGTACGAATTCTAGTTCACATTGTTCGAAATCATATGGACGGGTTTTATATGTTGCGTAATATGCGTTACTTTGTCTTGCTGATGTAGACATTCCCATGCATCGACTTCCATGAATATTAGCATTTAATACATTTTTATCAAATTTATCCATATCTGCACGGGACCTATTGACTGAAGTATCACATGCACTGCTATCGATAAGCATTAATACAGTACTAGACTGTGACGATCTGATACAATCGAATCGCGAGGAATAACTGTCTACGTGCTGATCACGCTATATAGATGCACTGTTTACGCGCACTCTTTCTTTGACGTGAATAGACTATAGATATAGAAAACCAATCCACAAACAATTGAACTCTTGAAATTATCATTTTTGATTCAATTCTACAGAGAATTTGAAACGAAAATTTGTGGAATTAGGTGTTTGGGCAATTGAATATAATCATGAAATTGAATTTATTAGGAGAAATTTTACATATCCTATCATAAAAAAAAACAATTCCGGAAGCGGCCGCCTTTAATTTAGAACACACATATATTCTTAATGAGCCTAACAGCTGTCGAATACGTAAAGAATGGTTTAAACTAGTGAGAGTGGAAAAACTCATTCAAATCTTAAACCTACATTTGAATATACCAGAATAAATACCTAGCGATAATTTAACTGATTTAGAGTCTTGATTCACATATAATGTGGTGTGCCCCAAAACTATATAGATTTTGAAGAAGTGATTGCCAATTTCGCTCATCTAACGAACTAAGCTGTATATGTCAAATCAAATCAAATATACTTTATTGTCTGAAGAACGTAGTTCTCATTGACAAAGTATTTTACAATGAAAAACTAGAAAACAATAATATTCATTAAATATCTGTCGATATGGCGGTCTGTGAAAATATACTAATAATAATCATAATTAGAATACAATAAAACACAATATAAAACACAGAGAATAATAAAATTATTATAAGTATAAAATGCAAGTTCAATAAAAATATAAATAATTAATGAATATCACTGAAACACCTCAAATTGAGCAATGATCTATTACTAGGACTATAAGACAAGGTCGAACTCCACAACATTAAAAGTTCTGACAGTAAAATTCATCCAATGAATAGAAAGCATTCGTCAGTGAAAGATATTTTACAGACTATTTGAATTGTTTTTTAAAATTTTAATCTCGTTCAGCAGGTGATTGAATAATTTTCTACCATTATAAAATATGGAATTTTTTATTTATGTTGAAGTTGGAATCGGTGATGTTATATTTAGTGTTTGTCTAGTGTTATAGTTAGACATCTTATGTATTTATGCATGAGACATATTGCTTCTAAAATGAAAACACAAGGTAATGGTAAAATTTTTGTGTTTCATAAAGAGTGGCTTGCAATAATCCCGGAATTATGCTATAGTATATTTCAATTCGAATATACAACGGAAACATTTCAGCTTGATTTACTCTATCTTATTCTTGAAATTAGACTAAAAGAATTGAATATCTTTGTGGATGGTATTATATTTCATTCGATGTGACTGTAAAAAACCAAATCTATATGACTTTTCTTATAGTCTTCCTCTGTCAAGGTCACGATACCCAATAGGTTGAGGACGGCCCTGGTTAAATGAGTTATTTTTCCCAAAATATATTATTATTCTAAATTGATGCATGAATACTATATTTTTGAGTAAAATTCACAAATGAAACTTTCAATATAGCGACTGGGTGCTATCTGGAAAAAAATTAAAAGGAAAGTGGAGTATTGTACACATCATTTTGAAGCTCCTGATGGATACTTCACAACCCTAGAATATAAAGTCAATATCTTTACCTACTACAAAATGGTGGAACATTTATTAATTGTCTGAATACATCGACGTTTAACTTCATACTTTGAGGAAATAAGCTGAGTTCATTTCAGAAGATGCTCGAAATGGTTTCCTTGAACATCTTGACATAAGAACAGCCTATCTGATATTTCATGTCGAACATTTTCGAACATAATAACGTCTATATTTCTAGAAATATTATTCTTTGTCGTATATCCATTATTAAAGCAAGTTCAGTTTAGTACACCGTTTGCTTCGAATAGCCTCAAAAAGAAGTCTAAAGGTGTCAAATCTGGCAAGCGGGCTGGCCATTCCGTTGAACCTCGATGGCCAATCCAACGACCATGGAAAGTTTTATCCAAGTGGTTTCTTACTTGCCTGGAGAAATGTGCTCCATCTTGTTGGAATAATCCATCCATCAATATAGAATTCATTAGGATTCGCTTAGACGATTTCGGTGATTAGAGGATCAACAATAGTTTCCGGCATATTCAACTACAGTTCCCCTATTGAATTTGGTTCAATTGACCATTTTGGAGATAGATTACGCGGTACCTATCTATTTGTGAAACCGAAAGCTAAATGAGAATATTTGAACTGAACAATGATGTTCGTTGTTGTTCTGACATTGTTGTCTTTTTTTATAAACAAAAAACAACTTATCAAACCGTACCGGGTTGTTGGGATTGCCATATGGCAGAGAAAAATTAATATTTCTAGAAATATCGATATTAATGTGTTTGCATTCAGGTGATTATTAAATGTTCGGCCATTTTGTACAAAGTAAAGATAATGACTTTATATTCTAGGGTAGTACTAGTTGTAGTAGTGGTTTATTTAAATAGGAATTCCTAATATACACTAATTAAAACATTTAACTTACTCGAAGTAAATTCGTTTAAGATTCAAAATACATATATAACTAAAACTACACAATCAGCACTCATATTAGTATGTGGGTGTATATAAAAAAAATTACATCAATAAAGTATTCAAAATCAGCAAGAACAATAGCTCACATTAATATAAAACTAATCACCAATAATTTATGCCTAATAAACAACATTGGGATGATTTCTGATGCGTTCAGTTAGTTTTTGTTTAAACATTGTTACTGTCCTTGCATTTTCTATCACTTGTGGATGTTTATTATAGGAATCTAAACCTTTGAAGAACAGAGAATTCATTTCCATTTTCAAATTTGTTTTATTTTTATGGAAATCTACTCTATTTTTAGTGGAATAATTATGGATGCTATGATCCATAGTAACAAATTCATTAAAATACTCAGGTTGACCCCCTGTCTCATCCTGGAGATGAATATATGTCATAGTCATATAAAACAATCTGCTTGCAACTGGTAACCATTTCATTGCATCCAGCGTTAAAGCTATCGGTGTTAATTTATTACATCCCAGAATTACCCTCATCCCTCTATTTTGCATCTTTTGTAATTGATATTTCTCATTCAATTTGAGTAAAAATAATAATGAGCTGCAATAATCAAAATGTGGTTGAGTGATGCAATTATAGCAAGTGATTCGAGAGTTTATGGAAAGTTGACTCGATACTCTTGAAAAGAAAAACATTTTTTTGATATTTTATTTTTGATGTACTGGGCTTGCTTATGAAAATACAGATTATTATCAACAATGCATCCAAGGTATTTGAATTCAGTTACAATTTGTGGTTGAGTATTTTCTATTTTTGTGAAGTATTCGTCAGGAGCTTCAAAATGATGTGTCGTAAGACCCCCTTTTCCATTTAATTTTTTTTTCAGGAGGCGCTCAGTCGCCATCTTGAAATTTTTGTGTCAATATTACTTCAAAATAAAGTATTCATGCATCAATTTCATTATCCCAAGTTTCCATATTTTGAATTGACCCGTTCAGAAAATGAAATGGGGGGGGGGACACTAAAGAAAAGCACTGTATATTGAGATAATGTGTAATAACTATGGTATAATGCCAGGGTCAGCGAGGATCTAACTACTTCATTAATTCCGATTGGTAGAGTCACATTTCGAATGAAAGAAGAAGACGGAGTCGGAAAAGTGCAAAGGTCGTCAAAATGTTTTGCGGACTTCATCTGCTTCTCAGTGAACAATTGGTCACTTTCCAAGCTGAAAATAGGGTGAAAACAAGCACAGTTTTGAATGACTGTGAATAAAAGATAGTTCCCCCAAAAATAAGCAACGAGCGTCTCTCGATCAATATAGCGATGAATATCTCAGTTTTCGGAGATCACCGTTCAAAGAACATTCTGATAACCGCATCCTCCACAAGAGAGATTCTGAACGATCTTCCCTGAAAGTTCCTATTTATGCATCGAGATCAGGAGGGCGTAAAACAAAAGTATAATACCGCAAATATAGCGAGATTGGCAGAGATTGAATAACGCCAGCACACCGTTTTTTAGTTATTAGAAAGCTCTCGAGCACGTGCTTCCTCGGCAGCATTTCTCGAGAGCTTTTGATTGGCTCCTCGACAACTTCTCCGCATTCTGAATAGTTCGGCGGATCGATCGTTATGAGAAAATCGACGTACTTCACGGTTCAGTTACACGACTGCATTACATCGACCTACTGCGATTGCATCAGAATTGAAAAGAAATAGACAACAAATAATATACAGTTTTACACGTTTTATTCATCCTATGAAGGTCTAATAATGGAAAACCCACTGAGTCCCCTATTGACAGAAATTTTCATGGATGATTTAGAACAGAAAATCCATAGTCATCCGCCGGTCGGTAATTTCGTGTATTGGTATAGGTACGTGGACGACATTTCAGCATGTTTCACAGGAACGAAGAGGAAACTGGATAAGTTCTTTGATTTCATCAATTCCATTCACCCTTCCATCAAATTCACCATGGGGATGGAAGAAAATAATGCAATAAATTTTCTGGATTTGACTTAACAAAAATTAAGAATAAACATGGTTTCTCAATGTTTAGACAACCTTCGCATAAGATATTGTAATTCACAATTTATCCTCACCAACATAAAGCGGCAGCATTTTACAGTATGTTTCACAGATTGGTGAATGTTCCCATATCAGATACAAATTTCCAGAAAGATTTGAATATTATAAAACAAATCGCATAATAGTGATAATAGTGATTTAGTAGACACTTTATTGTCCAAAAAGCTGTATAGTCAAGTCCTGAAAATAATCTACCCAGTTACAATGAATTATGATAAGAATGACAGAACGTTGACCTGTTCAGGTCATATGAACAGAAAATTTTTAAGGTTGCATTTAAAACGAAGAATAATTCGAACTCTTTTATCAATAACAACAAAGACAGAAGTTCAGAATCAGATAGATCAGGAGTTTATAAATTATTGTGTGTTTCATGTCCTATGTTTTATGTCGGTCAAACGAAAAGAACATTTGATACACGCGTAAAAGAACACAGTAGTTTCCAAAATGGTAAGACGAATCATACGTATGCATCTCACCTCATTACAGATGGACATGAGTTCAACTACGAAGGGAAAGGTTTGAAACTCAATATCTTGTAGAGTTTGGAAATTAATAAGTGTAAACATTCACAGTTCCTAATGAATGATCAGACGGGGTTGAATAATTCGCCTCTGCTGATCATTTTCTTTCCAGAAAATTATACTAATAAGGATATAATGATAATAATAATAATAATAATAATAATAATAATCATAATAATAATAATAATAATAATAATGTGCAGTTTGTGCAGTTTATGCGGTCTCGGCCTATATCCATCGCCATAACGCGGCCTTACGAGTGCTGTACTATTTTCTTCGGCACTCGTATGAAATAGACAGGACACCGGTGCTGCCTTACGCTCCAGGGGATATTGAGTCCGTAGTGGAGAATGAAAGGTGTCGAATTTTTTGGAACTTTTCATTCCCCACCCTCAGGCAAATACAAGCCAATAAGCCTGATATAGTCCTCTTCGACCACCGAAGTAAGACGATATTCGTTATTGAGTTTTCGGCCCCTGCCGAAACGAATATCGTCCGAAAAGAGGAGGAAAAACGGACAAAGTACCAGGATTTACTTTACGAACTCCGCAGGCTCCACCCAGACTATTCTGTCAAGTTAGTGGTTCTGATTATAGGTGTTCTCGGTGGTTCCAGACCAACGCTACTCTCGGAGCTCAAGATCATACCGGCATGCCGTAATGCGGCAGAGATCTTGGCCGGCCGCATGCAGAAGGCCGTTATTCTCGGTTCGTTGCGTCTGCTCAGGACTCACGATTCTCGGAGCCAGTGACCACTTACCCCGCGGTGCGGGGAGTGGTCATTGGTTAATTTTACTAGCGCGTTCGCCCACTGGGTCGGAGCAGTGGGGAGTACGGACCCGACTAGGCTTGTTTAGACGACAGATACAATAATAATAAATCGTCTTTTATTGGGCGAAGTTTAGTTTAAAAACTATTCTTACACTTAACCCGGTTCGTACAGTTTACATGAGAAGATCATATTATACATGTCTCATATAATATTTGACGATGAAAAACTTGCCAGAGAAACAAAGAACAAAAAAAATACCAACAATTAAATTGTTACAAAAATAGTAGAAAAAAAAAACTAATAATTGAAAATATCTAGAGAGTAATTTTCAAGTGACATTTGAATCAGAATCATTTATTCTAGACAATAATCCATGTATTTACATAAGAATCCTGTGAAATACAGCCATTCATCGATATTATCGAAATCAGAAAGGGAAAAAAGGAGAACATCATATTATTATAATCAATATTATATCTAACTCTCACTAGTTACAACAGAAACGAATATAAGGGGTGAAATGATATGATATGACATCCATCAAAAATGGTTCAGAAATTTTTATTTTGTTTCTGAAAGAAGCGATAGATGTTGAAAGTTTGATGTTATTATCAATCCCATTGTAAACAGCCGGAGCTTTGTATGAAAAAGAGCCTTGATACTTTTCGGTTGAATGTTTAGGTATATGTAATTGACCTCTGCTCCGATTGTTGAATTCGTGGAGATTAATACGAGCAGGCAGCTTCCTGCTTAGATAAGAAGGTTGTTTCGTGATAACTATTTTATGAACAAAAACTGCATATTAGATATTTCTGCGCTGTTCCATATTCAACCATTTGAGTGATTTCAGATAAGTAGAGACACGGTCATGTTTTCTCGATCCGAAAATGAACCTTACACGATTATTTTGAATTTTTTGTATCCTGTAGGCATCGATTGAATCGATACAGGGACCATAAACAACATCAGAATAATTGAAGTGAGACAAGACAAGTGACTCACATAGATATTGCTTCAAACTCTTACTCATAAATTTTTTAGCAGCATATAACAGTTTGGGAGAGCAGTAGACTCGTTGAATACATTTGCTAACATGTTCAGATAATTTCAAGTCTTTGTCCATTATAACACCCAAATTTTCAACCTTGTTGTTTACAGGTAAAACTACGTTGTCTATTTCAATCTTTATGTTATTAGTTACTTGAGATGTATATTGATCATTACCAAATAAAATTAGTTGCGATTTGTATGGACTGATATGGAGATTGTGATTTTTTGAAAGATTTATAACTTCTTTTAGGCTATCATTAATTATCATAGATTCCACAACAAGAGTCTGTGGTGAAATTTTCCTGAAAATCTGAGTATCGTCAGCGTATAGGTGAAATTTACAGTGGTCTGATTCAGAAAAAATATCTGCCGTATATAAAATAAATAAAAGTGGGCCCAGTATGGATCCCTGGGGAACTCCTTTAGTAACATTGAGAAATTGGGATTTTTTATTCTTTATGCAGACTTCCTGTTTTCTGTCAATGAGGAATGACCTAAACATTGACATTGCTGTTTCGCTGAGACCATAATATTTCAATTTTGGAAGCAGCAGATCGTGATTGATGGTGTCAAAAGCCTTTGATAAATCTAGCAACACAAGAGCACCGACTTTTTTTTCATCCCTTGCTTGTAAAGTGTTGTCACAAACTCCCAAGAGTGCAGAAGCAGTGCTGTGTCCTTTTCTGAAGCCCGAATGCATTCGGGCCATCAATTAATCTATTAATTAGTTGTCGGATATAAGGTTGTATGAATTCGAAATGTTACAATGTTAAAATTAGTTTAAAGTTCCTACTTGATATTGTATAGCGAAAAACGTGTCGCGGTTAAGTAAACCCTGATATGCAAAGATCTTACAGGCAAGTGTATAATATTTGTTCAATAGTATTCAGGAGTGATGAACGCTATATTTTATTATGATGGAACAATAAATTCAGTGAGAAATATTAGTATACGTAATTCGAATCGGAGAAAAGCCGTCAAGATGTGATGCTTTGATGGTGTGCGCTGACTGAACGGTTCGGTTCGATTGCTACAAGTATATAGCCGCTTCAGCAGTTCTATTGATTTCTACTTTTTGAAATGAAGAAGTGGAAACACCCTTGTGAATGCCATACGACAAGTGCTGTCATAATAAAAAAACAAGTTGATATTATTACCAAGGCTGCCTACGTCGATACCGAAAATCGTTCCAAAAGTAAAAAAAATCGTCTCGAAAATAGTTTAGGTACGATTTGCGTAAAGTTGAACTCCCCATTCAATAAATTATACCGAGGGTTTTAATCTCAGGACGTCGGCAAAAAGAGTGATTCATTTTGATGAGTCCTCTTGAAAAAGTTTTTGAAATGATTTGACTCTCTCAAATTTTTGTTGATAACGAATTAAGACCATTCCGATAAACAAATGATATTCAAAGACAGGCGCGTATACAGCTCAAGTTTATAGGGGGGGTAATCACTGAGACAATCATGCTTTTCCACCATTTTATCGAAACACAAATGCATATTGGCCTTTTTACAAACTTACCTCTCACAATATCTTAAATTATTAGGAAACTGTGGAATAAAAACGTCAGATTTGTTTAATCTATTTTTTCATAAATAAAATTGGAAAGCAGGGCAAACAATAACTTTCGATGAAAATAAACTTCAGACTTTAGAGATAACCAACATTTGCCTTGTCAACGTGAGTAAAAATGAACCGTTATAATGATATTCGTTCATGTATTTATCATACTACATATCAATATGAGTAGAATGAAAAGTATATACTTATTGAACACAAGATAATGCAACAGAAAAATTAAATAATAAATTAAAATTTAGGTTTATCAATTTCTCCCGAGATACCAGAAACTATATAATCTTCTGAGATATTCTATAATTTTGATAATAATTTTGAATTCAATAACGGGATTCTTCGATCTTACAGGGTTACAGGGAGTAAAGGTGAAATAAAATTGTGATTAATTTTTCATTCATTTATTATATTTTTTGATTTCTCCCTATATTTCTTAATATATATTGTAATATGTTCTGTGACTGACTGATCATGGAGGGAGGGGGGTAATAACCCCCTTTACCCCCTTCTATACGCGCCTGTTTCTGTATAAAGTTTTAAGATATCTTTGATCGCATCTACATTCAATTTTGTTCTATTGATCACTTGTACATATTTCAATATTAATTCTTATTTTTTCAGATTGTGTTAGGTTACAAACCCAGAAAACTACGGAACAAATCGGTTAGTCGTATTGAGGCGGATTTCCACCAAACGGACTCGCTTGCAACTAGTTCCAATTTCAAAAACAGAAACAAAAAACCTGTTGTAGTAAAGGCGGATTTCCACCAAACGAACAGAACAGAAACAAAACAGCAACTGTGTCGATTTCGACACAACAGAAACTTTTGTTGTAAAAATTAGAAACATTTTGAAGACTTTGTGTCGCGAGTTACTGTTTTTGTCAACAACGACAAGTCCCTTCGCCAGGCGGAAAGATCAAAAGGTTTCGGTGTTTTGTCTCTGTTTTTGAAAACAGAGTCTGCTATGTGGAAATGGCTGGGGACAATAGAGTCTCTGAACCGTGAATTTGAAAGCAAAAAACAACTTGTACACCTAGCTATTCATTAGATAAAAAAATTGTAACCACAGACAGGCTTATTCTGAGCTTGAGTGGTAGCAACCTTATTTGTTTACTTGAATATCCACGCCAAATAACTAATTAAATTTATTAGGTTTGTTCATTTACTCACCCTATGTAATTATATATTTATTTTGTTCATGGTAAATAAATATTATTATTATTATTATAATAGTTCACAATCTTGTTTTTGTATGTGACTGTGGAATGATGATCTCAGTTCTCCATTTATAACTATCATGTACCAAATCTGCTATAATTTTGTCCGTTCCATAATCTATTCGTCGTCTTAAAAATGATCTCATCCAGTATCTTGGTTGTGTTCGCTTTCGCTTCTTTTGCTCAAAAGATTCAATTATAACAACACCGCACGCCATTATGAAAACATCGTCTGGAGAAGGCATGATGAAAACTGTTCGTGAGGTGGAAACGATACACATCAAAACAAAACACGCGACAGATTACCTTTTTGTTTGTTTGGTGGAATTCGAGTTTGTTTTCGAAACTACAACAAGTTTTTTGTTTCTGTTTTTGGAATTGAAACTAGTCGCAAGCGAGTCCGTTTGGTGGAAATCCGCCTTTACGAAAACGAACTCGAAACTCGAATTCTACCAAACAAACAAAAAATTAGTCTGTCGCGTGTTTTGTTTTGATGTGTTATCATCGTCCATAGATATTCTAATAAGTCCGCTCACTCTCAGCAGCGAGCCAAATCATCACCGTCCGTCCTCGCGCGTCCCTTGCCTGGCCGGTCGGTCGTCAGTGCCCGTCTGACGGGAGAGCCAGTTTAACAGAGTGTCTCCGATTGAACAGTTCGCATCGTTCCGGCCGGTTAAACTGAGTGCGCGAAATGAACATTCTATTTGAACTTTTATTCTTGTAGTTATTTGAACATTTTTTGATGAGGAAAGAAAGTTACGAATTCTCTGGAATTTATTTTTGGTTGGAGGCTCACTATCTCTTCCGTTTTGAATTTATGGAAAATAATGAAAATTGAAAATTATAAATTTTTATTGACGCGTAATCTCAATCAGGATTGTCTCGAGAATTACTTTGGTCAAATCAGAAATGCTTGTGGAAACGCTAGAAATCCAACTGCCATTCAGTTTACCAGAGCATTTAAAAAACTTTTTGCTATAGGATATTTGCACGAGACAGAAGGCAGCAATTTTATGGAAGACAGTAGCGATATTTTGCTTAATATAACATCGGACTCATTGAAAAATATCGAAAGTTTTCAGGAAAAAAATTAAGAAAATATTTCTCCAATTATAAAAATTGAATCAACCGATTATAGGAATTTGATATCAGAGGAGGGAAATGCACTGGTCTATGTTGGTGGATATTTTTTACGTAGATGTCTCTTTAAACATTCTTGTCATATTTGTTTGGAATATTGTTCATCATCCGAAAGAGACAAGTCTACTTCATTTTGTGAGCTCAAAGCTTACAAAGGTAGTAAAAATATATTTGGTGGCTTAACAGTCCCTCCCAATGATTTTTGTAAGTATTTAATACAATTAGAAAATATTTTTGTTTCGAATTTTAATGATTGATGATTTTAATGATGATTACTGCATACATGATGGTGTAGGAAACATATTTCTGAAAGAATATTCCAATGTAGAATTCAGCCATCCATGTTGCAATTTTCCCAAAGACTATTTACTTTCATTGTTTACAAGAGTTCGAATCCATTACACAATCAAATTTGCAAACAGGCAAATAAGATCTCAATGTTTAAATGAACAACTGAACTGAAACCACTAATATCGTTGCCGACGTTTCGACTTTTATAAAGTCATCCTCAGGGCATTACAAAGTTGCAGTGAATCAGATATAAATACACACATACAGGTGAAAAATTATAAAAATTTGCGACTAGAATCACTTCTGCGAACGAGAGGTCAAGATTGAGTAAATTTGGTACAATTCAATTGACAGTAAAAATGTAAAGAGAGACATGAACAACAATTTCAAAAATGTAGGAAACGGTAGAACCCAATCTCTGGTTTCTTGTCTATTAGAATAAAAATAAAAGGACATTCACATAAAAATTCCCAGTTTTTGATACTGAAATATACAGAAGTATATTTCTGACCGACGAAAAGTCCAGTGTGTTAGCGACCGTTGAAAATAAAATTAGGAACTCACTTACTTCCTGCACTCAAACAGAGTTTTGATTTATATATATATATATATATATATATATATATATATATATATTATATATATATATATATTATACAAACAAAATATATATTTCAGTATCGAAAACTGGGAATTTTTATTTTTATGTAAATGTCCTTCAATTTTTATTTCAATAGACAAGAAAACCAGAAATTCATGTGAGTTCAACCGTTTCCTACAGTTTTTAATTTTTGTTTATGTCTATTTTTACATTTTCACTGTCAATTGAATTGTACCAAACTAATGTACTCAATCTTGACCTCTCATTCGCAGAAGTGATTCTTGTCGCAAATTTCAATAATTTTTTACCTTGTGTGTATGTATATCTGATTTACTGTAACTTTGTAGTACCTTGACGATGACTTTATACAAGTCGAAACGTCGGCAAAGAAATAATAGTAGTTCCATTTATTCGACCTAACTCCAACCAACCCCCAGCTAAATATTTGAAATGTGTCTAAATATATATGCCAAAGTACTGAATAGATTATAATTATACTATTCGGGTATACTCAAGAAAACAACAAATCACCATTCAATTAGGTAATATGTAAATGAGGATTATTCATCTTCATTTTTTCTTTATTGTGAAGTCCCTTTATAAGTATCTCACCTTTTTACCTGCCCATAATTTAAGAAATCAGGTGATTCATGCCAGTTATTACAACGAAATATTCCTCAATTTATTGTTATTAGGATCTCATATAATATAATCATCTCAATGAAAGATCATACAAAAACAAATAATATATAATGAATATGATCAACACTTGACGCCTGACCCTCGTAGACACTCTTTCGAGTAAACATATTGTTCGCGCTGCTGACTGACCCTCGTATAACGTATTTCTGCTTGTAGCCCGCATGATTTACGACCACTCGCAAAAAAAGCGGCATATTTTACCCACATCAAAGGAGTTACCAGACTTATTAGAATATCTATGGACGATGGTGTTATCTTCCGTTTCCACCACACGAACAGTTTTCATCATGCCTTCTCTAGATGATGTTTTTATAATGGCGTGCGGTTTTTTTATAATCGAATCTTTTGAGCAAAGAAAGCGAAAACAACCAAGATACTGGATGAGATCATTTTTAAGAATACGGATAGATTTTGGAACGGACAAAATTATGGCATATTTGACACATGATGACATAGAAATGAATGGAGAACTGAGATCATCATTTCCACAGTCACATATCAGAACAAAATAGTGAACTATTGTCGCCATTCCTTTCCACAAAGCAGACTCTGTTTTCAGAAACAGATACAAAACACCGAAACCTTTTGTTTTTTTCGCCTGGTGACGCTACTTTTGTTGTTGACAAAAATAGTAACTCGCGACACAAAGTCTTCAAAATGTTTCTCATCTTGACAACAAAAGATTTTCTTGTGTCGAAATCGACACAGTTGCTGTTTTGATTCTGTTTTGTCCGTTTGGTGGAAATCCGCCTTTAATTAGACAAACTGTCTCCGCTTTGAATATGGCAACAACAGTATGTAAGTTATGCCTATACAGCTGCTCTGTAATCAGTTGCCAGCTTGAAAAAGAATATCAGTTCATCATAATTTAGCACGTGTATATGCATACATGCGGAACACTTATAGACAGTCGCTTTGTTTTTCACGGATCTGACGAAGAATACGAGATCGCCATCCTCACAGGTTCGAAAATAGGTCACGGTTAGCAGGACTTTTTCATCAATGCTGGGATTAAGGTATTTCGCATCATTGCGACGACATTAGGCCTTTGATTGGAGACATGATGACACTCCAGCTTTAAGTGAGTCAAAGCGCCAGAAGGAAAGGGGAGAACGACAGGGACGGAGCTCCAGAGAGGACTTTTATCAATATTTTGAAGTGTCCTATTACACGGAAGCGTAGATAGGGGCTCTATTTGGATCTTAGGGCTAGGCAGAATAAAACATGAACAATATTATACCGAATGAAACTGAATACAAATGATTCGTGATATTTCGAGAGGAATTATATCAAATCATTCAATATACTGACTGATTTTTTGCAGCGGGCAACCATTGGGATTTTGAGAACCCTCAAAAAGTTATTTTATGTATTTCGTATACTCTTCCCTCTTCCGTTTGACATAATAATATAATTATTATGATGATGATAGGATAGTTGCGCCATTCCCGCTATTATATCGATAGTTCCGTTCACTTGACAATGCACTACAAAGTTTCCTTCTATGAAGGGTGAAATAGGTGCTGATTCCTGTTTCTCACTTTGACTGAAATGTCGAAAAAAAAAGGTGAAAAAGATTAAAAATATACACATATAATATAAAACGACATATTTCTCACGAGCGCAGAATCAAGCGAGTGAGAAACATGTCATTTTCTCACGCATTGTACACTGTACTTTTTCTACGGTTGCTCTGTTTCCAAATATTGAAAATCAGAAATACATAATACCGGGTGTCCCACATTTTATGTGACAGGCAATATCTGGTTTGTTGAAGGAGATACAGACCCATTCCGTCACGAATGACTTTTTCGAGAGTTGAACTGATATCAGAATTTAACGTAGCATCTGAATATGTAATGATATACAGGGCGTTCTATTTTAAAAAATGGAATTTTGGTCTGTAGCACCTACACCAAACACCCTGTATATTTGAAAATTATATCAAAATGAAGCTCTCATGAACTCCTAAAACTTTTGTATGAAACATTTTTGTGTATCTTCTTCAACAAACCAGATATTGCCTGTCACGGTATATAATAATACTTGTATGTCATCAACTCATTATATATTTCATTCGAAATAGTAATTAACAGTTATATTTGAACAATTTTGCAAAGTAATTCCTGGTAGGTTGTTTTGTTTCAACATGTTTTCGGTAATTGAAATATTAGCTGCGGTCGAAGTGGAAGTTGATGGTGAAACGTACTGAGCTACCACAGCATTGTTGTGTTCAGGTTCTAATGGCGCTGGGGGCTAAATGGATTCTACTATACTTTTTGAAATTTTCATTTTCTTAGCTATGGAGTTGTCGATATAAGATTCAGCAACATTGCTGGAATTCCAACCCCCATGGCGTTCTAAAGTTAAAAGATGTGCCCCTACATTTACTAAAATAGTCGCAGATGACCTAAGGAAACAGTAACCTGTAACAGTATATAATTCAGGGTTCGGTTATTGCAAAAATTTCGCTATTTCTTTCGCCATGGTGGCAAAATTTATTTATCCCCACAGGCTGTTTCGTACATTGGCTATTATTTTAATTAAAAACAAACATGTTCCATTTGTGAATGGTCGAAGCTTCACATATTTTTTGCAAATTTGGTAGAATTCTCCTGCGACTGAAATTTCTAGGAACCATGGTTTTAGTATCGAGTAATTTCATTAAAAGGGCCGAATTGAGATCTTCCATGTCATCAGTTTTTCATTTTCGAAGTTCATCACAACGGTATGCCCCTGTAAGGCCAATAGCTGAAGCATCCTCAAAACAAAACCAAGCATTTATTTTTCGATAACAATTTGAAAATTTCCAATTCATACCTTTATCAGCAAATACTTTTTTTTCATCAGGTGCACCTTCCGAAAGTTGTTGAATTTCTTCAGAAGGTAATGTTTTCGACTGATTTGGAACATATTTTTCAGATTTCCGTTTCGAAAATGCCCTTAGTTGTACGTATTTTGATATATCAACACAGTTTTTAATAATTAAGGTACTCCTCAGCATCGAGTACTGAGACCATAATGTTGATGATTTTCATCTTCTTAACAAGTCTTCAAAATGAATTAACAAGGTATTTTGACAAAATTTTGAATACATAACTTTTAAATTTATTTTGACGAAATAGTTTTCTGTGAGTTTTGAACTGTTTTTCATTCATTAGTAGATGAAGACCATGTTTTATAAAATGCGCGATACTTCTAAGAATAACCCTGTGATTTTCAATACTTGGATCGAATGAGTCAAACCAACAATTTATAAAAATCTCTTTGTAATTTTCAACCCATATTTTGTGTTCAAAGAACATTTTTCGTTCAGAAATCAAATTCACATGGGTGACAAAGATAAAACAAAATTAATAAAAATCTGACAGAGTTTCCATTTGAAATGGAAAATAGGCTTGTTTCACAGTTGGTTCCTGAACTGAACAAGAGACAAAATAAAGAATTTACCCCTTTCATCTACCACATCCTTGTACCTCTAATTTCTAACTGAATACGTTATTCTTCCATTCCCATGATTGTTCCAGATTGAAAATTTTGTCGATCATATAACATGTGGAATTGAAATCCGTTGATTTGATTATAACTTCGGCATGACTGAACAAACTCACATTTCCTGCTACGATCACCAGATGATAACAAAGAGTTGCTCCCACATACCCGACTTCTGGTTTTAGTCCAATTACTTTAGATTTTGTTCATACGTGACAACTGGAAAAAAATATTAGTAAATTAAATTTTGATATGTGGTTCGGGGGTTGCCCAAAGTACGAAGCTGCGAAGATCGCACAACTTGAAGGGGTGGCAAAATGTTGTAAAAGATGAAGAGGGGTGAACGTGGTCTCACAAAAAATATTTCAATATGAATTGTAATGGGCATGCTCCTTATTCTGTTCTTCAGCTTGTTACGGAAAAGACATGAACTTCATTTCGATGAAAAAATTAGCCAAGAGGAAATTCGTAGAGTGCAAAATTTCCTTTCTGTACCGTAAGCTACATCTCTCAATGATGGTATATTGAAATGGAGAAGGGCTGAAAAAATGTTGGGGATGAAACAACGTGAATATGGATTGTACTTGAGAATTTGGTCTAACAGAAAATGAGCAGAGGCATGAATTGTAGAGAGCTTCAACATTCTGTTCTTAAGGTTAGAACTGAAACAATTTATACTTCTTAATAAAGTGATCCAAAAAATGAGTGGAATTTGGTTTTTTCAATAACTTCATTTTGAAAAAAAAAGCTGAGAGGGTTGTAGGGTGCCAAATGTTTTATTGGTACCAAGAGCATTATCTCTCAATGATGGTGTATTGAATTGAAGGAGTGGAAAGTTGTAGGGGATGAAACAAGGTAAACGTGTATTTTACCTAAACGATTGGTCTGTCTTACGCCTTACGAGTCTGTAATTGGGGTAAGAACTCACAAAACAATACATTATGTTACAGAAGTTATTCGAAAACTTTTTTGAAGTCGAAGAACTTACAATACATTTTTTTCAAAAGTTACCTGAAGAATTGGTGGGGTCAATTTTTTCTTCAACTTTTATTTCCCAAAAGGAATTCAAGCTGAGAGAAAATTTGTAGAGCGCAAAATTGTCTGTTTATTTCATCTCTCCATGATAGTTTATTGGAGCAACAATAGGGAACATGCATCTTTTTTTTAATTTCATTGATTGATTTTTCCGCATATCGTTTGAAAATTTGACAGATTAATTCTTTGGATAATATCGTGAATAATTTGATTCACGATCTTCGAAACTCGTAATTAAATTACTCTCTTTACTATAGTCTCGATACTGTAGGGAAGTGAATGGGAAATCTTGACTTTTTCTTTAATGTCAAAATTTCCTAGCGACTTGTGAAAAACAAGTTTTTCGAATTCCTAACGATGCAAAAGTACGAAAACAATGGTGTTAGATGATTAGAAGGGATAACGTATCCCCACTATCGTGTTTATATTGTTGTGCATACCATTTGCACGTAAGTGTGCCACATTGATATACAGCTTAGTTTGAATTAGTCAGAAAAGAGTTTTACGTTGATAAAGCATCAGAAAATTCGGTTTTAAACTAACCTAACATAATATAACTACTGCTCTTCGGGCTTGAAGGCCGTCGTTCTTTGGAATTTCTTCCAAGAAATTCCAAAGAAGGTCGGCCTTCAAGCCCGAAGAGCAGTAGTTATACTAATAACCTCGGCCGCGAAAGCCTTAACCATTTTGTTAACCTAACATAGTTTACAAAATATCAGAATATCTTTTTTTTCTACAGATTCACACGAAAGGGATGTTCTGTAATGTTCAAAGAACACCGCGTGAATCAAGGGACAGGAGTTACGAATTGACATCAACTTAAATCTTTTGAAGTTGGTAAGTCTCAGGAAAATCCTTCCTCCTCCATTTGCAAGGAGTTTCAAAGCTCAGCTGTTCTATTGAAAATGATTCCTGAGCAAGAAAGGTTCAACAGGTCTCACAACAAAGGGGTGGATACTATGGGATACTGCCCAGGCTGCGAGATTGACGACAATTCAGAAGAACACCGACCGTGGAAATATCTGTAGAAGAGAGACAAGTCTCCGATACCCTTTTACGATGCTCCAAAGAATAGAATCAAGAAATTTCAATTAATGGTTTGGTGCTGAGCCTCACAGATGAGATCTATATTCCAAGAAAGGTCGTATCTGTGCCTTGTAAATCATTAGAAGCTGATGAGAACTAAAGTATTTCTTCGCACGGAGTAGAAATCCAGATTTCGGGAAAGCACCCTTAGCGATCGATATCACGTGGTTTTACCATGAGAGATTATTATTAATCGTAATTCCTAGCATCGAGATTCTTGACTTTGTAGGAATAGTTAGTCCTGACATCTGAATATTAGTTGAAGATGAATCGGCTCTTGTTGAGAAGAGACATGCCTGGGTTCCCCCATCATTGAATTCGAACAAGTTGACGTTACACCATTTTATTATTTTTGTCAAATCAACGTTAATACTATTGACGGTAATGCCTCTCTGAATTTTTGTTTCTCGCGCTCTCATCACAAATTCGCTTATTTTCAGTAAATTGAACAAATGTGCTTGGACAAAAACAGTTTTCGGTCATCGACCTGAGTTGACTACGGATCTACATTCACTAGAAATCACCACAGGACTACAGATCTAAACTATCTTTTTCACAAACACTATTGATACTGAATCCATTTTTGTGTCGTTAGATGTCCCATTTCGTTCGACCAATAATGACACGTTCTGTAATTTTGAATTTCCCTTCCTGATTTTTCACTTTTCACATTGGTTCAACTGATTACCAAATAAAGAAAATTCCTCTTGAATATGATGTGACAATAACGAAGACAAAAAAAGAACAACATTCATGTGTACATTACCCATCACAAAAATCCGGCCAAAAAAACGCCGCTGCTACTGGGGATTCAAACCGTGCGCGAACCGGTAGTGAGGAATCAAACAATAATTTCAAAACTTCTCTCTAATACAGGGTGTCTCAGGGTGATTTCCTTCCGATAAAAAACTTCAGCTTATATTGGGTTGTATCCCCCACCTCGCCCCACTTTCGCGATATGCTGTATATTGAAATTTTCTCCTTTTTTTTTTTTTTAATTTCAATTGCTGTTTCAATTTACTTGATGATGTTTTCTTATTCAATTAATATTGGTAATGTAAAGGAATACAGTCGTTCTCCAACTCCGTGCTAGCTCAACACCTTCTTTCACTTCATTCTACCTTTTTTCCATTTTTTTAGCAAATTATTCTTCTGTTCATGACAAACCTCGACTTGAAAATCCGCCAACACTTGGCTCGAAAATTTGGCGGGAGCGCCGGGAAAAGTGCAGGAAATATGAAAAAACTGATATGTTTTATAGGCGATTCATGCCAAGGAATACGCCCTCTACCGTGTACGAACATAACTAACGCATGGGCCATAGAATCGTTTGTTTACATTATTCGCCATATGATTACTGTTCAATTTAGATAACAAGATAAGCTTATTGTTATTTATTGTACGACTCCCAAAAGGGTACCTACCTAATATTTGTCCTTCTGTTCAAATGAAATTACGGGTTACATTACTTCTAATTGAATTATTTACCTAGAAATATTATTATTGTACGATTCTCAAAAGGGTACCTACCTAATAGTTGTCCTTCTGTTCAAATGAAATTACGGGTTACATTACATCTAATTGAATCATTCACCTAGAAATATTATATTGCCTTATTATTCAGGTAAGAAGTAGGTTACATTATTTAAGCTCAGTTGTATTATATAAAAATCACTTCTTATTAACATCTCGAGACGAGCAGTCACTTAATAAAGTCCATTTATATCTCTTTATCTGGCATTTGAAATTAAAATATTGGAAGCCTTTGCCCGTGTTTTACTTTCGAGTTGCCATTAAATCTCAACATAAAGTTCAATTTGTTTGGTGGTTGCTTGAAGTCGATCATATTCATTGAAAATATGAATCATTATTGTTGTGTACCTCACTGCTCTTCTTGGGCGAAGAAAAATCCGGAAATCAGTTTTCAAACCTTCCCAAAAGCAGGCAAACCCAGTGTTATATTTGAAACCAAGTTAGATAAGGAAGAGTTGATGGACAGAAGGAAAGTGTGGATTAAGAACTTGAGAATTGGGAAGCCAGTTTCAGAACATATGAGAGTATGTTCTTTACACTTTACTGAACAGGATGGAGGGTTCCGCCCCCATCACTTTTTGTATAAAACTCACTTCGTCCCTATATTATATTTTAAACTTTTCAACTTGAAGTTCTACTCCAACAATTATATTGTCCAGAATTAAATCGGCAAAATACTCGAACACTATTAACTTATGCACAAAGATAGAAAAAACAATGCAGAGCCAAGTAAACGAAGTAAACACTTTGAAAACTTAAGATAAAATGGAAATAATCAATGCTTTCATACGATTTAAACAAACTGGTATGGCCCATGGAGTAGTTCAGATTTCTACCGTTCTAGCGCAACGTTCTTAATCTCAGTCGCCTATAGGTTTAATTTTTTGAAAGGAGATAGAAATATTATTACCTTTGAGTGGCATTAAGGTTCGAATGGAGGGGGAGTGTCACGTTTTGACCTGTTCCCCGTACAAAAATAACATCAGTTGGTGCAAACATTTTTTACAATGCCTGACTGCATAAAAAACTATCGAATTGTTGCGATTGAGAATGACCTAATTTCAATTCATATCCGATTTTAACAATTATTGGGATTTTTTTTTTCATTGATTTCGAAGTTGAAGATAAAACAAGTCATATTCCTTTGAAAAATTTCCCCCTTCGTGGTGCTTCATGTAAAACCCATAATTTGAGTTTGTTAAGTTGTACATTACTTTGGATGGAAGCCTTTTTACAGACTGTTCTACGTTCATTACACATAAAAACATCGATCAAAGTAGAATAACAAAGATATACTGATTTAAGATGCAGAAAAACTCAAAGTCGTCTCCACAATTTAATATCCGAAAGATGTCGAACCTACATAGGTTCGAAACATGTACTGAATCACCGTACTGACATCTTTCGGATATTAAATTGTGGAGACGACTTTGAGTTTTTCTGCATCTTAAATCTACTACACTCCACTTTGAGATACAATGGACTTCTACCACAGGTTAAAGATATACTGTTTCAAATGATACAGACTCTTTCACAAATTCCCTGAATGTATTGTTAACAAATTTAATGAAAACCAATTTTTTCCAGTATTCCTTTCACGACTGAAACTAGTCTCACCTGAGAATAACGAAAATTCATGAGGCATACTCTGCAGGCAATTATTCAAGAACAAATTCCGGGTTAGCCATGAAGTAACACACAGCGCGTAATTTTTGTGCAGATTATGATTTGTTTCAGATTCAAGAATTTCCTATTGCAAAGGAAGACTGTAAAAAATTGGTCCAAAAAATCTTTCACTGCAGCCCGGTCTAAATATCCGGAGTAGAAAAATAGGGCAGATTTTCCTCTTTAAATAATGTTCGTGCACATTTTTGTGAGACCAACTCTTGAGGCGCAATTTACGTTCACCCCCTTTCATCCCCTAAAACAGACTTTGGGCAACCTCCCGAACCATATTCATTTATTTGCGATTGTTTTTTAGTTCCCAAGCCAGAGTTACTGGAGTAATGGTTTCAGGACCCTTTTTAATAAGAAACATTTTATACTCGTTTTTCGATTATATGCTGGTATAATTTACGAACCGATATATTCAATTTCATCAGTAAATGCTTCCATAATCCTCGGAATGGGTATTTAGGTTAGGGATGCATGCATTTAACATTTCGATGAACTTTTTCTGATGATGTATGTTGATGAATACGTATATTCGGATGTGGTGGACGACAGTGGAGTGCTTCTGCGGGAGTCTATAAGAAATTTGTGTCAGGAACATGACAACAGGCAGGAGATGGACCAGACGAAGTAGCTCATGAACTGTAGAACCATGGATACACCAGTTGTCTATGGTGTTTTTTGCAGAAACCGCTCGAAAATTTCATTACAAATGCCGTACTGAGCCAGTGTGGTATTTTTGCACACATAACTTAAATTAGGAATCAGAGCCGATCTTATGATATTGATAGTTCATAAAGCAAATATTAAAAACTCGATGATATATATCAATATTGGGGATGAAAGTTTTTTTTTCACCTGTTCTGTTTTTTTGGCATTTAATCAGAAGCAAACATCCATGATTTGATATTTTCTAAAATTCGTGTAATCATTTATTGATGAACAATAATTAATTCATTTATTATTAATTTTTCTATACCAAACTCAAAATCAGGTCGTTCAGTTCGAATACACATCGATGGTCACTCGAGATAAAAGAAATAAAAAATTGGATATAAAAATTATCGCACATGATTCCTATCATATGCGATTATGCAGCAAAAACATTCCTGAGGAACATAGATGTTTGTACAATCTACAAAATATTTTTAAAAACATTTTTAAAATGAGTTACTGGGTCATGTGGCCTCTAATATGACTTGTTGATGGCGCTGATTGTTTAACCCAATGATTCTCAAAGTGGTCCAGGTGGACCTCAGTGGTCCACGGGAGACTCGACAGGGTCCACGTTGGCGTGCCAAAAAAATAGGGTTAATGGGAATATGGTAGAAATATAGCTGCAGGTGGTCCACCGCATCCAGTAAAATTTTGAAAGGGGGCTATGGAAAGAAAAGTTTGGGAACCTCTGGTTTAACTTTATTTTTCAAGGGACGTCAAGTCTTCTCCGGAAACGTGAACATTTTCCGAAAAGTTCACCATTTCCACAGTAAGGAGTGGATATGTGAAATTTCCCTGGAACTAATTTTCACCGTCCTCAGAAACAAATTCTCATTTGTTTTTCTTGTTTTCCTCTTTTAAAAAAGGTAAGTCTTACAGACAAAGATAGTTTCGATGGTTATCTTCTATCAAATATTTTACTTCTGTCGATCGGACAATTAGAAGAGTTGATGAAATAATTGGAGAGAAGAAGTGAAGGGTGGCATTTGTTAAAGCTGACGCTGAGTATTTCGCTTTTAGTTCTTTTCTCCCTTCAACCAAAGATGAGAGATCGCAAGCCACCACTGCCCAACAAAAAGCGAATATATTTGCTAATATGTTTGCTAGAAATTCTACTTTGGACTCATCGGGAAAAGAACCCCTGAATATCACACCTGTCGACAATCATATGCCTGAAATGATTTTTTTTACCAACAAAACATAAGAAATATTTCGATGCACTTGAATATCAAAAAGGCTTGCGGATCTAATGGAATCCCAACAATTGTTCTTGAAGTGTGTGTCTCCGACTTGACCCAGGTACTTTTCGCGAAAAATTCAACCTTTTTTTATAACTAGGGTTATTCACCTTAGTTCTGGAAAACAGCTAGAGTCCATCCAGTTCCTAGAAAATGAAGACCACTCGCCTTGTAACCGTAGGCCAATTGCATTGCTTTCTATCAATTCTAAATTCATGGAAAAAGCAATCAATATGAAGCTTATCAAATCACTGGAGAAATCAGGAATGATTAATGATCGACGATACGGATTTCGCCATCAAAGGTCGACCAGTGACTTATTGGCATAAGTTTCACATATTTGGCAGCATTTCATCGAAAAATTGGAGAAACGTTAGCTATTTCACTCGACATTCCAAAAGCGTTTGATCGAGATTGGCATCGGGGTCTCCTTTTTAAACTGCCGTTGTATGGTTTACCTCCTCGATTGTATTCTTTGTTGAAGCGTTTCTTGTCTGATAGGACGTGGTTGTTGATAGAATATCGTCTGATGTTCTCTCAATGAATACAGGTGTTCCACAGGGTTCAGTTCTGGCGCCCACTTTCTTCATACTGTATATCAATGATTTGCTGGAGACAACAACTTGTTCAGTGCATAGTTCTGCAGACGACAGTACTCTCCATACTTTTACAACAATTTCACAACAAACTGCCTACTCGAGTGAAAAATCTTGACAGGAATACATTAAAAGAAGTTATAGAAAAACATTTAATTAATAAGGCTTTTTACAATCATGACGAATCTTTTAATAGTGATGTACTTGACGAGATAGATTGAAATTTATATATTTAGAGGTGATAATAGCTCATTTAACAGAATTTTCAATATGTTGTGAACTTTGTAATTGTATATCATAAAGAGAAATTTCATGTATTTTTGTCTGACTTGTGTGAAACTCTTTGTTCAAAGCATCAATCATTTATATTCTATTCTAGTTTCCCTTTCAGAGTTCCCATATCAGAACGAAAAACAAGAATATAGAGAGGCATAATTCAGTTCTGGAAAATCCTAAGAGTATATCTTCTCAAAAAAGCCGAACTCTATCCAATAGTCAGATGTCAGGAGTAACTATTCCTACCAAGTCAAGTATCTCGATGCTGGGAATTACGATCAGTAATAATCTCTCATGGGAAAACCATGTCAGGTCAATTGCTAAAAGTGCTTCCTACAAGATTGGATTTCTATTTTGTGCGAAGAAATACTCCACTTGTCAGCTTCTGATGATCTACCAAGCACATATACGGTTCGTCTTGGAATATAGTTCTATTGTGTGGGATAAAGCAATCCGTCTTTGCTCACGGGCTCGCTCACCTAGTTGGAACATTGTATAAAGGTCGCAGACTTTTCTCTCTTCTATAGATTTTTCCACGGTCGTTCCATATCTTTTTTTGATGTATGCAGATCCACACGAAAGGGAAGCCCTGTAATATACAAAGAACACCACGTTGATCAAGGGACAGGAGATACGAATTAACATTCACTTTGAACTTCTGAAGTTTGTAAGCCTCAGGCAAAACATCTTTCGGCAAGGAGTTCCAAAGCTCAGTTGTTCTATTGAAAAAAGATCCCTGAGCAAAAGAGGTTCGTCAGGTCTCCAAGTTCACAACAAAGGGGTGGGAATTCTGTACTCGTCGAGTCATCCGTGCAGATATTGCTAAGAGTGGAACGATTGATAACGATTCAGAAGAACACAGACCGTGAAAATATCTATAGAAGAGAGACGAGTCTCCGACCCTTCTACGATGTTCCAATGAAATAGGCGGGTCTGTGAGCGATAAATCACCAACAAGACGGATCGCCTTTTTCTGAATAGAATAGAGAAGCCCCAATGAATGTTTTGGTGCCGAATTCCACACATGAGAACTATATTCCAAGACAGGTCGTATCTGAGCCTTGTAGATAATTAGAAGCTGACGAGAAGTGAAGTAATTCTTCGAACGAAATAGATATCCGAGTTTCCTGGAAGCACCTTTAGCGATCGATCTCACATGGTTTTCCCATGAGAGAATATTACTGATCGTAATTCCTATCATCGAGATACTTGACTTTGTAGGAATAGTTACTCCTGACATCTGAATACCAGATGATGATAGATCGGCTTTCCTTGAGAATAGACATGCCTGGGTTCTCTCAGCATCAAATTCCACCAAGTTCATGTTACCCCATTCTATTATTTTCAACAAGTCATCGTTAATTTTATTGACGTGAATGTTTCTTTGAATTTTTGTTTCTCGAGAGAAACTGGTATGGAGAGTACTGTCGTCCGCAAAACTATGTATTCAACAAGATGTTTTCTCGAGCAAATCATTGATCTGGTGCAGAAACAAAGGGGCGCCAGAACTGAACCCTGTGGAACACCTGCATTTTTTGGGAGAATATAAGACGATACTCCATCAACAATGACATACAGAGACCTATCAGACAAAAACTCTTCAAACAAAGCACACAACTGAGGAGGCAAACCTCAACACGGCAGTTCAGAAAGGAGACCCCGATGCCAAACTCGATCAAACGCTTTTGAAATATCGAATGCAACAGCTATCGTTTCTCCGAATTTCTTAACATCAGATAGTTTTTAATGCGTAGAAGAAGCCGGCAATAGTTTCCCGTACATTTTCGAGCATGAATTCATCACCATCAGATATTTTTTCCAAGTTTTGTGCGCCGTTCTTACACCGCATATGGCGTCACTTGCATTGACCACCCCTTGTCTCACCCCTCGAGCCCTCCCTGCCATTGACGGACGTATAAGTAGACTCCAATCCACCCCCAACATTCAGTTCAGCGAATTTTCTTCTCGGAATTGTCCTCGTTGTTAGTCCGTTGTGATGTTGAAAAAAGTTTTTGTCGAGGATATGAGCACCGCACTTGAAAGTAAGTTTTATTGTTAGGACGCAACTCAAGGGCCACAGTCCGACGATTAAATACACATTTTGAAAGGGTGGAAAGGTCCTGGAAGTGGCTTTTTTACTTGTCGGATTGAGACGTTCCTTTGACTGGCATTTTTTTATTTTTCGACAATAGTTGAAGTTTTGATATTATTATTGATGAGTGCTGTTGGTTGAAACTTCACTTTCCTATATTGTTTTTTATATTGAAACTTGCTGAAAAAACCCTTTTGGCTATTACGAATCCAAATGGGAAAATTCAAAAGGGCTTGCGATTGAATATTAATTGATGTGATTTGAACGGGAAAGCAGATAGAAAATTGAAACAATTCAAACAAATTGACGAGAAAATAAAAATGAACAAAAACCAAACGGTAAAATGAATGTACAGGAAAGATCAAAAATTAAGTCCTTGAATAAAAAAAAAATTAATCAAGTTTCGATTGGTAGTCATATTTACTACCGGAACATTATGACTGAACTCGTCTTGAATATCCATTTCAATAATTTCCTTTGATTTTTTTTTAAATTTTCATTTTTCTTACTTCATTCAATTCTGCTCAGTTGTATTCAATAAAATTCCCATCACCATAATATTATATGTTATTCCATTTTACTACTTGGTCTTTTCGTTCAATTGTTTATTTTAATTTTTTTTGATTGCATGCACTCCTTTAATTTCATTTTTTACTATGATGAGTTTGTTGTTGTTTGTTGAAGTTTCAATGGAGTAGATAATGATATAGACAATGAAGTTTATCTTATTTGTCAATTATCGATGTTTTAGAGTGAGTTCATGGTTATATTCACAGCAAGATAATTCTTGAACTACGTTGAAACTATAATAATCTATCAGATTATAGTGCCTTAGTGTTTATAATTGATGGAACCTACAAAGAACAACAACAAATTTCAACACAATAAAATTACATAAATTTGTTAAAATCAGTAAGACGCCCTAGAGCGTTTTGGCAGCCAAGACAATCAGCCGATCTGCCTTCTGGGCGTACTCGAAAGAATATTTGATAAGAGGAAGTAGAAATGAAAAAATGTTCTGAAGTTGAAAGTAAAAAAAAATCGAAACTAGGTAATCATTTCATCTAATCATGAAATTTATATCAGTAGCTCTAAAAATATAAAGTTTATGCAATGTCATAGTGTTAAAATTTCTTGTTATTCATTGGTAATCATGAACACTAAGGCACTATAATCTGATGATTTATTATTTTTTCAATACAGTTCAAGAATTATCTTGGTGTGAATATAATCATGAACTCGCTCTAAAATGCCGATAATTGACAAACAAAATAAACTTCATTGTCTATATTATTATCTACTTATTTGAAACCACAACAGACAAACAACAACAAACTCATCATAGTGAAAAAATGAAATGAAAGGAATGCATCCAATCAAAAAAATTGGAATAAACAATTAAACGAAAAGACCAAGTAGTAAAATGGAAAACAATATTATATTATAAAATTATTTAAGAGGAGTAAAATAAAAAATATTCATTTTATGATATCATTCCGCGAAGAAGCTTTTTATTTATCAATTGTTTGAATTTTTTGTTTTTTCACTTTCTTTTTTTTTCTTCGATGGGGCTTTTGAAAAGTTTCGATAGACTCAATGTATAGAAAATTTATATATATATATATATTTTTTTTTTCTACGTGAAAATATCAAACACCTCTTTTTTTTTTAATATTTTTTTTTTCGGAAGAAATATCAACCAACTGGTCAACCCCATAGATATTTTTTTATTTTTCATCATGAGCTATATATATTCACTAAATATTCTGATAAATATATACATCAGATTAGAATCCCATGAAGTATTCTTAATGAAATTAAGTTACAATGAAAATCTCTAATTTTTCGAAACGGAAAGATTTGTAAATTGCTTGTGAAACAAACAATAATTTAGCTCTTTCATCAAAAACAACAGAGATAGAAGTTCAGATTCAGATAGATCAGGAGTTTATAGATTATTGTGTGGTTCATGTCCTATGTTTTATGTCGGTCAAACGGTAAGAAAACTTCATACACGGGTAAGAGAACACAGAAGTAGTTTCCAAAATGGCAAAACGAATTCTACGTATGCATCTCACCTCATCACAGATGGACATGAATTTATCTCTTGGAGAGTTTGAAAATTAATAAGTTTCAACATTGACAGTTCCTGATGAATGATCAGACGGAGTTGAATAATTCCCCTCTGTTGAATATGTTCTTTCCAGGAAATGGTACTAATGAAGATGTGTCGTCGGACCATTAATCTTAATAATAAGTTGTCGGACTATATTCTTATTGACCGCCCGATATAATGTTGCATGAATTTGAAATATAACAGTGTTAGGATTAGTTTAAAGTTCTCGCTTGAGGAAGCTATTGTATAGCGAAACACGTGTCGCGGTTTAGCAAACCCTAATAGGTGAAAATCACACAGGCAACTGTATATTATTTATTTTTATTTATATTACTTCTAATGTTTTTTTGATGAGCAAAATTTAATTACAGAAGTTACTGGCTAATTGGGCATGTTTTAACCACAGGGAACTGTTTTTACATTCATTTGAATGGATTCCAATATTAATTCTTCATTTTCTCAGATTGTGGTAGCTTTTAAAAACCCGAAAAACTATGAAGGAAATAAATTTCCATATCCTTGTTTTTTTTCATCGTTACGAGTTGATACGATGTACATATAGTAAAACATTATCTTCAGACACATCTATTTCATTAAAAAAAGGTCATATCTGTCTACTACAACAATTCTAATATAACCCTATTGAAAAATATTGCCAATAAAAATTCAACAAATTGTGATCTCCCATTGGTAAAAATGATGGTAGAAATGATGATTTGTGAAAAAATTTCAATTTTAATTGCGAAGGCAATAGCCAAGATAATTGTCCTAGTGAGGATAAAAATAACACGTGAAAAGCTTGCAAGGAGATCTGAAGTAATTCGCCTTTTGAGTTTGAAGATAATTCACTAAGAATTTTCATTATTGGAATGGAGCTGGAGTTCCAATGAAAATAGTTTCAGTTAGATCTGGAATTACACCACCAGCACAAGAATGGGGTACTTGTTTTTCTCACAGGGACCGCTAGAAACTTATACGGACAGACAACGCAATATCCATTACTCAGGGTTTTGAATGCACCACTTGTATATCTTCTATCATTATTCGTTTCTCTAAGTCTACAAAATATCAACCCGAATTAGATTGTGATGTACACATTCCTTTCGACAAATTTCCAACAATTTTCATTACAGCGTAGATCACCTCAATATTCAAGTTTCATTCAGACCTTTCCCATTACATCCGCATCAGAACTTTTCAATGAAATGCACGGTATATACTTATTCTCAAACTTGTGAAGTAGTTGTGGACTCATCAAGACTAGCCCTGAATATTCAGAAGTTAAGAGTTCCTCTACATGTTGATATCATTGGCGAAACCACAATATTCCCAACTTTGATTTCATCTAAAGTAATAAACTCGCAACTTCCTGTGGAATCTCCTGACTTCTCAAAGGTTACGTGCAACGTTTTCTAGAGTTATCCTTTTAGATCTTAGTTAGCTTTCAAATTTGTGTGAAGACTCAACCCGTGACATATTAGTTGAAATTAGTTGAAGTTGGTCTCTTTCGTCTCTAGTGGACGAGTTGGGAACGAGATCAAAAATGAAGTTTTATTCTGCAGTAACATTGCTACTTCTGTCAACATATAAAAAAATGGTTGGAATGTGGAGTTTCGTTAACTAACTGTTGCCCCCCCCCCCTCACGAACGTCACTTCTCAGAAACTTGGGAACTTGATTTTCATTTGGTCATAAACAACAGAATCTAATTGCGTCATCAATTCAGTTTTTAGACAAAATTTTCTTTGTTGCATATCACGGTTATCATTACAACTTTGACCATTTTGAGCTTGCCCTTCTACTTTTAGAGTTATCCGAAAAAAAATAAATTTTTTATTTTTATTTTGAAATTATATCAGGCTCAATCTCTACCAGCAGCATATAAGGTTACTATTCAGGACTGATATAGGCCACAATATATTAAAATTAAACCAAAAATCAAAAATGATAGTATTTGTAAATCAAGTCGGAGAAAAGCGGGCGAAATATTATGCTTTACCGGAGTGCGCTGACTAAAAATTCAGGTCGACTTCTACGCGAACAAAGTCGCGGGCAAAAGCTAGTGGAGTATTTTTCTGTTTTCATATTATCACTGAATCTTTGGAAGGGCTTTAGAAATACACCAAGAAAAGAGTTTTGAAGGGGGTTGTACTTCTTGGGCTACCTCCAACTTATTTTTTTTTAGGTCCATAACTTTCCTAATATTTTCGACACATTATCGTTAGTGATGACGACATGGAAATAATGAATGACAGAAAACTCAATAAAGAGAATAACTTCGATGAAATATGAATTATGAAGTTCAAAATGATGAATATTTAGGTCTTATCTTCAATAATAACTTGAATTTCGAGGAATGAATGAAAGAAACAATAAAATTTTTATTTTGTTTCTAGGTACACTGCCTTAATGGAATCAATATACACAGATGCTATTATATAATTATCATATTCTTGCAATCAGAAACCAAAAAGTTCAGTTTTTCTCATGAAGAACAATGATTATAACCACGACATTGAATTGTTTGATGGCATTCGAAAAATCACACTTATATACGAATTAACGGAAAAAACTTTCGGAAAGTAAAACTTCCCTCTTGAAAAATTTCATTGTATATAATCATAATACCAGGGCGTTCAATAATTATCATCTAAGTTTTATTCACAGCAGTAAAGGTAAAAGCAATTCGAGTTCAAGCCGGTAAACAATAACAATATATACAATTATTAGAAAATATGAACTTAAAATCTGTTCCAGAATAAAATTGAAGACTAACTCCGATGTGTGATCAAGTGACTTTCTGGTAATAGAACAGAAAATACGCCTGGCCACTTTCGAGAGATTTTGAGGAGATTGGATTCAATTCGTGCCATGTTCTCATAGGGATGTCGATAGTGTGCCGTATGATGGCCACTATGAAAAAAATCTTGAAAAAATTTGCTTGCACAATGATGTTTTAAAAGAGGGTATAAGTTTGCAAAATAATGTTCATTGAAGGTCGAGTTACAATTGTTAATGTTCTGTGGAGTTATAATATGACTGAGAATTTCAACTTCTCCGTTCCAGAATTCTTCATTGTCTGAAAGCTGTTCATTCAAATGAATAAAACATTTGAGAGCAAACGGGAAAAATGATAAAAGTTCGTTTTCTACCAAATTCATTCGTATACATAGATTTTTTCTCTCAAAATACTGCATCATCTGGTACCTACCTAACCTAATCTAAATGAAAGGGAATATCGGTGAAGGTAATTGCAATTATATTGCATTTCAAGGAATATCTTCTGAGAGGCCTAATATAACCTAAACCAACCTAACCTAACATAATCTAAATGAACGGGAATATCGATGGAGGTAATTTTATTGCATTTCGAGGGATATCTTCTAAAACGCCGGTCTGATAGGTAAAAAACATGTTTGCATAAATGAAATAATATTAGAAGAGGCTGTTTTTCTAACTCGCTCAAAATAAATAACTGACAAAGTCGAATTTTATTTGAAAACGCTTTCCCGAATATTTATTTCCCGTGTGCTCTTCAACTTTTTTGTACATGTTTTCCAACATGCAGAACTATCACAACTAAAGGTGGATTCATGCAGCTTCGAGTATCAAGGAACAATTATCAAGTAGCAAGTAACAATCATGAATGATGAGTTAAACTGCATAATTTACTGTATATGATTCATGGAATCAAATTATCAACTATTAATTAACAAGTAACAAGTGAAAGTTGGATATCTTTTAACTCTCTTACTTTGAATTGCTCGTATCTGTCCGGTTCTAAAAAAAGGAGATCCCTCCATGTTGAATAGCTATCGTCCTATATCTATACTGTGTTCTTCTGCTAAAATCTTGGAAATTATAATCTATGGTGCAATTTATACCATTTATACCCCAACTAGGAGCTTGATATCGCACGGTTTCATGAGCAACCGATCATGTGTCACTAATTTAGCATGTTTCACTCACTTCGTAACAAATTCAGAAAGCCTTCGACCAAATTGATCACTCAATTCTACTAGAGAAATTGTTTTGGCTTCCCATCTAATCTTATTTTATTATTCAAATCGTATTTAAGTAATCGCAGACAATTCGTTGAATATGTAAACTTCAATTATCGTTTCATCGCTCCCACGTCAAGTATACCACAGGGGTCCAATCTTGGACCATTTCTGTTTCTCTATTATATCAACGATCTGATTACCTCATTAACTTGTCAAAAGCTTGCTTTCGCAGATTACCTGAAAATCTATTCACTAATAACTTCCCTTCATGATTGCTTCTTATTACTGTCTGATTTGGATAAAATTATATTATGGTGTGATAAAAAAAAATTGAGCCTTAATATCAGTAAATGTTTCGTGATGAGTTATTCAAGATGCAAAAACCCGGTAACTTTCAATTATTCCATCGATCGAGAAACGTATTAGAACGTCGCTCAGAGATTAGAGACCTGCGAGTTATATTTGATAATAAACTTTCATATCTACATATAAACCAAACGGTATCGAATGCTCTCAAAGTTCTCGATTTCGTTATCAGACATTCTCATGGTTTTGAAAACACAAAAACACTGGAAATATTATACTTTGCATTTGTTCGCTCAAAATTAGAATACGGGTCATTGATTTGGAACCCTATTAACGAATGTCATTCTAAAGAAAATGAATCAGTTCAGAGAAGATTCCTCAAATTTCTGGTATTTCGAGAAGAAAATAATTATCCTATGAGAGGGCTGCATAATAATATTTATTTGAATAGATTTGATGTCACCTCTTCATCGAACAGGCGAATCATCGCTGCCATTTCATTTTTTCATAAATTGATTCATAACAACATAGATTGCCCATATCTCTTGCATGAAATCAATTGGTTTGTGCCTCGCCTAGAGTCAAGACATACTGTTACATTAGTATAACTACTTCTCTTCGGGCTTGAAGGCCGTCGTTCTTTGGAATTTTGAAAGAAATTCCAAAGAACGACGGCCTTCGAGCCCGAAGAGAAGTAGTTATACTAATAACTTCGGCCGCGAAAGCCTTAACCATTTTGTCATACTGTTACATTCCATATCAATATCTCGCGTACCAACATTTCACTTCAGAGCCCTATTAGTGATATGTGTCAAAACTGTAACCGTTTTTCTAAAATATGCGACATCAATTTCGACTCACTAAAATCTATTAGTTCCTTGATATTGAGTGAATTGTCAAATAACTGACTTTTGTGTCCTTTGATACTTATATTGTTCACTTAAGGTTTGTAAGGTCGAAGTTTGGATATTCAGAGCCTGTGTTGTGATTATACTGGGGTGGTGGCTGGAATCAGATGTCCCCCCTTTGTCTACCACCTTGTTCTCTGACTTGTCGTGTATGCCCTACTCCCCCCCCCCTTGTCTGTGACAAATATTTCAACACATATCTATGTATTTATTTATTTTCATCTCATTCCTATGTAAAAGTGATAAATATTGTACAGCTATTGATTATTATTTGATACATTGTATTTTTGTATTTTCCTACAATTGGGTTTTTGTACCTGTTGGAAATAGATAGCTCATTATATATTATATATTTTATTTAATTGTAAAATATGTGTCTCTAATGTGCAGGTTATGACGGATTATTTGATCATACCCAAATTTTTCTTCAAATAATTTGTTTATCTCAATTGTTTTTCTGTTCGTGGAATGTGAGCGAGTCGAAATTGATACTGTAGATGCGATTCTGGTAGAATTTCTCATAAAAACAATGATATTCCATTTTAAATTCCAATCTTCAACTCTCTGAAACAAAACTAGGGTATATAAAAATGGATGGAAAATGCTACTCGAAAGTTTATGTAAGGTTAAAGTTGATCCCCTTCCAGAAGCTCTGAACATTGTTAAATCAAGGTGCATGAATGCTTTCTTCTTCATTACTTTCTACTTGATAATTCTTAATCGCTACTTGTTCCTTGTTACTTGATAATTGAAGCTGCATGAACCCACCTCAACACCCTGAGATCTATGAGAACGTCTTCAACGTTCTTTCATTTGGTTGAAGAAACACATCACAAAAATCCATTCCGCATACCTACGAACTAAATTCTAGGAGACGGTTGGCATTGCGGCTCTTACTCCGTTTTTAAATCCAATTGGGGTAACAACGCGACTCCTTTGAAGTCCACTTCACGCACTCACCGCGTACTTTTGACATGCTCTCCTGTGGGTCACGAGCTATAACTCCCTTTGATGTATTTGTATTCAGGTTGCATAGGAGCCGCATTACTGGATGATATGTGTCACTGGCAGCAGAAAGATCCAGTACATTTTCGCCTAGTTACCTTCCATCAATAACCGTATTGAAAATGGACGCTTTGAAGTTCGTTTCTCCACGACGACGTGATCTTTTGCTCCCCATTGAGGATACTGTTCTCTGAGCACTATTTTCACCTATAATATCACAACACCTTGAATTATTTCAGGAACTTTTTTTGAGGGCATGAATATTATGATAATGATATTATATTATATATTATAAATGTGTATTATATATTATATATATATATATATATATATATACATATATATATATATATTTATGTATATGTATATATATATATTTATGTATATGTATATAAATATATATATATATATATATATATATATATATATATATATATATATATTATATATTATAAATGTGTAATTATAGGAGTATATAAAAATATGTGTATGTATATATATATATATATATATATATATATATATATATTATTATTATTTGTGTGCATATATGTGTATAAGTGTGTAAATGCGTACAAGGATTAACAATGTGTCAATTACTCACCATATTTTTTTACTTCGCTTGTGCTTGATCATTGACCCTCTAACCACTCAATGATAGTTTGAAGATTTTGCAAATTTAATGTTGAGCTGAAACTCCCCAAAGACAAGCTCTCCTGAGCTTTTTTGAGGTTCCCTACGTTTATTTTTCTGCATTTTTGCATTTTGTATTTGTAGTTTTTGTATGTTTTTTGAATTGGGTGAAATAAACATTATTATTATTATTGTATCTGTCGTCTAAACAAGCCTAGTCGGGTCCCTCCCCCCCCCTCCCCCCCCCCGGGGGGGGGCCCCCGTAGAAAAATTAACCAATACCCCCCCCCCCCCCCCGGGGGTTGTGGGTCCTCGCCCCCCGAAGCGTGTGGTGCCTGCGGGGACCAAAAAACCCGAAAAACCCCCCCCTCCCCCCCGGCCGGCCCCAAATTTTATTATTATTATTATTATTATTATTATTATTATTATTATTATTATATATATTATTTTAATATTCGTGCTCGAAAGAAAATTTCCAGGAATAATTTGAGCTTGCGTGGTATTTGGTAAGAAAATTTCATACCATAATTTGGGAAAAAATTAGCAATCCAACCTGGCATTTCGAATTAATTTCTCTGATTGTCAAGTTGGTCAGCGTATTGCTGTTTTTGACATATGTTGATTTGTCATCTTTGTTTAACTGGTTCTGTCAGAGAGTTTAATGATTACTAGTTTGAAAAAATCATATAGATATATGCAACATATAATGGTAAAACTCAGATGGGTACCATCCCAGTGTTATCGCCCTTTGGTAATTTTAGTTTATAAGTGGTAGAAATAAATATTTGCAAGTAACATGACCCAATTTCGAAAAAATTGCAATGTAGGTATATCTAACATATTTCTATCAAAAAATTTCCACTTAAATATCGTGGCACCTCGAAAAAATTCCAGGATTTTTTTTCAGTTGCCATTGTAACTAGTTCAAATTGAGGCATTCCATTGGTTGAAAAGTAGAGGTATAAAATTTTGAATATGAATATTGGGATTTCAATTTAAGATCGCAGCGCCACATTCGAGAAAACTCCAACTAATAAGCACCACTTTGATCATTATTGCTATTTAAGGTTAGGACTGACGTTGTTTAAAATCGCAAACCGCAAAATTTTGTGAGCGACTATTACAGTCTTTAGTGTTTTCTCACTTTTTATATGAACGTTAACCCTGTATTGTGCTTGATAGATATAAGTAATAATTTTAATAGTATTCCAAAGTAGTAGTAGTAAGTAGTAAATTCATTCATCTCTAAAGATTTTCACACATACAAAGAACAGTTTATACACGAAAAAATCTCATTGGGCTAGTCGAAAGAAAAAGATGAAACAACGAAAAAAATCATTTGAAGTGTTGAGAAATCACAGTTTAAAATTCATACATTATATACACATATTCCACTGGACTAGACATTACAGTACGCAATACATAGTAAAATATAAAAGAAAAATTGTGTCATCTCACAAAAACTCATGAATCTAGAGACCTCCATACATTGAGAAATTCTAAGCCAGAATTGATATTATAATCGAAGAATTCTTCTATTTTGTAGAAGCAACCATTAATCAAAATCTGGAAAGTTCATTTTTCAGTTATATCACACTTTTTTCTGTGCCGAAAAAAGATTTGATCTTATTATAACATTTGGTTTCCAGATAATATGGAGAGTTTTGGCCCACACTTAGGCGAGAGAATGGTTGGTGCAACATATATATCTTTTCCTCTTGTAGGGTAGTTGTGAAAATCTGCAAGTGACTTCGCAAGTGACTGCCCCTTATCCTTGATAAATGAGTTGTAATATACATAGGCATGGTAACGGAAGAATGTCATATTTCTCAAAGAGTGGTTTGCACGAATCTGATGGAGATGCTTTGTCCATGCAGCGAAATACTCTTTTCAAAATAATATCGCAGCGCCACTCTGGCCAAGACTTCAACTAATAAGCACCACTTTGACAATACTTTGACATTGTTCGAAACTTTTCCCAATAGGTCATTTGAAAAAAAACATTTCACACAACATGAGAATTAACAGAATTAGTTGATACCTGATGAAAATCAATGATAACTTAATTAAAAAACACTTCATGAAGTGTTCTTTAAGTTACGTTATGGAAATTTCTTTGCAATAAAAATAATGATCTTATCACAATATCGATATTGAAACTTTTGGTGAACTTCCGCCCCTATGTTCCTAGAAACGTTTTCCAAATACCATTTTTTGCAGGTTAACAAGTATGATCTTCGAAAAATGGAAAACCCGAACGTTGTGGTCGTTCTACTGCTACTCATCGTTCAGGAATGCACTGAAGCTGACATATCGTGAGTGAAAGAGAAAAATTGTAATCGAAATCTTCCCATGAATGAGTTCATCTCCGTGGAATCTCTTGAGGATGTGGAGGAAGAATAGATTAACACAACATCCCTAATAGCACCTTCTGGACAGTCTTAGGTTCAGAGGAGAAGAAAGAAAATAATTATTTACCTTTGACACCACATTGCTATAATTCGATTCATGTCCTATAACTGATTATGATCAAGGACATTGGGGGTGTTGAAGGAACCTCGATCAAACGTTCACAAGGGGCTTTCAAATAATGTCATACATAAATTATTTATCTTTCTTCTCCGTTTTACTCCTACCTAACCCAAGAATGTAACTCTAAGGACATTCTGTCCTGTGTGCAGTTGGGGATATTTTCTGCCTCATACTATAGTAGATTTGTTTGGAAATATTTTCTCAAGTATGAGACTAACCAATAAAAACTTTTCATAATTGAATCATTCTTCGAAAAAAATCTGCGGTCGATCAGGAATCTGAAAAAATTATAATTAAAAAAAATGGTTGCTCATCCTCCAACATAGTGTTCTTGATATCTCAACAGCTTTTTTAGCAAGTTTTAAGTAGAAAATGGTGAATATTCCAAATCGAATTACACAAGTGTTTATCTAATGTTAAACACCAAACTGAAAACTTTTGCACCCCAAGTATGTTGTTCTAGTTGACATGTTTTGGAGAAGAAATGATTTTTGTTTTTCATTTTTCCTCTGGCCAATTCTAACTTGGCGATACGATATATAACAAGATTCAAGATAAATTTACTGGATAAAATCGTTACAATAACTCCCGACTTTTTTCACAGCTTATGTCCACTAGACTTCTACCACGAAAAAAATACTGATAAAGTAGAACAGGATAGAGAAGAGTTAGCGTATGTTCGATACATTTTCAATTGTTTTTTGCTAAAAGTTCTACTGTTACAGGACAGGCTTGACGATTCGAGACATTTTGCCCATAGATCCTAGTAAGTATGATAAAATGCGTCCCCCCAAGAGGGACGGCAATCCAACGATTGTCCATTTCCACGTTACAGTGATGGGATTGGATAGTATTGATGAAAATTCCATGGTGAGTCTGAATTCATTCTTTGTTGATCTGAAGAGGATACTAGCCTAAGAATTTCGAACAGGGGCGTATTTGAGAGAGTACCTTCATTTTCGGAAAGAAACCTTATTGGACATTATTTCAAAACTCGCGCAATTCAGTCTAGTTTACATGTACCATTTTCTTCTGAAATTTTTATATAGTCTCCGAAAGTTAAGATCAATGTGTCATTTGATTTAGATTGCCACTTAGAAAGTTCAAGGAAAAGGCGCCGAAAAAAGTTACAGAAGTTATAAAAAATTGAGGTTTGTTTTTTATTGAATATCTCGAAAAATGTTCAAAATTTTCGAATTTAAAGAAAATATTCAAAACGATCATCAAATTTAAAAAAAAAAACGCGGAGCTCTTCCTCTATTATTTTTAATTTTTACATAGCCTTGAAACTAGAGCCAAGAACAGGTAGCGTCGTTTCGCGTGCGGTGTGCGTCAATATGACACAGCGACAACAAAAAATTATTTATACATATAAAAATCAAGCGATGAAAAAATTCATGTAGTTTTGGAATACATCAATGAACAATAATCCGCGGTTGAAAGATTTGTATCCCAATTTTTCCTTAAAGTATGTATTTGTTAATTGAAATTTCGTATGAACTGAAAGTTAACATAAAAACCCTGATAATAAACAAGCTAAAACTTCCGTTTAAGAAGTTATTCTCGAAAGGATAATGAATAGATCGCCGTTGCAAAATTAACAAGTGGAAATTAAAAATTAAAGAAAAGTCGAGAAAATTTTTCTTTTCCTAAGTCTTGACTGTTTCGATGTCTGACTGTTAAAAGTTAACCTAAAAATATATATATATATATATAATTTTTTACCATTATTGTTTTTGTATTGTTGAATTTTTGCGATATATTCATTAGCCTATTGAGAATAACTTCTAGAAGTGAAAAAATTTCTTGGCTTTCAGTTTTTCAATTAACAGGGTTTTTATGTTTACTTTCAGTTTATAAAAAACAATAATTAACAAATGCATAATTAATGGAAAATTGGGATAAATTTTTGTCAGCCGCGGATTATTATTCATTGATATATCCCAGAACTTTATGAATTCTTTCAGTCCTTAATTATCATATTTAATATGTTCAAATAGTTTTTTGCTGTGTAAGATTGACGCATCGCATGCGAATGCCAGAATATCTGTTTTTGCCTCTTGCTCCGGAAGTCAGAACTTTTTTTTCAGCAAATTTCATGATCTCTTTGAATCTTTGTTGAAAATTCGAAAATTTTCAAAATTTTTCGAATTATTGAAAAAAAAACATTTTTTTCAACTAATTTATTTGTAAGTTTTGTATTTTTCCCAGCCTTTTCGGAATTTTCCTTGAACTTTCCACGTGACAATACGGATTGAATGACACATTGATCGTAATTTTCGGAGACTATGTAAAAATTTTCATATTTTCAAGAAAAATGGTACATGTTAACACGACTTAATGGGCTCTTCTCTAAATTACATTAGTAAAAGAGCTGGAAGTGAACACTCAGTTTTATTTTGGTTATGTTCGGAGTCAGATTTGTCTTGTTCATAGTGTTTGTGAAAAACTTCATCTCATTTTATTTCGATTGAACTATTGCATTAAAGCTCTCTATTCTCTTATAGGAAAGCCTATTCTGAGAATAATATAGTTATATAAATTTGAATAGAGTTAGGACAATGATTTCAGATAAGTATCTCAAACTGATGATTAATTTTCATAACCAGTACCCTCAATATAAGCTAATCGGTGATAGTCTCTGGGAAAAAAACGGAAAAGGATTTGAAAGAAAAAAATTGCTAAGAGAAAAATTGAACTCAGATACACACATCAAAAAAGTCTAAGGAACAAGCTAGGCTGCAAGTGCATAAAACGGTCCTGAACGAATCTTGTGTCGCTCTCTCGTCTCTCCGTTTCTTCTACATTCTACACAATCGCTTGATAACACTGGCTTCATTCACTCCTAAA
This sequence comes from Zygogramma bicolorata, assembly GCA_032362365.1. Taxonomy (NCBI): domain Eukaryota; kingdom Metazoa; phylum Arthropoda; class Insecta; order Coleoptera; family Chrysomelidae; genus Zygogramma; species Zygogramma bicolorata. The sequence goes on from JAVJAQ010002863.1 coordinate 330,749, forward strand.
GACTTCCGCAACTCTTTGAGTTTCGGCAGCTTTGAGCATTCTAACTGCTCTTAATTACTCTCACGCGTCAAATGTCGTCGTGGCATATTTTAAATCAGTGACTGAATGAGATTGATACTCTTATTTATCTGACATTACATCGACACAGTATAAAACATTTTTTTTAGTCGAATTTTCCTCGTGAGCAACAATTACCGTATATTGGTTGTAAACAATATCTGTATAAATTGTCAGGACTATACCAGGTGTTCCTGAAGAGTAACATGAATTTTAATTGTTGTTCCCTAGACCTTTTTGATAGGTTTATAAATGATACAATTTATTGATCTAAAAAAAAAAACGATTTGCCGTTACTGATATATTAAGAATTCGACTCCGTTTTGAATTCTTGAGATTTCATTTTTCCTCAACGATTATTCTGCATTTTCTCATTTTAGACGTATGCAGCTGATATTTTTTTCGCACAAACATGGAAAGATCACCGTCTTAGGCTACCAGAGAACATGAGTACTGAGTATAGGCTTTTGGAGGTGGAATGGTTGAAGAATATGTGGAGACCTGATTCGTTTTTCAAAAATGCCAAATCTGTCACTTTCCAAACTATGACTATACCGAATCATTACATGTGGCTGTACAAAGACAAGACTATCCTTTACATGGTTAAGTAAGTATGTGGATTCAATTTTATCGAATAAAACCTATTATGTAGCCCACCTTGCTTTTGTTGAATTTAATTGAACAGCAATGATTGTCTATTTATTTTGTACTGGAATCAAAACGAAAAAAATAATTCTCGTAACAGATAAACTTCGGAGGATTTGATTTCATCCCATCTTCAAAAACACCTCAGAGTTGCATTTAAAAATACAACTTTGGGGTGGTTTTCCTTATAAATCCTCCAATTTTTTCAAAGTTACTCATCTCAAGTTTCGAATGGCAGTTGTTCCTTTGTGATTCAAACACCCTTGATGCATATTTTTTTTGCGTTTCACCTGAATGCGCAGTAGGTAGGCTAGGTGAATATTCATCAACAGATTCATCTATTCGACTGATAACTTCTATATGATATTTCATGATGATTCAAAATAATTTAATTCTCGATATTTCTTTTTGTTATAACCGAACTGAAAGGCGGGAAGTAGCATGGTGGTAAAAACCCCAGTTATCTGTGGTTTAGATGATTGGTTAACTTAGAAAAACCATTGTAAATGGCAATTCACCGGCACTGTAGATATTAGCTTCAGGGGAAAATAAAGTCATGAAATTCTACTTGAACAACAATTCCTCTGTTGCCAACGAAAATGGTAACACAACACGAACTCGGACAAGGAGACTTCATGCTAAAAGCACGTATTTTGTTATTCTCTTCAAGAGTTTAATTGGAATGAGTTATTATATCGTCCAGGATGATTGATAAGTTGAAAACAATAGTGAAGAAGGGCGTCAAAAATTTTTAGTATGATATTTTTCACCCGTAATTGATCCTGAGGCATAATTAGTGCCTTTAACATCCTGTTGTCGAAGTGATATCTAAGTATCACAAGGTATTATATTTTGAATACAAGTCGACATTTTCATGAATCAACATATAATATGACGTCTAAAAAAATATGAAAGAATATGCAATCCACTTGGCTGTTGCACTCACTAAGATTGCACAAATCACCACCTGATATATCATTTCATATTTCATATTGATTTCTTCAGTGTGTATTTCCAAATTTCATGATTTGATATTTCAAATTTGAGCATCACCTTTCTTTTAGATTTGTTTTCTGGTGAAAACAAATTTTACAATATGATTTCCTAAGATCCAAAATTGGGATCCTAAGAAAGGTCTTGTAGATGAATTATACAAGGCATACGCTGAAGGTATGAGTCTCAAAATAATCAAAAATATCGAAAAATATTGAAACATCTCCGAAAATATACTACATGAAAAATATATGCGAACTCAAACCATCACTTCAGTTTGAAAGGATATTTTTGGTTTAAAAAGCATTAGTAGTAAGATGCCTTTGGTTTTCTGGCTTTTCCATATATGAAAGAATAACAGAAAAAGTACAAATAGAGTTTAATATAAATTATATATTTTTATTTCGTTTTTCCATTTATAATGTGCGTAATTTTTTTGGGGCTGTCGAAGGAATATTTATCATAGATTTTCTCAAAGAGATGTTTGAGCAATGTTCATATTCCAAAAATACTTAAAATTTTATGAATATTTGGAATATACGTATTCATTTCGAGATGCTTAGAAATAATAGTGTCAAGAGAACGAGAGAACTCGTTGGATAACTGAAAATATATTTCGAACCAATTTGAAAAAAAATTATATTTTTTCAAGAATTTACTGAAAAGTTTCAGTGGTATGTATTGATATATATTTTTTGCAGGTTAACGTTACGCCTGTCATGTGCAATGAATTTCATGATATATCCTCATGATACTCAAGAATGTAAACTTCAAATGGAAAGCTGTGAGTATCTGAATGTTTTTTTCTGTTGAACAGTAAAGTACACACTTTCTGATATCATGCAAAATATAGATCAGTCGGGTATTGCATTAATCACCACACAAAATATCATAATAACACAATACAATACTTTTAAACTGTGAAATATGGTCGTCTGAGAAAGAAAAAAAATATGTAGACCAGGCCATAATTTAGCAATCGTAACAGAAACATCTATGACATAATTTGCCTATTGACTTATAATAGGACAAAGATCTTATAATTTGCTGGGTTCGACTGTTTTCCACTCTACCAGTAAATATACAATTTTGTGTGTCATATACAAGGCTAAAATTCATTTAACCAATACATATGTAGCATGCCGCAAGGAAAAACAGTGATCAAAATCATCAGGTATCAAATCAAAAACTTAAATTATAATCTACGATATTTAAAACTCATTTTATCAGGAATTTGAATAATTCTCTTGTCTTCTTTTATTATTTGTGAGTTGATATTATCATTATTATATTGAAATTTTCATCTTGTTGAATTATCTTTGTTTATTTTTGATATTATCTTTTTTGTATTTTGACTTGAGCATTTTGATTATATAGATTTGTATGTGGGCTTTATATTAATAAATTATAGATAAATTACATCAATATAATACCACCCAATGCTTACACCACACGTAAGCAACTTATGTTGCTTCCATGGGTTATACATTTTTTTCATGCCATTTTTCAATATGAGCAAATGAAATGAGTATTATTATCATTATCAATGAAGGCTCTTCACACTAGCTATACAATCTACTGATTTTTATACAACAAAAATGTATAACATTTTGATTGATAGTTTTATATTGTAGATGAAGTTTTTCTTCTTTCGTTGTTCACTTCTACTGCCGTTAGAGCAGGCACTATAGATTCCTTACTGTTCAGTCTATGACAGATGCAAAATTCATTTACTTTCGTAGGCATCAATGATTTCTCTATCCAACTATCATTTAAATAATTTTTCGGAGGTTATATCCCACCAAGTTTTATCGGTTGAGTTTGTGCTGAAAATCCGTGATCATTGAAATTTTGCTGATCAAGTCGAGGGTCGAAGAATTTGATAATAAAGAGCAAAATTTAGAAAATTGTGGAAATGTTCACATCTTGGTCGATTGAGTTTGGTGTAGGAGGGATATATGTTGAGATTATTTTCAGAAAAAATTCAAAATCAGAAAACTTCGAAATCGAACACGGGAACAATATAGTACCTGAAAAGTGAGCCAAAATCAAGGTTTATCTTGCTGTTCAATCAGTTAAACAAGTCTAGTGAAATTAATCGCTGTTAAATTCGGTAAAAGCATTGTAGCCTTCTACTTTTTCATCAGTATGATAAAAAAATTGATTATCCTTGATTATGTCTGATATAGTTTCGAAATTGCAAATAACAATCAAAACTTGTCAAGATAAAAGCAATCAACCAAGGATTGAATTTACCTGAGATATACATAACTGATTTTTCAGTATCTCATACAACGGACGATATGATATTTCAATGGGACCCAGATGTTCCACTTGTGGTTGATGAGAACATCGAACTTCCACAACTAGCTCTAGTGAAAAATAACACAGCCGATTGTACTCAAGTTTATTCGACTGGTATGGTATCTGATGAGGTTATAATGATAATTTTAATTCAAATTCATTTCCAGGAAACTTCACTTGTTTAGAAGTAGTTTTTGTACTGAAGAGGAGATTGGGGTACTATTTGTTCCATACCTACATTCCCACTTGCTTGATAGTCATCATGTCGGTAGGTGCAAAATATAATGAATATAAATGTGGTATAAATGACAGTGGGTCTTCGTTTGAAAGAAAATTGTGAAGGATAAGAGCAGGTACTTGATAAACGATTAGATTGGAACCTTTGGTGTTAAAGTTGAATTTTTTCCTAGAGATCAATTACCTTAACATCAAACTAATATTTTTGCACTCGACGCGCGTTTCGCTAACAAGGTTAGCATCTTCAGGAGAAGAAAATTGTTGGCAGAACGCGCATCGAGTGCAAAAATATCAGTTTGGTGTTATGGTAATTGATCTCCAGGAAAAGTTTCTAGGTACTTTATGATTCATTATTGTTCTAAAATTGTTTTTGTTGTTGATTCCATACTTTATTTTCACCACTTTAGGAATACCTACAGTTTCAACAATTTTTCATAGTTGTAATAGTATATTGTTGACTAGGTAGGAAAACAATCTGGAAGACTGTGAAGATTGCTTAGTCGAGGCGCAAGCTGGGACTTAGCAACACAGAGTCTAGAGTCTGCCTTTTCCTAGAGCTGAACATACTATTTTCTGCAAGTCGTTCGAATTTCGACAGATATTATTTCATTTTGAAAAATCGCAAATTATTTTATTCATAAATAAACGGTGCTTTGAAATTCGTAATAAAACTACTTGGGTGACTATGGAAACTGTTTTCAATCATGTTTGTAGAACACTAACAACTGTAAGTGAAGATCATTTCCTACACTATAGAAATCTGGATTTTTTTTTCAAGAAACTTTGGAATGTCGAAATTTCCTAGCGATTTGCGGAAAATGTTATCTACGGTATTTTTCATATCAAATGATCTAAATAGGCCTTGTTGATAACTCCCAACTCCATTCTTCAGAAGCAGCATGGTTATTCTTGGTTTCTTCAAACATGAAATGTGGCAGAACTATTTCCCAATACAACAGAGAAGTTCCCAAGGAAAAATCTCTGCTCCGTTGGGGGATATAGCCCATGACATATCCATCATGAGCTAGGCACAGAACCACATGACCAACTCTCCCTCTCTGTTTTATATGAATAATATATATTGAAAAGTTGTTGATTTTTATATCATTCAGTTTAATGAATTAGTTAATGAAAGTAAAATCAGAAAGATACTATTTGCAGAATTGAACAAAATTAACAAAAATATTCTTTTGTATTGTTTGAAAATATTTTGAGAAGAGCTAAATGTATGAATGATCAACAAAAAAATGTATAGAACTTATATTTCAAATGTTCCAATACATAGTAATAATGATTTTCATCTAAACGTCATTTATACCAAAAAAGTGAATCCTCTATTGCAAATTCAGAAGAAACATTCAACAAATTGTCGATAAAATCAAATATATCTTATCCAATTCATCTTGGCAAAAAACTAATGAGGTATATGCCCAGCAATTTCTTTGAAGTATAGTAAGATAAAAAAAACACCTATTATATTTGTTCATTGCGTTGAAATTTATTCCTACTAGGTGTTTTTTCTTTCGTCCAGTGTAGAACTGGAAAAGTAGCTGAGTTTGTGCTAGGATGGATTGGATAAGCTGTATCTCAATTCAATTCTCATTTTTTCAATGCAAAATTCGCATACCTAATGAATTGTTAATTGTATATTATTAAATTCAGTTGTACTATAATTCCACGATATTGAAGTTTTGACCTTCTTAAATTTAGCATTTATTCTGTTCATGTGCTGTATAATATTTTTGAATGAGATATCAGACAAAGACTGTCATACGGCCAACGATTTTCTGAAGAATACTTTCATTTCAGTGGGTGTCATTCTGGATCAAACCAGAAGCAGCTCCTGCGAGAGTTACATTAGGAGTGACGTCATTGCTGACTCTGTCCACACAGCATGCGAAAAGTCAAGCAGCTCTGCCCCCCGTTTCATATCTGAAAGCTGTCGACGCTTTTATGTCAGTGTGCACAGTGTAAGTGTTCGAACTACAACGTATAATGATGCAAAACGACCAAAATCCACAATGATGTATTAAAATGAAGCATAATACATTACTAGTACGTAAAGTGACATCTTTCACACGAGTGGGAAGTATTTTAGCACGCGTAAGCCGAGTACGACATTCCCCCGAGAGTGAAAAGGAACTTTCGCACAAGTAATGAACACTTTTTTCCCTACGACCACCTAGTTTATTAAACAATATGTAATATACGCTACAATATGAATTTACCTCAACAGCAACCTGACAGCTGACAGTTCCTAGAGGGGCACTTGCAATTGACTATATTATTGAATATGTATTCAATAGCGTCGCGTCGTCAAGAATCGTTGGGTCAATGTAATGATTTTTGTAATGAATACTTATAATTTATAATATAGCTGTTGAATGCACATTATTGTTGGGTGAACTGTGAATACACAATTAGTATATTGAGTTGCCTCAGTTTTTTTTGTGTCAGTATATGTTTGAATATTGTTTCTATAAAAAGTGCACATAAATTTCCAATAACTTTTATGGTGAAATAAAGAAATAACGATAATAAACGTTTATTTGAAAATGTGACAATAAGTAAGTACTTATAATAGAACACTCCTTTTTCTTTTCTCAATTTTTCATGAGTAATCAGTTATCTATCAGTCCAGTATACGGAAAATTGGTATAAAGAAGAAAAATTGGCTAATTCAGTTAGGGTATCGCATTTTATTTATGAATTTGGAGAATAAATTAAAAAAATATATATATATTGAAAGTTGCTTATACTATCTCTTGGTAACGTTTCGGAAGCTAGTCTGCTTCCAATGTGTCTTGTTTCTTTCAAAGACATAATTTTGATTCACCACGCTTCAGTTTACTAGCCTGTATATTATTACATTGAAGTTAATTTGTTTCCCCACGAAGTTTTTGCACAGGAATCAATCAAAAGTAATACATCTATGCATCGAAAAAGTACATTCAATAAGTTGCTATAATACTTTAGTGAATGAAAGTTGGAAAAAACGAAAATACAAGAAAAATCAAGCGGTTAATGAATCAAATCATGTAAAAACTCTTGAGAAGGATACGCATGCTTTAATCGAGCAGAAAAGTATTTGATTCGTTTTTAAATTTGAAAATTGATTTATTCTGTTCAAATTTCGAAGAAATGGAATTGGCAATAGCAATTTCCCCATGACATTTTTTTTATCAATATCAGATTCAACATTTTTCACACATCATAATTTATTTTGACTCGTAGAATGGTCATGGGTGTACCTATTTCAATAAAAATCTAATTATTTAATGGTTCCATTTCATTTTTCACAGAGAGAATGAAACAACAAATTTGAAGTTAGTAAAGAAAATTAGTATCTGATAGATTATTCGCTTTGTGAAGATGTGTGTTTGAAAAATCAAGAGGTGTGATATTTCATATTCTGAACAGATTCCCAATCAGCGGTACTATTTTTCTTAATATTTTCTATATGTTTCGCCCATGATATTTCTTGATCGATTTATGATCCCTACCTATAGTACTCTTGAATTTGTAGAAAAATCATTACTTCGTTTGAATATATTCATATAAGTTGACTTGTTTCAATTCAATATTATTTTGTTGTTAAAACCACACGTTAATTTTATTCAAATCATCCTCTATATTAGTTTGAAAATTTCATAAGTTCCTGAATAATAAATAATTTGAGTGTCATCAGCAAATCATTTGAGAGTTCTTTTCATTAGAAAATACGAAATAGATTTGATATAAATCAAGAACTATGGGGCCCAAGAATTCATCCTTGCGGCACTCCGTGTTCTATCCTTCAAAGAACTCCGGTGGTCCTCGATATGAAAATCATGTTTTTGGTGCCAGTGTAATTTATGATATTGTTACCTTGAACTATTGAATTTGTAGAGATACCATTACGAGTTCTTCTTCTGTTCAAGTTTCGTCTTCATGGCCCTGATGGAGTACTGCCTGGTGAACATCGTCCTCGGCGACTCTGATGCCCCCAAGCCGCCCCCAAAGAAAACCACCACGCCCCCAAACAACGTTTTCGAAATGGTCTCCAAAGACAACTCTTTGCTCCTCACTGCCCCGAAACCGTCACAGGCAGCCACCAACCAGGCTCACAGACAGAGGACCAGGGCCATTAACATCGATAGATTCTCCAGGGTTTTTTTCCCGCTGTTGTTCACCATTTTGAACTGTACTTATTGGATACTTTTTGCTGAATATATCTAAGAGATACTTCGAGGAAGATGGACAATTTGTCGCTGAGAGGAAATTGGGGAAAAATGTTTCAAATAATTTTTTGTGTCTGACGAATTTTCTCTCTACTTTACCACAACATGGAAAAATTAAGAATCAATATTGAAATCTACCTAAGTAGATTTTTATCTGAATATCCAACAAATTGTTGAATGATAGGCCAATTGGCTACTATGATCGACTGATAGTGAACCCCTTTCTAGCTAATACTTCCGTATACATTTCAACATTATTTCTTAATTTTTTTCAGATTGTGGTAGGTATCAACACAGAAACGAAAAGAAATGAGTTGAAGTCAATTGTATAAGGAAAAGACAACACTATTTGTTGGAAATGCACTTAGTAAATTTCAGTGGTGGTTTTGGTTCGAAGAAATTGCAATTTATCAAAATACCCATGTAGAGCCTCACACAATTTTTCTTCGTGAGATTTAACTTACACATTTTCGTGGTTATCTAGAATTTGAATTTCAGTTTTCTACGGCCATAAATGAACGATGAGAATGGAACCTTTGTTGTAAAAGTTAAAACTTTTCCTTAATCTGAAGATCAGGGTTGGTATCAATTTTCTCCTACTGAAAATGCTAACCTTGTTAGCGAAACGCGCGTCGATTGCAAAAATATCAGTTTGGTGTTAGGGTAATTGATACCTAGAAAAAGTTTCAATTCTATAGTTCCCTCAAATATTTTGTTCTTTATTCACTAGAAACTTCTGCTCCAATGGAATGAAAATTGATTCAAATGATGTAATCTTGATGAATATGTGACCTTTATGCGATATCTGGTCTGAAATATAATTATTGGGTTGTTGCCAGAAAATCTAGAGCCTATTTCCAGAAATTTGCCTTTCTATGTACAAAGTGGATTTGACTCTACTGAATTTCCATTTGAAACTGTATCTAATGTGTATTGTTGACAGTAAACTGCAATTTGCTGCTCCATTGGTAGAATTCGAGATGATTCCGAGTCAGTTCTACAATGTAAAAAGAAGTATTATGCACCAGGAACTTTGTGGAGGTGTACAATTATTTATTTTTTGTGGCAATACAACATGAAATTATTTTTGGACCGAATATCTCATGTTGGTCTCGTATCTATAAGACCTTTTGATTTTAATCAGTTTTAATAAGAAATAGTGGAGAGTGAACGTAGAGAAATGAATGTAAAACTGAACAACTTTTTCCACTGGCATTTCAACTTTCTTGCTCTCATTCGTCAAGAACAAGAATTAATATCCTGTTTCAATAATTAAGAGAGTAGGAAATAATAAATACACGACAAAATGCACATTTTTTAAAAAGAACTATTCAGTATACTTCAAATAATTTACTCACTATCAGGGTACTCAAGAGTTTTCGTACTACCAACTTTGCTGTATTGAACAAATTATATGAAATCATGGTGTTATTTATATTATATTATTATAGTACATCTTCATACAAAATAAAGTTAATTGACTAAACTTGAAAAAGCTCATGAATTGTAAAACTTGTCAGACTATAAGAATTTCAACAAAAGAATATATCTATCGAACAATATAACACAATACCCCTTTTTCTATTTGAAAATATACGACAGAATGTCCAATTTCCAGAAGTACCTTTTCAGTATAGTAGAAATAATTCACTTAACTAATAGGGTTTTCGAAAGTTTTCGTACGACCAACTATGCTGTATTCAAAAAGTATCTTAAATTAAATCAGGGTGTTGACTTCAATTTTTAATTTTTTAACTCTAATCACTGTCTTAAATTCAAGGACAAAAATGAACCACTGTTGAATAGAGACAGTAGATGAACAAAGGCGTTTTCAATTCAACCCCCAATTCTTCATCCTCAAAATGTAAGGGATGCACAGAAATGAACATCGATTCGCAAAATAGGTTGGGGAGGGGGAAATACTTCTGGGGAACCCCCCTTTCCTAGTGATGACGTTTCCTGTGCATCCCCTACCACTTGGGGATGAAGAATTAAGGGTTGAGTTAGGAACGTCATTATTCATCTACTAGCGTGCATTTGGAAATACACGACAGAATGCCCATTTAAACATTTTTTTAGTATAGTTCAAATGCTTTACTCGACTAAAAAAGTACTGGAAGGTTACGACCAACTATGCTGTATCGAAGAAACAATTAAATGGAATTACAGTGTTGACTTTATTTTTATCCGCGATCTTAATTGATTGAATGATGTTAATAATGTCTGATTAATCACAGAAAGAAAAATAATAATAAAAATCAAATAAAATTGCCATTCCCCTATCGCAATAAATGTTTCTTAAGAAATCTTTGGAATTGGAATTTTCCAATTTTTTTTATTGCATCAGGTAATTCATTATACAACACTATTCCTGTCCAATGAATTTATTGTTGTCCTATGTTTGATCTGTTGTTGTTCATTGTTGATAAATTATTTGAACATCTGGTTGAATGATCATATTGAATTGATCAGATTAGAATGTTTCAATTTTTTTCGACCAAATGAATGAACATGGAGAGTTCTAGTGTATGTATTGAAGATATATCTAGGAGCTATTTCTGTTTGTATACATTTTTAGTCGATTCTCTATAATCAAATTCATACATACATTTAATCAATTTATTTCGTGAAGAATTCAGAGGCCTCATTAAGGTTTCTGTTGTTGATTCCCAAACTGAAATCATGTATTGAAATTTAGAATATACCAGAGAAAAATCAATCGATTTCGAATATTTTAAAGGCAGAATATTTCGTAATTTGAACAATACTCCGATAATTGCGGAGATCTGTTCCCTCAGAATTTCCAAGGGCTTAACTCCATGTAAAATTTTCATCTGAGTATATGCCCAGAAATCTCACAACAGAAGAATATTTGATGAATTTGGTATCTATTTCGATGGGATGTTCCGATTTCAGAAAAATCGATTTTTTAGAGGCGAAAATGATGACTGACCAAATCAAAAGTAATAAAATAAAACAGTGTTAGATACATACCTATCGAACAAGGTAGCACAATACATCCTCATCCGATCGAAAATAATAATAATATAGTTTATTTTCCAAGAACTCACAAAATTTATTGAAGGGAGAAAAGAACTGTATGGAAACATACATTGAAGAGAGAAAACAATAATATATAGAAAATAAAATAAAAATAGTTTCCATGAAAATTGCCAAGCCTCTATTTCAATGAATATTTTTGAAGTTGACTTCAACTGTCGTCTTATGTTGGATTCCAATTCCATACTTGATACATTCTTGGAATATCTGGTTGGATGATAAGTAATGAAAATTATGCCTTTTCACATAAATCTCGACATACCCTGATATTTAGTACCTACTGTTCAAGACTCAAAAAGGGGCTGGAATCTTACGTCCGCATTGTTTATGATCCACTGAAATGAAGAAGTCTGTATATCTGATGCATTTATTTTATCTAGTCGATCTGTTGAATTGGTCATAGAAGGCTTCGGTCGGAACATTGGAATACACGATTTTATCCATGAACTTCTTGTGGCTGTTCTGTTCATCCGCCATCCTTTTATTCTCCTCTGCCAGTTGCTTGTTCCTTTCTCTGAAACAGAAAGTAATCCTGGGTTCATACAGCAAATAACATGAAACAAGAAATAATATAATAATACTAATAATAACAATTTATTCACAATAAATATCAATAACAATACGATAAGGAATTTGACAAAATTGGACCTTTTTATACAGATTAAATAAGGTATAGGAATCATCCAATGAAATCACGCCTTCTTTGACAATGACGATCAACAGTTTTTTCTGTACATGCGCACTTCCATTTTCAAACTGAAGATAAGAGTTGAAATTTGGCCAACTCTTATCTTATTGCTTATTTCTTAATTTATTTCAGTTGGTGAATAAAAGTTTCCATTGAATTACGTAGGTTCAACTTTATTATCTTATTTTATCTTATTTGCTGTATAAACCCAGTATAACACTCCCTTGACATCTGTGGGCTTGTGTTTCATTCCTAATGAGAATGGTTTCTTCTGTTCTTTCAATTGTTCGGATGTGGTTTTGCGAACTGCTTCAATTTGTCTTCTAAACAGGAAGTCATCTAAGGTTAAGAAAATCGTAATATGTGGGCTGCGCCTTCGTTTAGTTAAACAATAATTTGTAGGGAAGCCTATTTAAAAGATGCCTTACATTTTAACACGTCTTAAAAACGTCTCTCTGACAACTTGCTCGATTCTATTGCAGAAAAAATATGGAATCAACTTTCCACAGCATGCGTGATAATCACGAGAATTCATAGCGCATACTTTTTGAAAGTATAGTAGTGTGTTCCAACAAAAGGAAATCTGGGTTTGACATGAATTACCACTCGCTAGCGCGTATTTTTCTCGTAGATTATTTGTTGAGGTTATTTCTATTTCGAGAGCAGATTGTAAAACATTGGCCCAAATAATCTGCATTCCAATCTACTACTGTATTTTGTGTTACTGTGTACCCTGCTTATGGATCATCCCAATGGTTTTCAATCATCAATTAATCAATCATCATAAATAAGTGAACAATTGACGAAAGAAATTTTCGAAAACATCGAGATCCACTACTGATATTTGAGGGTTCTTTTTCTTATTTCGGCATCTGAAGTGACTTTTGATAATACTGTTATAGATGTCAAATGTATTACAATTCATGGCAAGTGAGGAAATCTATTACTTTCCGTAACTGATTGTTGAAATTTCCAAGACTCTTGATTTTGTTATTTGAATAACATCTTCTGGATGCTTTGATACTGCTTCAAACATGGAATGTCTGATTTCTCGTCAGCGGCCATGAGACTTATACCTCCCTCCACATTTTTCTGGAGAGAGAGGCTAGATGGACTGCAATAGACTCGTGCACATCGCTAATTGCACAAAAAAATCTAATGCAGAGTTTAGTAGACTGCTGGCTGACACTAGAAGTCAGAGCATTCTGGGAATTTCCCCTGACATTATGACTCCATGTGTGAACTATAACTGCCTTATATAGTTCTTTTCCCGAGTAGAGAGGACTGGATCCTCCGGGAGAAGGAAGTACTGAGAGCAGAAGTTATTGGTTCACAGATGGATCAAAAATACCTTTTGGTTCCGGTGCAGGTGTTTTCAGTCGCAAACCCAGGACAGAGGTATTATTTTGCTTAGGGATTTATGCGATTGTATTTCAAGCGGAGATTATGCTATTGAACTGTGTGCGGAGAAATTGGCAGAATCCAACCTTATACAGAAGTCAAAAAAATTTTTTCTGGGAAAGGTTCCGGCGGGGATAGAATTTGTTCGCTCTTCTCTTCTCCGTAAGTTGGTTTAAAAGTTTGTAAATGGTCTTCCCCCTGGGGGGGAGTTTTAAAAAATGCTCTGTGGTTGGTTTTTCGGGTGCTCCGGGGGGGGGGGGAAGTGGGTTTCTTGCCCCCGTGGCAGGGGGGGGCTCCGCGTTGCTCTGTCGTTGGAGGCGCTTTAGTCTTTTGGTTCCCTGGGGGAGGGGGGGTGTGGGGGGATCTTTCTGGGGGGTGATTTTGTTGTTTTTCTCCCCTTTGGGTGTTCAAAAAGAAGTTTAAATCGGGGGGGGGGGGGGGGGGTTTTGGTCTTTTTGGGAAATTTTCCCTGTTTTTTTCCTTTTGATGTGTTTTTTCCCTCTTCGGAGTCGGAATGTGACGTGTTTGTGGGGGAAGGGGGGGGGGAGCTGAGCGGTTTATTTGTCCTTCTCGCGGGCCGGTTTCGGTTGTCTGAGTTTTGGAAGGGAGTGGGCTTGTTTGAGGGGAGCGTTTCTTTTCTCTCTCTGGGAGGGGGGGGAGGGGAGGGGCGGTTTTTTGTCTCTTCTCGGTTGGGGGGGGACTGGGTTTTTCGGTGTTTGTTGGGGTTTCGTTCTTCCCTTCTGCCCTGAATGATGACTCACCCTCAAATCAACTGGGTTTGGTGGGGGGGGGTGGTTGGGGGGGGGGGGGTGGGGGGGGTGGGGGGGGGGGTAGCGGCGGGTCATCTCTTACGGCTTTGTCTATGTGCCTGCTGTTAGTTGTCTCCTCTACTTGATGTAGTAGGAGTTTGAGCCTTTGGTCATCAGGCAGATGGCGTTTTGCCGTAGTTTTTTACATCATCTGCACCAGATTGATACTGATGATAATAATTCATTCATCATAATGATGTTGACGAAGACATGGTACTGATGTCAAATGAGGTGACTACATGAAATACTGCGCAAAAATGCCCTCGCAGAATTTGTTTATGGATGTTTCTAGCATTATTAACATCTTTTGGGTGCCTCATTGCACATTTCTGGTTGCACGTATATTTGAGATATGGGCTTGAAATATTAACATATAATTAAACAAAAATAAACTCATAAAGAACCTACTGTTTCGCTAATATTTTTTTTTGAATCACTCTTACCTTTGTTTCGATTCTAATTCTCGATCCATGAGGTAAATTGTTTTTTGGATTCCATTGGTATAGTCATCCATTTCCACGTTCATTCTTTCTTCCAGCAGTTTCTTTTTCTAAAAACGATATCGATCATATATTTTCACACAAATGAACTGTTTTATATTGTCGTTTGTTTATATTGATCTCTATTTAGTATTATGTTTTGATTGGAAAAAAAATTGCTCAATTATTCTGGGAAATGTCATAAGCAGCTCACTGATTTGATATTTTGCTTCCTGGATTTGAAACTTCGTTTTACATTGTTAAAAAATCACATGGAAGGAAACAATTATTAATTAATAACAATAACATTTTTTTTCTGTTGATCCCAAGAAACATTATAGCTTATGAGTGGGGATATTAAATACAAGAAAAGTCAAATAGAACAAAATATGTTTATGTAGAAGGAATACATGGAATAAAGTCTGTCGAACTGTAGAAGGATATATAACTCAATAATATCAATGATAAAACATATTTTTCAAATTATGTCTGAACTATTTGATATTTTCGATAGTTTCAATTGAATTTGGTAGTTCATTGTAGGGGTTTGTTCTCCTCATGAATATTGATTTCCCCCCTGGTATGTAAGGAATGTATAATGCGATATTGAGCGTGATAATGTGTAGTATTGATTTCATTTAAAAGTGTTACAACGTTTCATCTTATGTTTCACACAATGGATAAAATTACACGTCAACTGGTATGAAGAATTAATTTCAAGAAGATCGTGGGCTTTCTGAAGATTCGGAATAGGCTACGTTTAAGGCAATTTATGAATACATTCAATGATTTCATCGGGGGTTATATCCCGAGTGCACCAAGTTTAATCCGGTTGAAATGTGTGCTGCACTTCAATGATTTCCGAAATTTTGCTTAGCAAATGACTTGATTGAATTGAGATTTCATCTTAAAATCAAATTTTTTTAAATCATGGAAATGCACGCATTTTGGTCGATTGAGCTTGGTGAAGGAGGGACATATGTTAAGATTATTTCCAGAAAACATGTAAATTCAGGAAACATCTGAATCGAACACAGGAACAATATAGTACCCGAGATAGTACCTGAAAAGTGAGCCATACGCCCGGTTTATTTTGATCAGTTTAATCGGTTAAAAGGTCTAGTGCAATAATTAATCTTTGTAAAACTCTGTGAATGCAGTATAGCCTTCAACTTTTTCATCGTTTATTCCCACTGAGGGAAATAATCATGTAAATATTTTAGCGGATTCAATATTGAAGCAGTGCCGTTGCCGGTAAAGAAATAAATAGATTGTAATATACCGAACCAAAATGTATTAATCTCATATATTTCGTTTCTTATTCTGAATGGTACTTCAATTAAAGATGAGATTGTCTTACGTAATTTTCACGTAATGTGAGTTACCCATTTTGAAAGATTTTGATCTATGTGAAGTCCAAGAAGATCTATGTGAAGTCCAAGAATTTTGGTATTTTCGGAAAATTTTATCAAATTATTATTAAATCCAAGTGGGTCATAGTGAAAAAAAAAGATGTTGAGATGAGTACTTGCATATTACATATAACTCGATTCATCATAATTGAGAGTGAATTTTTTATATTGTTACCACGATGATATTTGTTCCAAGTCATGTGCCATAGATAATTACCTTCAATTCTTCGATCTGTGCCAACTGCTCTTGTCTGATCTGCTTCTTCTGCTCCTCTGTCATACCTTTGTACAAGGAAGTGATTTTTCTGCCCAGGCCCAAACTGCTCTGAGCTACCTCCGGATTTTCGGTTAACATGTCACTTGTCATGGCGTTACAGATTTCTGCCAAGTTGTCGTTTCTTGTTTGATGTTCCAGTTTCTGTTTCTGGCACAACTTCTCATCTGCCTGAGAAAAAAAAGCTATTGAATATAGGAATCGATCACGAAGATGAAGTTTATACTTGGAAGGAAAAAGTTAAGTTTACTTATCCGAGAAGAATAAAAATAACTTCAGGAAAAAAGACAATATTAAAAATATTTCTTGACCGTAAACACTTAAAAAAAATGTTTATGAACAGGGTCTAAAACTAGTTACGGAATTATAATGAATTTGAACTCAAGAAGTGGAAAAAATACGAAATAAGAAGTAACAAAAAAGACTAGTAACAATTTGAGAAAGAAAAATCACTTCTAGGAATTGTGAAAAGAAATAGAAAGTTTATATTTACAGGTTCATAATTCGACTTCATGAACGAATGATTGTTTTTATATTTTTGAGATGATCAAGTGTTTATTCATTTGCTGTCGCCTGTGAAGAAATGGGACAAATTGGAGGGGTATGAAGCCTCTAATTGAAAAAAAAAACAATTAGTGGAGATATTTTCACTTATAGTGTTCCTAGAGAATGAATAATGACTGTACATTTTTTTGAGTCTGTGATAAAAATTTGCAAAAAAATCGTGATGGATTCCAGCTTGCGGGATATCCAGTAAGATCTGGTAATCTATACCAGAACTATTCGAAACTGAAATTAGTAACGTTATTAAATTTAATCTGAATGAAAATTATTGATAGATGAATTCACTTGATTGAAATTTTTTCTTATAAGAAAAATACGAAATAAAAAAAACAAGAGCGACCGGAAGCTGACTAGATCCCAGTACTGCCTAATTTGGTGACAAGAATTATATCCTTCAGGACATGATACGTCGTGCCAAATTTTGACATAAAGCTTTTATGCTACGGCAAAAATTATTGCATTTTCTATTTCATGATTTAAATCATCAGTGTCTCGAAATGAATTTTCAATGAAGTTTCGTTCATAAATCTTTCGTTGAAATCACTCTAATTCAGGGATATTTCTCAACTATAAAGTTGACAGATAATAATAATTGATCGCACAACTGGATGTAGGGTTATTATTATCATTTCTGGATGAATTGGTTTATCACCATAAATATAGGTGTGAATGCAATAATTTTTATGATTCACAGGCAGTAAATTTTTGTATTTATGTAATTGGTCTATTTTACGAAATTTGCTCGTCAATAAATGAATATGAATATTCAGTTGTTATTTATCTGATGACCTCAATAAATATAACAGTTAAATTTATGGAAGAAGTTCGAAAATTGATTATTCTTTAGGATATGTTCATATATTCAGACTGATTGGAATTGAGGGTAAATTTATATTGATGGGGCCGAGTGAGAGGTTTATCCAAGGTCACTTCTCCAAAAAAACAATTGTCCGACGAGCATTCATTTACTCATCTCATGAGTGGTTTCATCACTTCCATCAGAAGAGAGTTTCTGTATTTTATTCTATTTTCCATCGCACTTCGGACTCATTTGCTTCCTACTGTCCATCTACTTGGCTCTAACTGAGAATGTTATCAAGTAACCAACTTGTTACATCAAATACAACATATCTTACGTGGGCTACACTTCTTGTCTGGGTTTATTGAAGAAAATCTCATCTTCGAGGCTCGTCAACAATCATATTTCCAGACGGTTCAATATATTATAGCATCGTCGACAGCCCTCCGTTCAGACAGAAGACGACACTCTTTGATAGGACGGCGATACAAGATGGTATTGTCAATCAGAAAAAGTGAATCATTTCTCTCGAAGAACAAAATATTGCTTACCGAGATAAGTTGTTTCTCGAGCAAGAAATTTCACATTTTACCGAGGTTTATATGCTACTTTATACATAATCATTCGAAATAATTTCACAGAATCAACAGGAAATGAATATTTGCAAGGTTAATTCCAATATATTTTGAGTTTCAAGTAGGCATTGCAAATAGACGAATTTCATGAAGCTACTAACAAATGACACTATTGTAAGAATGTAGGCTTTCACGGCCGGTGTTAATACATCTCTGGTTTTTCGGGCTTGAGGGCCGTGTTGTGGAATTTTGACTTCCGGAGCTTTTGTCTACATCTGTGGCAGCCATCTTCAGCGGCGTGGTCTTAGTTGAACTCCTCTATGTGAGTTTACTACGACTGATTGCAAATCTGGAATTGACTGGAATCACGGTGAGGAGGTATTAATGAAATTCCTTAGTCACCTGAACGATGTCAACCCAAAAATCCAATTCACCATGGAAATGGAACAAAACGGGCACCTCGCTTTCCTGGATGTATTGGTTGATAGAAAAATTAACGGGAAGCTAGGTCACAAAGTTTATCGGAAAGCAACTCACACAGACAGATATCTGCATAATGATTCAAACCACCATCCGCGACAGAAACAAGGAATCATTAAAACTCTAGTAGATAGAGCGAAGCGAATTTGCGAGCCCGGATCACTAGATGAGGAGATCAACCACCTTAGACACGCTTTGCGAGCTAATGGTTACCAAAACAGAGAAATAGACAGAGCAATACGACCCAAGCCAACTAGAAATCCACACCCACAAACGAGGACTGTGACTCCACTCTCAGGAACTGCTTTTTTGCCCTATCTAAGAGGTACCACGGATCGCATTGGGAAGATATTGAAAAAGCACAATATAAAAACAATATACAAACCAACAAAGAAAATAGAGGAACAACTGAGGTCAGCTAAAGATCCAAGAGATCCGTTATCCAAGCTGGGGTATACAGAATTCCATGCTCATGTGGAAAAGTATATATAGGGACCACCAAACACAGTTTTAAGACTCGAATCAGTGAGCACAGTAGAAATTGTCGTTTGGACAAACGGAAAAATCAGCTGTAGCTGAGCACGCCCTCCTGAACAACCATAATATACAATTCGACAAAACTTCAATTCTGTCAACGACGACGCATTACTCCACTCGCTTATACCGGGAAGCGATTGAGATACATAAGCACAAGGATAACTTCAACAGAAAGGAAGAAGGACTAAATTTGAACAAAATTTGGTTTTCTGTTCTAAGAACAGCTGAGACGAAGCCAGATAGAACCAGGGAATCGACCAACAGAACGCTGGCGGACCGAAAGATAATAACGAGTCAATTCCAGATTTGCAATAAGTCGTAGTAAACTCACATAGAGGAGTTCAACTGAGATCACGCTGCTGAAGATGGTTGCCGCAGATGTATCCGAAAGCTCCGGAAGTAAAAATTCCACTACACGGCCTTCAAGCCCAAAAAACCGATGAAATGACACTATTGTCTTTCTTGCTAAAAGTCATTCACCCACGTAGAGGTTGAAATTATGTAAGTGTATATTTTGTTTCGTTCTAATGAATGCGTTTGGCACATCAATAATACTTCACAAACCTTAGTAGTGTCATGAGGATTGCTGCAAAATAGAACTGCTTGAATGACTCACTGAAATATTGGCGGTATTTTGAACAGACAAATGGACTGGCTCAGACGAGAGACAGATGTTGTACTTTGGAAAAAAACTAATGCAGCGGTTACGTTTTATTTTTGAAAGCTGAGTGAGGCTATAGTTATTGAAGAAGATTGGGGTTCTGAGGGAGAAAGTGAGTACCTGAGTGTGTGGTAGCTTTGATATTGTGCCATTGGCGTGCTGTGTTCACGTTAACGGGGACCTTAGCGCTTCGTAAATTCGGATAAATAGAATAACGTTTCGAATGAGAGATGCAGAGTATGGAGAGTTTTCAAAGTGCTCGGTTGGGTTATATCCCAACTCGTCTTCTTCTCAGTGAATCATTTATTGCCTTTCAACCTGAAAGGAGGTTGGAAACGAGCGTATTTTCGAATTATTGTGAATGGAAAATTTCTCTAGATGATGGAACATTCTGATTTTACATATTTTTTATGATGGTACGTGGCGAATAGTCAGTTTCCTATGGGAATTTCAAATCAAGATCGCAGCGCCATCTTCAAGGAAACTACAACTAATTTGCACCACTTTGACAACTATTGCTAATTAAGGTTAGGACTTTTGCATTGTTTAAAAATTCCAAACCGTAGAATTTTGTGAACAACTATTACAGTGTACAGTGTTTTTCACTTTTTATATGAACGTTAACCATGAATTGTGCTCAACGAAACATTAGTATTAATTTTAATATTATTCCAAAATTTCAAATTAATATCGCAGCGCCACTTTGACCAAGTCCGCAATTAATGAGCACCACTTTGAGAATACTTTGACATTGTTCGAGACGAGGGCGTATCACTCATTCATTTATTTGGAAACAAATAGGCAGTACCTGATTATATGTTTCTTAACTATTTCAAAAGAATATTATTGACAACGTTACTATACTATAATTATATATGTAGAAACTGACAAAAGAAAAGTAGGCAATGAGAATTGATATATATATATATATATATATATATATATATATATATATATATTTCAGTCGATTATATTTCTCGAAGAGGCTTTGAATTTCGTAATGGATATGTCGAAAATACCACAAGGAATGTTTGCTAAATATTTATTATAAATACTACAAATTCTATTGATCGGCGTTTTGCTGTTATTCGAACGATAAGGTAGTTGGCGTCTTCGAAGACCTGGAGCCGGGGCATGAAGGTTTATTTGACTGAGTAAAAATGGATTTGACCATTTAATAGTTTAGCAACGGAAACTGAGCAGACTTGAATTCTTCGGTGTTCAAGTTTGGTTAGGGCAAATTCTTGTCTAATGGGATCATACGAGGTGAAACCAGGGCTAATACCATGCCTTTTATAAAATAGAAATTTTAGGAATTCATTTTGTATAGTTTCGAGAGTTTGTTTCAGGTTCTGCTGCCCTGGATCCCAGACGACACAGGCGTATTCAATTCTACTTCTAACAATTGCAGAAAAAATATATTTTATACAGTTTGTATCAGTGAATTCATACGTAGAGCGTTTTAAGAATCCTACTAACTTAGATGCGTCTCTCGAAATGTTCTGGACATGTTTATTGAACTTAATATCGTTTTGAAAAGTTACGCCAAGATCGCAAATTTCATCAATTCTTTCTAGAAATGTATTTTGCATGTTATAATTGAAATTGTATCGAGTTTTATTTTTAGTAAAACTAATAATCTTACATTTAAATGAGTTGAATAATAGTTTATTTTCTAAGGACCAGTTTGTCGCGTGGTTCAAATCATTTTGCAATTCGAAGTAATCATTCAAGTTTTGAATTTTTCTGAATATTTTGAAATAATCTGCATACAACAGGCATTCTGATGACACATTCCTGGGTAGATCGTTTATAAACATCAAGAAAAGTAACGGCCCTAAGTTTGACCCTTGAGGTACGCCTGAGCAAGCTAGGAACTCGTGCGGTTCTTCTCCCTTATATTTGACATGCTGTTCGAGATATGTAGCGAAAAAGTTGAGAAGATGGTTGCTAAGACCATAACATTTAAGTTTGGCTAATAGAATATCATGGTGGACTTTGTCGAACGGCTTGGCAAAGTCAGTAGGTTGGTTTTCATAGATTTTTTCCTGGTGAAACCATGCTGTTTCTCAGATATAATACTTCCAAAAAAACAGAGGAGCTGTTCATGTATGACAAATTCAAAAATTTTCATCTTGAAATTACGATAGGATGAGAATGTTCGCTACGCCATCTACCCACCAACGCCTTGTTGAATCTCAAGCATGCCAGCTGCATCTTTTTCCTGCATTCTTCCTCCATAGCAGCAAGCTCCAGAGCTCGATGATCGCGCGCTATCACGGCTGCCTTGTACGCCTCTTCGGCGTCCCTTCTGTCTTTCTCGGCCTTCTCCTTCTCTCTCATTTGCTGGTCGAGCCAGGCACGGATCTCTTCGTGTTGAACTTTGGCGCGCTGGTCTCCCGATAGGTCTTCTCCTTCGAATCTATAACGATCGATCAATCTTCATTGTTCATCTATCGAATTTCTAGGCATTGAAAAAAAAAAGAATTCGCAGAAGAGGAGAGAAGTTCAGCGGGATGAAGAGACGATAAAATAAATTTTGATAAAATAGGAATGATATGAAATTTCAAATAATAAGTAAGTTATTATCTCAAGAAACATTACATGTTTATAATTAGGAAATAACTATAAGCACAAAATCACCATAAGAATAATTGGAAGTGGAAGAAACAGAAATATGTATAAACGAACATACTAAAGAGCAGTCAAAAATGAAGTTACTTTAAGAAAAGGTCACATGAGCGAAGAAAAAAAAAATAAAGAAAAATAAAAAAAAATTAGGAAAATATTTTCAAATAGCTATTAGCTGAATTTAAACTTTTTCGAACTGTGCTGGAATTTTATTGTCGATCGATATTCTATTTCATTTGGAATTGAATTATATATCATGACACCACTAAGATATATTGATTTTTTGCCAATATCTGATTGAATTTCATTCGTCCCCAACAATATGAATATGACAAATTTTGTGGAAAATGAGATTAGATTTTTTAGTATTATTTCTGATAGAATGAATAAAACAGCTCATTTTGAGTTTATGAAGAGAATTTAGGTCCAATAGTTTGTTTGGCTTGTATAAGTTTCATGTCGATTCTGAATAAGATAATTTGTGAATACACTAAAATTATGACGAAAGAGATATATATATATATATATATATATATATATATATACAAGCTGAATTTTTCTGGGTTTTTATCCGTTAGGTATATTCTAATTTGTTCGACGTTTCGAATTCCATTTTGAATTCATTCTCAAGAACTGTGAGACGAATATCTGTCCATACCGTTGCGACGAAACGTGGTATTCTGTGCCTGGCTGATTAATTTATCACATCGGCAACGTCGCGAAATTGTGTCGTCCGGATTTTAGCTACTCGAACAGTAGTTGTTTATCGGGTTTTTTTGGGGATTTCTTTAAGAACGAAACTCGGCGCATGGGATTATCTTCGATTCATGAGAGAGCGGTGAAACCATATTTTAGCATACTGCAAACTTCACCAGTGAGAAAATCCACGAACTGCTTGTGGTTAGATGATTACAAAACACTTCATTCAGTGTTTCGATTCGGTGCCTGCATTTTTTAGGTAGGTGGCTGCCTTTTATTTTTTCTATACCTGTGATTTCCTACATATATATATATATATATGTGTATATATATGTATATATATATATTGTTGTGGTACATGTTTTTCTGTCCGGCATTGGGTAAACGTATTCGGTGTCATCATAGTTATAATTTTTTAGATTTGTCTCACGGCTTTTTCGAAGTCCACTGTCGAATACGTCAGAAATAAACGTTTCTCCACCATTTTGTGTGCCTTATCTTCGCCACTCTGAGAACCCGAACAAAAAACCCTGAGATTAGACTGTTTTGTAACATCTTGGCGACCACCTTGAGGCCAGAGAAGATTTGGTAAACCAACAGAATGGTATTAGAGAAAACTCCGCCATCATTATCCAGTTATAATCTCCGAAATCGAAGACCTGAGGATGCAAACAGAAGGTCGCTGAATTTTAACTCACCTATGGGAACAGTAAGATTGAGTAATGAAGGACTTGTACAAGGTAACGAATTTCCTTTACCGACTTTTGAATCGGAAAATGCTTCAATGTTGCCGAATCTACAGGGCGAGGCAGCCGCCTTGCCAACAATACTTGCAACACATATTCCACCGGCTGAAAAATCAAGAAATAGTGAACAACGATATGACCCTCACAAAATGATAACTCTTTCTCAATCTGAATTAACAAAATTGATAAGTGATGAAGTGTCGAAAGCCATTAATAGGTTACCTGTGACAAATAATTCCTACTGTAATCGAACCTCATTACCTCAAGAAAATTTGCCTGCTACTATCATTGGCAACAGTCAACAAACTTGCACACAAACTCAAAATACCGCCGCAATGCCATCTTGGAGTTCAATCGTTAATAGAAATAATTCGGCTAGTCACCAGGTACCTAATATTGGTTTTCAGGATACAAATTCAATGGTAGGAAATTCCAAAATGTTAAAGTCTGTTCAGTCGCTACCTACCTTCGATAATGAAAATGAGTTGCACCCATTGGAGTTTTTGAACTTTATTGAAACTTTTATTGATTTAAATGCCATAAACATGAATCAATTTGCTCTAATTACTAGCTGTTTGTTTAAAAAATCTGCTAAAATATGGTTTGACGCTTTTATAAATTCATCACATAATTATGAGGAATTTCGTAGGGCTTTTATTGATAATTTTTGGGGCCCAGATAAACAACTAAGGGTCAAACTTGAGTTAGAATCAGCAAGGTACTCTGATAATAGTGGTAGTTTTGTGGAGTATTTTAACAAGTATGTCGTAATGGCAAAATATTTACAACCGCCTTTCTCCGTAGAGCACCTCATCGCGATAATCGCCCGACATTTTCCCCCGCACATTTCGTGTGTTTTAGTGGGCGCTACTGATTTAGCCTCCGCGGTTGAACGATTGCGACAGGCTGATAGCTACTTCCACAAATATAGTCAAATAACTTCCAATCACACCGGTGATACATATCATAGGTATGATCAAAACAAAACAAATAGTAATTTTTTTCAAAGAAATAAATATAATTTTCAAAATAAAAATGATCTTCACAAAAAAGTTCCAAGTACAAAAAATATATCAGCGCTGCAGACTAATGGAGTTGAGGAGTCGGAAAACGAGGAAACCCTCCATGTTTCGGCTCGAACATTGGAGCAGTTTTAGATAGGGCCATCCCCAAAATTCAAAATAACCCCTTGGAACAACTAATGGAGGAATGTGATTTCGTTCATGAAATTGCCGAAATACGTTCCCCCGTTATTAACCATACCAAAGATATACCTTTTTTTCCATGCACAGGCATAAGGGTAATTGATGCTTTCAAATGTAAATTTAAAAAAGTAAAAGCCCAATTATTATTTAGTTTTAAAATTGGTAACGGAGAGTTTGTCCAAGAATTTTTGATGATCCCAGATCTGACTTTCCCTATTATTCTGGGAGTCGATTTTTTAAGGTCAAATAAGGCAGTTATCAACCTGGAAGAGAAAACTATTTTGTTACTGGAAGAAAATAAATGGTTCTCTGTTCCCGAAGTAGACTCCTGTCATGATTTGGGAAACTCAGAAACGGTGGGCATCTCAGCAGTAGTTAATAAAACTTATAACTACGAACAAACCGATGAGCGCACTGTAAGCGTGGAATCAAATAGTGTAAATTTTTCGGAAATTTTATCACATTGTTTGTTACTTTCTGAAACGGAGAAAAATCATTTAAAAAATTTAATAGAAAAATATGGTACTATATTTTCGGACGTCCCTGGTCGCACCACTTGGTATGAGCACAAAATTAATTTAAAAAATAATAATGAATTTTTCATAAAACCTTACCCCATCCCAGTGGCGCACCGGGATGCCGTTAATCAATCTATTATGCAAATGGAAAAATGGGGCGTGATTGAACGCGCGTCAACCCCCTATATCTCTCCCCTCATGACTACGGTGAAAAGAAATAAGGATATCCGTATCTGTTTAGACGCCAGACACTTGAATTCTGTCATGGAACCCGATTGGGAATTACCGTTGCGCATTGAAGACATAGTCAGGTCACTACACGGAAAGACTTACCTTTCAAAAATAGACTTAACTCAGAGTTATTGGCAGATACCGATACGGAAAGAGGATAGGAAATACACCGGCTTCATGGTAGGTTCTAAGACGTACCAGTGGTGCGTCCTCCCTTTCGGCATTTGCACCGCAGTTAGTTCCTTTTCCCGCGCTGTTCGTACTATTTTTGGTGAAGAATTTTCAGGATTTTTGATAGCCTACATCGACGATTTGCTGGTGATGTCATCTTCCTTTCAAGAACACCTACAACATTTAGAGCAGGTTTTCTCTAGGTTGCAGCAGGCTGGTTTGACCATCAGGGCTAATAAGTGTCGTTTTTTTCAGACCGAAATGTCGTTCTTGGGCTACCAGGTATCCCCAGTAGGTATCCGCCCTGATCCCGATCGAATCCAGGCTATTTGTGACTACGAGGTGCCCCGGAACCCGAAGGAAATTAAAAAATTTTTAGGTCTGGGTAACTACGACCGTAATTTTACTCCTAGGTTTGCGGAATGTGCGGAGCCTCTGACACGACTTCTACGAAAATCAGTCCCTTGGACTTGGGGACCTGACCAGGAGAGGGCGTTTAGGAACCTGAAAAAGGAATTGCAGAATGCCACTTTGTTGTACCATCCCGACCCCGCTCTTCCGTGGCACTTGGAAACTGACGCGAGTGATTTTGGTATCGCTGGTCACTTATTCCAGTTAGTGGAAGGTCAGCGGCGTCCCGTCGCTTGGGCTAGTCGACTACTTCTCGACCGAGAGAAACGCTACCATTCCAATGAAAAAGAAGTTTTAGCCGCCGTGTGGTGTATCCAGAGATGGAGGGTATATCTATTAGCTAACGAGTTTTTCTTATATTCTGATAGCAAGACCCTCACTTACTTAAACACATGTCGGCTATTGTCACCCCGTATAACGAGATATGCTTTGATCCTCCAGGAATATCGTTTCCAAATTAAGCATATTTCGGGTACCTCCAATGTTATAGCCGACGCCTTGTCGCGATTCGCCTGTTCTAGATTGCCCACGCCCCCTGACAAATGTTTTCAATTGTTGTTGTTGAAACTTCAGCCCCAGCTTTTGAAATCAATGAAAAACATAGCATCAGAGCAAATGAAAGATAAGAATATCCTTAAAATCATAGAAAATCTGCAAACAAATGTAAAATATTCTACAAATTATATTTTGTATAAAGGCGTGTTGTTTAAACAAGGTAGCGAGGCGGACCGGCCCCTTTTATATTTACCTGAGAGTCTGGTGAAAGATTTTATTTTGGGCTATCATAGCGCTTTTGGGCATCCTGGGGTATATCGCACCTGGATGTGCCTAAGGGAAGAAATCTTCATTCCCAATTTACAGCGGACGATTAAAAGGTATGTTAAAGGGTGTGACGTGTGTCAAAAAGCCAAGATATCGGTTCTTCCAAATCCCCCACAGTGTCAAATCGTGCCCTCCTCGAGAAATGACCTTATTGCTATCGATGTATTGGGTCCGCTAGTGCGTAGTCGAGGGGGCGCTTCCTATATTTTTGTGGTATTTAATGTATTCTCTAAATATGTCACGCTATACCCGCTGAAAAAAGCGACCAGTCGTTCCATGTTGT
This sequence comes from Zygogramma bicolorata, assembly GCA_032362365.1. NCBI lineage: Eukaryota > Metazoa > Arthropoda > Insecta > Coleoptera > Chrysomelidae > Zygogramma > Zygogramma bicolorata. The sequence goes on from JAVJAQ010002863.1 coordinate 358,661, forward strand.
CTAAGCTGTTGAACGACTATTTTCCCAGACATGGTAAGCCTTTACGTATACTGTCTGATAATGCTACTCAGTTCAAGTCTAGGCTGTGGCAAGGTTCTCTCGAGGAGTTGAGTGTTAGGTTGGTTTATGTGTCGGTACGGCACGCATGCGCAAATCCCGCGGAGAGATGCATGCGGGAAATAGCTAGAATTTCAAGGACGTATTGTCACGATAAACACAGTAAGTGGGCCGTGAATCTACCCTTATTCCAGGAAATCATAAACTCAGTAGTTCACGAAACTACCGGATTTACCCCCGACGAGCTCGAATTCGGGAACGAGAAAAAAAGGTTATTACCAACTACCATATTTCCACCACTACCTCCTCCGATGCCTCATGATGCAAAACTGTTCTTGGCAGCGGAAACTTTCAAGGCAAGGGCCGCGCGCCGTGCCTTGCAGCCCCCTGGTCGGCCCTACAAGCAATTCGTTCCGGGCGATCTGGTTCTCCTCAAAGCAAATAATCTTTCTTCTGCTCTCCGTGCCGAAACTAAGAAGTTGTTACTTCTGTTTGAGGGTCCGTATCGTATTAAAAAACAGATTAGGGAGAATACTTATGTCTTACAACAAATGGAGTCTAGTATATTCTAATTTGTTCGACGTTTCGAATTCCATTTTGAATTCATTCTCAAGAACTGTGGGACGAATATCCAGGACGGTATGGACAGATATTCGTCTCACAGTTCTTGAGAATGAATTCAAAATGGAATTCGAAACGTCGAACAAATTAGAATATACCTAACGGATAAAAACCCAGAAAAATTCAGCTTGTATATAGAAGATCCGTGAAAACATCAATTTCTACATAATACCTGGATGGGCAGGATGCAGTCATAATATCGGACCCAGTCGGATAATGACTGAGGAGAGTCATTATAAATACCAGTTTCCGTGGAGAACAGACAATTGAAGTCTTTGCTTGCTCTTGCTTGGTTGCTTCGTAAGGGGAGTGATTGACCAGGACGGTATGGACAGATATTCGTCTCACAGTTCTTGAGAATGAATTCAAAATGGAATTCGAAACGTCGAACAAATTAGAATATACCTAACGGATAAAAACCCAGAAAAATTCAGCTTGTATATCGAAGATCCGTGAAAACATCAATTTCTACATAATACCTGGATGGGCAGGATGCAGCCATAATATCGGACCCAGTCGGATAATGACTGAGGAGAGTCATTATAAATACCAGTTTCCGTGGAGAACAGACAATTGAAGTCTTTGCTTGCTCTTGCTTGGTTGCTTCGTAAGGGGAGTGATTGACCAGGACGGTATGGACAGATATTCGTCTCACAGTTCTTGAGAATGAATTCAAAATGGAATTCGAAACGTCGAACAAATTAGAATATACCTAACGGATAAAAACCCAGAAAAATTCAGCTTGTATATCGAAGATCCGTGAAAACATCAATTTCTACATATATATATATATATATATATATATATATATATATATATATATATATATATATATATATATATATATATATATACAGTGTGTCCCGCTTTTCATGAATACACCCTGATATCTCAGTTATCAATAATGCGATTTTCTTGAAATTTTGCTGGTGATTATATGTTAGGTAAATGAAGTATTTGGCATAGTGAACATTTTCATCGACCATTGGCGTACGGTGTTGGGGGGAGAAAAAAAGCTGTTTTTTGGGAAAAGGATATTAGGGCTCAATTCAGATATTTTTTTTTATAAGATTCAGAATCAGCATCCCCAAAAACCCCCAATTCTTATTATCGAAATCTCAAGAGCTGATTTGAGCAGAAAAAAAAATTAAATTAATTTTTTTCATGAATACACCCGAATATCTCTGTTATTATAAATGCGATTTTACTGAGATTTTGGTGGTGATTGTATGTTAAGTAAATGAAGTATTTGGCATAGTGGAGTTTTTCATCGATCATTGGCGTACGGTGTTGAGGGGTGAAAAAAAGGAGCTTTTCTGAAAAAAGGATATTAGGGATTATTTTAGACTACTTTTTCATCAGATTCAGAATCAGCATCCCCAAAAACCCCTGAATTCATATTTTCAAAATCTCAAGAGCTAATTTGAACAGAGAAAAAAAGTTCAAGTCCCTTTTATCAAGTTCTTTATTTGTAACTGTGGTAACAAAATTACGAATTACATCATTTTATATTCTTGTGTTTTCAACATAACTACCCTCTGAAACAATACACTTCTCAACAATTCTTCTCAAACGTACATTCACTTTTCTTAAAGTTTGGGGAGTTATTTCCTGACACGCTTGCCTAATTGCAAAGCAAAGTTCCTCTCTATTACGCGGCCGAGTAGCATATACTTTATTTCTCAAATGTCCCCACAAAAAAAAGTCACAAGGGGTAATATCTGGCGATCTAGGGGGCCATGGTTCTAAAGGGGAATTTCTACCTATCCACTTCATAGGGAAACTTGCATTCAAAAAGTTTCTTACTCTCCGTGAATTATGTGCGGGAGCACCATCTAATTGAAAAATTAAGTTTTGTCTTTGTGCTAATGGCAATTCCATGAGAAAATCATAGAGATCATTTTGTAAAAAATGCAGAAAATTTTGTCCGGTCAGGTTATCCAGAAAAAAAGGGCCAACAATTCGTTCGTAAAATAGGCCACACCACACGTTAACTTTTTCACTGTATTGGTTTTTACAATGAATTACCCAATTCGGATTCTCAGCTGCCCAAAACCTACAATTTTGACTAGATACCACACCGTTTGTTGTAAACGTTGCCTCGTCAGTAAACATTATGTTCTTCAGAAAAAGTCTGTCGTTAAGATAGTTACCCTGCAATCATAAGCAAAATTCAAACCGTCGTTCAAAATCACCATTTAATAGAGTATGTAGAAATTTTGGTTTAAATGCCATAATTCTATTGCGTTTCAAACATCTCCATACTTTGTTTTTCGTTAAATTCAGTGTCCTCGCAACCGCCCTCAGAGTACCATTTGGGTTGTTTCGAAATTCTGCTAAGATACGTTCGTCGTCTGGATAGTGTCTTTGATTCAAATTGTACCTCCCAGGTCTTGTCTTGAAAACCGCTCCAGTCCTTGCGAACAATCTGTTGATTTTGGCAACGGTATCGTGAGAAATTGGTTCTCGATCATGATGCCTTTCATTGAATATTCCAGCAACCTGACGCGTGGACCTTCCATTATCACCAAATAAGCGGATAATCTCTACTTTTTCTCCAATTGTAAGAACTACTCTTCGGTTGTGTGCCATGTTATTAACAGTTAAGTAACACTGCTTGACATATTGACAATTCGTACTGATTACCGAATGTTGAACAAAAACTTTTGTTTCAAAGCACTCTTTCATTAATTTGCTTGAAAACACAAATCGACAAGCCAACGGTAACAAAGCACGCGTATCTTCGAAAATACCTAAATTGTAGTATAAGGGCAGTTGAAACTGATTATAACGAAACGGATGTGTTCGAAATTCAATAGGATTAGATTAGGACATTTGACCTAAAAAGTTGAAAATAAACAATCTAGTTAAAAAAGTGAATGCAAATTTTTTTTGTTCAAATCAGCTCTTGAGATTTTGAAAATATGAATTAAATGGTTTTTTGGGATGCTGATTCTGAATCTGATAAGAAAAGTTGCCTAAAATAAGCCCTAAAATACTTTTATAAAAAAAAAACTGCTTTTTTTCACCCCCCAACAAGGTACGCCGATGATCGATGAAAATGTTCAGTAAGCCAAATACTTCATTTGCCCAACATACAATCACCACCAAAATCTCAGTAAAATCGCGTTTATAATAACAGAGATATTCGGGTGTATTCATGAAAAAAATTAATTTAATTTTTTTTTCTGCTCAAATCAGCTCTTGAGATTTCGAAAATATGAATTGGGGGGTTTTTGGGGATGCTGATTCTGAATCTTATAAAAAAAAAATATCTGAATTGAGCCCTAATATCCTTTTCCCAAAAAACAGTTTTTTTTCTCCCCCCAACACCGTACGCCAATGGTCGATGAAAATGTTCACTATGCCAAATACTTTATTTACCTAACATATAATCACCAGCAAAATTTCAAGAAAATCGCATTATTGATAACTGAGATATCAGGGTGTATTCATGAAAAGCGGGACACAGTGTATATATATATATATATATATATATATATATATATATATAAATACATTAGTTCTTATTATTTTTCTGACAGACAAAATTTGTGTTTGTTTGTTTGAAATTGCTGACTAATTGGACTTGTTCTATCCAGAAAGAAGTGTTTTGAAAATCTGCGCCTCTACACTTGTATAGATTCAAATATTAATTCTTATTTTTCCAGATTGTGGTAGGTTACAAACCTAGAGAATTACGGAACAAATATTGAACCAGCACAAAATAAAGACGTTCAAACAGTAGATATCTGATGTTTCATGCGGTATGTCTTATGCCTCAGTCATATGTCCTAGATTCTATGTGTGACTTTTAACTTAATAAACGTTAACTAATTCGAAAAAAACTTACTTTTGAGCTGAAGAAGGCCCCAGCCTTGGGTCGTCGTCCCTAATTCTACAAGGCAGTGTCTTTTTTATTAAATCCGGATCGTTGAGATCGAATTCCCTTCTGTCTTCGGGTTTCTGGTAATTCTTGCGGTAATTGTTAATCTCCTGCTGCAGCTTGATTCTTTCCTGCAATCACATGAATTCGAGGGGAATTGTCAGGGGATCGTCGAAGATTAGCAGGAAATCGATTTATTTCCGATTCGGATTATGTTGACGGTGATTAATTACAGTTGGGAGATATCCGGGGTATTGGAAAAATTGGTCAAATGTATAATTGATGATGAAAAAATTGGTTTTATAGCGATACGAGCAATACTGGCCGATGATTGTTCGATATTTTCCATTAGTTCTGCGAAAAAGAAACGATTTTGATACGTTACCTAAATAAATAAACAAATAGAAATATCAAGTGATCTGTGACATGAGATGCGATTAGTGACAAGTAGTTGTCGAAAAATTGATTCAATTTATGAAAAATACAAAAAATTGTTATTGTACAATTATTTGTTTACAGAAAATTGATTCACCCTTTTGAAAAAAAAAAGATGAATTTATATGATACAAGAAACAAAAATAGAATTTCTTCAAAAAATAAAAAAAAAATAAAAATATGTAATGAAAAAATTGTTTGATACACTACCAGAATCAAAAATACAAAATCAATATACTCTCATAGATTAATAATGAAAAATTGGTGATTTGAACAAGATCGATATATTATTCGCAATTTATTTAATTTTTTATTGAAATTGTTATAGTCTCACAACAAGTTTTACACTTCGTGAGCTTTTTTTAAGTTTAGTCAAGCAACTGTATACTATTTGTCATTCTACATTGTAATTTATAATCATTCTTGAATAAACTTCATTATTATTATTGTATCTGTCGTCTAAACAAGCCTAGTCGGGTCCGTACTCCCCACTGCTCCGACCCAGTGGGCGAACGCGCTAGTAAAATTAACCAATGACCACTCCCCGCACCGCGGGGTAAGTGGTCACTGGCTCCGAGAATCGTGAGTCCTGAGCAGACGCAACGAACCGAGAATAACGGCCTTCTGCATGCGGCCGGCCAAGATCTCTGCCGCATTACGGCATGCCGGTATGATCTTGAGCTCCGAGAGTAGCGTTGATCTGGAACCACCGAGAACACCTATAATCAGAACCACTAACTTGACAGAATAGTCTGGGTGGAGCCTGCGGAGTTCGTAAAGTAAATCCTGGTACTTTGTCCGTTTTTCCTCCTCTTTTCGGACGATATTCGTTTCGGCAGGGGCCGAAAACTCAATAACGAATATCGTCTTACTTCGGTGGTCGAAGAGGACTATATCAGGCTTATTGGCTTGTATTTGCCTGAGGGTGGGGAATGAAAAGTTCCAAAAAATTCGACACCTTTCATTCTCCACTACGGACTCAATATCCCCTGGAGCGTAAGGCAGCACCGGTGTCCTGTCTATTTCATACGAGTGCCGAAGAAAATAGTACAGTACTCGTAAGGCCGCGTTATGGCGATGGATATAGGCCGAGACCGCATAAACTGCACAAGATGACAGCAAATGCATCAAAGTCTCGGGCGCCTGTCGGCAGGCCCTGCATCTAGTATCAGGGACCTCTATACCCATCACGCGGCTCCGATAGACAAGGGTATTGAAGACACCGTCTTGGCACGCCATGATGAACCCCTCAGTCTCCGACTTCAGCTCACCTGACCTGAGGAAGGCAAATGTCAGCTTAACAGACAAGCCATGGCCCTCGATGTTCTTAAAGAAGACTCCATGCATGGGCTTGTCTGTATGCAGCTGCAGCATTTTAACATTCTCTGCAGCCTTGATGTGAGCTTTTCTCAGAGCGGGCTCCAACTCGGTGACAGAGAGTTGGTTTACCCGCTCGGTGTCGAAGACTATACCAAGTTCATCAGCAGCGCGCCTTGCTGCCTTGAATAAAAAGGCTCCGATTCCTGCATTTTCATGATCTCGGACCATGCAGTGTAGGGGATCCGAACTCCTGATGACTCTACAGGCTCCATCCAGTACCATTCTGTTGTGAAGACACTCCAAACTCAAAAGTCCACGGCCCCCTTGTTGTCGAAGGAGATATAACCGTGGAACGGACGATTTGGGATGCATGCTTCTGTGCATATGCATCATTTTGCGAGTCTTCACGTCAAGTTGCCGCAACTCTTCCTGAGTCCACTTGACTACTCCAAAGGAGTAGAGTAGAATCGGAATGGCAAGCATGTTGGTGGCAGAAACTTTGTTTTTGCCCGACAGCTCTGAGGACCAGATCTGCCGTAGTTTCTGCCTATACTTGACACGGAGAGCATTTTTCACCGAGTCTACCTCTTGGGTGTGGCGTTGTTCCACACCCAAATAGGTGTATGTCTCTCCGGCATTCAAATGATGTAGAATGCTTCCGTCTACGAGTTGGGCATCCTCAGCGAAATCCTCGCATCGTCCTCTTTTGAGATGAACCAGTGCACATTTGTCAATCCCGAATTCCATACCGACAGCATGCGTGAACTCCTGCACCACCCTGAGGGACTGCTGTAGGTCCCTTTCTCCAGAAGCATAGAGCTTAAGGTCATCCATATAGAAAAGATGGGTGACCTTATGCCTCCGGTTTCCAGGGGTGCCGCAGTTATATCCCCGGGTTTTCCTGAGCGCAAAGGATAATGGCATTAGTGAGATGCAGAAGAGAAGAGGGCTGAGGGAATCTCCCTGAAAAACACCTCTTCTTATGATGACCGGCTCTGTTTGGACCCTGCTTTCACCTGATGTTATGGTGAAGCGAGTCCTCCAGAGCGGCATCAGTTGTTCGATGCATCTCACTATTTGATCGGGTACCGCAAGGCATTCGAGTAAGTACAACAACAACTCATGTGATGTTGTATCGAATGCCTTGCGATAGTCGATCCAGGCCATAGAAAGATTCCGCTTATACTGCACGGAGTCCTGCGTGATACATCTATCGATCAGCAGGTTCTCCTTACAGCCCGCGGAACCCCTCTTCGACCCTTTTTGCTCATATATCCGTTCGAACACCGGGTCAACTGCTTGGAGAGTACGCATATACAAGATGCGTGTAAACATCTTGTAACACGTATTCAAGCATGCTATCGGTCTGTAATTCTTAGGATCCGACAAATCTCCGTTCTTCGGGATTAGCACGGTTCGCCCCTCGACAAACCATTCCGGAATCAGCTGCTCTCCGTTCAGCCAAGAACTGAATATTCTGGCCAAATGGTGGTGGGTGCTCGATAACTTTTTCCACCAATAGTTATTGAGGCCATCAGGGCCTGGAGCAGCAAAGTTCTTCGAACCCTCAAGGGCTCTCCGAACTTCATCCGTGGTTATCGGTTGACGCAGTATTTCGGGCTCAGGCTGTTGAAGCCTCCTACAGAAAGCTTCAAACTGCGTCAGGGCTGGAGTGTCTCGGTTGAGTGGTTGCGGATGCTCGTAGATACCTTTCCAGAAGGATTCCACCCGATCAGCGGCCGGCGGATTATCCACAACACGCGGAGGCAATTGGAATAGGCGAGAGGGTTTCTCGCGGAACTGTTTGTTCTCTGAGAAAGCCCTCGCCCGCCTCACTAGTGACTTTTTTGCAGTCACCAGCATTCGTATCCTCTCAAGGCAATGCTGCTTGATGGTGAGCAGCACTCCTCGATTCAATGTGTGATGGGATCTCCGCAGTTTTGCAGCGATTTGCCGCACTGCGTGCGTAAATGGTCTATTAGCCGCTAAGTAGTCCATCACACATTGGATACGAGACGCGTGTTGTCTCGCCGACTTGATCTTAGCCTCCATCTTGTGTATGCGCTGTTCATGCTTCCTAGAGGGATCGAAGGATCTGTCACCTCCCTCTCTCCCAGAAAGAGCCTGAACTGCGTCATACACGGCACAGTTGATCTGCCAGATGTCGGCCTCTTCTGTAAGCGCACTACGAACCTCTGCATCCACTAGGGCCAGTTGTTCTGGCCTGAGGGGCTTCACTCTGTGAAGCATCCTCCGGGTCCCGATGTTGTGGGTTCTCGGTGCTTCCAGGCGCACCCTCTCCTCCACCAATCGCACTGGCGGTATTTCTACCGCCTGCTCAACCGGCCTCGGTGGGGCACGAACATAGCCACGGCCACGAAGATGGGATACATAATCCCTGAGATTTTGGGCGGAAAAGGCGGCATGCTCCGGGTGTGCCACGCACCACAGTGCATGCATTATTATTATTATTATTATTATTATTATTATTATTATTATTATTATCTTTGGTTTGAAACCTTCACTTCAGCTAGGTACCTAATCACTATTTTTTCATTGTCGTACTTATTCTTTAACGAAAAAGTTGTTAACCTATGAACAAGTAATTGAATTGCTGCCATTTTATGTTGTGGACAATGATTCGAGTCCTCAGGACTGTACCTGAACGTGTTCTTGTGTTTCCTGTAAATGTCAAATTCCATTTCATTCAGTTCGTTCATTATGACCAATACATCTCAATGACAACTATGGTTCTTTTACTACTTCGTACATGAATTTTATACTTTCCCACCTGTTGTTTAGTGCTGAAAGGAAATTTTCAATGTCGGTTATCCTCGTATTAACCACAGCGAATATGTCATCAACGTAATCGATGCAGACCCTAGGGAAGTAACTGAGTTTTCTCCCAGCATCCGTGTCAAACTTAGCCATGAACAGGTTCGCTATAAATGGAGATATAATATTGAAAACAATTTTGATCCATGCAAAGCTTGGTGAGTTGAATCTATTCTCCAAAAGTTGATCATTTGCCAAGCTATTCGATTCCAGAATATCCTTCAAACACTTTGTTTGAAGGACCAAGAAGCTTGGAAATGAATAACTTACATCAAATGATACTAATACTTCGCCCTCTTATAATTCAATGTCTTCTATGAATTCTTGTGAATTTTTAAAAATCGCATCGGTTGGACCGATTGGGAGGTATTCAAATTATTTAATCAATTATAAGCAATATTGTATGAAGACGAATTCAGCGCTGAGACTATTGGTCCAGGCTTATGTACTTTCGATAAACAATATAACTCTGAAAGTGTAGGACTTTAAGGTTGTAGCCTCCTATTCAATGTCGGTGTTATCAGTGGCTTACATTTTTTCAATGTGGTTTATATCAGTCATCTCAGGTAAAGGGTTTCCTAGTGACATCATAATGAGAATCACTTTCAATCAAGTAATCGACTCTCTCAAAGTAATCTTCTTTATCTAAAATTACAACTTTGTTGCCTTCGTCCGCTTTTGAGTAAAAACAATCTTTCTTTTTCAATCTTCTGATGATTTTTCTGTTCTTTCTTGTATGAAATGTGTGGTTTTCTACTCATATTGTTGAAAACTTGTTTCTACATGCATCCAGAACGAATCCTTTCTACCATAGACTTGAAAGGATTTGATTCGAAGCATCTAAAAAACAAGTTTCAAACGATATGAGTAGAGAACCACACATTTCTTCCAAGAAAGAACGGAGAATAATCGAAATATTGAAAAAGAAATATTGTTTTCAACTTAGAGCGGACAAAAGATACAAATGGTGATTTTATATTTAGAAGATTACTTTGGGAAAGTCTTTGACTTGATTGAAAGTAGTCCTCATCAGAAGTCACCACGGAACCGTTACCCGTGATGACCGCTAACGTAAAAACCACATTGAAAAAATGCAAGACACTAATAACACCGATTTTGAACAGGAGGCTAGACCTTTCAAACACTACACTCCCAAAGTTATTTTGTTTACTAAAAATACACAAACCAATAGTCTCAGCGATCAATTCGCCTTCATATAATATTGCTAAATAACTTTAGTATAACTACTTCTCTTCGGCCGTCAAGCCCGAAGAGAAGTAGTTATACTAATAACCTCGGCCGCGAAAGCCTTAACCATTTTGCTAAATAACTGTTGAAAAAATTTGAAAACCTCCCTATCGGTCTAACCGAAGTGAATGTTAAAAATTCACAAGAATTCATAGAAAAAATGGAAGACATTCATTAGAAGAGGGCGAAGTATTAGTATTATTTGATGTAAGTTATTTATTTCCAAGCGTCCTGATAACAGAAGCTCTAGAGTGTTAGAACGTAATTCTGAAATCGAATAACTTGGCAAGTGACACTGTTGTGAAAACATTCAACTCAACAAGCTTTGCATGGATGAGAATTGTTTTCAATACAATATCTCCTATTATGCACAGCACAAGCTTTGCATGGATGAGAATTGTTTTCAATACAATGTCTCCTATTATGAACAGCACGAGGGAACAGCCATGTGTAACCCAACGTCTTCATTTATAGCGAACCTGTTCATGGCTAAGTTTGAGATGGATGCGGGGAGAAAACTCAGTTACTTCCTTAGAGTCTGGATCAGATATGTTGATGACAATTTCAGCTACAGACAAGTATTATTTTGCTGGTTCAGTTCGCAATTATTATGACTGGAATAAACAGTACGAATAATATCAACTTACCTCCCTCTCCTTCTGTTCCATTGCAACGGCTATTGCATCGGCTTTGGTGAGTTGTTCTTCGAATAATCTATCGATTTTTTGCTGTTCGAGTTCTTTCTGACGTTTTTCTTCTATTTGATTCTTCAGATTTTCTGCGTCTACCTACAGATGAACCAATGCTGACTAAAAACGGTTTGGTGAGCACATATCAGTAACAAAGGTGACTACACCTATCTCAATTGAAATTCAGAAAATATCAGATGATATTCAGATTAGAGAATTGCATTACAGAAAATAGTAATTCTTTCAGATTAGTCAACTGTTATTCAGATGATACCAATTTTAACTCATATCAGTCCACTGCAACTAAGAAGATATCAAATGAAAATCAGATTGTGTGATTAATGGAGACACACGACATTCGGACATATACAGAGTGGTCCAACGAAAAGTATAAACCTTGGTTTTCACTTGTTTTTCAATTCAAAGCAAAAATGCTCGAACATGTAGAGTTAAATTGCGAGGAGAACACATTTTGGAAATATTCTTTAACATATTCATTCAACCCCCAGCGAGGAGGTGTTACAACCCCATAATTTCAAATGGAAGGTGGGGTGGAGTGATACGATACATCATGTGGAAAGGGACTAAATTATCTATTCAATGATACCCTATTTATTGACATCTACTGAAGAATTAATGAGGAAACGGCGTTAAGAATATTAACCCAATAATTATGGTATTGTGGTCTCGGTAGTGTAGTGGTTAGCATATCTGCCTATCAAGCGGAAGGCCGGGGTTCGAATCCTCGCCGGGCCACCGTGCTGGGTAATCGCACGTTAAAAGGTAAGGCCTCGTTGATCCATTGCTCGCACAAGTTTCGACTTCTGAGGGTTGACGTTCGTCAGCTGGTTAACGAAAACGAACAATTTTAGAACAATGATACCCTATTTATTGACATCTACTGAAGAATTAATGAGGAAACGGCGTTAAGAATATTAACCCAATAATTATGGTATTGTGAAAAATTGAAATGAGTTTTGGATATTACGAATCAAAACATTTACAAGTAGTGGTAGATTTCAATATACTTGTAATGAGGTTTCAGAAAAAAGTAAGCAACCTCTGGGAGACCTCTGAAGCCTAAGCTAGTTGAGTACTTCGAGTATGAACCAAATGAACATCCAAACACAGCGTCTTCCACACTTTATGATGTGGTTCTGCGGTTGGTGTTTCAAATTACAATTGAATCAGGAATCAACAAACTTTCCAAATAACTTGGCCACATACGTATCGTTCATAAACTGATATAGGGATAAATTAATTAATGAATAATTCACATTTTTAGCGGGATGATTGTCTCTGAACAAGCGAGCAATAATAGTTCAGGAAATGAAGCATTTTGGCTCGCAATTTTTTCGTCCACCATGGATTTATCTGAAATTTTCACAGAAGGTAGGGAATAGCTCAAGGATCATTTTCTATATCATGATGCTGTACGCTAGAGCCTTGGGGGTGGTTGCCACCCCATCACGGGGGTCGAAATTTTTTATTACATTTCAACTGTGGATATCGACGAAAAAAATAATTCTTAGAAAAAAATGTTCCATACGCTTTTTTCGTAAAAGTAATATCTTTTGAGTTATTCTTAGTTGAAAGTAACAGTTTTTTGACGAAAAAATCGACTTTTTTAAATGTATTTTTGCAAATAACTCTAAAACTATGAATTTTATCAAAAAAAGTCTGGAGAGCCAAATTGTAGCTTTTGAAAATACAAAAACAATGCTTCCTTTATAATTTTCCTACGACACATACGAACTGAGATACAGCAAATTAATGCTTAGCTTTTTTCGTCATATGTATAAATTGGAAGATTTAAAGCGGAATAACGAGAAAAATTTGTATTTTTCAAAGAAAGCTCATAGAATCTGTTTTGGAGTATTCAATTGGAGCTCCCAAACAAGTGAAAAAATGTCTTCCTAGCATGAAAATTGACCGACTTATGATCAAAATAAGATCGGTACTCGCTTTTTTCTACGAAAAAAATATGTGAAAACAACCTCCAAAGTACCCCCAACTAAAATTTTTTATTGCCACCCTTTTGTGATTCTCTTTATATATGTACTAATAATGAACTTAGGAAGTTTAATCAATTTCAAATGACTAATTTTAGAAATATTGGAGTTTGAAGAGAAACGATTTTTTTTCAATTTCGTGTTTTCAACCCTTTTCTTATAAATATCTCTCAAAATACTAAAGTTACGTAAAAAACGATACAGTACTAAATTGTAGTTTTTTTCAATCACAAAAATTTTCCTGTGTGTAGATTTTTTGTGAAGTGAATATTCAGCGAGATATAGCCGTTTAACACATACATTTACGATCGAACATCACCTTAGTCAAGCGCTTTAAACTCTCCCCATTTAAAAGATCTTAAGTAATTTTATTCAGATAGTCTTATAGCTTTCGAAAAGCTCTACAAAATTATTTCTGAAAAAAAAATGTATTTCTATAACCTATAATGAAGGAGCTAGGCTTTAAAAACCATCAACTTTTTTTTGAAAAATTTGAATTACCCGCTTCGGAGCGTAGTAATCTACATAATCGGTATGTTCGGCCGTTACTCGTTATATGTTCCACTTCTTCCATTCATAATGGAAGACAGAGAAGAGGAAAAATCTGCTCGCGTGTGTGAGTGTATATTTCGTTGATTTCTCACCAATGTATTCTAAAGTTCGAAGACATATGGGGCCGTTCATAAAATACGTCACACTAAAATCAGCTTTTTTTTGACCTCCTCCCCCCCCCATTGTCACGCTGTGTCACACTTCTTGTGACCCCCTCCCCCCTAGAAATATTTCGTCACAAAAACCAAGACCCCCTCCCCCTGCTGAGTATGATAAATTCTAAATGATAGTACGCAAATTCTGAAAATTAAAAATATTTATTTATGGATGGCCACAAATAATATACATATTTTACATAATCAGAAGATTCAATGCTCACTAACACAATGAAACAGTAAAAATCGCTTTATTTTGTTTCATAATTTGTATAGTGAAATTCAGTGTACTGTAACAAGATTAATTCGCATTCTCAATTGAAAATTCATTCGCAAAGATGGAGTCACTATAGATTTGATTAAAAAATATGACGAGTTTAGGAATTCGTTAGAAGATGTCGCACATGTAGATTTCTACCAAAATCTACTGAAGATTTCTTTCATACCAAAATTTTTCAATTTTCGTCAGAAATCTACTAAAAAAGTAGATTTCTACCAAAAGTGGTCACGCTGGCTTCCAGCGCTCATGTGAAAAAATAATAAACGGCGAACGTCACGTTGCCGTATACCCCCCGTCCCCCCTTGTCATATCTTGTCACACTCAGCCAGACCCCCCCCTTGTATGCGAACGTATTTTATGAACGGCCCCTATTATAAAAATTTCAATGTTTTCAAGGGTAGTTTATAACAAGGCTAGGTTGAAAGATTATGAAATTGTATTCTAGAGCATGAAATGATCATTATTCAACTATTTTTACCCATATTTAGGGTTTGAATGTTATTTTTTACTTTTTGACAATAAGAGGTAGTTTTCACCCCTAAAACACAAAAAGCGTACAGCGGCTTGATAAAGAAAATGGACTAGAGGGTGTAATAAGCCTATTCCCAAATTTTTTTACAAACCGGTGCTGGACGAAAAAATTGCGAGGTTTTACCATTTTTTTATCTTCACTTCCTGAACTATAAGTCTGGTAAAACTATATTTTTCAAATTCAACTTCAACTTTTATACTCGTTCTGGAATGAAAAAAAACTATGTTTTATGGTATGATTGAAATTATTCCCTCAGAATCTGAACTGAATCAGTGATATTCTCCTACACTTATTTGGAGTTTTCAACAAAAAATCAACCGATAAATGAGATATGTGATTTTTGATGAGAAATCTTAACATCGAAATTTTGATTTCGTCGAAATGAAGGACTTCAGATTCGTACTTAGTTATTCTGATTTCAGATCCACAAACTAATCTGAATTTTTCAGCAGTACCAAAATCATCGGGTTGATGTTCTCAACGCCGTTTTCGCATTGAAAGATTGAGTAAATTTCAATAAATAGGGTATCATTGGAAATATAAAATTGGGTGGAGGTCTCTTATCCCACCATCTGAGTCTTTTGAAAACATCTTTGGACCGCTGTCCACGAATCTGAAGTCAAAACGCGGCGCTCTTCCTTCGTTTAATCCACCACATCAAATTTACAACTAATTTCACCTACCTACCTACAATTTTTCACTACAAGGCTCTAAAAATAAATCCTGATAGAAATTCGAGGAGCTCTAAAAATGAATCATGATAGAAATTCGAGGATAACAAAACAGTGAGGTGGTCCAAATTTCTTTTTCAAAAGACAATAATACAACACTCGACACCATTTTGCACCCGAAATTTCAGGGTTGTGACTTCGCTCGCAAGGGGTCCAAAGGCAGAGGTTGAAAGATATGTGTCCGAGCCTTCTTGCTCCAAATTGAAGAAGAAAAGCAACGAGTGTACTTTTTCTTGGACCACTCTATATGAGTCCTACTTATTCAGTTTCTCAGTGAAAGGCAAGATGCATGAAAACCCTGGTGCGTTGGCTGATACGCTTTTGTTTAGTCAATTCCATCGATATGACAAATTGGAAATGAGATTTCACATTTTTTGATGATAGGGGATGATGCAATGTTATTTTTCCAATCAAACGACAGCTCACGTATGAAT
Organism: Zygogramma bicolorata; assembly: GCA_032362365.1. Taxonomy (NCBI): domain Eukaryota; kingdom Metazoa; phylum Arthropoda; class Insecta; order Coleoptera; family Chrysomelidae; genus Zygogramma; species Zygogramma bicolorata. The sequence goes on from JAVJAQ010002863.1 coordinate 374,448, forward strand.
ATCGATACCGACAGTCTCATTGGCTAAACTCTGACGGGATCTTTCGTTCACCAATAGAATCATTAGTTCACAAAACTTATGTCGATAGTCCACCCTATTAGGCATTCCAGATACTTATCAAATAACGAAATTAAGGTGGCTTTATGACGAAATGAACCAATAGGGCAAGAAAATCTCGAAAAGAGAGAGAAAGATATAATATAATGAATTATAATGATTCAACAAACAACACAATTTAAATAAAAATAAAAAATAATTATATCACATCTCTAGTAACATGATGGTTGAGGCTTTCGCGGCCGAGGTAACATGTTTACTACTCAAGAACTGTGAACTGACCAGCCATAGAAGTATATTCCTTGATTGTGTAGAAATAATGTTTGAGAAGATATCTTCTGATATTATTTTTGAAATTTCTGGAATCCAAAATTCAACTGATTGGTGGAGACAGTTAGGTATATAAATACTGGGTAAAATTCCGTTAATCGAGCTCCGCCTCAAAAAAAAATTTTGGTGGAACTTACGTATTTCAGCCTCCTGAGCAAAAAATTCAATTGCGATTTTTGGGGTTCTCAACTAGTTTCGGAGATACGGCCCCCCAAAGGCAGGAAATCGGAGTTTTGAGCCTATGTTTGTTTCTCAGCGAATTCCGCTCGAAATTCCTCCTCCTTTCTATCAGCACAATATACACATTCTATATATTCTTCTTCATCACTTTCCAACAGAATCATAAGCATTTTTCACTACAAAATTCTAAAATGTAAATCGTCAGGCGATGAGCGTTTTACTGTTTTGCTAACCTCGAATTCTTTTAACGATTTATTCTTTAGAGTCTTGCAGTGAAAAATGGAAAAATGATCATAAATCGGTTGGAAAGTGATGAAGAAGAATATATAGAATGTGTATATTGTGCTGATAGAAAGGAGAAATTTCGAGCGAAATTCGCTGAGAAACAAACATGGGCGTAAAACCCCGATTTCCTGCCTTTGGGGGCCGTATCTCCGAAACTAGTTGAGGGCCCCAAAAATTTCATTTGAATTTTTTGTTCGGGAGGCCATAATACGTAAGTTTCACCAAAAAGTTTCAATTTTTGAGGCGGAGCCCGATTAACGGAATTTTACCGTTCAGGGTAAAATTCAGATCTAGCTAATTTTTTCGAGTAACCGTTAATCTGTGTCTTGTACTATTCAATAACCTTGCAGATCATGTTGAGTAAGTATGACTGAATAAGTGTTTTGAAAACATCCTAATGTTTTTGTGAATTTTTTATAGTACTACGTAAATATATAAAATAGGAAGTGGCATGATTCCAAAGTGAATAAGTAGAGAACAACAATGTTCTCTATATCCCACATTTGCCATGAGTCTTATAGCTTTTTATATGACTATACACCTTCAGAATTCGAAACAAGCTATTCCAAAACAACACTCACTCCTATGAGTCTGGCGCGAGGATTGAAAATCCTCCTTTTTCTCTCCTCTTCAAGCGCCCTGCGCCTTTCGATGGCCGCAGCCTCCCGCCTATCCCTTTCGGTCATCAGCTGGAAATTCAACATTTTCGTGAACTCGATCCGCACGTGTGACAGCGATGTGTCAAACTCGATGTCTCCCCGGAGCGAAGGAAAGCAAAACTGAATGTTTCTGGGTCGATAGGGCGCTAATTCCGAAACCTTAGCAACCGACTCTACGTGACCAAACTGTTTATTTGAATGAATTTACCTTGTACGGTTCTCTCCACTGTGTGTAAGATGTCTGAAAATCCTGGTGTTGCAGGTGATGCGACATTATTTTGAATTTCATTGTATAATTCACAAGTACCTACTTGTGTCAATTCGGAGGTACACACATTCAGAATCATTGCTGGGATTCCATCAGATCCGCAAACCTTATGCGTTTCAATGTGCCCCCGTACACCAGTACTTTGCAAATTATTCAAAATTTCGTATAACTTGGAGGTTATTTCTAAGTCCTGGAGAACAGCAAGAGTTCAACCAGTTCCTAGAAAAAGAAAGAAAACTTCACCTTGTAATTATAGACCAATTGCATTGCTTTCTATCATTTCCAAAGTCACGGAAAAAGCGATAAATATGAAGACAAAATGGTTAAGGCTTTCGCGGCCGAGGTTTTCAGTATTACTACTTTTCTTCGGGTTTGAAGGCCGTCGTTCTTCAGGAAGAAATTCCAAAGAACGACGGCCTTCAATCCCGAAGAAAAGTAGTAATACTTATACACTACACTACACTACACTACACTACACTTTGTACACTACACCCATGCTCAAGGGCAACCTTTTTTGGGTGTTTTTGTATTTATTTACCAATATGTACTTTATCGATTGTATTGTGAATGCTTAAACATTTTTCTGGTGAATATTAAAATTATCTATGATGCAAAATCCTATGATTAAACCCAAAACTTTATGAACAATAATATAACAAAAACAATGGACATAATTAATTAAATAATAAATTATAACTTTATATTGACAAGACATTTAGAACAGTTATTTATGGAAATATTTGGATTTGTTGTTTTCTGTTGTACAATTCACACTTTCATCGTCGCTTAATTCCATTTCGAAATCACTAAATAATTATCTGTGATCACAAAAATTGACAGCAAATATGACTACTAGCCTATATAATCTTATTCCGAAAAATTGACTGAGCTGCCATGGTAACAGAACTTATGAGTATGAAGCTTATCAAATATCTAGAGAAATCAGGAATAATTAATGATAGACAATTTTGATTTCAAAGATCAAGTAGTGAATTGTTGGCGTATATTTCTCATATATGGTAGCATTCCATCGAAAAATTCGGAGAAACGCTAGCTATTGCATTCGACATTTCAAAAGCGTTTGATCGAGTTTGGTATCGAGGTCTCCTTTCTAAACTGCCATCTTATGGTTTGCCCGCTCAGTTGTGGGCTTTGTTGAAGATTTTTTTGTCTGATAGGTCTCTGTATGTGGTTGTTTTATGAAGTTTTGTCTGATATTCTCCGAATGACTGCAGGTGTTCCACAGGGCTCAGTTCTGGCGCCCACTTCGTTTCTGCTTCATATCAATGATTTGCTGGAGAAAACGTCTCATTCAATGCATGGTTTTGCGGACGACAGAACTCTTCATACTAGTTTCTCTTCCAGAATCCCCAGAGAAACATTCACGTCAATAAAATTGAAGATGACTTGACAAACTAATGGAATGGGGTAACATGAACTTGGTGGAATTTAATGCTGGAAAAAACAGGCATGTCTCTTCTCAAAGAAAGGCGACCTTTCATTATCCAGTATTCAGATGTCAGGAGTAACTATTCCTACGAAGTCGAGTATCTCGATGGTAGGAATTACGATCAGTAATTGTCATGGGAAAACTATGTGAGATCTTTCGGTAAAAGTGCTTCTAGTTTCTATTTCTATTTCGTGCGAAGAAATATTTCACTTTGAGATGGTATGCTCCGGAGTGCTGTTTGCTTTTTATGAATTCTGGGTTTCTGCCTGAACAGGAAGATCAATAAGTAAGATAATAGGTGAAGTATACGAGGCTCTACATTAATCATACCTGTACAGAAGAGAAGAACCTAGCGAACTTCTCTTCGTAGTGATGAGAATATTGCCTACGAAAGGAAAGAACTCCGTTCATGGCACAACGAGCAGACAGGACGTTTCAACATCACCCTCAAAGTGAAAAAAAGGTGGAGTTTCCAGACAGAGAGCGGGATTTAACTACTCTTAAGTGTTGTGGGTACCGCAACTCAACTTCACAGGGACATGGAATACTTGTGAGCAATTGAACGTAGAAATTTCTCTGTGGGAGTTAGAGTGGACCTTTCCCTCACAAAACTGGCACTCTAAGGGTCAGTTGCACCGCTTTTCTTAAGGTGTTCTTTATCTGAGCCTGGCTTTGTTGCTATGGATTTGCCAATCAGCTTCCTTGTTCCTTAATGATTGAGCCAAGCTTAGTTGAATCTCTGCTGAGTGCAGCTGGCCCTAAGAAGTCACCCTCATATGTCAGCTGTCAACAATCTAAACCTTGCCAACTTTTAACTACTCTTTTCTTGGACTGGTCTGCTGTTCATACATGTCTTAGCAAATGTGTGACTCTTTTCAAGCGCCATCTGAACTAATTTGATGGAAGATGCCATGAAGCCTTTTATCATAGAAGGCATGTGTCGTCAATTGTACTCCAAACTTTTACAGGTACAAATCCCAACATCAGAGTTTTGATGCATCGCAAATGTACCGTATATGGTTCACTTCACCGTGCCTTCAGTGAATTAGCATTGGAGTTAAATGATTCTTTTTTTTTGTCTAGTAAATGCGAAATTTCATATGATAAGAAATTTCAGCAAATATATCTTATAGGTTGTTGTCTCTACTGATCTGAATTCTGTTCAATTTTACTATTTCGTATGAGATATATCATTTTATACATTTCTGATCATTTGAATTTTCTGAATTTTGTTCTCAGACCAATATACATTCAGTTGTTAGATCTACTGACACGTTTCATCTCATTGTTTATCTGTTGACTTCTACTTCTGCATTTATTTCTAAAGTTCAACAACAATATATTTCATTGTTTAACTGGGAACAATTGAAATATCTGTTATTTATCGTTTGCTTGAATGTGGATGACAAAGTTCCTTGCTTGAATGGTAATGGTTTGGACTTCCACTGTCTATAATATTAGCTCTATTGAAACCTGTTGCTAAGAACGGGAGGATTGAAATACAAATCAAGTGAGGAAATCAATTCAAAATCAAATTTTTCGTCAATAATGAAATTAGGAATTGATCGATCAAAGAAAAATACTGTTGTTACAAAATATCGGGCATCGAATATGGAATATGAGTCAGAAAAATTTTAAATAACGACAGATCTTCAAATGATATTGTGAAGTTGTGAGTACTTTCAACTTGAAACTTGGTTTCATCATTTTTCCATGATATTTCATTTAATTTCTTTATTTACATTATTTGACTAGTATTTTACATTCGACACCTCAATTTTCTTGTCACAATATTATTTCATTCATTTCGTTATTTAAAATATTTTTGACTCATATTTCATATTCGATATCGCGATTTTTTGTAAGAACAGTATTTTTCTTTGATCAATCAATCCCTAATTTCATTATTGACCAAAAATTGGATTTTGATTTGATTTTCTCGATTTGTATTTCAATCCTTCCGTTCTTAGCAATATGTTTCAATAGAGTTAATAGTATAGACAATGGAAGTCCGATCCATAACCATTCTGTTATTTATTGAATCAATCAGATTATTTCAATCTTATTAGTTTTTTCGATGAGGTTTCAATACAGTCAACTATATAAAAAATGATTACTCCACCTTCACGTTGGATATGTGTGTTTCAGATCATAATGCTCAGTTTGTGACTTTAAATCTCAATAACTTATCTGGAAATCATAGTAAACAACAGTTATCTAGGACGTATTCCGAAAACAACCACAAAAAGTTAGAACACTATTTGCAAAATATGGATTGGTCTCAACTATATACAATTGAAAATACAAATGATGCATTCAATTACTTCAATGATATGTTGAAATTTTATTTTGAGAAGTCGTTTCCGCTGAGGACAAAAACTATCAACAATAAAACAGCTTTTAAAGAATGGATAACGAAAGGCATCCGACAATCTTGCAAAAATAAACGGTTTCTATTATATTTGAAACGATACACAACCAATCCGAATATTCTCGAATATATTCAGAAATATTGTCAAATTCTCAATAGCCTCATTAAGACATCTAAAAATTTCAATTGTGAAAAACAGTTGACAAATTCTTCGAATAAAATCAAAATGACATGGAACATGGTGTCACATTTCACTGGCAAGCAGCATACAAGAGAGGATATAAGCTTAAGGAATGACAATGGGAATTTGATCACGGAACCTAGAGAGATTGCAGAAAAATTCAAAAGGCACTTTGAACAGCTAAGTACAAAAGCTATTCCTAATTCAAATAGTAAAACTTCTAGTTCAGAATACCTACACAATTTCAAATTCAATAACAAAAACTCATTTTTCTTCTCTCCGCTAACTGAAAGTGATATCTTAGAAAGTATAGCTGCCCAAAAACCTAAGTTCTCCACTGGAATAGATAATATACCAATGACTTTGATAAAAAGACACAGTAATGCGTTGAAAAAGCCACTTGTTTTTCTGTTCAACCCATCTATTACCTCCGGCATATTTCCCGATTCATACAAAAAATCCATTATCATTCCAGTCTTTAAAAAAGGTGATAGGACCGATCCCAATAACTACCGTGGCATCTCATTACTCTCAAGCTTCTCAAAATTACTAGAATGGAATGTTAACAAGCAAATAGGGTCATATCTGAACATTCAGCAAATTCTTACAGAAGAGCAATTTGGATTCAGGAAAACCTTGAATACTACGGATGCAACGTTTAAAATGATTGAACAAATACATGAGTCTTTAGAATCGAAAGAATACCCACTTGGAATATTCTGCGATCTCTCTGAGGCATTCGACTGCGTAAATCACAACTTACTACTGGAAAAACTAGAGTACTATGGAATTAGAGGCTTGTCTAACAATTGGTTCCAATCATATATTTCACAGCGAATAATCTGTGTCAGAGTAAAACATGAAATGTTAGGTAAGGTGTCATACCAAGATTCAGAACATACTCATTTACAAGCAGGTGTACCACAGGGATCAGTGCTGGGCCCAACATTATTTCTCATTTATGTAAATGACATTGTTTGTAGCTTTCCTACAGCTGCCTTTACACTTTTTGCTGTCGACACGAGTATACTTGATAAAGAGACAAATCCTGACTTACTCACTACATCATCCGAAGAAGTAATGGAGGGAGTATCAGACTGGTTTCTGGCTAATAAAATGTCTCTCAACTTCTCAAAATCAAATAACATTATATTTAAGTTATATAAAGATGTTGACGATGTGACCATACACCTCAATGAAAATTCTATTGATTTCGTGCAATCAACCAAATTCCTAGGAATAACTATCGACGGCAAACTGAACTGGCTAGATCACACCAATGCACTTCAAACTAAATTGAGCAAGTCAATTTTTGCTCTACGCACAGTTAAGATGAATACAAATCTCGCAACAACAAAATTAGTTTACTTCGCGTATTTCCATAGTGTATTAGAATATGGTATAGAATTTTGGGGCACATGTATATATGCGACAGAAGTATTTGGGATCCAGAAGAGAGCTATTCGTGTTTTATTTGGTTTGAACCATAGAGATTCTTGCCGAACATTTTTCAGAGACCACAAAATATTTACTTTAACGAGCACATATATTTTCAAAATAAGTATCCTCATACATAAAAAACGATCAATATTGACATTACCATCAAACAAACACACATATCCAACCAGAAAACAAGATTACATTTTGCCAAATTATAGATACAACAGAACTAGAAATGGGCCTTTATATTCCGGAATAAAAGTATACAATCACCTACCTGTCAGTATGAAATCTTTATGCAATCTTCACTTCAAAAACCGCCTGAAAAAATTGCTACATGAATATGTCTTTTATAATCTAGAGGAATTTTTTTCTCAAGATTTTGAATAGAATCACATCACATCATTTTTATTATTATCTTTCACCGCACCGTTGAGTACCAATGTAATTCCGATTCTGAGAAATAAATCTATCTATCTATCTATCTATCTATCTAAAGAACGAAAGATCGAACTTGACCACTAAACTTTTTCCTAATTGGACTACTCTCACCAAATGAATCGAAATATTGGAAGTATCAGTATTTGTTAGGTAACCTAGATTTCGACCTTACAATTTTAAGTGAATTAACACTGTTGTTACGTTTTCTTTCAAAACTCGTTCGATTTCAAATTTTTCGGTTGGTGTATTCTTTCCAGATTCTGTTTTCCAAAGCATTCATTAAACTTCTCGGTTCTATTCAGAGAAAGGCAATCCGTCTTGTTGGTGATTCTTCGCTCACAGAATTGCTTCATTGGAACATCGTAGAAGAGTCGGAGCTCTTCTCAATTGTTATCAATCATTCCACCCTTGGCAATATCTACACGGATGACTCGATGAGTACAGAATTCCCACCCCTTTGTTGTAAACTTGGAGATCTGTCGAACCACTGTTGCTCAGGGATCTTTCGAAACTCCTTGCCAAGAGAGGTTTTTCCTTAGACTTACAACCTTCAAAAATTCAAAGTGAATGTTAATTCGTATCTCGCGGTGTTTTTTGAACATTACAGGGCTAAGCTTCCGTGTGAATCTGCATATAAAAAAAGGTTCGGGTCTTTTTATATACCCAGTATATGTTTCCAGATAGCAGCGGGATTCTCATCTCTCGACTCGACAGCTGTCGTATCGACAAAATGAAATTTGCGATTTTCATGTTTCATATCGAGAAGTGAGTGTCGACTACAAATGTCATTTTTACTCGTCATCTAATGAGCTGTCGGGAAGTCAATTTTGTTGAGTTTTGACTAGGTATTTGTGGTAGTTTTTAAAAAATATCGTCATTTCGACCAAAAGAAGAACACATGCAAATTAAAAACGTTAAATGAAATCTTTCCACGAAAGCTTCTTCGGGTTATTTTTTTTCCCTTCTTGTTCTTGGAAGTCTTATTTTATTGGGGCAGATATGCTCTTCGATTGCAGTAGTAATTTCATGTATATATCTAAAACACAAACATTATTTTTTGAGTTCAAGTATAGACGAAAAGACAGCCCTACTGATGTACAGAATTTTTTGTTCTATACTGACATCTTGGATTCTATACCGCGGAATATACCGCGCCAAAAGATTTCGCAAAACTGCAAACAAATCTCTGAATCTCTGATTATTCTGAATAATTGGCAACATTTATTTTATAATTTTCGTTAATATAATATATTTTTCATTCAGGGCTCAACAGAAACAAACCCAAATGATACGTTAAAATGGCATGATTGGCATAACAAATGTTTAATTATTCGAATTAGGAAGATGTCGTCTGCTAAGACATACGTAACTCTCGACTAGTTATTCGACATGTGATGAGAATCATTACACTCTCTGTCGAGAAGACTGTCAAAAAGTGATAACCGGTCGATACATATCGAGTCGTGAGATAAGAATCCCGCTGCAGCTGTGAATATCTAGAAGAGCTTCCAAATTGATATTCTGTAGTTTTAGGAGTGAAATTTTCTGTTGCTTTGAGAATGCCCAAGTCACTATTGCAATTTCTGAATTTCTTAACGTAATTGTCCAGATTTGGGAAAATAAAAAACTATCACTGAATTTATATTAGTCAAAATCAAACGTGAATCAAATATTTTCTAAGGGAAACTATGGACCAACATAAACACTTTCCCTTCTTATATTTGAGGCAGCACACAAGAATATGTTGGCCATGTGAAAGTGACTGTATCTTTTTGACTTACCTGAGACATATTTGAAAAGCTCATCATAATTGCTAGTGAGGCTAGTGATATTGGAAAAGTAAGTGGTAAGGATAATGAAACCGACTGCAGCGCGCGATGTGGACAAAACGAGCACTTTAGGGGATTGCTATTTTCATCAACGCTTCAGCCATGAAAGTCAGAATGAATGTGGCCATATGCACCTTGAGATTTTGACGTAACTGACGTAGATACATGACTGAGAATAACTCTAAAAAAGCAGGAAATCATGAAAATATTTTTTGAAAATACTACATTCTGAACCAGAATTGTCCCAGATATCCAACCAGAACCAGAAAGTGAAAAATATGTGAGAACTCTTCACATATCATTTGAGGGAAAGGAGGGTACAAAAAAAGTATTCTAATAAATCAAGGATATATTTTTTTCAGTCGATGTGCGGAATATAACAAATATACAATTTTCCTACAACTCGCATGTTTAGAACCATCGCTTTAGAAGTCAATCAGAAGTTCAACATATACAGGGTGACCCTGAATGACAGACCCATTTTATGATTCGAAATGTATATTTTTGAGCTTGGGAATATATTTTAGAGAATTCTAATGCGTATATCTATTTGTCGAAAACCTTCAGAGTGGTGATTTGTAATACTTCCACTTATAATCTTTTCAATTTTATGTTTTTCCAATGGGATGAGATCAAAGTATCTGAGACAGAAAAAAAGCTCTAGTTCAATTATCGGTTGGGATAGTTTTGCTGTACAAAATAATACTACAATCCTTGTTCATTCTTGATGTCTCGAAAAACAATCTGATTCTGAAATTTCAATATAGATATATATATTATTTTCTGTAACAGTCTTTTTTTTGTTCTAGATACGCCGTGTAATAAATTGAAGGATACGAGAATGTCTATAATCAAAGAGGTCCAATAATCGAATCTATTCCACTTTGATAATTCAATATGCAGTTTCCATCCCTATAATAATAATAAAGTTTATTCAAAATTCATGAAAAAGAGCATATACATCAATTTGTAAAAAGGTGAATAAACAGTTAAATTATACCCGCGAAGTTAAAACTTGTTGCGAGAGATACGAATTACATTTATGTATAATATATTTGATAAATTTGTAGAATTCAACAAAATAATATTGAAGAATTAACTAATTTTCTTAATTGAAGTGAGAGATTTCATGAAATGAATTTCGACGTGATTCTTGAATCTATTTTTTAATCTGTAGTTCGAAAGATACTAATGACTTGATCATTTTTATATGATTTGGAATCAAATCATAGTAGGATGGCAATGAATATTTCAAATTTTTCTGAGACATTGTTGTTTTAACTCTATTTTTTAATGTGATATTATTTTTATTCCTTGTATTATAAATATGATTATTGGAATTTATATTCAATTTGTGTTTATGGATATAAATCATGATGTTATATCCGAATAATTGTCTTATGTCCATTTTGTGTGTTTCTATGTACAGATTTTCACTTACGAATAAGACTTATTATATATTATTTTCAAAAACCGTTTCTGAAGAACTTCAAGATTTCTAATGCGGGATTTCATGACCCCTCCCCAAGCCAGAATCCCATAATTCAATTGGGACTGTATTAATGAAAAATAAAGAATGTTAAGGGATTTTACGCTCACAAATGTTTTGAGGTACTTGAATTTTGATAATAAACTGCGTAATTTCTTCAAAAGGAACGCTATGTGTTTGTCCCATTTCAGATGTTTATCAATTATAACTTCTAATTACTTGATACTATCAGTTTTTTCAATGCTCGTATTATCTTGAAGTATTAGTGGTCCTAAGTCCGGTAGGGAAGTATTATAAAATGAGAATGGGACATATTTTGTTTTCGCAAAATTTACTCTGAGTAGGTTATAATCAAACCAATTTTTATTCTTTTCAAAATCTTATGTAGTTTTGGTTTGTAATTCATTCCAGTTTTTTCCCCATATAATATGACAGTATCATCTGCGAAACTATGAATTTCACCTACAGCGTCAATATTAAAAAGGTCGTTGAGATAAATATTGAATAGAAGTGGCCCTAAAACGGTTCCCTGCGGTACACCGAATTGAAAGATTTTCTCTTCACATCTAGCTTCATCAATTTCAACATATTGAATTCTATTTTCTAAATGATTTTTGAGGAGCTTATGAACCTTGCCACGAAATCCAATATTTTCCAATTTTACTAATAGTCGGTTATGCTCAACCGTATCAAAAGCTTCAGCTAGGTCCAAAAAAATAGCCAAAACTGAATATTGATTATCAAGATGTTGATAAATATTATTAGTTATATGACAAATGGTATCCTGAGTGGAAATTTTTTTTCTGAAACCAAAAACTCAATCGGTATTTCGACGAAAATATTGAGATAATTACTATTACTGTTTGGATTTGGCATACAGGGTTTGATTGAAATTACAATAATTGATGAATTTTAGTGATAATTCAGCAGACACTAATGAAGATTTAATCATATAAGTCGGAACTTTCGAATCATGTTCTGAAAACAGGTCTGTCTTTCAGAAGTAACAGTTATTAAATATATTTTATACATATATTTACACATCGGGTACATAAGGATATTGCATATAGTCTAAAAACATTATAATAGTCGTTACAATTATTGCTGTTCCAGTGATTTTTGGTCAAAAGCGTCTCGAAGCCTTGGAGTGCAGAAAATATTAATACATTAGATTATAGTGAAGACATTTTCAAGTGAAAAGCTTTCGATCAGCTGTTTATTCTTCATTTTGTTTTTCATCGGATACCGAAGTGGACAAATATTTGAAAATTTTAGTGTTTTTTCCATACAAGGGTCACTCTGTCAAAACCATTCTTACTCGATACCTTGTTACACCAAAGTGTTTTAGAATTGAAAAACAAAAAATATTAATAATAATATGGAAGAGCCTGAAAGATATCCCAAATAATAATCTAGATTAAAAGAATATCTAGATCTTACCATTTGAAACTATTTTTCCTTGGTGGATACATTTTCTTCTTTGTAGTTTTTCGTCTTGTTGACCAAACACAATAAAAAATGTTATGTCGAATCTATTTGAAAAATTTTCCAAGAGAATTATAGCAGGCAAAGAATTGTAATTTAGTTTTGAGAAAGGTAACTAATTTTGTTTCCGAAAACTCAATACAGATTATATTAGTTTTTGTATTTTTTTGATAGACAAATGTGAGCTATACGAGAAGTTCGTGATGATTTAGACACAGTTCAGTCAAACAAAACTTTTTAATTTTTTGGGGTAGAAAGAAAATATATCCTTCAACACTAGTATAGACTCCAATATCAATCTTTTATTTTTCATAGAGCGGTATTTTTTCAAACCCAAAACTACGAAAGAAAAAGGTTTGTTTGTTAATCGTCAATAATATTACATTCAATAGAATGTAACGGGCAACTGTACGTATTTCGAAAAGCCTCAACCCATTGTATATTTCATACTCAACACTTCAGTGTAAATTTGGTGAATATCATTGCAAGTGTGTCGATTCAATTCGTGTTTGGAGATGAATCGAGAGAACTACAAAGACAATAATGATGAAAATTCTTGGTGGATAGTTACTTTGTGGTATTGATTAATATAAAACGAATATCGCAAAACACAGCCATATTATATCTGTTGCTAGAATATTTATTTGAAGATGAAGTTTTTTTGTTTCAGTGCATGTAAAATTTGAGATATTTCTAATTTAAACTGAAGACGCCACGACCTCCACTGAATGCTTTTGGTGGCTAACTTGATCTTCATTTTCTAGAAACCAAATAATCAATTTATTCGATACTTAGGTCCGTCTCACACACGCAGACTGTTTTGCAATTATAGCTGTGAACCATCCCACCAACCTTTTGGTGACCTAACCAATGTGTAGGAGTAGGAAGCCACATATAGCATTTCTGCCAATTTATATTCGGATATATTCTTCTATACATGGACAAGGTCGCCAAAATCTATTCTCTTTTCTATCAATTAGTTTGCAACCAGCGTTGCTACATTGTCGATCCGTATGAGTAGGCCCTTAGTCGATATTTTTCATACAACAAAGGTTTTCATTATTCTGGCTGTGATCATTCGAAGCTTTTCGAATGACCCTGCGGAAAATTTGCTCATTTCCTCAATTAACATTTGGATCACACCCTGAGTGAACCATTGGATGAGTGTAAATTGAGCATTAAACTATCAGTTGCACTAATTGCTACCCATTGCATTGTTTGAAATGCGTGCAACATGGGTTCATTTTGAACTCATCACTGGGATTTCGTGAACTATAGGTGAATATTTCCATCGTATGTTAAAAATCCCATATGAAGCGGGACATTTGCGATCAATTATAGCGATAAATTCCCGGCGGGACATTTTCGGGCTGGTAAATACCTGGTAGGTATCGAAAAATACCCGCTCGGTCCGTGTATTTATAGTAACGATTGTTAAAATGTATATTTGCCATCTTGACAGGCATAAATACTGAATTTTAAACGTCGTTGTTTTGACTCCGAAAATATTCTACCGAATTACACTCGTGCATCAAAATAAACCTGATAATTTTCCATTCAAGCATGTTGTCAGTAAAAAAACGGCATTCGGTTGTTTTCATATTTTGCTAAAAGAGCCCTCCTCCTTCGGAGTCGGGCTCTTTCGACAAAATATGAAAATAAAATCATGCAGTTTTTAGACAACATGCTTTCATGGAAAATTATCAGTAATTTTGAAGCACTTGTGTAATTACTCCCGATAAATAGTTCGTTGAATGTAAAAATGAGTACATCTATCCAAGGCCAATTGAATAAAAGACGTCTTTCAACTTTCTTTACGTATTCGATTCAAATTTGTCTTGAAATTGAATCATCGAAATGTTGAATTATTTTTCACATTAATGATTGAATTAAATTCAGATGTGCGTCAAAAATCATTCATAGTTTTTTGAATATCTTGAGTACCTTTAATGTACTTTTAAATTACTATATATGATCTCTATTCTCCACAGTTAACGAAATCCTCATGATGAGAATCAGGAGAGGAGCCAACCCGAACACTTGAGGATGTGTCCCACTTCTGATCCCTTAGTCCACACCTGACACCAATATCGTCTACAACGGAGTCCCAGATGAAAAGTGAGCTATCACAATCAGTTCTTTCCTATTATTGCACTTCGACAATTATTGCTTCTCCAGGACAGTCTTACAACGAATGATCCCATTTCAGTCCTATATCCAGCAACCCCTTTTCGATGTGTCGAGCCAAGGGAGCGTCTTCGTCTACGTCGGGGTGGTTGTATCCCGTGAGGAAGTGGCACGTTCCTGGAATATAAGCGGGGAAGTCCTTGGGGAGGCAATCGGGGTCCCGTTCTTCTGTTGTGAAGCCGCCTGCTCTCACCAATCGCCTGTAATTGGGTTTGATTGCATTACGATAGGGGTGATTAAGTAGTGATAGACCCGAGGATACTGATAATGAAAAACAAATTCCACTACAATGTTTAAAGCATGACGCTTCATTCAGATGTAGTTGTTATGGAACTATTAGTATATGTATATCAGTAATCGAAGGCTATTCGATATACAAAAACATTTATTTTTATATTCGATCAAATCGGATCTACATTTTGAGACAAAAATAATGACAACATTCAGTTTGACAATGTTTTTTGCTGGGTGGTATTGGTTCGGCATCCATCGTATACAGTGGGGTCCATGCAGTGGCGGATCCAGGATCAGGTCAAGGGGGGGTCTATAACTCAAAATTTATATATATATATATATATATATATATATATATATAACAGAAAATTATGAGCTACCGTATAGCAACAACTAGTCAAGATCCAAAAAAAGGTGAAAGATTGACATGAGCAAATTTTGAAGGTGTAGCCAGGAGGTAAAGTAGGTTCGAAACTTTACTTTTTTTAAATCGAATCGAGTTGATTTAACCTAATCAACAGCATATTCTACTCATACATAGTATATTCAAGTCGTTACCGGCATACACAATACTCATCACAAATGTAATAAGTCTAATTTTTCAAATACTGCGCCAAAAAGGATCCATTGCAGAACTGTCAGAAATTTCTCGAACTAATCCTCGATAAGCCTGACAAGTGTCAATTTTCTTTAAAGTGTCATCGAGAAAAATTGCAATTTGATAGTTAAAAAAAAAGGAATTTTATTTTGAACCTACAACATGAAGAGGACTCTATTTTCATATTTTACTCGGCTTGATCCAGCGACTGAACCGACTGAACCAGAAAAAAAAAGGAAATTTCAAAAATTTCAAGCGAAATTTGTTTGTTTGTTTGGGTAACATTCAATCCAGATCTTGTTTGTATTATTTTTAATGATTGAGAATTTTTTTTTGGAATTTGAGGATTATTGAATTGAATAAATTGATGAAATTGGTTGTTAAAAATGAAAATTTACTTATGTTTAAATGTAGCCTGCTCTTTAGTTTTCAATGGAAGTAATAATAATTATCAAAGTTATTCAATTTTAAAGCAAAAAAATTTAATCTATTTTATTTATTGTCTTGCTCATATGACATTTTTTCGTTTCCTAACAAAATTTGGAAATTAGGAGCCGATAAAAATTGAAAAAAAATCTCTTATTTTCCCAAGGGGAAGGGGGGGGGTCCGGACCCGAAAACCCCCCTGTGGATCCGCCACGGGGTCCACGAAGTGTGCAACAAAAGCTCTGCTCAAACATGAACTCTTAACTTGAAACTCAAAAAACTGATTTTTGTTTTTTTTTTCAATTATCCCCAAAAGAGAAATTGAAATTCTGTTTAGTAAGTATTGGAAGTAGCTTCAACCGAATTACTCTCGAGCGAGGGGGAAACATCTTCTTTCAATCTTGTACACCTAAAAATTTTAAGTCATTTAAGACATCGTTTCAAGTCTTTAAGTCATGCGTTTAAGTCTTTAAGTCATGCCTTCAAGTCTTTAAGTCATGCGTTTAACTCTTTAAGTTTTTGAAAGATTTTAAATCTTGTATGGATTTCAGCTAGTTGTTTCCCCCTCGCTCTCGAGTAATATCCATCGAAATGAAGAACATTTTCAAAATTAGTTAGTCTTCGTGTATGCCAAGTAAACTTCATAAAATGGCCTGGTAACGAATTGAAGAGTTTGTTTTTACTTCAGAGACTTTCTTGAAAACATGTTAATGAATCTAATGAAAATGCGAATACTTTTTCTCTACCATATGTAAATTCCATATTTTTAATCATTGAATGAAAAAAACAATATTGGTGTTTCTCCTGATGAGCAAAAAAAGGTTTGATCACCAGAGTAAGACGAACTCCACAACCTTACTAATAACATTCCATTGGGGTGATTTTAGTCGCTCACAAATTACCCCCAAAATCTATCTATCTATCACAATCTGGTGTAATAACTCTTTTTTCTATTTACCACTTCCACGAGAACAAACAACAATCTGAAAAAAGCGAATGCCTTTCCACACAAATCACCCTTTCATCCCCTCGTCATTAAAATGAAATATCCGATTTCGATATACGTACACGAACGTTGTGGGGCTGATGTTTATCCTGAGGGGTTCGCTGCCCGATTCGAACTTGTTGGCGATGGTCACGTTGTGGCCGAACATGCAGTAGCGGGGCATTTTCACCCCCACCACCCCCGAAAGGACCGATCCGGTGTGAAGGCCGATCCGCATCTGGAAATGATGGAGTAAATATAAAAAAAAAATATGCAATGGATATATCGAAATAACTGGCCGATACCTGATAGGAATACATATTAAAAATTATAATACAGCAATTCATTTCTGGGTTTACACAATTCCTGAAAGAAATAGTTTGGGAAGAAAACCACCACGCATCAGACGAAGCGTTAACACACTTTTTGACGCATTGTAGGAAAATTTAACGGTCGTTTTGGTGCTAACAACAAAAACTGGTTGAGTGGAATGAGTGAATTTTTTTTCAAACACCAAACCCATTATATTGAATAAGAAGATTACCGAATTCACTATAAATGCTCATTTTAAACATGAATTACTACTTACTCATTGGTATCAGATTAATTCAGGGTGGTTAAAATCATGGAGAACAAATCGAAGCATCTATTGCTAGAGAATCTCAAGAGACAGCTCAAAATATCAAATAAGTATTGATTAATACAGGTCCGAATTCTAATCAAAAGTCATTGATTTATCTTCCTTTGTTTCGCTATGACTTTTTCTAGAGATTAATTACCTCCAACACCAAACTGATACTACTTTTTTTTCGTAGTTTTTTTGGGTTAGTAACCAACAATAAAGTTCACATTGGAAATAGAGAATTACGATGACTTTTCTTTCCTAGATATAATCATAAATGTAGATATCCACACTATAACTCGAAGCACTACACAAGTTTCAAAAAAATGATAGTAAAATGTCTCCATGGTACAAGAAAAATAGTAGGAAATTCGTTAAAAAAAAACGATGAAGAGATCAACAACTTCATAAAATCAATATCAAAAGAAACTGGATGAAATCGAAAATCGTAACATACTCCACAGTGAAAACGTAGAACATACACTACCTGTAACGAACATTTTTTCTTCTGTCTTTAAAGTTAAAACGGATCGGAAACAGGTATGATGATACAACAACATTCGAAACAACAAATAATTTACACACTGAACCAGCTTACACAACAGAAAATAGAAAAAAAGTATTGATCAAATTCATTGTTATTGCGGTGGAAAATATATGGGTGAAACGTCAAGACCCCTCGAAGTGCGAAGGAGTGAACACAAGTTGTACATCAAAAACAGACAGATTGGAGGTTCTAAATCATCAGAACACATTCTCAAAGCCGATGAAAATCACACAGTAGAATGGAATGAATCTCGAATGATAGCAAGGGAGGGCAATAACAGGAAATGAAAATTGAAGGAGCCTGGTTTTATCAAGCTGTCTTGGGATATCTTGGGATATTTGATACAAACCTCCTTTGAATGACAGAGTTTTAGGTCAATCACTCATCTTCCACATTTCTTCCAAAAACCTTCATAGAAGAGAAATTGTGATGAGTTTTGAAAATGGAACGATAATTGTTTTCGGAAACGTCAATGGAGCTAAGTAATTTCATAGAATATTTCCCTCAGATATGAAATGTCCCATAAGAGCAATGCAATTATCGAAAACTTACAGCGGTAATTGCATTGTATCACCATAATACATTTGAAACCGTATCGCTAGACGACAGTAAACAAAACAAATAAATGTCAGATAGGCTTCAAAAATAGAAAAAAATTTCGCGTTCAGGTGAGTACTCCATACAATCTATAGAGGAAAGTATAAATGAACAAAAAATAACATAATAATAATAATAATAATAATAATAATAATAATAATAATGTTTATTTTGTCGAATTTCCTTGATAATTTCTCTATTCGTGGAATATTCAGCTATAATATCCCAAGGACATTGATAACTAACGAAATAATTTTATCACAGTTTTCGAAAGCACGTTATTTGGTAACATCCCGACGCCGAAGGCGGAGGGATGTTACCTAAAATAACGTGCTTGAGGAAGTTGTGATAAAATTATGAGTTATTTATCAATGTTCGAGGGATATTCGGTGAGAAAATTTTTTGCAATTCGAAAAAAAATTATTTATTGAACACACAGTTATTAAAAGAACAATTCGTTTAATGATATTCCGTTGATCTTGCTGTATTTGCCTCGGTTACTGCATAGGTGTTTCCACGCATACTATTGACTATTTGGTTGATGATGTTTCTGATCAATATTCGAATAAGGTTTTATGGAATTTTCATTATTGTGCATAGTAATTTTCAACAATTGCTGTTCTTGAACTCCACTCTTAGCTAGTTGACTGACTGCAGTTGCTCTATTAGAGTGATTGGTTATTTTCCTCTGTTTCGTATCCAAGCCAATTGCTTCAGCAGAAGATTTCGTCCATCCGTTGATTATATTTCTACCCAGAGGCATATTGTCATACCAGTTATCGCTTCCTGTCTTCCAGTGACGATTTGGCCTTAAAAATAGTCTATTTGTCTTGATATTTGTGCCTCGTTTTGATAATAATTTAATGAATAATCTGACAGGACAAGCATTGTTATCACTATTTTGAACTAACCATTTGCTAGAGGCGCAGTTCTTTGAACCCCCTTGGCAGGTTTTACTGAAAATTGGATTATATTCTATCCTATCAGTTGGAGATCCATTGTTGTCCTTTTCGATATGAAAATAATCAACTAAGCAAGCAGCACCTTCACCACCTCTCCAAGCCAATTCCACCGCTGCTATGTGATAAAATTTGCGTAGGAGTCCTATAGGGGTATTTTCATCCCAAAAGTTTATAATTTTACTCATTTCATTTGAAGTTAATGGTACTGAGCTTGTTTTGCGTTTAGTGGGATCTGTTTGTAAATTTCTTCGTGCTGCGTCGCGTGCATTCCGCGCTTGTTTGAATGCAACACTTTTAAAGGGGTCTAGCATGATATTATACTCCTTGTAATACTTTTCTTGTAATAATTTGCTTGTTATATTCCATACGGTTTTAACAGTAGCCTCCTTAAACTCTGTGCTATCCTTTTTTCTCATATTAATCGCCCAATCCTTGAGTATTAATGCAAGCTCTTCGAGAGTACGATTTCCATCCAATTCATATTTTCTGGCGTCACAAAACTCCATAAATATTTTCCAAGTGTATTTTTTACTATTGACAGTATTTTTTGGTGTATTTTCTTCAATGATTTTGTCAATTGCCGCATCATTTTGAACACCAAAGCGAGGAAGTGACATTTTCGAAATAAATTGAATTACTGAAATGTCAAACAACTTTATTGTGTTGGTTGCTTAGCAATGTCATGACATAAGTGATAACCTTAAACGTTATATTTATAATATTTCAAATAAATTCATAACAAGAAATAAAAAATGGTAAATGAATAAAAATAAATGAAATAGAATAAAATATCAAAAAATGTCAAGAGGAAAATTCCGTTTCCCCTTGTTCATAAGTGCCCTCCTGTTCGTAAAACAAAACGTACGCCTCGCCAGTTACGAGAGATTTTGAGGAAATCGGTGACACATGGGAATCGTTGTATTCGTGCCACGTTCCGGCGTAAGGGTGTCGACAGAAGGCCGTGTAGTGACCGCTGTACGTAGTGCCGCTATGGTTGGAGATCGCGTAGAGGTTGTAACGGCAAGGGGATACATTGGCTGCCGCGTAGTTGCTCATGTCTAAACCTTCCAACGGGAAATCGATGATGACATTCAATTTTCCTGTGAATATTTCCGTTGGAGAAAAACGTTTGAGATGGATCACCAACACCCGAGGTAACTTGTAGATCGACAATGACTTCGTACATTTTCGCCTTTCTTTACACTTGGAACAAGTCGGCTTCTCGTCTCCATCCAACGTCTCCTCTCTGGTGAAAGAATCCAAGCACTGAGATAATTTGAGTTGACCGGATCTCTGTGGGATAGGTAGCGATAGGTCCCAAAAGGGGTCGAAGGTTACTGAACAGTGCCCGCAATATGTGCAGTTTAAATTCGATTTTAATTGGCCGACGAAGTTGTCTTCTATAATTGAGTTGTCCATGCGCAGATACCTGGACCATGATTCTTGTGCTTTTTCGCTGTCACTTGAACAAGAAATTCGAGTGTTATCAACATCACTTGAATTTTCATCGGTTTCAATCCGAATACATTCAGGTTTTTCCTTTCTTCGATTTACGTTTTCATGTAAACTCTTCAATAAATATTTCAAAAACTCATGCGCATCTTGTTGAGCGTAGCCACTGAAACATGGGGTGAGTAATTGGATATGACATTTTAGGGAAGTGGTATCAACTGCACCAACTGATAAATCTTCCGACCATAGTTCATTCATCACCTCAGCGAACGCGTTGATTAAATTTCCAGAATAACTAGTACTTTTATCTTCTATGAAGTCTTTCTTGAAGAAATCCAACAAAAATCTTGTATTTGACAAGCACTGAATAACACTGTTCATATAACATGTGTTACCTATATTCTTCAGCCCTTTGATACCTAAACTAGGGACTGTGTTCTTGATGGTATGTGAGGTGGTAATGAAATAATTGTCATTGTTATTCTCATTGCTAAAATGATGTGATGAAGAGCTGGAATTCACAATGCTGGATTTCGGGTTATATTGAGATGCAGATTCGGTCAATTTTGGAGTGGACGATAAATACAGGTTGTTGGAACTATTTTTGGGGATACACTTTTCCGAACAACATCTGGTCGATTGATCTTGCGCTCCACTGGATAATTGGGATTCACCAAATGTAATCTCATCTGATGTGGTAGAAGGATGAGGCAAAATATTCGTCATTTGGGATTTAGTATTGTCAAATCGAGTTTCGCTATTGATTTCGGCAAGTTTTAGAGGTCGGGAAAAAATTTCGTCAAAATGTTGTGAAGTAGTAATAGTACCAAGTATAGAAGCGGCATTTCCTCTCTGAATAGCGATACTTATTCGTTGAATCAAGAATGTTCTTGCTCTTGGATCACCCGTTATCTTGATGAGTTTCTGTCCTATACTCCATATAAACTCGGAAGCGTAGTGTCCAAATGCACCGAAAGTTTCGATGGCTACAGGATAGAAAATATAATGGTCTTTTAGAGAGGAATACTTTCGCAATTTTGTCATTTCGGCAGAATCTGCAGCTCCACCCACATTACATGATGTTGATTTGAGATGAGATTGGGCAACAGTATCCACACATGTGAAATCCCATATGAGAGGTTTTCCTTTACTCCATGGAATAAGAGTCATTCCGTCAGGACGTTTTCCGTCATCTCGGCAGATTCCGGTGGGTTCCAGAACTGAGGGAATTTCGGATGTTAATAGAGCTCTCTTGATCAGGTCATTAACTGCTGCGTGTCGTGAGAAGCGACCAGAGCTAAATTTACAACTCAGACCATGTGTGCCCTTCTCGTCGACTATGAAGCCACATTTGCACTTATGA
The DNA here is from genome assembly GCA_032362365.1 of Zygogramma bicolorata. Lineage (NCBI taxonomy): Eukaryota > Metazoa > Arthropoda > Insecta > Coleoptera > Chrysomelidae > Zygogramma > Zygogramma bicolorata. The sequence continues at coordinate 396,886 of JAVJAQ010002863.1, forward strand.
CTTACACAAATTGCACAGCCCAAGCGGAGTCCCACTGAGATCCTAAAAGATTCGTTATCTAACAAAGTCCCCAAAAACGCAACAGGGAGTGCATTCAACCATGCACCAGATTCTTTCGTACTGATTGCCATAAGACGAGCTTTTTCAGTCGAAGAGGGTGAAGCTGAATCAAAAATTTTGCTATACGAAATTTTGAGAAGAGGAATATCCCAGGATTTCTGGGAGCTCCTAAATTCAGGTATTGGTGATTTTGTTTCTGAACACCACATATTCTCACACTCCATATAATAGGGATCATAAATATTGGAAAATGAATTAGGAAGGATCGAACGGAAAATATGCTGGACACTATTGAAAGAAGAGAGAAAAGCTGGAAGTGCAAGGGAGGATGCCTGTCGAATGCCCAGACCACCCATATTCACAGGAAGCGTTGCCTGCAACCATGTTGTATCAAGAAAATTATTATTGGTTATTGTCTCGAGAATGACACGTAGTGTGGAATCGAAATTAGAAATTTCTTTCTGACAGCGCCAAGTTGGAGTGCACCTCAAAATATAGGTCAATTTGGGGATCGCTAAACAGTTTTTCAGCAGAACATAAGCGATATGGGAGGGAATACTTTCAATACGAGTTGCCATCAGAGTGAGAGAATCAGTTTTGGCGTCAATGCATCTTGAAAGTGCTTCTTCTGAGAGGGGTGCACCAAGCAGAGTCCAGTTTTTTTTGTTAACAATTTCAATTCCAGGAGCACAAGCACTGAATTTTTCACTAACAGATTGGGAATACTCATCAAGAAAGTATAATTCACACTTTTCAAAATTCAATTCAAGGCCAATGTCTTCCGAAGATGAGATGATTTTTTTAAATTCATTCAGTACTACTTCTGCATCGCCGCCTATAGAACCATCGTCTAGATACCAGCAATTGAAGTCAGTATTGATTGATTTTGCTAAATTGTTAATACAAAGACAAAAAAGTGCTGGACCCAAAGGATCCCCTTGTTGAACGCCCCTCTCAGATATAATCACATCGCTACCAAAGTTCAGAAATGTTGACACCTGATAGCATTGACTTATGAATGGAAGAAGATATGGGACAGTATTTCCAACTTCCTTCAACAAATTTTTCCTGTATACCATGTTGAAAGCATTTTTGAAATCAATTTTCAGAAAGATCTGGTTAGACGGGTTTGGATGGTTCATTATGAAATGGCGGGCGGCATGAGCGACAACTTCACATCCTCCCGGGGTTCCAAAACCGAACTGAATTGGCCGAAATGAATTACCAAGGAATTCTTTGATTTTGGAACATGCCAATTTTGCTGTTAAACGTCGAAAAGTTGTTCCAACAGCAATGGGTCTGATACCACCACTTTTTTTTTTAGAGCAATCAAAGAGGCTCCAAAGAGAACTGGAAGTATGTTCGGGTTTGCTTTGCCGGCGAGAAGTAAATTACACAACTTTGTTATAGAGGATAGAAGTTTTTCTCCATGAGAGCCAGAACTCTTTGATAGTAAGTCTTGAAGGTGTGATGGTCTAAGACCATCCAAACCACCAGCTGAACCTGTACGGAAAGATTTAATAGCGTTCAGAACTTCCGCTTGGGTAACCTGAAGGGCAGGCATATTACTATCTTCTGTATATTCAAATTCAGCTCTAGTTGTGTCAGGGGGATGTTTCAATCTTAGTTCTGATAAGGTCTGAATGTCATAGGCTGCAACCGTGTCAGTAGAAGTGAGAACTCGTACCGCTGAAGTAAGATCGCCATCAGAAACTTTATTTATGATGCATTTCGCGATATTATATGTTCGTTTCGATGAAGATCCAGATCTTGAAGCGTCATGCACTGGCAGATTATCACAACTGATGTTCTTCCTAATGATTGTTGTTAGAGATTCTTTCCGGTTATTGCGTGATGACGGAAGACAGAACGACTTGTAAGTGAATAAAAGCAGTGTTTCCCAGGACTCGAAAGAATTGGAATGGACGCAATCTTCTATTGCATGCCCTAGAGCTTCTGCAGCAATAATCCTAGCTGATTTGGGAATCCTTTTAACAATGAACGTTGCCTGTTTATGGTGTGCTAAACGAGCATTCAAGAGAGACGCTGGAGAATCGGAATTTTTTATCGGAAGAATTCCATTCACATGTGAAGTTTCCGTCTTGTGTGTGTCAAATGAACTTTTTGAAGGTGAGTGTTTTCTTTTGCTATGAATAGCTAAACCTCTCTTTGTGTTGAAGCTTCTTATACAAAACTGGCATCGGAAGTCGAGGTGGTGTTCAATAACATCTCTTTTCTGGGTTTCTTGCATATTAAAATCAGTTGATTTATTTCGATGTTGACTTTGACATTTTTGATTATATATTTGATAACTACCCGTGAAAACTATCCATGGGTAGTTATATATATAGTTTATTATGTATATATAAAAAATATAAATGAAATTATAATAAATAAATAAAAATAAAAAAAAAGAATCAAATAACATCTAAAGGAAAAGATTCTTCTTGTTCATAAAACATGGGTAGTTATCAGTGTAATGATGGTTTCATTGGTTATTTCGACACACATGACTAGAAATAGACAAATTTGATAGGATAATTTTTTTAGCAAAAAATTTTCCAATGAATTACATTCGTGCATAAAAATGACCGCATAATTTTGCATTCAAGCGTGATATCTTATACAAATTGCATTCGGTTATTTTCATATTTTGTAAAAAAGCCCTCGTCTTTCGGACTTGGGCACTTTCGCCAAAATATATGAAAATAAACTCTTGCAATTTTTAGATATCACGCTTTTTTTGCAATACTATCGGTAATTTTTATGCATTCGTGCAATTATAACCGAATATATTAGTAAGTTTTCGGGGTGAATTAAAATCTGTCTTTCCACACGTATATATATATATATATATATATATATATATATATATATATATATATATATATATATATATATATATATATATATATATATATATATATATATATTATAGTATTTGGCACTTATCAATGTAATCTTTTTTATACTCGAACCAGTCACGAAATCGTTATTCTATTACAAGGATGGGGTTTTACCAGGATATCCATCGACAATATGGAGCGACTAGCGTAAGTCTTTTCAAACGCTGGGCTAAAACGAACACCAAATTGGCATCATTACGGAACAGAAGAATATTTTTGTTGAAATGCAGACAAATGGACTTATTTCCTAAACATATTTCAAATGGACTAGTTATTATCGTCTTCACCACATTATCTTATTCTTGAATTTAACGGATTCTCAATATCAAATACAACCGACTTTTCCATTAAATCAAACAAACCAACATCAATAAAATTACTGAGTTGAAAAATAATAATTTTCTTAGAATCAAATTCCACCAAAAGTGGTTCAGAGACTTGACTGATGTTGTTATACCACCTGATATTCAAAATTTTTTTTCACTGGGTCCAAAGTTCAGTATCTCTACAAGTACTGATCATATTCATATCCCATTTTTATTAGCTGATCTAGAATTTATTACAGAGAATGTAGAAGAAATTAATTCAGATCTCAATTCACCAATATAATAACAAACTTTGTTCATGAAAATCATAACAACGAAAACGTTTTCAATGAATTACTCTATAAATCCAATGAATATCTGAAAGATCACCCAGAAATCATTTTGATAAATAGTGACAAAGGTAATGTATCTGTAGTTCGGGTTGAACCGCGTCTGGAAAACAGTAAGTTGATGTTACTTGTACTTTACGTGCGTTTCGCTAACAAGTTTGACATCTTCAGTAGAAAAATACTGATACTGAATCTGAAAAAGAGGGTTATTACCTTTCATATCTCACAACCTAAGGCAGCAGTGCAAACAAGTACTCATATTCTTTTTACAATTTATATTTCGATACTCTCGAATGCATGAGCAGACTCGTATCGAGCATATCCTTGAACAGTATTGAATTGTCTTCACTAGTTTCATGATCATTGGCCAGGGCATGTTATGTGTCAATAATGTTCCTTAAGGCGAGTTTCCATAGCTCGCAATATCTGGCCAATATATTCCTTGTTGCAATCTTGACGAATATAACTCCTATTGTTTGTGTTTTCTGATTAAATCTCTTCTATTACAAAAGAGTTGAGGTTGATTATAAAACGCTTCGTACGCCAATTTCATATTTACTCCTTCAAAAATATGTTCATATCCTCCGGTGTAATGAGGTTCATATGGGATGACTATAAACTTTTTATAACTTCAATCTATTGAAAATTTGAAGATTCACGAAGCGTTTCCCTGAACCCATATTTTGTAGTTTATATGTCTAGTATATCTGGGTTATTACCCATTAATTAGTAAGAAACCCTGGACTAATTGATAGTGAGACCAACTTTCCGCCTGGAAATCGCAATCAAAAAGGGAGTCTCTCAACAACAGTCGCCTAAGAATAGAGTTCTCACATGTAAACTAAAGGAAATTCATGTACTAAGAGGGAGAAAATAAAAAAGAATATAATTCCACTGCTTGTTCGAAGAGATTCCTTCGACAGTGTTCCTGGCTGACATCGAAAGGTTGGGAAGACTGAACTCGTCGAGTCGACCACAACTGAACTTTCAATAATGTCATTTCAGGTAATAAATAAAGAAGGAACCCGTCAAGTTTCCTGACGTACTTGAAAAACGGTTTGTAATTGAAGATTACATTTATCCGAACTATACTATGTAAAATGGTTAAGGCTTTCGCGGCCGAGGTTATTAGTATAACTACTTCTCTTCGGGCTTGAAGGCCTTCGTTCTTTGGAATTTCTTCCTGACGTTTCGCTAGCGCGAGTGGCCAGCTTCTTCAGAGGCTTATTCATCTCCGATGACTAAACAGTTCGATTTCTCAAGGCGTATTTATATTGATGCAGGTAGTCTGGAGTGTTAATTACTTCTGTCGGGTTCGAGGAATAATCATCATTATTAGTTGCCGCACTCCCTGCTGTGATTTCATTAGTTATTCTTGACTTCTTCAGAATCGGATTCCAACAACAGGGCCATGAAACCGAAGAGTCCCACGGTTCATAACAGGGAGGACTCTCAGGTAGTTGCGAATGCATATCTGCCATATATCCCGAGGGTCACTGACAGAATTGGAAAACTCTTGGGGAAATATAACATAAAAACGGTTTTCAAGCCGACCAAGAAGATCCAACAAAGCCTCAGGTCGGCTAAAGACAAAAGAGACCCACTGTCAGCGGCAGGGGTTTATCGCATACCGTGCACCTGTGGGAGGGTTTACATCGGTACCACGAAAAGATCCATGGGTACAAGGCTCAAAGAGCATCAAAGGAACTGCAGGCTGGGGCAAACCGACAAATCGGCGGTGGCGGAACACGCATTGAGTGAGGGCGACCACAGGATTCTCTTCGAAAATGCAACACTGATTGCCCCCAACCAGGGTTACCATAGCCGACTGGTACGGGAGGCAATAGAGATCCAAAAACATGCGGACAATTTCAACAGAATGGAAGAAGCGTTGACTCTAAACAGAATTTGGAATTCGATTCTGAAGAAATCAAGAATAACTAATGAAATCACAGCAGGTAGTGCGGCAACTAATAATGATGATTATTCCCCGAACCCGACAGAAGTAATTAACACTCCATCAATATAAATGAGACTTGAGAAATCGAACTGTTTAGTCATCGGAGATGAATAAGCCTCTGAAGAAGCTGGCCACTCGCGCTAGCGAAACGTCAGGAAGAAATTCCAAAGAACGACGGCGTTCAAGCCCGAAGAGGAGTAGTTATACTATGTAATTCAGTACGTCGACTGAATATTCAAGATTACTCTTTAAATCTATTCCAAGTTCTAAACGAAGCCTTGAAGTTCGCCGATACAATTCTGCATTCGGTAAAAGTCAATAAATCTCGTTATCTTGCCGACCAGACCTGAATAAAAGTAAAATGCCAGTTCAGCAATTGAAGCTCCTTCGTCTCCAACAAATATATCTGGGTCGTCCGATAGAGATGCAAGACATTCTCTGGATGCGAAGAGCGAGAAAACTATCCGGAAACAAGTTGAGTCATGGGTTTCAAATCTATCTACACGAAATATCACTCAACTTTAATCTTTTCAGTCGGTTTGGGCATATGCCAACTTCGTGGAGAGCTTGTATTGTTCGATAAAATGGTTTGATACGGGTTTTAAAAGTGCTGAGACAACTTCCTACGGTTCTGAAATATATTTTCAGGGTGGAGGACTGTGATGAAATGATATTTGTTATTACATATAAATGATAAAATGGTTTGATACGGGTTTTAAAAGTGCTGAGACAACTTCATACGGTTCTGAAATATATTTTCAGGGTGGAGGACTGTGATGAAATGATATTTGTTATTACATATAAATGAATAGAGTGATTCTGGCATGAGAGAATTGAGAGCTTTTTATATGGCTACATTTGCGTTTTTGCTTTAAAATCACCTACCTAACGGCAGTTTTTTCACTGTTTCATCTCCACGAGCTTCATTTCCAATGTTTCTTGACTTGACTTCAGAATTCGAATTTTCTCACTTCACTTTTTCAAGAGCTGTTAGAGGTATTGTATTACGTCAAGGGATTTTATATAAAATTTTCTAATTTTTTTGTATCCAACGTTTCGTACGCTCTGGGCCACCCTCAACCTCATTTTTTTCAATACGGACCTCCATATTTTATGACACTTTTCGAAATAACTTTTAATTCTACATTCAACGTATCATACAATGTCATTCAAAGTTGATTTTCAGGTGATTTTGACCCTTATTCAAATTTGTATTACATTTAGGTACCTTTAGTTTAATTAACAACATGCAATACATTTCGATAAGAAGATCAACTTACTCATCTTCAACTGAATGGAACGTAACAGAATCAAAGCAAGAAACAAGTAATAATTATTTACAAATTTCAAGAGGTGAAAAACCTAATTCATAATAATTAAACGAAACTATCATTTAATGAATGAAAAATCAAATGATTATTCGAAAGTAAATGATGAACATTAATGAAGTAAGTGTTCGAAAGGTCCACCATTTTGTAAAATGCACTTTGCGGTTCTGGAACCCATACTTCTTATACATTTGCTTATTTCGTCTCCTTGAATACCTTCCAATACATTCTCAATCCTCTCGCGAAGAATCTCTATTGTCGGGTTCGAAGTATCATAAATTTTATTTTTGAGATATCCCCACAAATAAAAATCGAGTGGATTCAAATCCGGAGATCTGGCAGGCCATGCTACTGGACCTCTTGTTCCAATCCATGAATCGGGAAAAGTTCGATTTAGATAGTCTGTGACTATTCTTGAGTTGTCTGGACAACACCCGTCTTGTTGGAACCATGGACTATTACGTCGATACCGTATAGGAGGACTGTGATGAAATGATATTTGTTATATATAAATGAATAGAGTAATTCTGGCATGAGAGAATTGAGAGCTTTTTATATGGCTACATTTGCGTTTTTGCTTTGAAATCACCTACCTAACGGCAGTTTTTTCACTGTTTCATCTCCACGAGCTTCATTTCCAATGTTTCTTGACTTGACTTCAGAATTCGAATTTTCTCACTTCACTTTTTCGAGAGCTGTTAGAGGTATTGTATTACGTCAAGGGATTTTATATAAAATTTTCTAATTTTTTTGAACGATAGTATCTTGAATTACTGTCACTCTGCATTGAATTGAATTGGCTTTTTCACAATGCATGAAGTATTTCTTTGTTGGTGATTTTTATATATATGATATATCCAGTGTACAAACTTCCATTCTGAATGCAATAGCCTCAGTCAGCAAACTAGAGAAAAGTGAAATTCACCCAATTACCGGAGCAGTCCTTTTCGGACATTTTTCTATTTACCAAGTATTTGATCAATTTTCCACTTCAATAATCATGTTCGAGTTCTAAACTTTTGTTCTCTCCTCACAGAGAAAGTCATTTTATGATGCAATGAAAACATTTCATAACTACATAGTAATGAACCCAAGGAACAAATTGAGTTTTGCCACAGCCCTCAGGGTATCTCGTAGTCCACACTTATAGCAGTTTCATTGAAAACACCCTTCAAGACACATAGAGAAACATTGTAGAACCAATTCATTCAAGTTCTTTCAAACAGACCACACCTAGAAAAAACTACCAAGTATCAATATCCGCTATTTCAGATGGAGTGAGGGTAATCTTATTGTTTTTGAATGGATGAATACTATGCTGAATAGATGAATAATAAGCTAAATAGTATTGAAATGTGTTTTGATAAAACGAATTTACTGTAGCATGTTCTTTTATTGGTCATGAGTCGTTAATACGCGCCTCACTCAATGATAATGAAACTTGAATCAACACTCAATAAGTTTTTTTTAATTTGGTTCAATTTGTACCTGCTATACAAAACGCATTCGGGTACCGTAAAATAGCTGTAATCAGGTTTTCTTGCTCTCATTTTCGAATTTGAAATGTATGCATTGGCTTATCACATTCCAATGGAAAACAACATGGCTATACATCACAACAAAAATAGCTATCTGTCCAAGATGTCGAGACAAAACAGTTTCCTCCTACATATCCTTTCCTTTTCTGTATGTATGAAAGAAAGTCGTGTTAGTTACACTATTCAAGAACGGCTGAACCGATTTGGCTGAATATTTCCCTCATATATAAAATGTCCTCTAAGAGCAATGCAATTATCGAAAACTTACAGCGGTAATTGCATTGTATCAAGTCACCAAAACAACACATTTGAAACCGTATCGCTAGACGTCAGTAAACAACACAAATAAATGTCAGATAGACTTCAAAAATAGAAAAACATTTCGCGTTCAGGTGAGTGCTCCATACAATCTATAGAGGAAAGTATAAATGAACAAAAAATAACATTTCCTTGAGATTTTCTTTATTCGTGAAATATTCCAATGAATTACATTCGTGCATAAAAATGACCAGATAATTCTGCATTCAAGCGTGATATCTTATACAAATTGCATTCGGTTATTTTAATATTTTGTAAAAGAGCAAAAATAAACTTGCAATTTCTAGATATCACGCTTTCTTGCAAAATTATCGGTAATTTTTATGCACTCGTGCAATTTTAACCGAAAATTGCTGATGAGGTAGCTTAGAACCAGAAGACGGACATACATTGTACCACGTTTTACCATGTTTTCGGAAAGAGTCCACTTCTAGGGGGGTGAAAAACGGACAGTACAGTGCCTTGCATTTCGCATAAAAATTATTTCACAGAAATTGAGAAATGGAGAACGTGTTTCGTATTTAATTAAAATTATTCGCCTAAGGGGGTAAAAAGAGATAGAAAGTAATTTTAGGGTTTAATCAAACACAGTCTAAACCACTGATAGCAGAGTGAAGGGTGTGTTCTTTCTAGGACGGAGGCATCCAAAAAGGAAGGGTTTTCCGAAATTTCGCCCCCAAGGGGCAAAGTTTGTATGGGACAAGGTAATTCAATCTACTCCAGATTTTGAAGAATAATTCTTCAACAGAATTGATGAAAGACGTGTTTCGTATTTTATTCAAATTCACTCTGTAACGGGGTAAAAAAGGGGTTTAAAGCATTTTCGACTTATTTCAAACGCTCTCTCGACTGCGCCAAGAAGGCAGAACAGTGATGAGCCTGATAAAACTCAGTGCTATGAATTGAACAATATAATTGCATCATGAAAATATTTAACGCCAGTACCATATAAAAACTATTCTCTTCTATTTAAATCATATTCATTCTTCAACTACAACATTTTGAAGGTTATTGCCGTTTTCGAAACAGCTGATATAAAGCAACATGTATATGTACCAGCATTACAAATACGTGGAAAATATAATTGATAATGGTAATAAAAAAAATCTACACGGAACACAGTAATTACAATAATTAGCTGCGGCGTTCTCAGTTGTGGAAAATGGCATAGAACCACGGCAAAAGACTTGGTCACGAAACGATAAACTGAGGTTTGCTTCGTGTGGTTGGCGTCTAGATCAACACGTTTGTTAATTTTGGGGTGGAATTTTTCCCCTCGTTCAATTCCTTTCATGTTATTCATCTGTATGTACCTGCTTTCTGAAAGTTTTTCGTTGCTTTAAGGGTGATCGCATTTTTTTTCACAGGAATTCTGTCCTTCCAGTGTAGTTTTGTTATGATTGTTATGTTATAATTATATGATTTCATGAAACTACAACTAATCATGAATGTTACTCATTCATAACTATCAGCATTTAAGTGTTTCTAGTTCCATAATTAGATTTTTAGCGTTTTTCAAGGTTAGGCTCCCGTAGAGTATGGTCTCTAGTTTTATCATTGCTCTGTGATATTACATTTAGTGCTGCCATCGAATCAAAAAAAATCTAAAGCACCTCAATGGTATATTTCTGGCCTACTAAGTTTTTTCAAAGATTCGTATCTGGCTGCAAAGAAACTTCTATAGGAAAGGAAGGGCCTAAATGAATTCAGTAACTAGCAACCCTCTATACGACCTCCATTAAAATCAGATTAATAACAATAGCATTCTTATTGTTATAAGGGAATAGTGGCGAGTTAATTATCAGGAGAAGAGTGGAACACCAGCAGCAGTTTTAGAAGTTATCGACTTTATTCAAGAAAAACGTGATAAAGGCAATTATGTGGTAGCTATTTTCGTGGACATCAAAAAGGCCTTCGATACGGTTGACCACTCAATACTTATCAAGAACTTAGAATCTATTGGTATTAAAGGTATTGTGAATGACCTTTTGAGAAAAGAACTGGACCTGCACTAATAACGTGGAAACTGATAGATTGAATATTAACAAAGGAGTTCCCCAGTGGTCGGTTTTAGGTCCCATTTTATACTTATTTTATATACAAAATCTGTCCCAAATCAATTTATCTTGTCATTATACCATATACGCGGATGATACAGTGCTTTTATTCGCAAATAAAAACCCTTCGATTCTAGAAAAAACGATAAACGAGGACTTAATAAAATTTGAAAAAAGGCTTTATTCCAATCTCCTTTCTGTTAATTCCAAGAAAACTGAATATATGATCTTCCAACAAAAAAATAAACAAAATATCAACTTGATTATAAAAATAAAAGATGAGCAATTGAAACGAACATCTTTGAAGAAATATCTTGGCATTTGGATTGATGATAAATTGAAGTGGATATACATTTCGAAAATCTAATTTAAAAATATCTTCCATCACTGGTACCCTAAGAAGATGTCCCAAATTGAATCCCGAAATAGCAAATATATTTTTATATTCACATATTCTCAGTAGAATCAAATATTTAATAAATATATGGGGATCTTGTTCTAAAAATAGTTTTGATAAAATTTCTGCTCTAAACAGAAAAGCTCTGAAAGTACTGACTGTATCGTCTACCATTTGACACTACAACACATCAATTACAAACACATTTTCTTTGGATGAGCATTATGAAATGGATACTCTGAAAGTATCATATCTTATTATTAATAAGATGATGAAATCTAATTTTATATTAATCAGAAATTCAGAAATTCATAATCACCTTACAAGACAACATAACTTGTTCCACCTTGATTCCGCAAACTCTGTAATTGGACGAAAAAAGTTCACTCATGGAGCACTTTCAAAATTCAATGAAATACCCGAAGATACAAAAGATTTTAGAAATATCAATCAATTTAAAATCAAAATAAAAAAATATTTTCTCCAAATGAGAAAATAAAATTCGATGGATGGTCGGTAAACATTTGTAATTCGAAATTTTGAAATGATCGGCAATCAAACACAGGATCAACGGCACCTACCTGGATTTCCAAGTCCCGTACGTATGGCAGATTTTACTTGTGTGTCGATCTTCAAATTTCTTGAAGAGTGGACTGTATAATAGGTTCGTAGTTGCACAGTGGAGATTTTCACTAGACGAGCGCTTGTTTTTGTGAGAGAAAATAAACCTTATTATGCACAGCACAGTCAGTACCGAAACCGATTGAGATTTTTGCTCAGTAGGCGCGTATACCGGGTGTTTGATTGATAATTAAATGATACACGCGTACAAAGACTGAAATCAAAACAATATCGAATTAAATAATAGGATGATCATTATCATGATAAATTGTTGATATTGGGTTGTTTATATGAAATATTAAGATGAGAAAAAAAATTACTGATTAAATCTAGAATTATTGAATCTATATTTAAGGCGGGGCTTTAACAATGGATTCTTTCTTTGTTTCAATATTTAGTTTTATTTTTGTTGTTTCTTTGTAATTCTGCAAAAAATTTATTCAATGAAATATGTAATCAATATAAAGTTCATGATCAGTCTCATACCAGTTTGAAACTGTTTGACTGTTCATGATATTCCTTATAGAAACTTAGTAAAAATTTAAACATACCCTATTATTATTTCATAATTGTTATTGGAAAAAAATGGAACATTATAACCTAAAAATAATATTTAAGAAAAGGGTATATATACATTTTGTACTTATGTAGGATTGAATGAATTACGAATAAATAAATAAAAATATACTATATGAAAACTGGAAATATTCATAATATTGAACATTAATGAATCTTATGCATTATTTTGATAATAATTGAGACCTTGAATAAATATAACATGTTAAGCTAAGTTGGGAAAAATGTTGCAATGGAACTCACCCTTATGGGCTGTCCTTGGTGTGTTTGATGAGAGGAACAAACTTCTATCATTTTGAGAGCCATCCACGCGATTTGTTGAGCATGCGTGTTGGTTTCTTTGTGCAAACCGCCCGCTACACAGTAAGCGTCCCCTATTGTTTCCACCTGAAAATAATAAAAATACAAGTTTATATTTCACTTCAATTGGAGCTTGGTTACGGCTTTCAGAACAACTAGTACTTGTCCCATTCAAGATCGATGATAACTTTCATATCTCACAGATTTTCTTCGCTATATTTTGTGCCACTGTCTTGAGATAGGTGTCGCACTTGACAACGAAATTTTAAAATTCTTCAAAAAAAATCATGCATTGAGCATAATTCCCAATAATTGAAATATATATACACTCATCAAATAGATGCTAGAGAAAACTCGAAGTAACAGTGTCGAACAAACTATAATAATAAATACAATTATAATAATTTACGAAAAAGAATTCAATATTTTATGTCCAACTCATTTTTCATAGTTTTACTTTCGTTAATGATAATCATACCTATTCTTCTAGAGGATGTGGAAACATCTACATAAGAAGAGGTTGGACAGATTTTTTACAAAATAGTAATTTCCACATATGTCTTAAAATTTATAACAATCTTAAAAGAAAAACGAACCATGGTAAAAAAAAATTAAAAAAAAATATACTTCTCGCGTAGTTTTCTGGGTTTGTAATAGGGATGCACCGGGTACCCGGTCAATACTCGGTTTTGACGATACCCGGCCAAAAAATGAAGAAACCGGTTCACCCGGTTTTACCGGGTACTCGGTAACCGGTCGCCTAGTCCGGATACCCTGATAATAAATAATAGTATTTGCTCAAGTTTTATTTTTTATTTATACGTTTAAATCCAAACACAACATTAACGTCATTAACCCTTAAATATACCTATTACAAAAATTAACATTGATTATAGAAAATTTATAAACTCAACATGTTATAAAATATTAAAAATTAAAATAATTCTCTATACTGATAGGATTCATGAATGAAAATATCAATTGAACTCGCATTACACCTAACTAATATTCATAATTAAGCAGAGGGGCGTTGTGATGCAAAAAATCAGTTTTTCCCCATTTTCTGATGAAAGACTTTCAAGAGGAAACAGAAGCGCATGCAGTTGCAGATCAGTATGATTCTGTTTCTGATAAAGTTAGGTTATGTGCATCCGCTCGCAAGCCAATTTACAGCTGTGTCTACCCGGTACTCGGTGAATACCGGGTACTCGGTACTCATTACTCGGCCTAGCCGTACTCGGTACCCGCTTCGTGAATTTCAGATAAAACTCGGTACCCGGTATTGTAAAAATCACTACTCGGTGCATCCCTAGTTTGTAACCTACCACAATCTGAAAAAATAAGAAATAATATTGGAATCCATGTAAGTGTAGAAGGGCAGATTTTCAATATACCCCAAAAAGTTGCTGCGTCTATTTTCATAAGTCAGTAATGATGATGAAATGGGGTTATTTTTCCCGTTATTGTAATGAATCATGTTTAAATGAAAGTAGTTTGATATTCTAGTATTTTGGCCATGTGAAGTATAATTTTTTGTCAATTTCATATTACGTTTATGAAGATTTTTTGTTAATTTATATATATATATATATATATATATATATATATATATATATACAGGGTGTATCTAAATAACACCAAAAAAAATTAAAGGGGTGATTCTGTGATGAAAATTAATGTGAGTGTTTGGTATAAAATTTTTTGAAAAAACCCTCCCCGGAGAAGTTACACCCCTTCGAAAATTAAAAAAAAAATTGGTTTTTCTTTTTCATTTTCCCTGTATATCAAGCTGAAGACACGAAACTTGGTAAACATTATCTGTCAATAAGAGTACACTTTTTGAAATTTTTTCAACCCTGAAGTATGCTTAGAAGGGGTTGATTATTTCAACCCCTAAGATATTTTTTCTTACAACTTTTTTTTAGATGAAAATTTTTTTTTTTAAAAAGTATGACTGAAAAGCTCAATTCATTGACTAACTTTTTTAACTCTACAAGTTTTTTCTAAAACTTGAGCATTCACGAGAAAAAAATTAATAAGCTCATGTAAAATAGCATTTTATTGAACAACAGCCAACGCAATTCTATGAGGAAAAGGGTAGATGCTTGTATTGAAGCTGAAGGCGGTCATTTTCAACATTTATTATAATTGTATTGTCGATATTCGACAGGTTTTTGTTCACTTTTGTTTTTAGTTATAGAAGTCTCATAATCATAATCATAATTTGGTTGGCTGTTGTTCAATAAAATGCTATTTTACATGAGCTTATTTATTTTTTTTTCGTGAATGCTAAAGTTTTAGAAAAAACTTGTAGAGTTGAAAAAGTTAGTCAATGAATTGAGCTTTTCAGTCATACTTTTTTAAAGAAACAATTTTCATCTAAAAACAAGTTGTAAGAAAAAATATCTTAGGGGTTGAAATAATCAACCCCTTCTAAGCATACTTCAGGGTTGAAAAAATTTCAAAAAGTGTACTCTTATTGACAGACAATGTTTACCCAGTTTCGTGTCTTTAGCTTGATATACAGGGAAAATGAAAAAGAAAAACCAATTTTTTTTTAATTTTTGAAGGGGTGTAACTTTTCCGGGGAGGGTTTTTTAAAAAAAATTTATACCAAACACTCACATTAATTTTCATCACAGAATCACCTCTTTAATTTTTTCGGTGTTATTTAGATACACCCTGTATATATATATATATATATATATATATATATATATATATATATATATATATATATATGTGTTCGGATAGGTTTCCGTGGTCAGTTGTGTGTTGTTGTTGAGTTCGGGTTGAACCGCGTCTGGAGTTTTGTTCTCGACGTTTCGGCTCCGATTTTGGAGCCATTTTCAAGAGGTGAATGTGACTTCACGCTGAGGTCTCAATCTGCCTACTCCTCAGGTGTTGTCACAGGGGGCAAGGGTTTGTGACTTGACGCCGGGGCCTCAATCTGCCTACTCCCCAGGTCTCGTCACGAGTTCTTTCTAAGGTCTCAATCTGCCTACTCCTTAGATCGAACAGTTCGATCTAAGGAGTAGGCAGATTGAGACCTTAGAAAGAACTCGTGACGAGACCTGGGGAGTAGGCAGATTGAGGCCCCGGCGTCAAGTCACAAACCCTTGCCCCCTGTGACAACACCTGAGGAGTAGGCAGATTGAGACCTCAGCGTGAAGTCACATTCACCTCTTGAAAATGGCTCCAAAATCGGAGCCGAAACGTCGAGAACAAAACTCCAGACGCGGTTCAACCCGAACTCAACAACAACATATATATATATATATATATATATATATATATATATATATATATATATATATATATATATATATATATGCACTTGTATAGATTCCAATATTAATTCTCATTTTTCAGATTTCACGCTATCAATTACCCATCTCAGCAATGGTAATAGAAACCGACCTTGTAAACGTCTATCTGACCGCAGAATACATCGAATTGGTTATACAAATTCTGCAGCATGTTTATCACCATCATCGGGGTGGCTGTGGAACAGATCGATGTGAATCCGACGATGTCGCTGAAGAGCATCGTTACGTCGACGTGGGTCTTGGCTTCAATTGTTTCACCTGAAAAAAAGAATACTCTTTCTGTATGATGACATGAACAGATATATCTCAAATATTCACAGAATTTTCATGGCCTACATAAATACCTTCGAAATATTTATGGAATATTCTATAATGAATAATTTTTTTGAATGTTGAGGAGGTTAAAATGTTTTGGAATCCATTTTTTCGATTTTCCCCCCCAAGAAATAAAAAAGCTTTGAGTTCTCTCATAATATTTGTTCTTTGTGCAAATTGGTAGTTTATTATATAATATAATCGATAGGTAAATGCAATATTGAAAACATGCAAAATTGGGTGACTATTTCGTCAGATAAGTATCCCATTTTTATGAATTTGGAGATTTAAATAACGAGTTTATTGAAAAAATGCCTTTACATTCCGTTGGCGATGTTTCAGAAGCAAGTCTGCCTCCTTTTTCAAGCCTTCTGAAAAAAATTCCCAATGGAATTGCAATTTTGGTACGTAGTGCCAAAAAGTGACACTGTTATAACTTATTCATTCATAGGTATACCTAGTGTTGATTTTGACACAAACTACTTCGAATTGAATCTCCCCAGTTCAACTTCTCTTCTCAGAAGAGGCATCCAACACTGACCCATATTCAATAAACAGGTAGCAACAATTTCCGTTTAACAAAATGCAAGTAGCCTCTTTGAGTTTTTTTTTTGTTCCATTATGTTCTGTCACAAATGAGATGATTTTATCCTGAATTCTGTTCTATTTGAATAAAGAAATTCAAAAAATTGTGTTTATAGTATTCCATATGTATTTATATTGGTGAAACACAAAGGCCATTAGGAATAAGGACAGCTGAACATAGAAACAGCTTGAGAAGACGAGAAATAGATAACTTGAAATGAGCTGAAAGCGTATCAACAACAGGTATTATAAAAACTAGAAGCTTTTTCTTTATTATTTCTTGGAAAGAAAAAACCCCAAAAATGAATACCAAAATGAAATGAATTTTCATATGGAATTCTCGATAGAATATGCATAGAATATTTCATTCATGAAAATTCTCCGTGTTTATTCATGAAATTTTTTCTATTGAATATCCCATATCGTGTATTTTTAGAATATTCTCTACGGCCTATATTCAGCTTATTCTATACGCTATATTTTTAGGATATTATTTGCGGCATATTTTCAGAATGATCTCCACTGCATATTCATAAAATATCCTCTGTGGTATATTACTGGAGATTATTATATTATATTACCCCCAACTTCATCTTTGTTGCAACGATATTCAACAACAGCAAGGCGAATGATCTACTTATAATACTGTGATGATTATCGCTACTTTCAAAACGTACCAATCCTAATTTTGATTTTCATTCGAGAATGATAAAATTAAATCATCCTATATTTTTCGAACATGGGGTGCTTGATTCTCGAACAAATAATATATTGTCCCGCCCTGTATACTCTTTTACCAGAAGCCAATCTAAATGCGTGTAAGTCGGTCATCGATTATGTACCAACTTCTGCCGGTACTTGAATTTCGGTTGTACAACTTATGAAAAAATTCCCCAGTAGCAGTAAACATGATTCATGTTATTGAATACCAAACGCCATCGACTTCTTTCGAAGTCCTTCAGGAAGTAGGCTTGTTAATAACTCCTTACGCCATACCTCAGGAGCATCATGGTTATTTCATGAAACGTAGCAGAGTCATTCCCAAATACGACAAAGAGAAATCCTCGAAGAAAAATTTCTGACCCGTTGAGGAATCGAACCCACGACCCTTGTATCGTTAGTCGGATGCGGAACCATTGCTCCAACCCCCTCTCCAAAATATTCCATTTGTTGCTCACTTTATGGACCTCACCGTATTTTCATTGCCGAGAGCACGCTGGACTTTTTCACCCTTCCGTATCTTATGTGAGCATAATGATCCTTAAAGCGGTCTTATACAGTTTGTCGATTCTGACCAATGTATATTTTGTGTGATTTCACTTATCCCCGACTTCTCTGTGTGAATTAGTCCAGCGTAATATTCTCTACTACCAATGGCCCCGTTACTCAAAAGGCAAGTGGGGGCGGGCGCCCCTGCCTGGATTTTAGATTTTTCAGTCCATATGCCGCGTAATGCTCGATATCGACCTAATTTTGATGTTTTGGTAATACTTCGGTCGCTGTCAGCACCTTTTTTGTGATTTTTTTTGTGGAAATTACCTAACTCGGTCTCGTCTACAAAAAATCCAAATTAAGTTATCGCCGGTCTCGTATATTTTCGAAGATACAGGTCCATTTTTTACACATCAGATTTCTCTTGTTTAAACACACAAAATTCTTCTGATCAAACCCCACTCGCTCTCTTATTCACTCGTTTTCAACATTTTTAAGCAGAAAAAACCATTATTTTCTTCGAAAAATCCAACTTCCTCCAAAAGTCAACATTATTACATTTCGTTCCCAACAATAACAATGAGAGCGGCAACACTGCAAACACATCACTTTCGACTGTCATTGCACTATGACATCACAACAAATGGTGCTCATAGCGACCGAAGTATTGGCGATTTTTCTTTGAGCACACTCGTAAGTATTGTCCAGAAGGACTTCCATTTCAATTTAATGCATTACTTTGTAGGAGAACTAGTTGCAGGGAACATTTTAGACAACTGAAAATTTTAACAGTTCCATGCATATATATACTAGAGGTACTAGTCTACATTAGAGAAGATCTTAAAAATTTAGCAAAACTAAGCAAAAATTATTGCACTAGGAATGCCTCGGTGCTGGAAGTACTAAGACACAAAAAGGCTAAAACTGAACAGTGTCCAAAGCTCATGGGAATAAAACTCTTCAACCATCTTCCCCAATACATTAAAGACCTCTCTATTGACCAATTTAAGAGAACAGTGAAGGAACTTCTTTTGGAACAGACTTTCTACAGTGTAGATGAATTTCTAAACTTTGTATTTTAAAACAGACAAAATTGTATATATACTCAAACTGTTTAATCTTTGTACCTTAGTGTTATTAAAAAAAAAAAAAAAAAAAAAAAAGAAAAATTGTATTTGCCAGATGCTTTAATGTTAGATTTCACAGTTATACTATACTTGAGTAATTTGTATTCTACTTTTATTTTATTTTATATTATACTTCTGTGATTACTTATATACTTACCTACTTTGACATTATCATACTCACTTTGACTTATTCCATATCATGTAAATGATCGAAGGAACAAATAAACTATTATTATTTGATTTAAAAAAATGTGCCCCCTAAGATTTTTGTAACGGCGCCCATGCCTACTACGGCTTTTAGGAATTTCCTTCTGAATACCACACAGTGGGCGATTAAACACCAAAATCGACCGTATTTCACTGCGAATGAAATTGAATTGAATGTAAGTCTCCTTACCCAGCCAGAGCCTCTTCGCGATGTCAGGCGGAAATATTAAATGTAATAAACTGACGTTCTTCTCCCTTTCCTTGTCGACGGCCCTGTTTCCCTCCTCGATGGAGCTCTTCAATTTATCCATTCTCCTCCGCAAGCCGTCCTGAAATCGTGAATGGGTCTTAATGACGATAATAACTCAGAAAAAAACCCGCTAATCCCTGTATGGAGTCGCTGTTCGAGAAATACAGGATGTTCGAGTAGTTTTACAGTACGGAATGGGACTATTCTGGGATTAATTCTTCGAATCGATATGAAAAAAAGGTTTTATCGAATATAATAATGATAATGAAATTTAGTCATGAATAAATATAAGAAACATATCTTGTGATTATATACATCTGCATGAATAAATCATCAAAAACCTTAAAAAATAATACTTGTTGTAAGGATAGGTTATTTTACAAAATACTAAAATATTATTATTTAACGAACATGAAAATCATTAAAGATCTTTTTATAATTAATCATCGATTTATTAGATTTCAGATAAACATCGATCAGTGGTAAGTAACCATTCTTTCACGAGAAGAAGGATTTGATGTTTCAATGCAAGTGTGCAATACATCATATACTCTTGGTATTATATATATATATATATATATATATATATATATATATATATATATATATATATATATATTTCATTTCAGATTGGTGTATAAAACCAACTAATTCAGGTAATTCATGACTTATCGATCTCATCACCCATATAACACCAAAATTAACTTCCTATTAGGTATGAAAAACAGAATAAATGAGATAGTCCACCCTTCTCTGATTGAAAAAAAAACATGCTAAGGCTATATGATATTCTACTTGAAAATTCTTTTCCATCCAAATCATTAAAAAAATTACTTTAATGATACTTCCACCTAAATGGTTGAACATAATAATCTTTCACTGACAATTTCCAACAATAACATTACCTTTAGATCGATTCCCTACATAAGTCAGTTATCCTCCAAAATTTTGAATGTTTTCAAACAAGAATCAGATGTTAAAATTGCACAACGAAATGTTATCACCATAAATAATATATATTCCAAATTAAAAGATGAACAATCCCCATTAATGAAATCGAATGTAGTCTATAGTATACCTTGCAATTTTTGCCACAAAAAATACATCGGTCAAACAAGTCAAACTTTGAAATCTAGATTAACTGGGCATAAGAGTGACTGTAGACTACACAAAACATCTTGTGCTCTCACTGAACATGTTATTGATAATGATCATAATATCAACTTTGAAGAAACTAAGATTTTACACACGGAAGAAAACTTAACAAAAAATTATATGTAGAAATGATTAATAATAATAATAATAATCGTTTATTTTCTATCGGATAATTTACAAAAATTATAGGAATAGTCAATTTGGTGGTAGGAGTCAAGAGAAGAACTCTCTTACACTATAAAAGCATTTCTTACATAAAAAAATTCTTAACCTACTTTTGAACACAGAAATAGTAATACTACTTTTAATCATATCAGGAAGATGATTAAACATTTTCAGTCCAAGATTGTTTGGAGAGGCGGATGATATTTTGAATTTGGCGTAAGAGATATGGTACAAATCTCTGTTTCTTGTATTGACATTATGAATATTACTATTCCGTAAGAAAAATTGTTTGTTCTGGAATACATATACACACATTTCAAATATAAAGACGCACGGCAGTGGCAAAAGTTTATATTTGACAAAAAATTCTCTGCATGAGACCTTCCTGGATATCCTAGCTATGCATCGTACAATACGTTTCTGTGCAACGAATACGTTTTTGGTCATTATAGAGTCGCCCCAGAGACATACGCCATACCTCAGTCTTGAATCCACCTGAGCATGATACAAATTTAACAACTGATTTGTTTCCAACACAAAACGTAAATTCACAAACAGATACGTTAAAGAATTCAATTTCGAAACTAATTGTTTACAGTGCGCTTTCCAGTCCAAAAACTCATCGAAATGAATGCCCAGAAATTTTATATGGTCGAGACTGCTCTGTAAAATATGATTGTTAAAATCAAACTTCAGTCGTGGAATTATATTCTGGCGATGGTGAAATTGAACAATTTGGGTCTTATGGACATTGAAGAATAGGTCATTATTATTGAAATAATCGGATGCAAGTGCAATTGAATTGCTACATTTTTCGACCATAGTAACTTGATCAGGAGCAGACACAACCAACGAAAAGTCATCTGCATACGCAGTAAAGTGAGTTTCTTCGAGAGCCGTTTCAATTCCATTAACATATAGTAAAAATAAAATTGGCCCCAATATAGACCCTTGCGGGACACCTATATTGGTAGAAACTGACTCGGAGTTGATTTTAGTTAATTCATTATTATGGCAGTATTGCAAAGAGACGTATTGTTCACGATCTTTCAAAAAAGAAGAAATCCAATTCAAGGAGACCCCTCTAACACCATAGTTTTCCAGAGATGACAAGAGTTTAGTATGATTGACACAGTCGAATGCCCTGCTTAAATCACAAAATATTACAGAAGGGCACTCGCCTGCCTCAATAGAGTCAATGATTGAATTAAACAATGATACTAACGCCGTATTGGTTGATTTATTTTTTCGGAATCCATGTTGGTTTTTACTTATGATGTTGTTTCTGTCGATGAAATTTATGAGTCTATCTAAAAATGCATATTCAAATACCTTGGAAAATGAGTATGGGACAGTTACTGGCCTGTAATTTTTCATCATCTTTGGATTGTCTTTTTTGTGTATCGGAACGACTTTACCTTTTTTAATGATCTTAGGAAAATTACCTTCAGAGAATGAGAGGTTGATTAGAAACGTTATGGGATATATTATTGTATGAAGCATTTTCTTTAGTAAAAATAATGGTACTTCGTCTGGGTCAGAGGACTTCTTGTTTTTCAATCTGTTAAATAATATGGTATGTAATTCTTGTTCGGTATAAGGTTGGAGGAATAGTGTATGTAAGTTAATGTTATTATTAAAGAATGTTTTCGTTGTATTACCGAGGTCTATTTTATGTACGATTTCACATGGTTCTTTTAGAAAAAAACTATTAAGCTCAGTTGCAATGGTTCGAGGATCTTCAATTGGTATTCCATCTTTTTCAATAACAATATTTTTTTGTTCGCACTTCCTATTGGTCAGTTCAGAAACTACACTCCATGACGCTTTCGACTTATTGTCGGATTTAGCAATTTTGTTTTGATAGTATTCTTTTTTAGTTTTATTTGTTAAAGAAATGTGATCTTTTTTTGCCTTTTTGTACACATCAGTTAGCGATGGGTACATATTTTTGAGTCGCGCCAGTTCTTTAAGAGAAGAGCTTGATGTAATAACCGAGTCGGTGACCCATTTTTTTCTGTCTACGTTGTTATAATATTTTCGTTTGGGAAAGTTCGTTTTAAAGTGAAACATGAATACATCATAGAAAGTCTGAAACGCTTCTTCACATTGTTGGATTTCGCTTAAACAAGACCAATTTTCATTCATTAGAGCTCTTTCAAAATTTTCCAAATTAGGTTGACTAAAACTTCGTCTATACCGACTATGGATATTATGAGGTTCAAGGCCTTTAAGGGACTTGTCAAGTTCAAGTAATATACTTCTGTGGTCGGAAAATGTGTTGTCTTCAACATAACATATGCCATTATTACTGAAGTTCAAGAAAATTTGATCAATTATCGTGCATGTATCTCTCGTGACTCTAGTAGGCCATTCCACAATCGGTGTACAGTTAAAATTCGACAATACATTACATAAATCATTAAAATAATCGTTTTTAAAAACATCAAAGTTAAAATCCCCACAAATAATAAATTTGATATTGGGTTTATATAAATAATTCATAACAGTTGTAAAATAATCTAAGAACAATTCGGCATCCCCACATGGAGATCGATAAAAATTCAGTATAATGTTCAGAGAACCATTAATCTTGAAACTCACGGCACATATTTCGAAATGTTGCTGAATGCAAAATTTTCTCACGTTAACCTGATTCACCATGATACCTTTTTTAACCCATATCGCTACTCCGCCGCACGACATATTCGTTCTGCAGAAGTAGCTCACTAGATCGTATCCATCAATAATCACATTTTTCGTGAGTCTTCTTCTAGACCAACTTCCACTAGACACAAAAAATTCATGTTGTCATATCCACATAAGTCTGTTTGGATGCAGTTGACTTTTCCCCCATTAAGGGTGTTTACATTAACAAGAAGCAAATTAGGATCGATAACTGTTATTTTGGAACATTGGTCTTGTTGCGCAACTGTAAAAAACGATTTACACATGCACCTGTTGGCCATATACTAGGGGTCATCGCTGATTTGAAATTTTTTCCATAAATTGAGACTTTAAAAGATGAATAAATATCCGGATATTTCGAAGTCAATTGCTCACACCTTGCCTCAGGAAAATGTTTTTGTATTCTTTCTCTGAAGTCGTCACATTTAGTTTCCGGATCTATTCTATAAACATGCAGGGATGTGAAATTTGGCACTCCTTTAATGGAATCAGAGTCATTATTACCTACGATAACATTCCGTCTGCGTTTTCTTCTCTCAAATGTGTGCCAGTCATTTTCGTTAGACATCGCCGATGAATTATTGTCATTAGTTAAGTTTATGTAGGTGTCCATTTTATTTCTCATTGAAATTGAGAAGAAAACTATTATTATTAAATACGAAAACTGACATAGAACAATTGAGTAAAATATATTCTTATCTCTTATCTCTGTAACATTTCCAAAACCTCCATGTATAAATTCCAATCAAGAAATCATGCTCTCTTAGAAATTCTGTCAGTCAGTGTCCGTCAGCATTCAGTAAGGGATGTGTTCTATTTTATATATTATGTTGAGTTTATCTATTTAACTAGTTTTACCAGTAAGTTTATACCATTTTTATTTATACATTAGTTATTTGACCATTAATTGTACATTTCAGCCATGATAAAGATAATAAAAATTATCGAAAGCTTGGTAAAGAAAAGAAGAGTTTTTCTCCAGTTGAACGACTGAACACCCGATAAAACTCACCTTCGTATATATATATATATATATATATATATATATATATATATATATATATATATATATATATATATATATATATATATGTATGAAATTCCTGGTAGCCATTTTTTATTCGATTTACTTTATTATTTTTATTTCTTGTGTCATATAAATGATTGTTGAATTTTTTTCTTGAAAGTATGGACTAAAATTCTATACATATACAATTGTACTGTATCACTTTTTTTACTTTTACTGTATAAAATATTAGAAGGACATAGTTAATTTTGCTGATATATAATAAAAAACATTCTTAGAATCACTTCCAGATTATCAAAAAAATTCAATTGAGACCGTACCAGAGCGAAATATAACATTTCAACGTGTTTCACTGATAAATAAATAAATAAAGTCAACAGATTTCATGATATTATTAGTAGTAGAAACTCAGGTATTTTCACGGAGAGAAAGATGTTCGATAAATAATTTTTTTACTTTCTTCTTCTCCAAACCAAAAAAAAAATATATTTCAACTTTTATGAAAAAATTAAATTTAAGAAAAAATACAAACACTCTCCTTTGATAGGTACGGGAATGTCATTCAAATACGTTTGATTAATTCACAAATTTATATATAATACGCCTTAAGAAATCGAAACGTTAAGTCATCGGAAACGAGCCTCTGAAGAAGCTGGCCACTCGCGCTAGCGAAACGTAAGGAAGAAATTCCAAAGAACGACCGCCTTCAAGCCCGAAGAAAAGTAGTTATTCAAATTTAATGCTTCACACTATTAAAAATTTCAAATTCACATGGTATGTCAGATAGATACCGCCATTAGATTTAGAAAAAAAATCACCTTTTTCCAAGCACCAAATGGTGAATGGTTCCCAAATTTTCCTTCTGACATAGCTCGAAGATCATATATTAATAATAATAATGAGTTTATTCAAATTCCAAATAGGGTAGGTAATGTTTTGAAAAATGGGAGATTTGACAACCGATTTCAAATTTATTCTGTTGATTATTTGAAATTTCAACATAACCTAACTCAACTCATATCAATTTTGGGAACGGATTCTGAGACTATAGATGACTTCTACAACAGTAGCGCTAGTAACTCCAACAGGATGTCTCGAAAATTGACGCAAAATAATTGGCAGAGAATGTCGCTAACATCGGAACGATTGAATTAACTGGACAGTACTGTTCAGGAACATAAGATCAGTATCTTCACTCCAAACTGGAACAAAATAACCGCCATCAGCTCCCTTGGTGGTTGATGATCCTAAGCTTCCAAATTTTACACGGAAAAGCGGCTTTTACATTTATTATTTTATTTCTGTGTTCTGCCATTTGCTAGTTTTAAAATTACATCGGTGTATTCAATATTCCAGCTAATTTTTCCAATTCATACCGACTAGCAAAAACCAATTTCACAGTCCATTCGTTCCACTACAAAAAGTGACCTACGAAAACAGCGGAAACCCGTTTTTGCTCAAACTCCCGAAAGCATTGACGCCAATTAGAAAAACTTGTTGGTTCCGCTCGAAACTGGAAACGATAATGGCCTACGAGACTGGACAATAAAAAGATCCATCCGCCATGATGAATCGTGTTAAGCTCCTGGATGCCAACAAATGTCGAATAATTAGGCGAAGGGATATGATTTATTGGCACAATTAGGGCTTTTCACGCAGCGAGAGCCAGCATGAGCATTCTCTTTGCTGTATTTCCATCCAGTTATTGCTTCGTCATATACCGGGTAAAACAGGATCATGGAACATCCCCTATATCTCCGTTAGTTTTGAAATGAATTGATTGGAATATAAGTTTTCGTTGTTACACACAGTATATCCTTCGTCAATGGCGAACGTACTTTGCATTATTCGACTCATAAATTAGCTATGGTGTTGTTCTTTGAGGGAACCCTCTTGGTTCGCTGAGAATTTTCAAACTGCAGAAAAAATCTCTAAGAATACTCTCAAGTGCAGCTTTCCATGAGCACTGTAGACTAGGATATCTCGAATCTTCCTGCAGGTTCATTTTGAGAAATATTTTTTGAGAGCCTTCGAGCATATTCAGGTAAGTTCCTGATACACCTCCCCAACCTATCATTACATAGTTGAGATGGGTTTCCACTAAATTCCTGTGAACAATCTTTTTTTGACTGTAATTCGGATAGGAAATAAATTGTTTTAATTTAAATAGTAAGGTAGCTTCTTCACAAGATATGACATGTGGTCACTCCATCTCAAATGCGGATCCACGTATGTACCTAGGTATTTGATTTTTTTGACTGGTTCAATTATCAAATCATGTTGAATTGTAAAATTATAGTGGAGCGGTGATGTTTCTTGACTACTTTATGGAATATAATGGATTTATTAAAATTTAATGATAATAGTCTACTGTCAAACCAATTTTTCAAATTTTTTAAGTAATTTTCCGCTTCGACTTCCATTTGCCCGTCCTTTTCTTGAACGAAAAGGTTATTCATATATAATGTGAACAATACAGGTCCCAAGACCGTCCCTTGAGGAACTCCACATGTTATTGTATCTTCGGTTGAAATTTTTCTTAGAGATCAATTACCCTAACACCAAACTGATATTTTTGCACTTGATGAAACTCTCTGAGGAGAGTTTCATCTTTCACACCAAAGGTTTCAAACTCATCGTTTATTTGTATCTTCGGTGCTTGTTGAATTTTCGATAAATCCAGGAAGACACCTAAGGATGGTATACCTTCATTACGATATTATATCTATCTAGCCTTTTGGGAAATGAACGTATTGTATTGGTTTTTATGAATCTCGCCTCAAACTCACGAAATCGTACCTGAGCCCTAGCCTGCTCCCCAACCAGAATGACATCTCGTGTGGCGTCGTGGAGTGGAATATCGGAGATGAAGAGGCCACTTCCGGTAAGACCCTCCAGTCCATCGATGAACGGCGAGCCGATAAACAGAATGGAATGGGATTCCGGACAATACACCATCTGCCCTTTGAGCTGAAGGCCCTGCAATAAAATGATACGTTTCAGTGCGATCATCGGCTGGGATGAAATGGGGATAATGGAATGTTTGGCGGTGGAAATATGAGAGAAATATTTTCTATGTTTGTCCATTTTCATTTTACATTTCAACCACAGGTGGCGCGGCAAATTACGAATAGCAAATTACAATTTTATGCAGAAAAAGATAGAATACCGGCATTTTGTCCCATCTGATTTGATTCTAGAAACCGCCTTGGCATTTCATTTGTTTCAGGCCCATATGCCGAGTGTCAACGAATCTACTGAATTTCTGGGATATTAAGTGTATCAAAATGGGATCTGATAAAGGTAAATTGTTTGTGGAGAGGAGAGCTTCTGCATATTTTTTATTTTCTCATCTGAAAGTTTTAATGGTACCCCCTGAATATTTTAAAGTTGAGCTGATGTTTGAGACAATATTGAATCTGAATGTGTCATTCTCGAAATATTTTGGGCACTCAATATTTTTTTTGTTTTCAATATTGACATAAACTGATCTATAAACCTCAGGTGGGGTCAGAAAATTGAAATAGTAAAGTTCCACTGACCCATATGATAGATAAGACTGAAAAAAGTTTGCAGAAGCTTATTTTTCCTGTCTGATGTATTTTTCAAATGGGGACCTTTCTCTGATGAACAATTATAAAAAGAGAACTTTACGAATCAATGGACACTGCATATTTTTTGATTTCATTAAAATGATAATGTAAATCACATATTACTGAGGAAAATACTGCATAGTAATTAATTTTCTTAAGTCAAGTGTGCCATGCATAGCCTCAATGCATAATAGTTTGAAAATAACACAAATAATGACAGTGAAATTTCTTGTTGAAGTTCAGATCAATATTTTTCGTCGAAATAATGTGAATTCGCAGTGGGACAGTTGAAATAATAACAATATATATATAAAATGCTATAAAAATTCGAGGAATGTTGTCCAGTTACATTTCTCATCGAAATAATGTGAATTCAAAGTGGGGCAGTTAAAATTATAACAATATATGGAAAATTCGAGGAATGTTGCTCAGTTATATTATTCATCGGAATAATCTGAAATCAAAGTGGGACAGTTGAAATTATGACAATATATGGGAAATGCTATTAAAATTCAAGGAATGTTGCTCAGTTACATTTCTCATCGAAATAATATTATTTCACAGTAGGGCAGTTACAATAATAACAATATATGGAAAATGGTATCAAAATTCAAGGAATGTTGCTCAGTTGTGTTCTCTAATATATCCCAATATACAACATCCAGCACGTAGATATTTTTCGTATGTTGAGATATTGACAATATTATTATTATGTAGCGCGGCTATCCATGGCACACTTGACGAAAGTAAATACATTTTTAGAGGATTTTCCTTAGTGAAATTGTCGTTTAACGAGCAAGGAACCATATTGGATGTCATAATAACTACAACTGTATCACAATGAGGCCTTTTTTTCATCAGGAGAGGAAATGAAATTGAGGACACACTATAACTGTAACGCAAGGAAGTTATTGTATTATCAGGAGCCCGATTTTCAAATCAGGCGAACTCTCACACCGAAATAGAGTCGGATATCTTTTTTTTATTTCAAATGGTTTTTGTTTACAAGGTAGAAAAAGTCATCCGAATTTTCCTTCGGTGGGACAGTTCACCCGATTTGAAAATCAGGCCTTAGGTAATTGCAGATATACAAAACATCTCCTTGTTTGATCAAGAACAGTTGAGATGAAGCAGTTCTTTGTTATAGCCGTAAAAACATTTATTTTCCGGAACGTGCTTGTCATAAAATTATTGCCATCAGAAAAATGTGATATTGCTAATTGATCTTAGTCATATCCATCACAATAGTCACTAAAACTTTGCCATTGTAATTCATGGGACTGAGGTCCTTAGATGAGTTTAAGTTTGAGCATGAATTCGTAGACAATATGAAAAATGGCTTTGAAATAATAAAGTAGTTTTTTTCAGAAATGAGAGAATGTTAAAATATACAGACAGGGTCTTCCATCAAACAATTCCAAACCAAAACCATTTTCCTTGAAAGCGGAAGTGACCGGGAAGGTGGACATGGACATGATTAAAATCATCCCCTTTGCATACCTTCCTAAGCAAATCTCATCTTGAACCACCTAATATTCCAGGAGTTGAGGCATATCTAACAGATTCATTGACATTAGATATATGCAGGTGACAAACCGACAGCGATATGTCAGTATATCACGATCAAAATGACATTGTAAATGGCCAAGTAGTAGCTTGACATGCATCTGAAATGAGGCTGATGGTTGATATGTCCAATGATAAACTAAAAAAAAAACATTTTTGTATCTGTGAATAATTACATTCTCACTGCCAAATGATTCAAATCACCTTGTATATACAAAAGAAATATATTTTGCCTCAGATTGATGAACGAACAGTAGCCATATTGCACGAGGACGAAGTTTGTGCACGATGTGGCCAAAATCAATTCGAGTTATACAATAATTTTTTTTTCTACCACTCAAATACTTCAGAACTCTCTTTCAACTGTTATATTGATTCTCAATTTCAGATATAGAGTATTTTTTCGATATTTATGAAAAACTCAAAAAAAACGTATCAAATTCAATAATTAATTCTCTCCAACGACGACATCCTCCGAATATTCCAAAAATTGAAAGATAATATTTAAATGGCTGAAAAAAAAAGTAAAAAAAATCGGCTTTGGTGGGACTCGAACCAACGACTATAATGCTGATCGTTTAAGATAGCGTACGCCTTTACCAACAAAACCGTTTGTAGCTAAACAATTACAGATAATAATTGGTGGAGTGCTGTTATCGGTTATGATTGCACGAGTGCATGAAAATCACCGATAATTTTGCAAGAAAGCGTGATAACTAAAAATTGCAAGAGTTTATTTTCGGACTCGGGCACTTTCGCCAAAATATGAAAATAACCGAATGCAATTTGTAGAAGATATCACGCTTGAATGCAAAATTATCGGGTCATTTTTATGCACGAATGTAATTCATTGGAATATTTCACGGATAAAGAAATTCTCAAGGAAATGTTATTTTCTGTTCATTTATACTTTTCTCTATAGATTGTATGGAGCACTCACCAAAACGCGAAATGTTTTTCTATTTTTGAAGTCTATGTCACATTTATTTGTGTTGTTTACTGACGTCTAGCGATACGGTTTCAAATGTGTTGTTATGGTGACTTGATACAATGCAATTACCGCTGTAAGTTTTATATAATTGCTCCGCTCTTATGGGACATTTTATATATGAGGGAAATATTCATTAGAATTACTCACTTTTATGAATAAATCTGTTACAGAAAACAGTTATACACTGATAATTACAATGAAATTAGTGACAGATTGACAAAAATGAAGTTTCAGAATTCGTAAAGGAAGCCGTGATTTTGAAGATGAAATTTTATACCTAAATACGGCGGGAAAATATGGATGTTTCCATAATTATTGTTAACATCCATTTTCACTATCAATTTTTGTTTATTTTTAAGATAATTCACTAGAATCATTGATTTTGGAGAATGTTTTCTTGTAAAATTTTAATAATTTGGTTGACAGATCAGAATTGTGAAGTTTCTACAAGGTTGTCCCTGGTAAGTATTTTCTTCTCTGTGATTGTTGGAAATCATATCCTACCTTGGGTGGATATGAAATCATAACGATTCAGTTGATTGGAATGGCCTACTTATCCGTTTGGTAAACTATGAAGAAATAGGCATATTTACGGGTGGGGTAGAAAAAAAGCAATCTTTATATCCATTATAGTCTAAGAGCTACTGACGCACGTTTCATGAAGTGTTTTATGCACCTTGAAATTTTGCTAAAATGCATCTCTTGGGTAGATGTGAGGGTGAGTATGTGTTGGCTAGACCTACCTTGGGACACCAGGTACTGCGCATAGAAGAAAGAAGAAAGTAGCTTAATCGGCGATAAATCGCCCAGTCTGGCAACCCTGCCAGGGTTATCAGCGAGTGATGAGCAGGTAGAAAGTCAGTCCTCGCGTTTCGATTGGTCGACTGTGATATCGAAGAACGCACAGGGTTGTATTAGGCTGTCACAGTCTACTACTTATGAATAGTATTAATACATATCGTTTGGAGAGCACGTATTATTTCAGACAATATGTCCAGCACAGATACGGATGGGATTGAAAACAATGTTGTTTCAAATGAAGAGCGCACGGAAAAAACGATGAATGCCCAAGAACCAAGAATATTAAGGAAAGCGTTTTTTAATTGAAATTCGGGTTATCAGCTACTTATTCACTCATTATCTTCAGCTAGTGAGAAAAACAGTCCCTCTTGATATGTTTTCTTATAATCACGTTTATAGCTAGCCATCAGAACTACCTTTCAGAATTCGAAATGCAAAATCTTTCATCGTTTTTGCCGAGTATATGAATTTTCAAATTCACGTTTTCTATGTGACTATTATCGATATTCCCGTTCATTCAGGTACCAGAAGCTGCAGCTTATTGACAGGAAAAATATTATGTCTACAAATAAATTTGGTGAAAATGGACTGTTTTCATTCTTCCCATGTGCTCTTAAATTGCTGATAATAATAATAATCCTCCTCGAAATAGAATAAAGAAAAGGCATTTGAGGCATTCTATAGAAACACCTCTTTTCAGTAGTTCCAAGTCCTGCCCTGACCCACTAAAAGTGTATGCCTTTTGTTATTATTTTTAATTATTGAATTGAAGACGGTGTTTGAATGTCTTATTCATTATCCGTTGTGAAATTAGCTCAATTTTACATAGAAAATTGTTGGCTTCTTAATAAAACACGACAACTTTGGATTATTTTTTTATGTTAACCCCCTTGAAAGTGTCTGCCTCATTCATTATCCATTGTAAAATTAGCTCAATTTTACATTAATGATTGTTGGCTTCTGAATGAAACACTTCATTTAGTTAAGAAAAAATAACAACTTTGTAAATTTTTTTTTTCATGTTAACCCCCTTGAAAGTGTCTGCCTCATTCATTACCCATTGTAAAATTAGCTCAATTTCACATTGAAGATTGTTGGCTTCTGAATAAAACACTTCATTTGGGCCATATTTTTTTGCACCTTTCCTCTATGCGCAGTACCTGGTGTCCCAAGATTGGTCTAGCCAACACACACTCACCTTCACAACTACCCAAGAGATGCATTATAACAAAATTTCAAGGTGCATAAAACACTTCATGAAACGTGCATCAGCAGCTCTCCGACTATTACTTCAATTCATTTGAAAATAGGTAGACTTTTGAAACGTAGGTATGATTTTCATATCACCTTTGTTGCTTTCTGAAAAAATCTCAGTTTCTCTATGAAGAAAACAATAATAATAATAATACATCTGATCTAATACATGAAACATCTTTGTAGTCAATTTATCTACATAGTTTCTATTTGGTGTGAAAGCGGGAGTTCTATCTCTTCATCTCCATTTTTAAGTAATAGTTCACTCTAAAAGAAACACGAAAAGATTGGAAAAATCAGAATTTTGTAAAACAAGAATATTCAATTTGAAAATCTTCCTTGAAGAACAAAGTAGTTGTATAGGAGAAGTTTCCTATTTCCTGTTCAGGTGTGAAGTTGATCCTTTTCAATGCAAGTGAAGCTTATTTCTTTTTTAACCATGTTGATATCTATAGAATGTATTATTTAATGTCAAAGAATGATTTTTATTTGGACACCTCTTCGGAGATGATATGGCTCATTTGTTCACCAAATATGAACAAAATACCATACTATAATTTGGTTCTGATTGTTTTCAATTGTACGACTATTGGAACCGAGCCAGCAGAGAGGGTACCCAAAACAACGGTACGGAGTCACATAAGGAATTGGGTGAGAACAAAACATAAAGATTACTGGGGAAATTTACCCAGTAGCGCTCACGGGAGAACTTTCATAAAAGCACCGCCGAGGAAAAAGACTAAAGACCTGCTTTAGTGTAACATGAATCAGATAAAGGTTATAACAGGGCTATTGACTGGACACTGTCCACTCAAAGGACACCTGAATAATATAGGGCTGTACAATGGCGACCTTAGCTGCAGACAAAGTAACAAAGGGACAGAGACAGCTCGGCACATACTCTGCAAATGTGATTTTGGATCCAGAAGAATATTACAAACACCCAGCAATCAACCTGCACAAACTTGTGCAGGGGACAAGGTTGTTGGAATGGGTGTCATACGGTATAGGAAAGTAAAGCGCAATAAGCTCTAGAGGCTGAAGTGCTTTCCGAAGACCTGGCAGTGAAGAACAGGTCAGCAGGCTTCCACAGGGGAAAACATAAACGAGAGGAATTGTCATCACCAATTGAACTTGTGTTTCATCTTACTCAGTGAGAGGAGGAAATGAACCAGAAGAAGTGTTTCTATTGATGAAATGATGGCAAAAAACAATGAACAAAGCATCAAAATCAAACTTGAATCGGTTTTGAAATAAATACCAGTAAGGGCCAGTTTTATAGGTTCGGTTTAAACTAAGATTGAAGTTTAAACTACGCATTTGACAGATTTGTGCGTTTTATAAGTTCCGATGAAATAAAATCTTTAGATTGAACTCTGACGACTGTTCGTTAACGTGATCGGTGGATTGAACAATAGTTAAACTTCAGATCGGGGTTGGACATGTGTATCAGCCGAAGAGATATGTTTGTGGAACTATGATAAGTATAATAGAATAGAATTGACAAGTGATACGTGAAAATTAGTGGGAATTTGGAATAATCAAGGTTTTGTCAGTGTGTTGGTGTTTGAACTATATTGTAATTTTCATCATCTAGATATTATGATTGATGATTTCGAAGATATAGAATAGAATAGAATAGAATAGAATATTTTATTTGACTACGTTACATAATACAATATGTTTGTAGCAAGTCATGTTTGGCTTACGTCTAAAAACACATAAAAATGTAGGAACATATTCAAGGAACTTCTGTCGGATGATGAAGAAGCCATCATAAATGTCGTCGAAGTTCCAAGAAGGCCGCGAATATTCAGAGACAGATTCGATCATGCTGCTCTTTGGGATGATACAGAATTCATTACACGTTTCAGAATTTCTAAGCAATCCGTGGAAATGCTGCTGCACCAAATAGAAAAATATAATGAAATTTAAAAATAAAAGGCAAATAAACATGACATTCATGAATCCATACTGACAAGTGCCAATTCTACCAACTCTCTAATCATGAATTTCCTAGAAACTGTCAACTATAATCGGAACCTGTAAAACACTCAACTGCTGCGCGAGGTTTAAACTAAGTTTAAATCAATGGAAAACTGAAGTTCAATCTGCAGGTTAAACTCCAGTTTAAACCGAACCTATAAAACTGGCCCTAATCAGTTCAAATTCGAACTTCTATTATGATGGAGCATTCTTTCTCATAACGAAAAACTCAGCGTGTTACGCTCACTGAAAGCCTTTTTCAATAGAATATTACTGGTTATGAAATAATATTATTGCCGCCAGCTGACATAAAAATACCGATATTCGAACTAAATGCCATTTTCATTATTCAATACCCAACGTTTTGAATAATGGATGATCGAGCACAGAGAATTGAAAACACTAACTCCGCGACCGTATTGTTATTTATTGCAATGAAATATATTTTCGAAATATTTCCCTTGCACTGATAACAGTATTTTGTCAGCTATTCTCGCATTGTTACAATGAGAAATCCGGCGTATTTGCATGCAGTGCTCGTTATTGCCAGAAATATTTGTTTGACTACTGAACATGTTTTCAGTGGATGGAAATTTTATTATCATGGATTCCATGGGACACATTCCATTTTCAATGTTCAATACTATTCAACATTTTGGATTTTGCCGGATTCATTGTTGAGGACTGAAGATTTGAGAAAATACCATGGTCCTTATGAACACAAATATACCCCTGTTATTTGATCTCTTGGTTGACTAGGGATTATTTTCCGAAACATGGAAAACAGCCTGAAATCAACCAGTTATTACAATGGGTAAATAAACCATAGTCAACATCAATAGAACTAGGTACTTCGTTACTATTTGTTACTGAGAAAGCTATGGAAAGAAGTCCTCAATATCGATATCATCAAATCTCCTTTGAACTCTCTCAGGCCAATCGATTATCGATTCATTCTATTGATCCCAAGAAACTACATACTAAGTTGGTGAGCTTAACAACTGACAGAAAAATAGCACCCCCTGGGTAATGTCATGAAGGGTGTTGAATTACATTCTTAAGGTGCCATAGGGCAGAGTTCTTCACACAGCATTTGCTTCTGGTGTAACAAATGCTGATTTTATTAATAATTATTGGGACGGTCACACTTGCAGACCAGCAAATGAGATATTCGATGCATCGAAGGACCTGGTTATTCAAATTACCGGATGGGAAGTCTGTTATATGAGAGTATGTCCACTTCTCCTATTATCAAAGGGTGACTAATTTACTTCATAATATGTACTGAATGCTCTATAACTGTATCTTTCATTATAAATTTTGATGCAGCTCTTCTAGATACAGATAATTGCACAATTCCAGTATTATGATTGCAAACTTCAAATTTTTCATCAATATATATATATATATATATATATTTATATATATATATACATATTTGATCGGCTGGGCTTCCGCGGTTAGAAATGTGCTGGCTGGAACTTCCGGTTGATCCGCGTCTGGAAAGATTTACTAGTAAACGTTTCGGCTCCCATTTCGGAGCCATTTTCAAGACTGAGTGACCTTGCGTCTAGGTCTGAGTTGTCTTACTAGCTGGCTATCCAGTGATGATGGAAGTTCCAGCCAGCACACACATATATATATATATATATATATATATCGCTACCGGAAATTTATTCGAAAAAGATGCTTAGAAATCAATTTTGACCTCAATTACAACGCAAAATCCGAATTTTAATTTTTTTGTAATTTTCATATTCAATTAATTGTCATAAATAAGTCATGAAAACAATGAATTTGTTAAAATGTAAGAATGAGAAAGAAAAACCTAATATTTATGTTGAAAAAATTCAAATTTTGATAAATTGGTTTCAAAACAATCCAAAAATTAAAAGACAATTAATGAATCGAATTCAACAGGAAATGAAATAAATACCAATATTGGGAGTCATTTCCAAATATAATGTCTTTCAACCTGCCGGACCTCAATTCTGATCCACTTTTCAATAATTTTTATTTTATACTTATTTTACTTCTCGTATTCTCCCACAGAGTTCGTGGCCTAGACTTGTAAACCCTATCCTTGACAGATCCCAGAAGTAAAAATCAATAGCTGTTAAGTCAGGAGAGTGAGCAGGAGGCCATCGTCCATATGGGCTATTTCTACCAATCCAACGTAATGGAAAATGTTCGTTTTAACCACTCTCGAACCATCCAAGAATAATGAACGGAAGCTCCGTCTAGCTGAAAGTACACTTCATGTCGCACATTGAGGGGTAAATTCTTAATTATTTCCCATAATTCATTACAAATAGTCGTTCAGCGTTAATGACAATGAAATGACACTCAAATTGTAGCAAGAGAGAGAGCAATAGCAGGCTTTTCTCTATCTAGATCAGAAAAGAAGAAATGTAATTATTGAGGAAGTAAAATGAATAAGTTCACAAACGTTCTCTGTTGACAGACATGTGTATATCATTCATAGATTCATTCAAAAGAAGGAAGAGAGAGTCTTTTTCGAAAGAGTTACTTCCCTACCTATCATTTATAACACATAAGTCACTTTTTATTGTTCAATTCGTACAAGTTTTTTTTTCTTCTTGTTTCTGTTAATGAAGCACCGAATTCAACTGCTTTAAATCGAGATGTTCCCCATTATAAATGAGTGTTATTTCTTGGGAGCAATAAACGTTATACAAAAAAATCTCACGAAACTTGAATCTAATAGATATAGATTCTATAAACAAATTCTACTTGACAATAAAATAAAATTTATAATTGAATTACACACACTAGGATGACATTTCTTTCTCAAGCCAAGACAAGCGCTTGATCCGCTCACAGCACTTCAGTGTACGTGAATTATGGAACTCTTCCACGGGATCTCTTCCAAATATCAGCATTCCGAAGACTCGGATTCGTGGTCATAGGATGGATCTCACCAAATTGTCAATGAAATCGAAGCAAATTAACTTCAGATTGTCTGTTTTCGTATGTGTTTGGTGGGAACGTTTCATAAATCTTCCATATGCCCACTGAGGTTTCAATGGATTGTTTTCTTTGCGTCCGAAACAAGTTCGAAAATGTATAATATGCTAGTGTGTGCAAACACTATTTTTGCTGTGTTATGTGAAAACCACCAAATGAAGGTTACTCGATTCAAGTATTGGGTGCTTTACATAGAAATTCAGCGAGAAAAAGGGACATCTATATGTTTCAGCGTCCGTCTCGCCATATAGACAGTTAAGTAACTGTTTGACTTTCTTCCCTTTTGAAAATGAATCGAACGTCTTTGATTGTTATAGATATCAACAATGGTTGATGTCTTTGTTTTTACTTCTTCCATGAAAGTTCTGCCTTTTTATTTGGAACGGAGAAGAAAAATGCAAACAACAAGTCTTATGAATTGTACTCTGTGTTTATGTTTGCTTGAAAGTGGTTGACAATGTTCCTTGTTGAATGGTAATAGTTCCATTGTCTATATCATTAACTATATAATATATATATTTATATCTTAATATCTTAATATATATAAATCTCGTGTCACAATGTTTAACCTCAATGGACTCCTAAACCACTTAACCGATTATAATAAAATTCGCACACCATGTGCAGTTCGATCCAACTTGAGAGATAGGATAGTTTAAATCTCAAATTATAGTCGCAATTTTAATTTATTGCTAATTATTTGTCTGTTATTATTTGACAGTCACAATTATCTGTTAACTCCAAATGATTCTAACAGATGTCGATACCTTTCGACTGGGTTGAGTAAGTGATCAATAGATGGCGCTGCTGAGCCCATCAGTTGGCAGAACAAATTGAATCAAGATGTCGAACCTTTCGACTGGGTTGAGTAAGTAATCAATAGATGGCGCTGCTGAGCCCATCGGTTGGCAGAACAAATTGAATCCAGAAATCCAGCTCAAAGAATCAGGACAGCAGAAGGTCATGCACAACCACAAATGGTTTAGATTTGGAAAATCCATGTTTTTCTCATGGGCAACTATATGTTGCGTGTTCACGTGTTGGGAAACCGTCGAATCTATTTGTGTTAGCTAAAGACAGGTTAACCAAAAACATTGTGCACCGATTGGTGTTAAATTAAATTGAAATTGATAGTATTTATAATTCAAAAAAATAGATATTAATGTTCAAAAGTTCAAGACTGTCTGCCTTGCCTACCTCATTCATGAGTTTAAGCGTCACATGTTATTTACTGTATTATACTGTAATATACTTATATTTGTAATAAAATTAAATGGAAATAATAAATCTGATAAATTTTTATTTTGTACCTATTGATTTCTGCTTAATATCAAGTGTAAGAACATTTTAAATAATTGTGTTCAACGTACTTCCCCTTCAAATCTCAATCCAGTGAATTTGTATACCAACATCAACATTTTCGTCTTTGTTCGTAAATAATTTCATTGTACTAAAGGGTTATAGTAGTAGAAAGTCAAATAAGGAGATCACCATATTTATTTACAAATACCATCTGTGTGAAAAAGCATAGTGGACTCCGTGACTGATGTTCTCTTATTGTTCCTCTTAGATTGTTTACTATAATGTAATATAACAAAAACTTTAGCCACAGCAACGCGTGGCCGGGTCAGCTAGTATATATATAATATAATATAATATAATATAATATAATATAATATAATATAATATAATATAATATAATATAATATAATATAATATAATATAATATAATATAATATAATATAATATAATATAATATAATATAATATAATATAATATAATATAATATAATATAATATAATATAATATAATATAATATAATATAATATAATATATGATAAAAATACAAATCAAGTGAGAAAATCAGATCCCAAACGAACGGTGCCAAATAGTTTGCCTTTTAATCTGTTTACCGTTGAGATAGTTTTTTTGTTGACGTGTAATGAAAAAAAGTTGTTGATTAGTCAATGTCAAAAAAGAATTTTGTCCCGACTTAAATTGTGGATTTATCGGCTTGAAAAAACCAAACGTTTGACCAGAAATAACAAACGGTTGAAATGAATTTTCTGGTCAATAATGAATTTGAGGATTGATTGATCAAAGAAAATGATGTTGTTACAAAAAATCAAGATATCGAATAGGAAATATGAGTCAAAAATTTTTTCCAAATGAAGAAATAATATTGTGACAAATAGAACTCAGGTATCGAATGTGATGTACTAGCCAGAAAATGGCAATAAAGAAATAAATGAAATATCACCCGTCATCACCCGAAGACGATTGCCGATAGCAGCAGTCGAAACGTCGTGAGTACACTCAACTTGAAACTTGGTTTCAACATTTTTCCATAATATTTCATTTATTTCTTCATTTACATGTTTTGACTAGTACTTCACATTCGATGCCTCAACTTTCTTGTCACAATATTATTTCATTTATTTCCTTATTAAAAAAAAATTCCGACTCATTTTTCATATTTTCTTTGATCGATCGATCCTTAATTTCATTATTGACCAAAAAATCCATTTCAACCTTTCGTTCTTAGCAACAGGTTTTAATACAGTTAATAAGACAGACAATGGAAGTCCGAATTATTACTATTAAGTTTTGATGTGATTCAGTACAATTTTTTTCATACATTTTTATTCTGTTTTTCGTTGATGATATTCTTCCGTACGTCTTTTGTTTTTTTATGTCCGCTTAGTTTTACTTCTTAATCTACCCTGTAAATAATTCCCGTTCCAGTAGATTGGTCCTGTAAGGCACCGAATATGCATAACGAGTCAAGAAGGACAGCTCGATTTCGCATGCTAATGACGATAATGGTAATAATTCTATGATAAATGGCTGAAACCATCGACTTGGCAGCAATGCGAACTTCCACCCCATTGAACTTGCCAATAAACGATATTGTTCGCCAGGTCCGGACTGGGTCAAGAATTGAAGTTTTTCATGATGGATTTTAGATTAAATCGGTCGGATGAAGTTTATATACATTTTTTGATAAATTAGAATATTATGCAACGATCATGTAATGATGGTTACTAATACATGAGCATTAATCGTGACACGAAATGAGCCTAAGGCGAGTTCCGAATGGTTCATACGAGTTGCATACGCTATTTTTCCTACACCCGATGAACGCTGAAGGACTATAAATATGAAATTTATATTATATTATGGTTCCCACCATACGATACAGATATTCAACCCGTTTCCATTATTATCGATGGAAGATGTGGTTTTGTTGGAAGGATCTATTGATTTTTTATTCAACAGTGGTACACTCTTGAGAATCCAAATAGCTGGTTCTGATCAGCT
Source organism: Zygogramma bicolorata (assembly GCA_032362365.1). Classification (NCBI taxonomy): domain Eukaryota; kingdom Metazoa; phylum Arthropoda; class Insecta; order Coleoptera; family Chrysomelidae; genus Zygogramma; species Zygogramma bicolorata. The sequence goes on from JAVJAQ010002863.1 coordinate 438,162, forward strand.
ATATCAGGGTTGAAGTTTCATTGAGTCAATATCTTTAGTTCCTTCCCCTCTACTGAATTGTTGGGATCTTTATCGATAGTAACTTATCATGCTTTTTGCAGGAAGAAAATGTTGTGGTATTGACTTTGACTAGCGAACTTGGAGGTATCAAATATTTTATGAGAAGCAATCTTGGCGAACTACAAGTTGATTATTACCAATTAATCTCTCTCAAATGCTGTCTACTTCCATGGGTAAAATAATGATTATGTGACTTTATTCTGCTTGAGTACAGTTTTCATACATTCAACAAGGTTGCTTCTCCAAATCTCCAAAAAGTGGAGAAGCATATTCCATGATATACTTTCGAGGCAGAAAAGACAAAAGTATATGATCAAGAATAAAAAATCAATACACATAGCTATGCCATGTGAGAAATTACGTAAAACGAACAACATATATTACAGAACTCACTAAATATATTGTTGATGATTGCTCAACTGTACCTGCTGAAGATTTATATATATATATATATATATATATATATATATATATATATATATATATATATATATATATATATATATATATATATATATATATATAGATATATCAATGTAAGGAAATGATTTCAGAAAAAGTGCAGTGTTATGTTTTCGAACAACTTTATTTTGATGATTAAGTGTGGAACGATAGTGAATGCCAGAGTGTTTGATGGGTTTATTGTGCACGAAGCATTTCTCTGATTCATTAACTTCAATTTAAAGATCAGCTTGAGTGAATGACACTGGGATATCCCTTCCAAATTGAGACAGTTAGATTTTTTGAATGACTCACTGATGTGATCATTTTTGCGCAAACTCTTACTTTATTTCAAGCAAGAGTTTCGTATTTTTTGCAGACAACTTTTTTAAGGGTTGGCCAGTTAACAATATTGCAATATGAGATGCTAGATTAAATTATTGAATTACATAGCCTATGTTGCAGCTTCAGGTTGAAGATATCCTTGTGAAGGTACACAAATTTGTGAATTTTGCGTAACACTTTTTCATCAGCTGACTCAAGTGTTTTTTGAATTTCGAAATGAAGCCCAGAAAAATACTGAAATTTTCACAAGAAACAACTGGGTTTGAAACTTCCCCAATAATTTCAATTTTAAATTTGGGGCCATTCATCAATTCTGATCTATTTTCATCGAATATGAGAAGCCCTGATTCAGTCTCATTCAATTTTAGATTATGACACTTGGAAAGATTGGGCAGATATTTGAGATCGCAGTTATCTCTTGTGCATGCAATTCCTCCTTAGCGATGTGAAATGAAAAATGAAACCTGAGGTTCGCCACCATACTGATGAATTTTACCAAATTTTATATATTTTTTGAAATCATGCGGCAAATAGTCCCAATCATACTTCCCTGAGGCACACTCTGAATGACAAATTCTTTGTCACGTATATAAATTGAAAATTCAGTTGTCAAATACACATCAAATGTTGAATTCCTAGGATTAGATATCGATGAAACATCTTCGTCAAACCACGTAAAACACATCAGGAAAAATATATCACCTTTAATAGGAATCTCATATAAAATCAGACACTATACTCCTCTTGAATATTTCAAAATCATTTGTTTCAGTTTAATTCAATCCAAATTACACTTCTCGATTTCTGTGTCAGCAAAAATATTGATTATTAATCGTCTTCAAACTGTTTAAAATGAAGTAATAAAATGCATTTATGAATTGCCATTCACCGAACATTCATTGATCTATGTAAACCTAAGGATTTATTGAAACATCAATCCTTATATCGATTGAAAATAAGCTCATTCATTAATTTTGTTGAATCTGGTAAAAAACATTCAGCCCTAGTTTTTATCCAAAATTCAAACACTCATGATCATGGAACAAGATACGTTAATAATCTGAATTTATTGAGATTCAAGTCTAATTCTGGTAAATCATCGATATTTTATTACGGAATAGAAATATATAACAAAATACCGCGTAACTTGAGAAATATTAAGATGGAAAATAACTTCAAAAAATGGGTTGAAAAAGCACTATATATTTTGTGTATAATAAGGTTTGAAATGAATTTGAAATTTCTCAAGTTCCCATAATAATGCCAGGATAAAATAAAGTTGATTGTTGTTCTCAATCAATCTAATATCCATCTCCACGATATATGAACAAGCTACCGCAGGCAAATGTATACGTACCCATTCTCATAAAATATTCAATAAATCAAACAGATATTTGAAGAATCGAATTTAAATAAGAAAATCGACCCATCAAATCAAATGTCAATTAGTAATGAATTCTTTATGACATTTTTCATGAATGTTCTAAATTCCTATCAACCAAAATGTTCGAGAAGCAAGCAACCACAGACGGCATGTTGAAAGCAGACTCCTTCGAATAGTTCGGTTGATATGGATCGCGCCTGGCTTATCTAAAATTTTTGACATTTACAACATAAACATTACAACTAATGGATTTGCCTTTATGACAGTTACCCATAAAACACGATGCGAAATACAATAGAGACACAAAGCACATATTTATAGAGAAAACTCTCAAATGAGCGCTCTAGAAATGCATTTTAGTTCACGGAACTGATCCATGTAGCGCTGGTGCACGGATTGAAATATATTGTTGCCAAAAGATGGCAGAGGAAAATTATCGTTTGACGTTTGAATTTGGTAATGACTAATTAGTTCTTCGTGTAAGAATTATTGAAGTGCTAATTGTTTCAATATGGAAATTTCCATTCAAAAAAATGTGTGCCAAAGTGTGAGGATTGGTTTAGTAAAAGCCATCGATTTCCTAGATCAGATAAGGAACCAGAATTGTTTAAAACGTGGATGCATAAAGTGAAGAACCCATTTTTCGCAAATAAAAGTCATGCACAAATTCACAAGAATTATCTTGTTTGTGATATTCACTTCAAAGATGAGTTCAAAGTGGTAAGCCATAGGGGTCTCTACAAAATTGCATATCCTACAATACAATTAGGTAAGATTTATTTCTTAGTGTTTTCGTTTCTGTAATTGAAACTTATATATTGTACTTTGTTCATTATTGAGTTACTTTACTCACAAAAGAAGGAACAGTCCATCTAAAACAACTACGCCCTTACCTATTTGGCACGACTGGCACTGAGTTGTCGACTAATGCATTCAAAATGTAGTCGTGTTTTATCCATGAATTCAATGAGTTAATCGAAGAGAAAAGGCAACTTTTGGAATAAAGGATGAAATTGCAACCTTCGGTGTAAAAGTTGGAACTTATTTCAGAGATTAATTAGCTTACCAACAAACTGATATTATTTGCACTTGAAGCGCGTTCCGCTAACAAGGTTAGTATGTTCAGGAGAAGAAAATTGATATTCGTATCTCCCTATCAATTTTCTCCTCCTGAAGATGACAACCTTGCTAGCGAAACGCGCTTCAAGTGCAAATAATATCAGTTTGGTGGTGGGCTAATTAATCTCTGGAAAAAGTTTTAACTTTCAACAGATTGCCACGCTTTTATAGTCTTTGTTGTCAAAAGATGTCGCTACTGAAGCCTCATATTACCTCAAACGTCAATTGTTAGTCCGGCTCCAACGTTCATATATAGGAAAGTTACGAAATGTCACGAGTTTATAGGCGAAGGGGTACCCAAGGCTAGGGGCAGGGTTTGGGGAAATCGAAGTTGGCAATTCTGTGGTAAATTGGGTAAATTAAAAATCTCTATAGGTGGCATAACCCCATTAAACCAAACATAAACAGAAAAAGTGCAAAGAAATTGTCACAGAACACACAAACATATATGTTTTATATGGCTGATTCCTGATTGTCTGTCTCTTGGTGTTTTTGTTACTCTGTTGTAAAAGTAAAAGATTTGTTGCGTTGTCACTGTTGTCACAGCCCACAAGGTATTGACAAATGTATTTTTTCAACACCCTGCCTCGGAGAATAAAAAAAATATGTTTCCCTGATGCTCCTCATTTACTCAAATTGATAAGAAACTGGCTGTTGCGTACAGGTCTGTATTTTGTACGTTGCACCTTATGAATTAATTAAGATTTTGCTTAATTTTTCAGGTTTCCGGCTTCCGAATGAAATTTCAGCAACAAAACACCTATTGGAAGATATGATTCATAAAAGGGATGCAGTAGAAGTTTGTTCTTTATTCAAAATGACAGAAAGACATTTGAATTGTATGGACAACGCTGACAAACAAAATGTATCAATTCTTTAGATTTATACTTTTGTACAGTTTCGGAAATACATCATATTGACTTGTATTGTGGCAATGGGGTTTCTTAACAATAAAAAGCATGATAATTTTTGTATTTTAGTATTTGTGTGGTAGTCAGTTTTTAGTTTATAATTTGCATATGATGCAAATTTACATTCAAATTAGACCTGATGGTTTGTTCTTAAGATATTTTGGATGTTCCTATTAGTTTTGTACTATATAATTATTTATATTTATACATTTTTCATTAGATTTTACTGACTTGTTCTGTTATATTCTGTTAGATCTATGCAGCAGTTTTGGGTAATGGGAAGTTCAACCTTTACTATTCAATAGGAACATTTAAGCACTAGTCCTAATAAATTTGGGTAATTCCCATCTCTTATCACTCAAAACTGCTGCATAATCCGATGTTACATTTGAATAATCACATCAGTTTCTTTAGTAATGCTATTTTCAAATACACTACATAATTTCATTCACGAATGATCATGGTACTCATTTTGTATGAATGGACTATATCACAATTGGTTGCATGATTACAAAGCGATATCTTTGAAGAGACATTTTTGTTCATAAGTTCATTTGGATTCCTATATAAATTCAACACTATACATTAGAAGACGTAGATAACGTTCAAAGTACAAAGCTCAAACATTTTCTTACCCTCGGAAAAAGATCCTTGAACGACTGGTAAACCCAAATACTTCCCATTTCATATAGGAGTAATTTTCATACTCTGGCAAACTTTCTTGCTGCATGAGGAACAGTCCTACCGTTTTTTAAAACAAAGGTATTCCTTTCGGATTTTCACCAACCATACACAGTCATCAATTTTTCATTTGCTTTCGTTTTCAATTTTCACATATATCAAGATCAGATCGAGTTGAATTATCTGTCAAACCAAACACAAATACGAAGAGTATATCCACACTTTTTCTCAACTGACATTCAGTATTGAACACCATAAAGTTAGATTTTCAATATACTCGAAAATTCATAGATCTTATTAGGGAAGCAGGTATTTTTTTGCCATCTATTGTTATATCTACCAATCAGATACCAGAAACTGAAATCCACTTGCATATTAGTATATCGTGGAACTTCACCTTAACCTCATTGACGCCCCCGCAATATGGAGGGATCGATATGATGACATTTCGTAACCTTCCTCCTATATACCAACGTTGGTCCGGCTCCAACAAGTTTGCCATCTTGGCTGAATGCGCCTTGGAGGAAGCAAAGGCCAATAACATAGAGAGATAGAGGGATAAGTTTGCCATCTGTTGGCAACAATATGTTTCAACCGTGCACCAGCGCTGCATGGATCAGTTCCGTGAACTAAAATGCATTTCCAGAGCGTCTCATGGCAGATACCCTTCCATATATACGTGTTCTGTGAATAGAGATAAAAAGGATATGCACATTGAATTGATATTGTGAAGGACAGAAAGATAATTCTAAACGTGAATTATTCTACCCTTCTTAACCTCTCTTTATCTGTCTGTCAAAAGTATTTTGACGAATATTTCTTTTGTATTTCATTGTTAGTCAAATTTAAGACGTGTTCCATTCAGAAGGAACTGTTTTTTAATCAACCCAGAAACTTATAGGGGGTAGATTAAGAATCTGCCCTTTCTAACTTGTATAGATTCCAATATTAATCCTTATTTTGTCAGATTGTGGTAGGCTAAGAATAAAAAAAACTACGGAGAAAGAATCAATCCACACAGAACATACAAACTCCATTTACTTCCAGGTCAGTGGGACCTGGAATGAACTTTTCGAACTGCACAATGATTTATCCTAAAATTCTTGAAAAATCGGATTGATTACAATTATATTGTTAAATGTATAGGTATGTGGATAAAATGTATATAGTTTCCCTATACCCACGGTTATACCCGAGGTAATACTATTTATTATAAATTTGTAGATTTTTCAAAGAAATACGAAAAATTACTGTCATTGTGTTCAATAAAAATATTAATATAATATTTATAGTTTTTCATTATCTATCGGATGTAGAAGAAATAGCGTATGCAACTTTCATGTATTGGTTATCAATACAGTCGTATAAACCAAACTCACCTTTGGCTCTTTTTGTATCCCAGTTAATGCTCGTGTATTAATAAATATACTCATGATACGTGCCCAACATCCAATTCCGGACCTGTTTCCGACATCGAAGCGAATGTAATGTTCACAACGTCACGCTACCATTTTCTCAATGTCGAAAAAATTTACCGGTTGATAAAGTAGGAAGTTTCGTTATTCCGCTCCAGTGGCTGGGGTCTCTACGTGAAAACAAATGGTGGTCACAGCTCTCTTTGTGTTCCGGCTCAGTGCATTTTTATGGAAAAGCTAATCCGGGACTTTTCGTTGCACGCAAGTAGAATCGGGTCAATGCCGACATTGTTTGAGTGATGGATTTATACGAGAGTTGGATGGGTTTCAATTCATAACAAGCACAAGATGAACATTTCATATACAGTGCTTCTCAAAGGTACCCTTCCCCCCTCTTATCTCTACAACAATTATATATAAACAGGTGAAATTTGGAAACGGAATATTAAAGGTTGTAAACTTCCCTACTAGTCATTAAAGATGACGAAATCGGCAAAGATGACGTCACAAGGTCATTGTGACCAATAATTTTAAAACTTATTCGATGATACCAATTTTGTTTGTGTTTATGTCAGTTTCGGCAACTCGCTTTTTAAAAACGCAAAGCTGTGATGAATTAAAACAGCTGATAACTAACATTCAAAATTCAAGCTCCGCCACTGGATAGTTGTCAAATAAGCTGACGTCTTCCCATTTCGATGTTTTTGAACTTTCCAATGTTTTGATAAGAGGGGTAGGGGACTTTTGAGACTCACTGTGTAGTGTGGTCCATTGAAGGATAGTACATACTTGCCCGAATGATTGCATTTTGGTTGTGATCGTTTCCAAAATTGTGGCCGTTAACAGTTTTTATGATTCTCAAAGAAGTTTTGAGCTACTTCGGGATTTAATATTATTTTAGTAATCTGTCTCGGTATATATCCCGGGAATCCACGATGAAAATACATCAGCATCACTTTTCTGAAAATCATATAGATCATTAACAAACATTTTGGAGAAAGAGCTATCTTAAAATTTCGGCGAAGGTGCAAGTTTCAAAATTGGGGAACAATCTCAGTCTCTTGAAATTCGGACGTCAAATTTTACCTCTTCTTTCTCATATTTTGTACTATACTTGAAGCCTGGTTGAGGAGAAGAATATTGTTACGGATTAACTAGCGCTCTCCTAGCGCCGGCCCTGACGAGATCGTAAACGCAGATGAGGGATCGCGTCGTCATTTTCCAAGAACTGTTGATTGCCACCTGGAGAATTCGAGACACGTCATCCGGGCTTCTCTCGTGGATTCTCGATAGGTACGCAGGTATATATACGGGAGAGACTTCGTCGCGGGCACAGTTAGTTACGAGACGAGTTTTCATTCGGAGAGTTAGTTATTCTGAAGTTTGTATTCAGAGCTAAGTGGAGCGAGTCAAGTAGAGCTGAGTGGAGAGAGTTTTTGTATTGCTAAGTGCAAGTAGTCGACGTGTAGAATTTGTATAACAGAGAATTTTTAGTACAGAGAGTTTAAGTACCGAGCATTGGAAAGTTATCGGAGCGATTTAAGTGATTGTGTTGTATTGTATTGTGATAGAGAGTTATAATTAAAATAGTTCAGTGTTGTTTGGAGTTTTAATCGACGAACCCAAGGAGTATCGTAACAGTAGTGTCAGAAGTTGGATTTTGAAAGGAATTATCGTAACAATATTTTGCAGAATTCATTTCAAGTCCACTCACATACCTATAAAGGAGAAATATGAAAAGCTGACTATTTATCCAGATACGTATGTTATATCCGCGATTATACATTCCAGCAGATTTTTACAAGATCACAATTCTGTTGTCTTTTCTTACTGATATCCCCAACGTTTTTAATGTATTTATTATGACGTGTTTTTACATTTGATAGCAGTATTCACATTGTCAACATGAATTCTTCTCAAAAAACTGTTAGCAAAGGTGTCTTATTTAGAAGATATAATAAAGTTCATTGATGTTTTAAATCAACTATATTTTATCCTGTGTTTTTTAACAAATAATGTTTGTGTTTGGCATTATTATAGGTAGAAAATGACATACTGATTATTATTCAGTATTCCGTAAATTTAATTTTATCGACAAAACAAATTGACTTTTATGTGTCTCTACTGTATGGCGATGGTGGTGTCAATTGACACCACCATAGAAGTCTCTGATTCAGTATTCATACTCCTAACTGGAACAAAATTACAGTCATCAGCGCCATCGGTTGTCGTTCACACTAAGCTCCCAAATTTAATGCGGAAGGGCGACTGTTTGAATCCATTTCTATGTTCTGTGTTGGCAACTCCAAAGCTCCCACCCGCCACAAAAACACACACACAGCCTCCGGCATCCGACGATTGTTCCCGGAGAAATCTAGACACACTCCATCTGCAGCAGAGCGACCAGATACGGCGATCAAAGCAACTAGATTGGGAGCTGATGCTGGTAGCGCTTTCATTATTTGCTGCCGTCTTTTCCTTTGTTCCGTTCGCGCTGGAAGCCCAAAAGGCTCCAATCGAATTATCCCGATCTCTGGATTCGAGGAGAATGTAGTGAGCGTCGCTCGCTTGTTTAATTTTGTTTGCTGGTTCCGGGGCGCGGGAAGGGGGGAGCCAATGTTGAATGGAGTCTGAGGATCAGTTTGAGGAGCTATTATAGCAAATATTTGCCTGACAGACGGGAAATGTCATGAGAGAAGGGAAATTTTCGTGAATTATATTCTCAAATCCAATAAGAATTTTGGAAATTCAAATAATCAGCCAGCTACGCTTCGCTGTCTTGATATTTATCAAGCTAAGAATGCTGACTTGCTTTCCAAAAATTATTAAATAATTCCATTGCTTAATAGTAGTTTACGTATCCGCAAAAGATAATGGAAAATAAAATAAAAAAATTCAACAGCCGTTCTTCTGCTCAAAATTTGAAAACCTTGGGTCAACAATCACCGAATGCGCTGACGGTTGTAGTTTCATTCAAAGGAGACTAAAACATTTGAAATGAAGGCTTTAATGATGGAGTCTATAGATTACAGAAACAAGTTCAGATAGGCAGCAGCATACATTCAGATACCAAAAATTATTGCGTCACATTTTTGGGCGGTTGTTTACCTCAATTATTCAACAAAATTGGATGGATTAAAAAAAACTGTAGATACTACAAATGCAGAATACTGTTTGTTTCGTAGTGTTCTGGGTTTGTAACCTACCACAATCTGAAAACAATAAGAATTAATATTGGAATCTATACAAGTGTAGAAGGGCAGATTTCCAATCTACACCGAAATCTATTGAAAAACAGTTCTTTCTGGATGGAACAAGTCCAATTATTCAGCAACTTCTTGTATAACTCAAATTTTGCCTATCAAAAAAATAATAAGAACTGATATATATATATATATATATATATATATATATATATATATATATATATATATATATATATATATATATATATATATGGAAATACCATCTGTTAACGTTTCGGAAGCTAAATCCGCTTCCGTTCTCAAAACATCTTGGTTGATTCCTTTTTAAATGGAAATATCTCGTATAGACAATTTTCGTCATTGACATTTTTCAAATTATTTAAAATTTGACGTAACATTTGGTCCTTCAAGAGGGGCAGCCATCCGCGATCCATATCAAGCGAACTCATTGATATGCATTCTTCACTAAACAGCATGATGAAAGCAGATTCCTTTAATTTTCGTTTCTTACCATTGCTTTCTTTTGTTATGATTTTAGTGTCGTTCCATTCTACTGTGTGGTCTCCATCGGCAGTAAGAATGTGTTCTGATAATTTAGAACCACCCATCTATCTGTTCCTGATGTATATCTTGTGTTCACTCTTTCGCACTTCCAATGGTCGAGACGTTTCACCGATATATTTTTGACCGCACGAACAAGGAATTTGATAAATACAATTTTTTGTTTTCCGTTGGGTTATTTGGTTTGGTATGTGTGAGTATTGATCTTGAAGTATTTGTTGTTTTGAAAGTTGTTCCAATATTATACCTGTTGCCGATCCGTTTTATCTTTTCAGATCTTGACACTTGTGTGGTGGTTTGAGGTGTAGTGAATATATCTGTTGTATGTGTTTTCTCTCGATATACACTTTTATCTACATGGCGTGTCGATTTCTTTATCATTACATCTAGAAATGGAAGTTCAATGTTATTTTCTGTTTCTAATGTGAATTTTATTGTTGGTTCTTGTTTGTTAATATGTTCCAAAAATTTGTCAAGTTCATTTTGACCATGACTCGATATAGCAAAAACATCATCAACATATCTCCACCACAAGATCTGATTACTGATTTTCCATACTTCAATCGTTCGATAAAAAATAACCAATAATGAAAATTTATCTAGCCTCCAATTAAAACACATCTCCTGTGCGAGAAACAGTTTTTTACGTACACTATATGACGCAGATCAAAAAATACATTATTTTCTGTAGCCTAGCTGGAATTTTAATAGAAATGAGCAATATGTAAGTCATTTTTCATTAGCGGCAGCGCGAATTTCGAAGAAAACTGTACTTCGAACTCAAAATATGGGTTGATAATTTGATTCCGAAGAAATTTTTAGAGTTCGTTGGTTCGACTCACTCGATCCAATTTTGGAAAATCATTGGGTTAATCTTGGAATAAACGGTGACTTCTCCGCGTAATTTTCAGAAAACATGGTCTTCATCTACTATTGAATAAAAAACAGCTCATAACTTGCAGAAAACTAGTTTGTTGAAATACATCTGAAAGTTATGCCAGTATACAGTATACCATAGCCCAACAGTAGAGACACTCAAATGTCAATCCTTTGCTCCTCGAGGGTCAAATTTCTGTAACCTTCATTCTGTACTCGGGGTGTGTAATGTCATATTGTGGCGGTGAATTTGAATGTACGGGATACCAAGTATCAAATCAGTATGAATTCGAAGAGCTAGTATTCTACAGAACACTAATGGCTATTACCTTTTGACATCCTTCGGAAACCTCAAGAGAGATGATAATTTATCTCTAGCCTTCGATAAACATCCGCGATAAGCACACACTTTTCTACCTTGGTAGTTAGCCATAATAATTCAAAATACCATATTACAACACACATTGACGTTCTTTAATCAAGTTGATTGATAATACCTCGACATGTCAAACCGCTGAAGTTGGTGTTCTGTGGCAAGGGTCTCTACTGTATGGTTATGGTATACTGGGATTATGCTTCGGAGGATTCAACATTTCGAAGACGCATCACATGTCAGATAGACGTCAATGTCAACTGACACCATCATAAGATGTCAGCGATCCAGTATTTTCACTCCTGACTGAATCAAAATAACCGCCATCAGCGTCTCCGGTGGTTGTTGACACTAAGCTTCCAAATTTCAAGAGGGAAGGCAACTGTACAATTTCTTATTCCTTCCATGTGACCTGTGATGGTGTCGATTGACTTTGACTTCTATTTGACTGGCAATGGATTTTGAAATTTAGGAAACAGTTAAAGCATGAATTTTGAACTTACTTAGACGAAATAGTTTTCTATGAGTTATGAGCTGGAGACATGTTGGTGAGTTTCGATGTAGAAAGTGTTTTTACCAACGTTCCCATGAACAGGACTTCAGAAATTTTCAAGTCGAAATCAGAGCATGGTGGAACACTTATCAATAGTACAAATTGAATGTAGAATCGAAAATGGATATTCTACAACTGTGTACAGAAAAAACATTTTAAATTCAGAAATGACTTCAATCAACAAGGATTTGGGTTAGGTCCAATACTGAGTAATATTTATATGGAATATTTCCATCGTATGTTAAAAATCTCATATGAAGCGGGACATTTTCGATCAATTACAAATACCCGCTCGGTCCGTGTATCTACAGTAAGATGTCTAGAAGGATATGGTGCTGGAACTGATGCGATATTGTTTAGAATTTTTTGGCGACACTTTTCTGTCATTAGTGTCATTTTTACGTATCATGGTGTGTTTCTTAATTTCATCGCTAGTTGACGCTAATTGGAAGTGCATAGTCAACCGATCGATCGACAAACTATATTCTTTGATTCGAGCAGTCAACAAAATGAACAAAATCTAATGTCATACTAATAAAAAACAAAATCAAATGAAAGGAACACAATTATAGGGAATTTGGCCAGTATTCTAAACAAATAATATAGGTTGTTGATCAGTCAGCGTCCAAAAGTAAAAGTATAGCCAGCCGCCAGGTCGGCCGTTTATACATTTCCTAGGAAACTCTTTTCGTTGCAAACGCTATCTGAACTGATTTGATGTCGAAAAGCCATGATGCTTATTATCATAGTAGGCATGTGTCGCCAAGTATACCCCAAACATGCCCAGGTATAACTCGGTACACCATCCTTCTAGACATCTTAATCTACAGTAACGATTGTTAAAATGTACATTTGTCATCTTGACAGGCATAAATACTGAATTTTAAACGTCGTTGTTTTAATTCCGGAAATATTCTACCGAATTACACATCAAAATAAACCTGATAATTTTCCATTCAAGCATGTTGTCAGTTAAAAAAACTGCATTCGGTTATTTTCATATTCTGCTAAAAGAGCCCTTCTCCTTCGAAGTCGGGCTCTTTCGACAAAATATGAAAATAAACTCATGCAGTTTTTAGACAACATGCTCTCATAAAAAATTATCGGTAATTTTGAAGCACTTGTAATTACTCCCGATAATTTGGTTATCGTAGAAAGTTATCCAAATGGGCCGATAGTATAGTCTAGATATCTTGATGTTTTTGCTATATGGGGTCATGGTTGAGATAAAGTTGACATTTTTTGGTACACATTAACGAACGAGAACCAACAATAAATTTCACACCAGAAAGAAAACACATATCTGCAGATATCCACACTATAACTGAAACCACCACACATGTCATGAAAAATGTAGTGTGATGTCTTCATGATAGAACAGAAATAGTATGCAATTAATTGGGAAATATCGATGAAGGGATCACCCTTATGAAATCAATGTCAAAAGAAATTGGATATCCAGGTGATTTCATAGAGAATACAGTGATGGAAATTGTAACATACCCCACAGTGGAGACATAAGTACAACCCATAAAAGTACATTTCATGTAACAAACTTAATACCTGAAGTACCCTGACTGTCCAAAAAAATTGAACAGATCAAAAAACACGTTTGATTTTGAAACAACATCTGAAGCAACAAACACCACCTCCAATACTGACCATAGAAATTACAACTAATAGACTGGCCATCATGAAAGTTTTTCACATAATGCGGAATGAATTGAAGGAAGGAAGAATATGTACATTGTACAGATATTGTGATGGACATAATGACAATTTTATACTTGAATTTCTCTATCCTCCATAACCTTTCTTTATCTCCTACATTGAGGAAGGAAAGCGCTTAGAGGTTGAATTGAAGTACTCTACCTTGCCCATTCCGCAGTCTTCTATCTCTTAGGGCCAGTTCATCAGTTGTAATGTTAATGATACTGACACATACTAAACCAAGTAACGCAGGCTCAAAAACCTGCATACTACGGCTCAGAAACCCGGAAATGCCTAACCGGCCGTGAAAGCTAAATTTTATGGAACATTTTCCGATAATAGCTAGCTCGAAGTTTTCATGGAATTTCGATATGCACATATTGACGAGAAACAATATTGAATAGGATGTAAAGCGAAATGAGACAGCTTCTGTTCGAGCTCATGGAACATATTGACAGAAATATCTTTCCCGGGAAAAGTACGATACAAGAACAGACTTATCGAGTAACGAAAAGCAGACTGCCCAACCGATATATTCAATCGAGAGATCTTTTCCTTTCGAAAATTTTATTTCTGGATGATTCCAATCGAAGGTTCATCCATTTCTGATATATATTTTTCGCTCCATTCGATATATCCCGCCATTCAAGCAGGATTATTTCTTCAGGCACCTGTCCTGACAGTTTTGTAGTGAAGATAGAGGAGATTGAATTTACGACGCCAGGAAAGTTCACACACGATTAGCGTCGAAACAGAGAAAGTACGCAAGAAAGTGGATTTCTATTTATTATTCAGGATCATGCAATGGAAAAGGTCTGGGTTGTTCCAGCAACATGTTACGAAATGAGGTAGATAAAAATAGTTATTCCTATCATGTTTGTGTTTTTTGAAGTCGTCAGTTCTGAAATGTTTGAAAAATACGAATACAATTTCATGTGAAATTTTTGTTTTAGTCGTCCATTTGTATGAAGTATGAGGCTTTATACCTCCATAATAATCTTTAGAACAGTAAAAATTTTAGCGTCTGGTTTTCTCTCAATACGTGATAAGAGTTTTTCAATGTGGGAGGAAAAACACTTCTTGACTCTTGCACGTGATGAGATATCAACGTCGGGCGACATTTTAAGTAATAATTTACGAAATGAATTTTATGTTTGCTTGAATATGGTTGACAATGTTATTTGCTGTATGGTAATGGTTCGGATTTTCATTGTCTATAATATTAACTTTATTGAAACCTGTTGCTAAGAGCGAAAGGATTAAAATAAAAATGAAATAATAATGAAATCTAAACGGGATGTTCGAATGGATTGGAAAATAAAATCAAAGGTTTGATAGATCCAAAAAAAATAATGACAGAAAAATATAGAATATTTTTGTGTCGTTCTTGGTAGCAAAAACAGAGGGTCAATTTTTATTCTTACACAGAGGAGGTGACATTTTCTTTTACAGTTCAAGAAAAATCGTGTGGAGCTATTTTATGTATAATGGAAATATTTGTGGAGAAAATAGATCGAAGAAGGTGTAAATGTGACGAGTAGAGTGTGCTCCACTGGTTTTACAGTGCGAAAAGATGAAATATGTCCGTTTTAGCAAATTTGTTTTCAATTTGTATTTCAGACATCTGAATATTTTTGAAACATGACAATACATGATAACAAAACTTCAGCTGGAATCAGAATGCAAATCGTTAACTCATTAAAAATAAAAAAAATCGATTTTGATTATATTTTCATTATGCTTCATCATTATTACGAGAATTATAATATGTATGTTAAATAAAACAAATCCCACGTATTATTATCCTTCGTTATTGTACATAGAAATGAAGTGGAATCTGCGGTTTCAGATCATTTTCACATAATACAAACAGTGGAAATATCTCACGCTACTATCTCAAAAGATTCAGATGTTGAAAAATAGGAAAGTTTTTTTAGAGAAAACTAGAGAAAAGATACTTCTCCTGAAGATGCTAACCTTGTCAAACGCAACGCGCGTCGAGTGCAAATGATATCACTTTGGTGTTAGAGTAATTTATCTATACAAAAAGTTTCAACTTTTACACCAAAGGTTGCAATATCATCGTTTATTGAACAATAAGCACCAGTGAATACAAAACGGGGTGAACAATAAAAAACTCCTCAGAACTACGATGAAAAATAACATATCTGGACTTCAATGGTGTATATCTATCTGATGGACATCAACACATATGACGTTGTTTGTAATATCTGGTGATTGGTGTCATCTAGCGATGAATTTGAGAGTAAGCGATGATAAGTGAAAGTGCCGCTATAAAAATCCGACCAATTCTGCAACACTTGTGACACTATGGTTTTCAGACAACTTCTCCCTTCTCGGCTTGTTGATGTTGCTATGGCAACTTTACAACACAGGTGTTTCAAAAAGTTGGATTTAAAGACGCTGAGGCATAATTTGAGGTTATCTTTCGACCTTATCGTGATTCCATATGAACTTACAAAATTTTACATCGATACGGAGAAACAGAAAAGTTATTGGTGCAAGTCTGAATCAATTCACGACTGACAAATTGGGGTTTTCTGCCTTCAATGATAACATTCTGAGAATATGAGGACGAAGAACCTATAGTCCTCTATAAAGATAAGGGTATCGGAAGCAAAGAAAAATTTGTAATTATCAGAAAATCAAAAATTCCATTCATAGAATAAAAAAAAAAGATTATTTCACAGCTTTCGGCAAGTATTATCTGTCAGTCTATGAATATATTTCTTATTTCTACTCCGACCCGTGAATATACTCATTCCTTTTTAGTTTACTAAACGGATAAGTAGGCGATTTCAATCAACTGAATCGTTATGATTCCATATCCACACAGGGTAGGATATGAATTTCACCAATCGCAGAGAACAAAAAACCAGGGACAACCTTGTAGAATCGTCACAATTCTGACTGTCTACCTTCACGAAATCCAAGTTGTCTTGTTTAAGCATGAATAAATGTACTCATATCTGAAATAATCTCTGGTTTGAATTGTCACAATTGAAGTTTTTTCTTTTGAAATTGTTGGATTTACACTCTTCACACCAATTGTGACGACCGGGTATATTTGGTTGGCAAAAAGGCGAGCGGTCCTTGAGATGTTAAATACCCAGTCGGACATGATTATTTCTGATTTGTGAATTATTGGTGGAAATGATAACAATTGGCGAAATTTTCAACAGTTTCTAATTTGTTTTAGGATAAGCAGGGAATGCATAAGGCCAAAATCGATGATTCCATAACACAAAATACGTCGACAAGTCGATAGAACTCACATAATTTCGTTCATTAAAAATCTCGTACCTGGTACTTAAATAACGAAATTATCACTTCGGTTATATAGCTAGACCTACATTATTATTATATACATATTATTGAGTAGTTGTCTCTGGAGCGCTTCAAATTAATGTGTAGCACTTCTGGCGTCTCATTTATCACTGCACTGAGTTGTTTAGTTACCGTCTTTACTGTACTTTCAGGCATAAACTACATCACTCACTTGAACAATAGAATTTTGATACGAGCCACTAGATTCTAGACTACTAGACTCAAGACTACTGTACTTGACTGAACTGAACTTGACTGACTGATGAATTGGCAATTCGCCAATGTTTTTATATCCCCCATCGAACAAAGAAAGATTCCCTTGAGATGCGAATTTCGCAAGCTTTAGGAAGTGGCTTGAACAGCTGCCCCATTAGATTTTATGGTTTTCAAAACATCGCATTAATAAGTCGTAGAAATTGCGACATTATTTGCCACGAGTTTCGGTTTTGAGGTCACACGTGTTAATTACCTCCCCCACTATAACTCGAGAGTTGCAAGCTTTTGTTTCGGTCCATTTCTTGTGTGCTGATCTGAAGGTAAACACCGAAAATTTTAATATTCCGAATAATTCTATAATACAAACTTCATTGAATAATTCAAGCAGTTGTTGAAATTTCGATTTAGAATTAATTATGCAAGCGTTTCAGGAATTCTTCAAAAGTGTTAATACTTTATTATGCTTTTGAAAATATGAACAAAATTTTCCTTTTTGTTTCACTTGAGTGAATACATATTTAAACTTAAAGTTTTAACATGAACGGATTTTGAAACAAAACTTAATTAGAAAGCTTCTCCTTGAATTAAGACTTTTAGGGATTCGCGTATTTTTTTGTGAATTTATTTTTTTTGTTGACGGTGGCACCACACAATATTCTACTGAAATTGTACAGTCCAAATGGCCTAGTTCATTTAGATGATTCACTCTGAAGTCGTTGGTTCGAGTCCCACCAATTTGTATCGTTCAGTATTGAATCCAATAAAATTTATTTTCTTCGAGCTTTTCATGAGTATCGAAAAAATACTCTATAAAATTGATTATCAATATAGAATAGAATAGAATAGTGTTTATTTGCAAAATGAATTTTTATAATATATAATTCACAAATGATTTCCAACAATTAGCAAAATAAGCACATGAAATGTCTCACTGAAGTTTGCACTTGTTAGTGAGATGGAACACGTGAGTGCACCAACAAAATTCCAATTGAACATAAAACATATCTTAAACTAAGAATAAAAATGTATATGAGGATTAAAATATATAAAAGATAAAATATATCCATGAGAACATGTTCTTACACACATTTTCAAACATATACAATTTTACGCACAAATAAGCATGGAAACAATCAAAATATAAAACACAAAAATATACAACATTCAATAGTCATTAAAAATAAAATTTTAAAAATTAACTTTTTCAAACATATACAGTCCACACATATAGGCAAATACAAGTAAGCATAGAAACAATCAAATTATAAAACACAATAAAATATACAATATTCGATAGTCAGTAAAAATAAAATTTTTAAAAATTGAAATATTATCATCTCATGGTAAGTATGAGTGTATAATATCTGAGGAAGTGTTTTTCGAATGGATTGTCAATTCTTTTTTGAATAAATAGAATGAGCGGCATTCCTGGATATTTTTAGGAAGGGCATTGAATAGTTTTGGACCTAAATAATGATAACTTTTCTGTCCTATAGATCTGTGTGTTCGGGGACATTGAAATTGGATGTGACGTCGTGTATTATATGTATGGGTGAGTTTCAGTAGATTATTCTTGTCTTTGAATTGTTTGGTAGTACATCTCTTATAATATAGTTGCTTAAGGTCTAGTATGCCAGATTCTTTATATAAACTGTCACTTGGATATCTAGCATTTTTAAACAGTATCAGTTTCAGAAAGCGCTTTTGAATAACTTTGAGTGGGCGAACATAAACATATAATACTTAAAAGAGAATTTTGAAGTCATTTCTGTACCACGGACGTTGATTTAGGGTGTTTCTATTCAAAACTGGATCACTCACCTCGGCGGGAAACAGAGTAGCCCCTGGAAGTTCCCGGATAGCCAGGACGAAAGGAGTGTTGGCTCTCTTGATGATCTCGTTGAAAGCAAGCGTGATGCTCCGCGGTCTGTGGAACTCGAAGTACGTCGCCACAGAAGTACCGTAGGTGGTGAGGAATTGTCCGAAAAGGCGCATGAACCCGCTGCCGAGCTGAACTAGTTCCAGGCGACGATCTGTAAGGGTTATCAATCAGTATGTGGGTTTCATTTTTACTTTCAACGGTTCAAAATAGAAATAGTATTATCAGAACAAAGTAAATCTGAAATTGAATTTAGAGCTCAAAAATGTTGAAATATACAGGGTGTTCCATTTGAAGAAATTGAGTTCCACTATTTTTTCATGAGATCAAATTATCAGCATTTTTTGAAGACCCTGTGTGAGGCAAATGAAAATATGACTCGGAGTGAAGATCCTCATAGTATCACTCCACTCAATTTCAAATTTGATCGTTTTAGTGCAAGAGATTTCAAGATTATCAGCATTTATAAAAGTTCCTGTTTGGTAAAAAAAATATGGAAATTGATTTATATCTTCTGAACAGTAATAGATAGGTATAGGGAAATAGTATTTGAATTTGTTGAGAAAGTGATAATGAATCATAATATGATATTATATACGTGGTTTTCCATTTGAAAAATCAAAGAATCCGCTACTTTATAGTAGAAGCGACAACGCCGCATCGTCTAAAATAATTTAGGCGTGTAGGTCATATTGATTTATGCATACTATGAATTTTTCAGGTTGATCCGTTAAATAGTTTGTCAGAAACGGCTAATTAACACTCATCATGAAAAGCAGTGTATATGATTTCAGCATTATATTGTTGTTTTCACTCTCGGATATCCAAAACGATTTGTTATTAAATAAAATTTCATCAGGAATTTGAGTATGTGACTCTACTCTGGGTTGGTTTTCCTAGGATTGAGTAACAAGTGGTATCGTACCCAAGAGAGTTGGAAAATCAATCAGGGTCATCAAAAAAATATGCGTATAATCTGCTTGATGAAAATCTGTACAATGATCCAACATATGGATTGTATGAGATGAAAGATACGAAAAGTATAGGGGCTAGAAAAGAACCCTGCGGTACACCCACAGAGCACCCTGCCTGAGCGACCCCCTGATGTCACTACATATTGAAAG
This sequence comes from Zygogramma bicolorata, assembly GCA_032362365.1. Lineage (NCBI taxonomy): Eukaryota > Metazoa > Arthropoda > Insecta > Coleoptera > Chrysomelidae > Zygogramma > Zygogramma bicolorata. Next base: position 458,364 of record JAVJAQ010002863.1, read on the forward strand.
GAGAAGTCAACATAGTTTCTTATCAAGGTCCTTGCTCCTTCAAAGAAAGCTATGTGTTGTGGAATTGCTAACGATAGTTTATGATATATTCAATGAATTCGTTTAGAATAGTCTAGTACGGCTAGAACGGCTGATTTTCCAGAGACCAAACTCCAGTTGTTAGCCTCAACAGCATGCAAATAGCAGTAACAACAGGCTATTCTGAATCCCGGCTGATGTAGAGAAAAAGTGGAGTGCTCACTGAGATGATTCTCTATTCGAACTGCAAGAATTTTTCCTGGAACTCCAGAAATTTAAGACAATAATGAGATAGGCCCCAGGTTTTGGAATTCAGGTGTTAGATTAGTTGAATGATGAATTCATGTTTGGCAGTTGTCAATTTTCTCATACATCAGTTGAACGCCATTGTCTTGTAGCGAGGAATAAGATGCCTAGGAACACTGGTAATTCCACTGACTAGATTTGTTTAGATTTTTGTGGCGAAAAAAACAATCGACGCTTTTGGAGGTTTTCCCTATTTTTTCAGTAAGGGGTGTTATGTTTCCCTTTTTCTTATTTTTTCAAGTGTCCAGTCAATTGTCACATTGTTATGTCATTTTGGAATTTTGATGTATACGATGTTTATATCGTGTTCATTAATTGATTTCGTTGCTTTTAAATATTGAAACGTCTTTACTGGTGTGTGATTGGCCACCCATTATCCTTTATGTTGCGATCTCTTCTCACAACCCAATCAAATAAAAATGGAAAAACCCGAATGCATTTTAGTTCCAGAAGTGTTCCAGGCAGAAGTAGCGGCCATCGAACACTGTATAGGGAAAATAAACAGGCAGAAGGTCGTAAATAAAGCCATTGCCATTTTCTCCGAGAGCCAGGCAGCAATTAAGGCGCTCAGCTCTTTTCCAATCTTTTCAAGATTGGTGGGGAGCTGTCTGAGCGCACACAAGGAGCTGAGTACCCAAAATAGGGTTATTCTAGCATGGGTACCCGGGCATGAGGGTAACAAGGGCATCGAGGAGGCCGATGCTCTAGCCCGTGAAGGCTATGATCGGCCAAGAACCCTTCTGCGGGATAGCGAAAGCAAATATAAAGACATCCATAAATTCATGGATGTGAAACGAATCAAAAGATTGGTAGAATAAGCTCCCTGGAATGAGGCAGGCGAAAGAGTTCTTAAAGGAACCAGCGCCCAGATTCACGGGAGACCTGCTAAACCACAACCGTAAGGTTCTAAGGGTAGTGGTGGGTCTACTAACGGCGCATAGCCGGCTAAGGAAATATATGGGCAACAGTGGTCTGACAGAAGCAACCCAATGCAGGTTCTGTCAAGAAGCGGAAGAAACCGCACTGCATGTGCCCTGTGAATGCTAAGCGATAGCAAGGCTGATACAAGCAAGATGCGGGAGAAGAAACCAGAGGCTGCTAGCTATATGAAAGGGTCAATGTCAAGGCTATAGAGTCTCATCAAAGAGATCAAGCTAGACTACGAGCTCTAACAACCAAGCATCACAATAGATCTGAAAAGGTGGCAGTGAACCAGGCCATGGGCCAGCTCCCCGATAATCTATCCTACTTCCAAAAACCTGACTATGTTACCACTAGAACTGTTTGACATGAAATATACGGTGGGTTCACTTATTGAACGGTACATAATTCAATGGATAATGCATAACTCAAATATTGGAATATTAATTCTCCCAGGTGAAAAATTTCAATGATTTTCATTTAATGCACCAAAAGCTATAATAAAGTTATACTTGTGACAGTTCTCAGATGATTTATGTAAATTAAGCCCGGTCACTGAATTATGCACTATTCATGATCCCTCATCAATGAATTCAATATGTATATATGTTTATGGTTTCGAATGCGGTCCACATGCCATCGTACATTGAAATACTAAAATATAACGGGGTGTCTATGATATGTCAATGCTTATCACCATATTATTCATGGAAATAGTTTCCCACCAATCTGTCCACAGTATTGGAATTTCAAATCGAGATCTCAGCGCCACATTCAAGAGAACTCCAACTAATAAACACACTTTGACAATTATTGCTATTGAAGGATTGGACTTTGAAGTTGTGGAAATCCCAAACCGTGAAATTTTGTGAGCTTCTATTACACTTTTAAATGTTTTATTTTAAAATTTCAAAATAATATCGCAGCGCCACTTCAACCAAGACTTCGACTTATAAGCACCACTTTGGCAATACTTTGACATTGTTTGAAATTTCTCACCAGAGGGCGTATCGCTTATCTTGAAATCCCAATAGTTGAAAATGCTTTGCTTTTCTGGAACGGATGGTACATCGTCCGAGTTCTGATTTCACATTTAATAATAATGATTAAATAATAGCTTTATTTGCCAAATAGTAAATCCATTGATAGGACAAAAATACATTATTGTAGAAATAATAGTAATATAAATGAATATAAATAAATTTAAAGTGGAACATATATAAATATTGGTAAAATTTGAAAATTTGAATGATAAAATTATGAATTTAGATTCGAAAATGTGGAAAACATTATAAATATTATACACAATAATCAGAAAGAAGCCTATAATGAAGTTTCATCGTTTTTCGAGGGAGTACTGGATCATTTCAAAAAATTGTTGACGTTATCTTAAATCAGGATTTTACATGTCGCGATAAATAGCCAGCAAACTGATATCGATCTGGAAATAAAGTAATTTGTTCGGCAAACTCAATTTGTTGACACAGGTTCGTGTTTAGTGCCCTGACACCGTTCAATTGTAATTTGATGAAAGACTGAAGGTAATTCTATCCATCTGATTTGCATTGCGTAACTGAATTGGTAGGTGGAAAACATTCTCCGTGGTTGTGGTCACCTGGTTTATGGCAATAATGATCTTGATGAATGTAATATACAATTTGATGTCTTCTTTTTTTAATTTCACACGTTGTTACGTTAGTATAGGGGCATCGTTTTCGAATGAACAGGACGATGTTGAGCCTCAATGATAGTAGCAACAAAATTATTCACAAAAATAGTCAACAGTTGTTGTAGACGATTCGGGTGGACAAAAGGAGTGTTATATTGTTTTCTACTCGTAAATGCGCATTGGGGTGGGTATTCCATAGTAGAGTAAGTTACTATTAGGAATTGAAACATGTTTATTGGAATTACATGTTCCAGACTTGATGCCCCTGTATTTTGAATGCATTCTGGTGGACATGACAATCTTGATTTTTTCTGCTCATATTGGTTATTACACTTTCAGTATAGATTACTTCATGAAATTTAATTCTTCAAAGATGAATAAGAACTTTCAAATCATGATTCATACGAGTTGAAACCACAAGACCCACAAATTTGACAATATATTTTTTGACATTGATTTGATTGATATTTGTTATTCAGTCGTATCATGAGAATAACCAGCATGTTAAAACAAAGATTTCGTTAGACTGGTGGTTTCAATCTAATGCTGGTGGCTCGTTTGGTATTGCTCAAAAAACACTAATTTTGAGTTAAAAAAAAATTAAAATTGACTGAGAAGTTTTTTAGATCGAGTGCTTTGCATGAACATTACCTGAAATATTCTCAGCTGGAAACTCATCCATCAAAGAAAAAAATATCAGTCGAATTGATGTAATAAGCTGAATGCTGAGAAATTTCAACAACGTTCAATCGCAAGTACAGTTATTGTGGGATTACAAATTCACTTGAAATTTCTGGTGAAAGAATAGTTTGCTTTCTTATAGTTGATTCAGTTCAAAACTATTGCACGTCATTAGGGGCGTAATTTAATGATGAAGTACACTGTAGTCAAATTGTCATAGAATTTTGAAATATTATGTAATAATCGATGTGATGTGTTGATATATGCAAAATAATCAATACATATTTTTTCTACTAGCTTACGGAAAAGTCCACATTTCGCACTCATTTTAGTGTTGAAAGGGAGATAAGTGAATTTTCGGTAGTATACCGATATTTGAATATGTGAAATATATATTTGTACGGTTGTAGTACACAGCATTACTGTAAGATGGAGAAAATATAAAAATTCTGCAATAATTTTTGATAAAAAGACAAGAATGTTTCAATTATTTTTTAAATGGCCCTGGTATAAGCCCCATCAAATGGATGTCAAATGATAATAAACTACTGGCATTTTTCATTTGTCACTTTGAATTACCTTAGCAATAAAAAAAAACTGTCAGTCAAAACTAAGATGCCTAGGAAACCCTGGTGTATCTACTTATACCTGAACAATTTTGGGATAAACTTGGCGAAAACCGATTGCTTGATTTCTGAGATCGCAAAAGCTTCAGATCGCTTTTGTAGATGGCGATCAGTCATATACCATATGAAGCTCAATTTTCATTAGAGAAGAATGTGCAACCTAGTGAGATTTTAACAGCCCTGACAGCCAATCAAATGCGTTTCAGAAAACTTGCATGTAACGTGGAAACCTACCGTTAACAACCTGTCAATACTGTCACTGTCACCTGCTACCTCTTCTACAAGTTTTAGTGTTTTTATATCAGTTTGTAAGACTAGACTTTGATTCCGAGAAAATTTACTTTGCCCATTCACCTGTGAATTTACGACCAAGTTCATGCTAGTGTATTGAAAGTGATAGACTTTCTTGGAATTGGGGACACACACATCAGTTATGCAACGGTTCAAAATACGTATCACATCGATATATCCTTTATTTCAACAAAACTTTGTTTTCAATATCTCATTGATAAGAGCTACAGATGTTTCCTCCTCGATATAAGACTTTCGCTCAAGCTGAAACGAATAAAATCAGCTACAACGCTTCATTCATGTTATTATTTCGGGGCGATTCGTTTTGTACTCACCTTAGGTACTGAATAAAGAAGAATATTTGGATCCCCAGATTTTGACTGACCACACAAAATACGAAATCTTCTACACATCGTGAAAAAGTTCTTGTAATAACTTCGAAACTTATTCTACTTATAAAGACTTTTAAACACTGTTGAGTGCGAATAAATAATTTCAGAGTTTTCATTGACAACAATAAACCTCAAGTTACGTCAATCTGACAAAACCGACATTTGACAGATCTTCGAAAATGCTCATATAACGTCCCCTATACAAAAATTAGAAAGCTTTTGTAATCGTCGATTGTTTTTCGCCACGAAATTCTAAACAATATCGAATCACTAGATACACCAGGGTTTCCTAGGCATCTTAGTCAGAACGCTACCCTGTCATAAGCAATTCTACCGTTGTAGTTTTTTTTACTAAGATAATATTAGATGGATTCTCCATTCGGTTTGAAATCTGGTGCCAAAATGAGGGAGTTGAAAATTTCAGAAAAGCCTTTTTTTGCTTATTCTGCTGAAATTTCCATAACATGCAAGCCAAACACACTTTGGTCCAGATATTCAATGTCAGAAAAGATAATTAAATGAAGACGTTGATTTGAGTATGTTAAGTTTTCGGTTATTTCCGCATGCTAATAGGAATAATATTGTACTTCTGCGATTTGAGTGCTTCATTATCTCTAGTCTTTTGGGAAATCACAATGACAGTGAACATACTTGATTTTGAAACTGCTGTTACACGCTAAAAAGAATATTTGATTGTAGATTATAAATACAATCGATTAGTTGTGTTCAATTCACCTCTCCATCAGCCGTTTAGGAAAGCAAAGTGTCACTTTTATCTCTTCCTCTCCCGAAATATCCAATCGAAGATGTCATCTACCCTTGGAAGAGATCCTTTTCAACTCTATTGGTATTTTTACGAATAGTTTGAGACTGATACTTGCTAAAGAATGATGGAAATACAGTGCTTCTGATTGCAATATCTCACTAGTAATTCTAAAGAGACGTGAACACAAAACTGCCACTTCTAAATAACAATTATCATTTGATGAATAACATCCCATTTCGATGATGCAATTTTGTCGCTGCAATTTCTCGCGGCGACTTGTCGCTGCGATATATGTCATCTAGCTGTCAGTTTGCATTGCCAATATTAAAAAATAGCACTGAATATTACCAAGATGAACATCTACATTATCACAATTGATATAATTTCATTCAGTTCTAATAATTGAAATAATTGATATTGTAATTGAATCACCTTATTACTCAACTTGATTCCTCAAGTCTCGAAAAATAATTGAAATGTTCAGAATCAATATTCTCCACAATGATGCCACCACATATTTGTGATTTGCAGCAACGAATTCACCATTGAAATAACTAACTCGCTGCAACTTATCGCACCAAAAGAGATTCATGCAACTCGAAAAACCTGCATGAACACATGCAATTTTCTGGAGTTGCCGCGACAAACTTGCATCGTCGAAACAGGCTATTACAAAATTCAAGTAAAGAGCGGCAACATCAAGAGTGCTGCCAACCAAACGCCAAAAAAATAACAGGCTGCAAATTTGATATTAAATGTAAACGTTCCTCTGCATTCCCATAAATGGATTGGTACCACAGCGATTGATACCCACTGGTGGGTCACGAGAAAATTTTTAGTGGGCTCGGTCTGTAGAACGTGGCACCAACCGAGCCAGAAATTGTATTTCAATTTTGTTTTCCAGTTTAAAATTTCCTTTATCGATATTGGCAACAGTTAAATTTCTTAGAGGTCGATCCCAATTTTGGTAACTAGTTTTAGGTGGGTCGTAGTACAGACTACTTTGGGGACCACTGGTATAAACTGTACAACAATTTTCAGGTATTACATTATTTCCTGTACTCACCTAGTACGAAATGCCAGGGAAAAGCCTTACAGAAAGTAGCAACGCCCATTTGGAGTTTACTGCTCATGAAAGTTGACTCCAAGGCGTTTCTGCTGAACAGTTTCTGTTTCGATGACGGTGATATTGCTCTTATTGTGAATCTGAAAAAAACATTCGATGTTCAGAACTGACTCTGTACCATACTGGCTTTTTTTAATTATTTCGGCTGGTTTTGAAGATGATTTCAGATATTCTGAATGGCTTTCTATCATCATCAAAATTTTCAAATGATATTTACATATTCGGAATTTTCACGTATAATACAATCAAAACTGTATCGTGATGAACGGTTACTTCATAATGGACAACATAACAACACTGGTTAGGAAGATAATAACCAAATGGCAAAACTGTAGTAGGAACAATATACAGCGTGTCTCAACGAAAAGCTCTATTTGAATATCCAGGGGGACAAAATCCATGCAATAATAATTCGTACAACTTTAACCATATGCTGGGGATTATTCGATCGATTACTCACCAATAAATCAAGTCATGAAGTTTCGAAGTTTAAAAATATGAAACCTCAAAAACATTAAAAGTTACCCAATGGGCACACACACAAGTTTCAGATGGAAAATTGAAATACCCAGGACCAAAAGTTGAGAAAGGGAGGTCATTCTCTACGTCCGCACTGTAAGAGGGAAAATTTTGCTCTTATAACAAATCAGTAGTGAATCTTTCACAGAGCATTGATCAAAATTAAAAGTTACCCAATGGGCACACGTACGTTGATTCAACCTTCATTCAACGTTTTATCGTTGAAATATACGTTATCAGTTGAATGGTCAACGTTGTCATTTTGGTTATAACTTCTAACGTTTTTCAGTTACGTGTCAATAATATTGAATTCAACATAATAATGTAATAGTGATTATTGAAACCTGGTGAGAATACGTTGTTTGCTTATGTGATTTACGTGATGTGATTATACGTTATAGTATTGAACGTTATTTTAACATTGTATTGAAAACAGAAAATAACCAGTAATTGGTACAAAACGTTGATCACGGTTTATGATAACTATATCTTTATCTTTAGATTCAAAGTTCAAGTAACATATAATTCATAATCTTTGTTGATTAATTTGATATCATACACGTTTGTGTAAAACCTGGTATCAACTTTCATGTCGAACGTATTTTGCAACCGACTTATCAACTTTCTTAGACTCATTTGGTTGATGGTTATAATGGAATATACATTTCAAATCGATAATGAACATACGTTATATTCTTGTTATTTAATGACTTTGATATATGCACCAACCTTCTAAGTGGTTTTCACATTCCCAAGCAACGTTATTTTAACATTGATTACGTTATTAATACGTTAATAATTGAACATATGAACATGTTGGGTAATTTAATATTTATTTGAGTTCTGATTCAACATTAGTATTTGAGTCAAGATATATTATTATACAACGTTAATGGACAACGTCAAAGGTTGTTGATGGTGCAAATCACGGTATTCATACGTTGTGTACAACAGATAATTTATAATCTGTTGTTCATTTGGCTCAGAAGCCCGTTGTGTAACACCTATACAATTCATTAGTTGCCGGCCGTGAAAGTCTTCAATCTTTGATTAATGGACAACGTTTATCAAAGGTATAAATGATGGTGGAAATGAACATTATTCATACGTTATTTTTTACATATATAAATTTTTATAGTAATATAATATACCAACACGTTGTACATGAAAATTCAGATCGCGCATGAGATAAATTATAATAATACATTGAAACACAACGTTTCTCAATGCAAATGGGAACGTTATTTCCCGCGACTTTTTTACTGATTTTCAACGGCTGGTTGTGTAACATTTTTTCAACGTGTTCTTAACGTGCTTGTGCCCATTGGGTACGAACGTATTCCTGAAAATGAGCTTCGATAACTTCCATACAGTGATATAATAATAATGATTGCAAGTCATCGTTAACATTTCTCAGCACCTCAGGAGTTAATCGTCGGGGTTCGGCGATAATTCTTCGTTGCAATTCTCAGATGGCTTCCAATCAAGATTATATTATTGCATAGAAGTGAATGCAGGTCATTTCCAGCAAAACATTCGTGAGTTTCAATTTTTGAGCCTCTTATTAATTTTCAAATTTTGACTTCGATGCGATTTCTTGGTAAGTAATCGTTGAAAGGATTGTGTAATCCATGAAAACCCCTTCCAAATTCTAATCTAACAGACCTCCTGGGGTTATGACCAGTAAAAGTAAGCAATTTTGACAAGAGTTCCGCTTGAGTGAAGTTTCGATTTTGGGAACAAAAAGTCGATCAAATTTCAATCTGTGCTTCATCCGGGCGTAATTATTATGGAGGTCGATTGCAGTGTACTGAAATGAATTTAGGTGATTTTTCAATAAAAACTTGAGTTGAAATTTCGATTTAGTATGATGAATATTTAAAATGACCTAGACCTAGTAATAACTCACGAAGGGCTTATCCAATTTCCAAAAATGAACAAGTTCCAGATGGAGAAGTGAAATACCCAGGACCCCCTTTTATTGGTCGGCCTTGATATTCAGTTTCGATCAGAAGTTGAGGAAGGGGTGTCATTCTACGTCCGCACTGTAAAAGGGTCTTATAACAGATCAGTAGTGAATCTTTCATAGAGCATTGGTCATTAACGAGTTACAGATATTCAATTAATCTAATTCTGACAATACCCCAAGACATCATCGAAGTGCTTTCCGTCGTTAGCAGCATTTGGAAATCATCGAAAAGTTATGAAACTTCCCAAGTCCATTTCGAATTAATTACGAGGAAAAAATGGGAGAATATGGCCAAGAGTGATCGAAAAAAGAATTAATTTAGGGAGACGTTGATGATATTTTAGCTTGTAAGAGCTAAGAGAATAAGTCGTAAATTGAATAAAAAGTCCTTAAATGTAAGATAATGAATATAATAGCAGTAAATGGATGGACGTGTTGAATGGGATTCTGAGGAATGGAAGTTATTCTGAATGATTTCAGACAATTGAGAAAATAACGGTAGTGACTGAAAAATATTTGGCGTCTTTGACGAATTCAGTTGAGAAATATTTTTCTTACGTTTGTATTTTTTGTTTCATAGTCTCGCATCAAAAATTAAATTTGTTCGCTATTTCTTGTCAGATTTTTTGAGAACATTCAATTATTTGGTGATGAACTTCATTGAAAGCAACGTTTGACGTAACGAATGTGGTTAGTTGGGTGTTTCACCGATTTCATTTTGAATAAATAAAATAGGCGTAACTCAAGTGAAATCTGAATCTATGAATTTTTCGAATGATATTCTTCGACAGTCAAAAGAACTGAGAGAAAAACCGCTTCGAATATATCAGAAAAACGTAAAGGAAAAGAAAAACGAAACCAGGCCATTTCTCAAGAACAGTTCAATACATTTTTGCAATGGATCGCAATAGATCAATTTACCAGGACAGAAACGCTGAATAGTTCATGTTCATAATGCAAGGAGATTTTTTTTTAAATGCAGATTCACACGAAAGGAATGCCCCGTATTGTTCAGAGAACAGCGCTTGAATCAAGGGACAGGAGATACGAATTAACATTAACTTTGAATTTCTGAAGTTTGTAAGCCTCAGGAAAAACCTTTTCTGATAAGGAGTTCCAAAGCTCAGCTGTTCTATTGAAAAAAGATCACTGAGCTAGAGAGGTTCGATTGGTTTCCAAATTTACAACTAAAGGGTGGGAATTCTGCACTCGACGAGTCATCCGTGTAGATATTGCCAAGGGAAGAACGATTGATAACAATTCGGAAGAGCATCGACCGTGAAAGTATCTATAGAAGAGAGACAAGTCTCCGACTCTTCTATGATGTTCCAATGAAGTGAGCGAGTCTGTGAGCGAAGAATAACCAACAAGACGGATTGCCTTTCTCTGAATAGAATCGAGAAGCCTCAATGACTGTTTTGGTGCCGAGCTCCACACATGAGAACTGAATTCCATGACAGGTCGTATCTGAGCCTTGTAGATCATTAGAAGCTGACGAGAAGTGAAGTATTTCTTCACCGGAAATAGAAATCCAAGTTCCTGGAAAGCACTTTTAGCGATTGATCTCACATGGTTTTCCCATGAGAGATTATCACTGATCGTAATTCCTAGCATCAATATACTTGATTTTGTAGGGATAGTTACTCTTGCCATCTGAATCTTTGATGGTGATAGATCGGCTTGGGAAGAGACATGCTCCGGTTTTCGTAGTATTAAATTCAACCAAGTTCATGTTACCCCATTCTATCATTTTTACCAAGTCATCGTTGACGGGAATGTTTCTTTGAATTTTTGTTTCTCGAGCTGGTATGGCGACTCTGGAAGAGTACTGTCGTCCGCAAAACTATGTACTGAACAAGATGTTTTCTCCAGCAAATCATTGATATGAAGCAGAAACAAGGTGGGCGCCAGAACTGAACCCTGTGGAACACCTGCATTTATCGGGAGGATGTCAGATGATACTCCAACAACATCCACATACAGATACCTATTAGACAAGAAACTCTTCAACAAAGCACACAACTGAGGAGGCAAACCATAAGACAGCAGCTTAGAAAGGAGACCCCGATGTCAAACTCGATCGAACGCTTTTGAAATATCGGGTGCAACAGCTATCGTTTCTCCGAACTTCTCGATTGAATGCTGCAAAATATGAGAAACATAAGCCAAAAAGTCACTGGTTGAACTTTGATGGCGAAATCCGTATTGTCGATCATTAATTATTCCTGATTTCTCTAGATATTTGATCTCGAATACTTATTATTTATCAGAACTGCTTGTAAATTCTATTAGGGAAGGTTCTCACTTGCCACTATGCTGAATAAATACGTATTTGTCGCTTCGATACTCATGCGTTGCCCAAAAAGAACCTAACACCTGTACAACAACACACAGAAGAAACAACTTTGAAATGGTGTTCATTAATCAATTTTCCTAACCCTGTTTTCATTCATTTTCATATGTCAAAAATTGGGTCAACCGTTAAAAAAATCAACTTCTATTCCTGAATCTTTTGGAATTATGTGAAAGTAATCAAAACAATGTGTAATTCAAGCCACTACGTCTTTGAGAAAAATGTAAGAAAAGATAAGACTTAGAAAACGAACTGATGCCATCATCCTTTTGAATGATACTTCCATATGGTTGGCTAACTACCCTTTATCCCTATAAAAGAAGGTTATAAGATTAATCACCTGAAAGATGCCACCATTTCAAATAGTGTTTATTCTTCGATTGCTTATTATTGAAAAATGTCGGCAATATTTTTTGACTTCAACACGACTAATTACTAATTGCCATACTGGAAGTTTGCGATACTCGTGAATCATCGTCAGAATTGCATCAAAGTTGAGAGAGAACGAAAACAAAGCGCACAAACACATTTTCAAACACTGTTCATTAACAATTCAAACGAACACAAATATAATTGGGGTATCAATTAACGCCATGACAATTGATTCGAAACCTCAAATATGGATGCAAAATTGACATTGTTTGATTCGCATTCGTCATAAAAGCGATTGTACGCTAATTTGCTTGCTGTTGAAACGACCACAACGCTAGGGGAGAGTGTAATGATTGATATTCGTGAGCAAAAACCATAAATAGCCAGAGTTCAGCCACTTCCTGAAAAAGGGAAGAAAACTGTGTCTTGTAACTATGGACCAATTGCATTGCTTTCTATGATTTCCAAAGTTATAATCAATATGAAGCCTATCAAATATCTGGAGTAATCAGGAATAATGAATGATCGACAATACGGATTCTGCCATCGGAGATCGACAATTGACTTCATGTATCAGAGGGAGAAAATGGACAAAGCTGACAATAAGGAGTGCCGATACACTAAAAACTACTTAAATGAAAACCTCTACTCATTCGGTGGTATTTATATCAATTCTGATTTGGTTACTTAACTCTTTGTTATCTGAGATCGAAATGAATGATTTGAAATTGTAATTTTATTCAGTTGATAACGACTTTCCATAGTTTCAATGTCCTGATGAAATTTTTCTCCCTGTTCTTCACTTAAATCACCTAGGTTTCCTGGAAACCGATCTAAGTGGCTGTGGAGGTAGTGAATTTTGATGCTCATGTTACAACCAAGACTTTCAAAGTTGGATAGCATATTTTTTACTAATTGTATGTAATTCACTATTTTATGATTTCTAAGAAAATGTTATACTACTTTAACAAATGAACACCAAGTAGGATTCAGTATGTTCATTGATGTTGTGAATCGTGGATCGTTATTAAGCTGCCTTATCTGTGATCCATCAAATATTCCGGCTTTCAGTTTTGGTGTGCTAATTCCAGGAAACTTATGCGACAAGTAATCGGAACAAATTCCTTCTTGATCTGAAGCCTTGGCATATTACTTCATAAGCCCCAACTTGATATGCATGGGTGGCAATATGATTCTTATCTCGCAACCAAAGGTTCATTAACTATTATGTTATGTTGTCTTTGAATCATGGCATTTCTCACAGGCCTATTTCTGTCATTCCAGTGCTGATTGTGTGCTCTGCTATCCCAAAGACATAGATATTTTGTATATCCACTTTGCTGTCCAAACCAAATCATTTTTAAATCGACACATATCACCCACTGATGTTCTTCACACGTAATTCTTTTACAGAAAGGTCGGTTTTTACAGTCATGGACAATAACAAGTATCTAAAATGGGGTGAATATATGCCAATTTTTGGTGAGAAATTTTGGTTTTGACCTGCAGAGATATCATTATTTTTAACTGTTATCAGAATTGAGATTGATTGGCCTGTATCTGAAAAACTAGAGCTACTACGAGAAAATGCCAGACATTTTTGAAATCAGCACATCAAACCATTCCGAATCAGTTTATAATTCACCGGCACCAAGAAAATAATATCATTATGTTGAGTTGTGATCATTCGTTGCTCGTTACAATATACTACTCCATTATCCGATCGAAGACATATGTCCATATCTCACCAACCCAGATGCCCCGGGCCAATACACACATTGTACTTCGTTGGAGCGCAGGTAACACTCTGACAAAGCGCTCCAGGAGGATTGAAGTAGGTGAGGTGAGGTGAACGAAAACCGACGTTGCAGAAATTTAACGATTCGACGTCCGCTTGTATACCGCGTATTCGTCTTTGGATATGCATCGTAGGAATCTTTATGCTGAATGATCCTCCAGGAGCATCAGTGTATGGATTTGGGTAGGAAGTGTAACTGTGATTCTGAATGTGATTCTTATGCCCATCATAACAAATCAACTTTTGAGGTAAATAAAAGTTGAGACGAAAAAAGTAACTTCTTTGTGATTCAATGTTCTTTGTGCCATTTTTGTGAACACCTTTTGATTCATACGCAGGAAGATCGAGAATTTTTGTCAAAAATAATTTGGAGCGACGAATCAAAATTTACGTGGGATGGTATTTTCGATAGAAGGAATGAACATTTTTGGGCTGATCTAAATAGAGTGATATGATCATTCAGGACTATAACTTTTTCTTCTAGTTGTTTGATTATGGTATCTTTTTGTTTGATAATATATTTGAATATGTGAAGATCCACTTTACCATCAGGATACACCTTTTCCAATGCTTCCAACAATGCTGAATTCGATTCAGGTTCGACAGTCTCTTCCTTCGAGGTTAAGTCACTATCACAGCAAACTATTTTATTATTATCAAGAAATTTAACATAGCTACTATTTTTTGCACAACTCGGGTGAAACATAATGTCACATTTTGAGCATTTCAAGCCAGTTTTTACTGAACTTTTACACTTGTTACACACATTTGTTTTCGATGCTGATTCTTTCACGTCCGAATTCGACGGTGGCATCTTGAATCATAATCCTCATGTTACGAAAGAAATGGTTTTTCAAGAAAAATTTGACCTGGATGTTTTCTGTATTTTGAAGAACAATAAAATTAGCTTTTTTTATTTATGAAGACACACTGAATGCAGAGAGATATCTCCAGATATTGAGGACGAATGTAACCTATTTTCTAAAAAAATTGCCTCTAGAGGAATAAAGGAATTCGTGGTTTCAACTGGACGGAGCGCCAGGTCATTCCACCCAGGAAATTTCCAGGAAACTTGACGAACTCTTTGACGATCCTTGGCTTAGGCGTTTAGGGCCGTGGGATTGGCCACCGAGATCACCCGATCTCACGCCACTTGACCTTTTTATGGGGTGTTTTTTAAAAGAAAAGGTGTACAGTACTCCAGTGCCTACCAAAGAAGAACTACGACGGCAAATAGTGCGGAGTATTGAAGATCTGGATCCCCATGAAATTGAAAAAGCCACCACAAGTCGCGTACAAAAAAAAAGTTTGAAGTAGTTAGAATGTATGTAGATATTTTGTTTACAATTTTGTTATTTTGAATCATCCTATTCTGTTATTGTCTGTACTTTCAAATGTTTTAGCACATAAAATCGTACTTTTTATCTAAAAATGATTGATTTTTGGTACAGTTTTCCCTGGAAACTTTTGAGCCATAGTTTAGGAAATCATTTTGTAACCTTACGAACTTCACCTCGTTCATTGGTGTCAATTATCAGGTTGAATTTTTTACAATTTCTGAAAATGATTTGATCACTTTGTTCATGTGTAATAAATAATTTCATAAAAACTTCGTTTGAATAATCGATATTTGCATTCATTTTGGAAGATGTTCTGAAGTACCGTCGATGACTATTTGTAAATTACTTATAGAAGTAACCGAACTCTTATAAGCTTGATAATTCCACCGCTACCTAAATCCAAATTCTAAAAAAAATAATGTTTCTAGAAGAAGCGACTTTATTAAGAAAACTTGACGATTTAGGTATAGGGACATGATATATCATCTTGAAACATTTTTCACCATCTTTCAATTTATCGAGTAATATGCAGGGAGTTTCAATTGAAAAAATGAACTTTTGACTACTTTTAAGCACAATGGAAATAATAGTAATTTAAGCACGCCCTGTATGATATGGAGTCAATTTCTTGGTGTTATTTGAATATTTCGAGTATGTCCAAACTATCATCAAAATATCAACTTTTCATGAATTGAGAGTACTGACGTACCTAAGTTCAATTAAGGCTATGTTTTGGACCATATTTAGACGGGATTTATTCACTCTGTGTAACCATGTCGAACCTCCTGTCTTCTCTTGGGAAAACAGAAATGGAGTCTGAATGTCAACAAACCAGACAACGTTATTTATATGTTTAGAATTTGAATATTGCACAAATTTCAATTTTGACGCAGCCACTGTAACGCTCCAAGGCTGCATCCATTATATCCCAATCCCTGATATCCCCTTTTCTTTCCCCAGTAACTTTGTGTGACTATAAATGATATGATCAATGCTTGAACCTAGTCAAATGAGGACGCACAGTTGGAAAAGGTTACAAAACATATTTATCATAAACTGTTTCATAGTGAACGCGAATTGAAAATTGGCAATATACTTTTCTGGTAATTTATTAAAAAACTTCTTCTCAATCTACAGTATCACTAGATAGATTGTGCCGTGTACTATAGGAGTGACCGTTCTGTTTTTACTATATTGCCGCCCTCTATTCTAGAGAAAGTAAACATTCGATAATAACAACATATGGTAATGTAAGTATCCTGAGACTCTAAGCATGTTTGCAGTCATTCCTGTTCTTCAGCCATAAGGCTTCTGGTACCGAAAGCCATGGTTTTTCCTGTAAAAAGTGTTGTTCAGTTGTTCAGTTGAAGAAAGTGAATTCTTCGTGTTTACTTTTCCAGGATATATCATCTTGAAAAAAGCCGTAGGAACATAAAGCATAAACCTTTTCAACGTGATTTATGCTGGGTCATTCGACCCCCTGAAAATGTTCAATGGGCTTGCAGTCCACCAGTAAAATATGAATTCTTTGGATGAAACTGTATGTTGCTCTACACCACGGAATTCATTCATTTCTCATGTAATCGGGATAAATTTCTTGTCTCTTCTTGTCAAAACAAAAGTGAACACTGTATGTCTACATAACGACAATGTTATTCATCTGTTACGAATTTCCTGAACAAGAGAGGTCCGACAGGTCTTCAAATTCACACTAAAGGGGTGGGAATTCTGTACTCGCCAAGTCATCAGTGTAAATACTGTCAAGAGTGGAAAGATTGAAAACAATTTAGAAGAGCACCGACCGTGAAAATATCTATAGAAGAGAGACAAGTCTACGACCCTTCTACGATGTTCCAATGAAGTGAGCGAGTCTGTGAGCGAAGAATCACCAAACAAGACGGATTGTCTTTCTCCGAACACTCTTCTTCTTCTCTTGAACTTAGTCGGTGAAGGACTCACAGCTGAAAAATTCATGGTTAGAAAAAACAATTTCTATCAGAAACTGTTTCATAGTGAAGTTGAATTGTAAAAGTGATGAGATCCTCTGGTTATTTATTGAAAAAATACCTTCCTTATTTACAGTATGATAGATTGTGCCATGTACTATAGAAGTAGACTTTCCGTTTCTCTTATATTGCCGCCCATCATTCTTGAGATACAGTAAACACTCGATGATTGAACCAGATGATAATGTAAATAGTCTAAGACTCCAAACATATGTGCAGTCCCCTCTTTAGATGAGACTGTATGTCATTATATATCACGAAATGTATTCACTTCGTATGTTACCGTGATGCACTTCTGGTCTTCTTTTGGTGAAAGAAAAGTAAACTGTATGTCAACAAAAAGGCAACGTTATTCATCTGTTACGAATTTGAATATTGCGAAAATCATCGCAGTCTTCCACCCACTTCTTTCCACAAAGCCACTGTAACGCTTCAAATAATCCTTAAGGTATACAATCCATGGCTGCATCCTTTACATCCCAATCGTTTATATGCCCTCTCCTTTTCCCAGTATCTCAGTATAACTGTGAAAAATGTAAATGATGTTTGAACTTAGTCGGTGAAGGACTTACAGTTGAAAAATCCATGATGAGAAAATAAATTTCTTATCAGGAACTGTTTCATAGTAAAGTTGAATTGTAAAAGTGGTAAGATCTTCTTGTAATTCATTAAAAACACCTTCCTAATTTACGGTATCAATAGATAGATTGTGCCGTGTACCATAGGAGTGGTTTTTCCGTTTCTCCTATATTGCCGCCCATTATTCTTGAGATACAGTAAACGCTCGATAATAAAAACAGATAAAAGTGTAAGTACCCTAAGACTCCAAGCACAGGTGCAGTCCCATCTTTAGATGTTGCTATATATCATGAAAATTATTCACTTCGTATGTAACCGGGACGAGCTTCTTGTCTTCTCTTGGTGGAACAAAAGTAAAGACTGTATGTAAACATAACGACAACTTCATTCATCTGTTACGAATTTGAATATTGCGAAAATCATCACAATCTTCCACCAACTTCTTTCCACGAAGCCACTGTAACGCTAGAAATAATCCTGAAGGTATACATTCCATGACTGCATCCTTTATATCCCAATCGTTTATATGCCCTCTCCTTTCCCCAGTAGCTTAGTATAACTGTAAACAATATAAATGATGTTTGAACTCAGTTGGTGAAAAATACATGATAGAAAATAAAACATTTCCTATCAGAAACTGTTTCATAGTGAAGTTGAATTTCAAAAGTGGTAACATCATCTGGTTATAAAAAAACACCTTCCCAATAAGTCTCAATAGATAGCTTTTGCCGTGTACTATGGGAGTGGTCTTTTGTTTTCTCTTATGTTGCCGCCAATTATTCTTGAGATACAGTAATGCTCAGAAGTGAGAAAACAATAGGGCAGAGGAACTGTACATATTTGGGTCCGAGTCTATATGCTTTTGTGCCAGAAATGTTTAGGAGTGTAGTCACCCAGAAACTATTCATTTGTAGAATCAAAGCATGGATTCTCAGTACTTGCAGAAGCTTCTTTTCTGATATTGTCAACCAAAGGGATAATATTCGAATACCGTCATCTTTCACTGACTACGGAAAAAAATCACAGACGCAATATAACAATATTGAATAGAAATGAAAACACATTACTTAATACGATTTAATCCTAATAATGACCTAACTACCGGAAATGACTCGTTCACTTATTTTGACAAAATATCAGATTTTGACTTAAATTTCAATTGACCAATATGATGCTACCAAATTTCATGTAACTTTAGTTTAAGAAATATATTTTTATGTATAGTCTTGAAATCGTCACGTACAAGCGACTTTTGTTGCTTCTGTGACTCAACTGTTTATTCACTATCAAATGTATCGACTCGCTTCTTTTGTATTTTACTATGAATAAACATTATTATCATTATTATAGTAAACACTCGATGATAAAACCAGGTGAAAATGTAAGTACCCTAAGACTCCATGGTTATGTGCAGTCCCCTTATCAGATGAGACTGTATGTTGCTATATATTACGAAAATTATTCACTTCGTATGTAACCGGGACTAGGCCTCTTTTTCTTTTCTTGGTGAAACAAAAATCTATTACGAGTTTGAATATTACGCAAATAATCGCAATCTTCCATCCACTTCTTTTCACAAAGCCATCGTAACGCCAGAAATAATCCTGAAAGTATACAATCCATAGCTATATCCTTTATATCCCAGTCCTTTATATGCCCACTCCTTTCTCAGTAGCTTTGAATGACTGTAAACAATATAATTGATTCTTGAACTTAGTCGGTGAAGGACTCACAGTTGGAAAATCCTTTGGTTAGAAGAGACATTTTCTATCAGAAAACTGTTCCATAGTGAAGTTGAATTGTGAAAGTGGTAAGATCCTCTGGTAATTCATTAAAAAACACCTTCCTGATCCACAGTATCAACAGATAGATTGTGCCGTGTACTATAGGAGTGGTCTTTCCGTTTTTCTTATATCGCTCCCCATTATTCTTGAGATACAGTTAAAACTTGAAAATAAAAACAGGTGATAATGTAAGTATCCTGAGACTTCAAGCATATGTGCAGTACCTTCTTTAGATGAGACTTTACGTTGCTATATATCACGAAATTAATCAGTTCTTAATCCCGACATTCTCACGTATTCTTATTGAGGTGCTGCTTTGGAGTGGGCTGTTGCAAGTCTCTCCTTTTCAAGATGAATATGGCAGAAGATTCCGTATGCCACTGCGACGGGACATCTCAAGATGACCTGAACCATTTCTTGTTTTCATGTCAAATTAACGCCACGGCCATTAACTATTTATATTCAGTACTCGGTGATATGCGACTCTTGCCAGCAAACAGTACTACAATAGCCAATTTACTTCATTCAAACATGGAATTTTTGCATAAGTTCTTAACATTTGTTAAAATGTCTAAGAGATCACTATGATTTGATTAATCTGCAATATAGTCTCGTTCCTCTGTGTGACCCTATACATTCACCTGCCAATTCCCCAGATCCCTTACCGAGGGCCTCTCTTGTGCTAAAGAAGTCGCCTTGATAGCCCCCCTAGGCGTGAAAAGTCTCCTCCTCTGACGTATTTATAAGTTGTCGTTTAATTATAGTGATCCAATCAAGTTCTAACTGGCTGAATGGGTAACTACCCAAGGCCAAAAAAAAAAAAAATCAGTTCTCATGTAATCTTCTTGTCTTCTCTTGGTGAAACAAAAGTGAACACTCTATGTCAACATAACGACACTGTATTCATCTGTTACGAATTTGAATATTGCAAAAATCATCGCAATCTTCCACCCACTTCTTTCCACAAAGCCACTGTTACGCTTCAAATAATCCTCAAGGTATACAATCCATGGCTGCATCCATTATGTCCCAATCCAGACCCCTTTCGCATCTGGAGTCCTCACCCCAGCTGCCTTTTATGCTCTTTTATGCTCCGCTTTGTGTGACTGTTACCTCCGCCTCGGTAAACAAATGCCCCGGGCTGGTTTGTAATAAGAATATAACACGGGACGTTTTTCCTAGAACGAGCTCGTTGGATTTCCAATTTGAAGGGAAAAACCACCTCGGGTAGGCTTCCGATCCCTACTGGACGATATTGAAAGTCTTCTCGGATGTCACGGAACTGGAGATCTAATTAGTTTTCGATCAGATTTTTTAATTGATCGGTAAGTGGGAGCCTTGAAAAGTAATTGGGTGTTTCATTATACGGGAGCAGGAGGATGACATTTCAGACTGGGTGCAAATAAGAGAAATTCATCCGAAACAATTTTAATCAATATGCCTAAGGTATTCCCGACTCGTATGAAGTCAGATATTGAACACATTTCATCAAACTGGCGATCCAGCATCTTGAAAATCTTCCAAATACTTATTCTGTTCCGAACAGAGGAAATTTGAACATTCAGAGTTTAGGAAACCAATCACACAGTCATGATGTGAGCAAGAATATATTGGATCAACAATTGTCGCAATTGATGACATTTCAGTGATGTTGTATAAAATTGCTAGTAACACTGATCACACGTCCTCTGATCCTATGATCGTCTTCTTGATGATATTCACAGGATCAGTGAGATTGATTTAAGACTGATCAAAGATGTACATAAAAAAGGCTTCTGATGCATTCGAAAATCTAGAAGTAGCAAAATGCAGTAGTATTATTAATTGTGACAAAAAGCTTATTCCAATCGGTCCACTATTGAGCTTTACATTGAAAAATCAATGGGAATAATTGAAGTCCCTCTCCAATAAGTAATGTACTCCAATATTCTTCTCACGGAGAGGATTGCAGGTAGTCCACAATACTAGATTGGGATTGTGAGATGAACATAATTAATCCTAGTTGTTACATTTGAAACCAATTTTCTTCGCCAAAAATATTTATTTTGCCAGAAAAATACGCGTCGAGTTCGACTGATATCAGTTTGATGTTTGAAGATTTTTGCCGAATGATTTCACCGAATATATTATAATGGTAGTATCTTACAAAAAATTTGTCGAGGTCTTCTTCTTCTATTTCTTTATTTAACGTCGGCCTATTTCCGCTACCAAGGCCAATCACCGACGCCGGTGAGCACACTTTCCCCAACCGGAAATTTTGCCGAACCCTCTGGTATTCCAACCAGAGGTAGGGATCTTTAACGAGCCCAACATCCATGGACTCGGGACCGACGGCTTTACGTCCCCTCCGAAGGACAGCATATCCTCAATATATCTTGTGCTCGTTGATATAATGTCTGCGAGCTATGATATGCTATTCCGCTGCAGCTGTACGGGCTTTCGACACGGTATTCCCCTGCATGGTCACCCATCCAAGTACTAACCGCGCTCGGCGTTGCTTAACTTCAGATATCGAATGACTGTCAGTCAACCTGAAGGGCTAGGCCACGCCTCATATGTCGGGGTCAAAAAAGGCCAAACGTAATCTAGTGTCATATACCAATAAAAATGGTTTGATGAGCAGTTTCATACGTTTACTATTTAAAACCGTTCATTACGTATTCGCCAGCTGTTAGGTAATGCCTAATTCAGAATACACGTGTATACCTTAGTTAATAGAATCCGCTTCTGAAAAAAAAGATGGGATATATAACACTCAACCTGACAAATGTGATCTCATGACTACATTTAATTGTTCGAAAGCAAAATTCAGCGAATTTTTGTCCCAAATTCATGGTAAAATTGAATTGAAAATGAATGATAAATTTGTGCTACACCACCAAAAATTACCGCACAGGTGTGTAGATAATATCCATGGCAATACCAGAGGTAATACATTCAATTACAATTTTTTTGAATTCTTTGAAGAAATTCGAGTAATTACTGTTATGGCGTTCACTAGAAATATAAATATAATATTCATAGTTCTTCATTATCGGGTGTAGAAAAGAAGCATATGCAACTCTGAAGTAATGGTAATTAATATACTCGTCTTCGGCTCATTCCGTATCCAGGTCAAAGCTCTTGTATTAATAACCATCATTATATGCTTGTTGTATAATATACTATTATGCAATTTCCCACAATGTGTTCTATGAGGAGTTTCACAACTTCGCTGTAAGAATGTTCCAAGCATTAGATTCAGTCAGTAATCGATCAATGTTTGGTTTAGTATATATACAGATAATTTGGTGGTTATCCCTAATGCAAAATGCATTAGAGAAAAGTGGTTTACTCAACGTATAATAATATACCGGTCTTAAAATTATCTCGATGATAATAATGATTACCCGAATACATAAACATTGATGTTGATATTTCTAGAAATATTCACTTTTCTTTGCCATATGACATTCCCAACAACCCGATGAGGTTTAATAGGTTATTTTTTGTTTATAAAAAAGACAAAAACATCAGTACGCCAACGAACATCATTGTTCAGTACAAATATTCTCATTAAGTTTTCGGTTTCACAAGTAGATTGGTACTACGCGAACTATCTCCAAAATAACAATTGAACTTAATTTAACAAAAAAATTGTATTTGAAAAGGCCGGAAACTACTGTTGATCCTCTAATCAAAGAAATCGTCGTAGCGAATCCTAATGAATTCGATATGCAATTTATAATTTCAACGAGATGAAGCCCCATTACATTACTCCAGGCAAGTAGGAAACTGTTTGTATAATAATTTCCATTTTCGTTGGATTGGACATCGAGGTCCTACGGAATGGCCAACCCGCTTGCCAGATTTGACGCCTTTAGACTTTTTTATAGGGCTATTTGGGGCCAACGGTGTACGAAACTGAACCTGCTTCAATATTGGATATACGACACGGAATAATAAATATTTATAGAAATATCGCCGTTATTGTGTTCGAGAATGTTCGGCGTGAATTAGTTATCGAATTGGCTGTTCTTATGTCAAGACGTTCAAGACAACCATTTCGATTCATTTCGAAAATAAAGGGAGCACTCTTATATAATGACGCGTTCAGTGACTCCAATATGAGTAGTGACTTATACCATCCGCCATGTTGGCATTGGTCGTTTACGCGCCAAATTTCTGAATTTGAATTTGGAGGTGGAATAACTTGTAGCAGATTTAATTTCCTACCCTAAATGAAAATAAGATATGTGTTAAATAAGAATTGAGAATTTCTATAAAAGTAAGTGTCCTTCACGGTAGTACTGCGCACCTACTACTTTAATCGCTAGAGGGCGCCTCGCATTCTATTCTTGCTCTAAACTGTTTTTATATTTGAATTGCAAAAACTAGATCAATTCCTGGATGAGAATATCTGCGTCTTCGCGTACTTTTTATTTCTGATTTCTCATACAGAAACATTTGCTCGTTTTTTTTACAGCAAAATCTCGAAGGTTTTGGCTTGTACCCGTATTATCTGTAGGTAAGCTTAAATATGTAGAAATGTATCCTCTGTAGTTTTTCTAATATTATCATATGAATTTCTTATGCTTTCCTCTCCAGGGTTTGTTAAATTCAAATATCAAAGCTTCTTGTGACCGGGCATATTTATTTTAATATCGTAAAACAAATTGATTATGATTGCGACTTTGTATTCGTGTGAAAAATAGTTTTCATTTTTTGTAGCCATTGAGGTAAGAACCGTCCCTCCATAATTCTATTACCATAAGGGAAAACTGAGGTGGTCAATAAATATCCAGTTCCAGGATTTTGATCCAAGAACCCACAAAACCTCGGGATTCGCGCAGACCCTGAAAATATCCTCTACAAACACGAATACAATTTTTTTTGAAATCGATTCCAGATTTTCAGGAAAATGGAAAACATTGAATTGTCATTAGGATACTTACCGGAACTGCCTGCTATCCCCTCCGCTCTGCGCTATCGCCACCTCCGCCTCCGTGTGGTACAGCACCCTGGCGATGGCCTTCAAGCTGCCCACCAGCAGGTAGGCCACGGCCGGCCTCTCCGTCGTGAAGTCCAGCTGCAGGTGCTCCTCGCTGGCAGCCGCGCACACGAACGCTTCTGATTCGTGACCTCCTTCATGGCCGATCTCCTGGTACTTGAGCACGTCGTGCACCCCATCCAGGGTGGTGAGGAACTCCTTGAGGTCGCCGCCCAGGCAGGCGAAGGCACGCTCCACGCGGCCCGTGCACGAGCTGGTGATGAGCTCTTGGCCGAGCTTGTCGAAGAAGACGGCTTCGTCTAGGTCTGGAGCATAAAATAGTTCCGAGAGACATCTAAGGAGAGATTGATTCGTTGAGAATTTTGTTTTATTACAAAAGTTAATTGGAAAGTCACCAATTGTTCACTAATGAGAGATGAGGCCGAACCTTCCCGCCTCTTTCCTTCCCTTTTCTTCGCGTTTTTTCTTTTCTTTCTGTCTTGGTCCTCTGTTCTGTTTTGGGTTTTGACTGTTTTCACACTCTTCATGTGAGCCACGATTTCATCTTTCATCTTCCCTCTCCCTTTGTCCTCTCTTTTTTCTTTGGCCGGTTTGTTCAGTTGCATTTTTTCTCTTTTTCTTCTGTTATATATCCATTGATGGGTAGGTTTCATTTTTTGTGGTCCCGGGGTTTGTGGACCCCTTCGTGTGGAGTTGGTCACCTTTTTTTTTGGTGGATGGTTGTTGTGCTCTGCCCTTGTGGTTGTGGGGGTGGGTCACACTCAGGCTCCTGACGCACACAGTGATCATCCATCCCCCTCCTCCCCCTCTTTTTGTTTCTCTCCTCCGCGGATCGTCTCTTTCTTTCTTGTTTCATCGCGTTGGCCTTGGTGTCCTTCTTTTTTGTTGCTCCCTCTTTCGTTTTGTGGGTTGGCGCTTTTTACCGTTTTTCTTTTTCTCTCTTCTCTTGTTGCTCCGCTGGGCCTCTGTTTTCTTTTTTTTTCTTTTCTCGTCGGGGTCTTGTCGCCTCATCTAGCTTGTGTTTCACTTCGTTCTCTTCGGTTCTTTGTTTTTTTTTCTTGTTTTTTTTCGGTTGTGTGTTCACTTCCTCTCTCTCTCCCGGCCTCGTCCTTTCTCTTCTTCCTCGTTCTTCGGTCTGTTTCGGTTCATCTCTCTCTCCTTTTCGATTTTCCTTCTTCTGTCCCTCTGTCTCTCGTCCCCTCTCGTGATAACTTTCCCCAGCATGAGTATCAAATGAAATAGATCAAAAGTTTTCCATAATGTGAGTGTTTCCTTTTTTCAAAAGGGGTAAGACCACAGATCATATGTTCATAGAATATACATTTAGATTCTTAACAACTTTTTCAAATGGAGTTTGAATTCAATAGTTTTCAAACTACCCTGCATGATGTTCCCAGTTCTGAGGGTTTCTAAATGGCTAATATGCTCTAAATTTTGGTGGTATTTAAGGGTCAGTTGCACAGTTTTGCTTTAGTTGTGGTTTATCTGAACTAGGTTTCGTTGCTATGGATTCATCGATCAGGTTCATTGTTCCTTAGCGATTAGACCTGTATCAATTGTGTTGTGACAAAAAAATATCGAATATGAAATATTAGTCCAAACTATGTTGAATGAAGAAATAAATGAAATAATATAAATAAATGTTGAAAGTTGAGTGTTTAAAGTTTTGTTTACTCACGACGCGACGCTTCGATTGCTGGTATTATTTTTGAATTATATTTCATAATTCGATATCTCAGTTTTTTTGTCACAATATTATTTTATTTTTTCATTGCCACTTTTTGCACTATATTTCATATTCGATATTTCAAATTTTTTGCCACAACATTATTGTCTTTGCTCAATCGAACCTTTAATTTTTATCGTGACCAAAAAATCCATTTCAATCTTCTGTTTCGATTTGATTAGCTTATTTGATATGTATTTTTATCCTTTCATTCTCAGCAACAGGTTTCGATAGAGGCAATAATGTAGACAATGGAAATCCGAAACATTACAATTAAAATTTTGCTATCTCAGTTGAACTTTCATTAGAGTGGTGCAATTAGCCCTGCATGTGCAATTAATTATTCCAATCAATTACCAATCAATGACCACACTGTAAACTTATCCTCCACAGCCGAATCTCCCTAGCAACGGAGTACAAACAATATTAAAAAAATGTCGATGCAGAACTTTCTATCCCTCAAGATGGCGATGCTCAAAGACAACGAAGTTACTTTGTGAATTCAAGTTGAGAGGAAACTTCTCTGCCGGATAGAATGTTAAATGATTTCTTGTACACAGAACTTCGCTTGCATTAATGACTTTGCACAGAAGTTACGTTTCCTGAATGTCGAATGGGTTGATAATAGGAATAGAAGTCAAGATTGAAATAGGTGCATTTTATATTGAAAACTCCTTTTCTACAATCAAACAAGAATCGATTATAACCCAATTGAAAACCTAGTTATTTCCAACGATCCAATTTTCGAGCGTGATTTGATTAGTATTGCTATGACTGCAAGGAACAAAGAATATGCAGTGCAAATAATAGAACTGCTGTCATTCCTAACGACCTGCTCCTAAGAATTGCTCTGGATGATGATAGTTGAGAAAGGACCAAGCAGCAGTTTACCAATAACACCGCGTGACAGGAAATACGAATTAACCTTCACTTTGAAATTTGTGAGCCTCAGGAAAAATCTCTCGCGATAAGGAGTTGCAAAGTTCAGCTGTTTTATCGCAAAAAGATCCCTAAGCAAGAGAGGTTCGACAGCTCTCCAAGCTCACAACAAAGGGGTGGGATTTCTGTACTCGTCGGGTAATCCGTGTAGAATCAGGAAAAGTCGTATTTCGTGTAAATAAATTTATTTAAAAATCGCAGAGCGCTTTCGGCTACTAAGCCATCTTCAGTGCTATACCTGCAAGTAAGTAATAGTCGAAAATTAGATCAAAGGTTAGAAATGAATTACTTACTCGTCTAGGTATTTACAGGAAGATCGTCACAATCACAAATAACACTGACATTACACTGAATGAACATCAAAGTTAAAATCAGTGCCCTTTTGGGTTAACAATTGAAATTTTTCTATTAAAACATTGTTAAAAGATTAAAATTTGGATTCCCAACGTACTGCATGCTGAGCAGGAGGGGTGACAGGAAGTGAAATTTGACATTGACTTAAGGTCCTAAATGATTCTGGAACATAAACTTTGTGACAAATGACATATTAGTGACTACAGTACATCAAAACTTTCCAAGGTGAGCACGGAATTATTCAATTGAGATTATTTTAAATAGGTAGGGTACGTTCTCGGTCCACCTCCCAACAGAAACTCCACTATAAGAATGCTGAAAGTGTACCAGCCGTTTGAGTCTAATGGGAACCCAACTTACGGTCACTGACAGAGATCTGACAGAAGAGTGACTAATTTGGAATAGTCCGAGGTACGTTCTGAAGTTAACTATTGTGGTTATGAATTATACTCGAAGTAGAACCGAAAATTTCAAGAGTGCGTTCCGAAAACCAACTTTCAAGGAAAACCAATTCCACCAGCAGGGGGGAGTGGAAGTGAAATTAGGGTCTAACGAGAACCCAACTTTCCAATCCAAAAACCGGAGCCAGGTAGAATGTAAGTTCCTCGAGAAGGTCTGTGAGGTGCACTCAGACACGAAGTTTGGGTCTAATGGGGACCACATTCATTGTTCACAAGGGGAAGTCAGCTGGAGAGAAAGATGAGCCCAAGAAGGAAAACCAAGGACAGCACAAAAATCATCTAGTTGTGTTAATTCAAAAGTGAAGCTTGGACAGGGACTCAAAGTTTGAGCCGAGCTACAACAGATTATCATCACAGAGAATTTAACTTATTAATTTAGTCGTGTATGTAGAGGAATATATGATCTGTTCAATTGTACTTGTGTATTCAAACAAAGCACCAACAAATCAATCCGTGTAGATACTGCCAAGGGAGGAACGATTAGTGACATATCAGAAGAGAACCGACCGTGAAACTATATACAGAAGAAAAACAAGTCTCCAACCCTTTCACGTTGCTCCAACGAAATAAGCGAGTCTATGGGCGAAGAATGATATCGATTGAATGGAATACATTGAGAAGTTCAACTATTGTTTTACAATTCTGGTCAACAACTTCTGTGAGAATATTATTATTATTAGGTCTTTATTTAGCAAAATACTAATTCACAAAAATACAGAGTATACATGTATACCTATAAAATTGTACAAAATGTAGAACACTTATAAAATCAATCAAAACGTAACAAGTAACAAGCACATTTTAAAATAAACCCAGTTATCACTACATACAAGTTGTAAGAATCAGAACATTCAACTACTTCGTCCATGGCATTGGTCCAGTAGACTCTTTTTCAACTTTACTTTGAATGAATTGATAGCAACGCAGGTCTTCAAAGATTCAGGAAGCTTATTATAGCAAATGTTTCCCTTATGCAACAATGATTTTTCTGTGCTTTTTTTATTTTTTTTCTAAACGTATATGTCATTTTGTGAGCGTGTATTGTGTGTGTGAATACTATTGTTAAATACCAGTTTAGACGACAAATACGAAGGGGTGAGAGAGATTTTCATTTTATGTATAAAAACCAAAGCTTGATACTCTAAATAATGTTCTACTGACATCCAGTTTGAAGTACACAACATATTTTTGATCGATGTATCTTTAGGAACACCCAAAATTATACGCATTGCTCGATTTTGCAGCTTTTGCATTCTATCTTTTTCATTTTTATCTGCTACGTACAGTATTGATGACGCAAAAGTTGAATGTGGTAGGATAATAGTATTATATACCGTTATGCGGGACCATTGACTAAGAAACGGTGCTACCCTAGATAGAAAGTTGGTGTTTTTTGAGATTTTATCGCTTACATATGTAACGTGGTCTTTGAATGTGAGGTTTCGGTCTATTATTATACCCAAATATTTTATTTTTTCAACAACTTCAATTTCATTATTGCCAATACTGATTTTTAAACTATTTTTGAAAAAGTCATATTGTTGTTTATTACTTATTAGAAGAAATTTGGTTTTTGACGCGTTCAATTTGAGTAAGTTACCATTGCACCAGGATACTATATTTTGTAAATCGTTGTTAATCGTATCAGCTAGAGTAAGTACGTCTTCAGTACAAAAGTAGATTAATGTATCGTCTGCAAATAGATGGATTTGGCAGCTTTTCACACAATTGACAATATCATTTATATACAACAAGAATAACAATATGGCCCAATACTTTTTGCTGTATCAAGTAATCTATTGAAACTTCTTTCTGTGATATATGCTTTGTATTTCTATTTGTTTTTGTTTTCGAAACCGTCCTTTCTTGAGAAATTGAATTCTGGTGAGCTATCGTCGGCACCTCTGAGAAAGGCCTCAGGATAATTCAAAAATAATAATAATGATTATCATAACAATAATAATAATCACAATGATATTATAAGTGATAATCTGTATTTAACGAATGACACAGACTAATGGTGCCCTCTTTTTTCTTCATTCCTTCACCTTCTTGTGATGAATTTGGAATATTGAATATGTTCACAAATAGGCATCTTTTGACGTAATGGAGAACTTTTGCCAACTCCCGGATTTTCCGGAAATGACATCAACGTTTCATTCTCAAATGAAGCGTTCCGTTATAATGCATTTTGGGAATCAACAAAATTTTCTGAATCGAATTATACCATAGTTGTTTTTTAAATAAATCGATTGCTCGTCGAAGAATGACTAGCATATGGACCCGGCATTTGATTTACTGCGAAAGATTCGTTTACCATATGAATTATTAGGACACTTTTTTTACTATTTTTTTTGTACATAATTTTGCTAGTCGACTCTGGTGTTAATGATAATCGGTAAAGAATGGAAAACATTTTTTCTCCGATTTAGATCAAATATTAATTTTGCGGATACATATCAATCAGTCAAGTATTACTTTCCCTGCCTAGGCAGCAAAAGTTATACTTTGCTGATTGATATGTGTCTGGAGGAATAAATACTTCTGAGTTGCTATCATAATATTGACAAACGATAATTACTGTGGACTGTGGACATACAGGGCTTTTCATGATGAGCGTTAATTAGCCTTTTCTGAGAAACTATTTGACGAATCAACCTGAAAATTTCACAGTAAGATGCAAAAATCAATATGACCTACACGCCTAAAATTTTTAAACGATGCGGAGTTGTCGCTTCTACTATAAAGTAGCGGCTTCTTTGATTCTTCAAATGGAACACCCCGTATGTAATATCATATTATGATTCATTTTCACTTTGTCAACAAATTCATATACTATTTCCCTATACCTATCTATTACCGTTTAGAAGATATAAATTAATTTCGATACTTTTTTTACCAAAAATGAACTTTTATAAATGCTGATAATCTTGAACTCTCTTGCACTGAAACGATCAAATTTGAAATGGAGTGGTGTGATACTATGAGGATCTTCACTCTGAGTCATATTCTCATTTTTCTCATACAGGGTCTTCCAAAAATGCAGATACTTTGATCTCATGAAAAAATGAGTGGGACTCAATTTTTTCAAATGGAACACCCTGAATAGTTCAACATTTTTGAGCTCCGCATTCAATGTTTTCTTTGAAGGATGATGCTGAATTACATTGATACTGAACTCACCGTGTTCTGATTGGACGATGTCGTAGATGTCTTCTAAGTACGCGTAGTGGGAGCAATTTGTGACATTCGTTGGTAGTCTATCTCTGCAACAAAAAAAAATCGAATAACTGAAGTGAGATTAGAAATTGATGGGATACTGGAGTTAATCAATATATTTTTTTCTGGACGCGGTTTCTTTGTGAAAGTAGCATTTTTTTATCAAAAGTTTCACACATCACATCGATGTCGTCATTGTGAAGTGTTTCAAAAAAAATGAATAATTTCGATGTAAGCAATTGCTAGAATTTTCATTTTTTGTTAGCAACATAAAGAAGAAGAATGTTTCCCTTGGTACCTTCAAATTACAATATTTAAAGCAAAATAATCGAAATGATCGAAATTTTGTTCTACCTAAAAACATAATAAGATATGTATCTCATTGATTTGTTAATCTACATGGTTATCGAAAATATATTAACGGAACAAGTCCAAAAACAATTTTCGGCCCACAGACTTCCAGCTCACCTACGGCACGTGACGTTCTGTCTACTCCACGAACAGTATTTTCCGGACCTGTTCCGTAACACCAACAATGAGTATACAAAACCGCGGCACGTGTTTCGCTATACGAAAGCCTGCTAAAGTAGCTTCTTCAAAATCCTGAACAAGGGGTTAACAAAACGGTGACATGTGTTTTGCTGTTGAATATTCAAAAATATCCAGCATGAGGAAACTATCGTTGTGAAATACGTGTCGCGGTTTTCTGAACTCATCTTTGGCGAGGATCGTACGGGACACTGTAGTATTTTGTGCTGAATGTGGAATTTTATCAATGCGTCGGACAGTTCGAATCAATCAGCTTATTAACTATCTTATATATAGTATTCATGCTTCACCAGCGTTATGGTTAGTGATACTCTGATACTCTACGCTAGTTCAACCAACACAGATTGACAAGTGGGGCAGTAGCATAACATCAAATCAAACAGTGCCAAAACAAAATACAGAGACACACGAAAAAAATCAAAATTTGAAATTGATAAAATTGCCATTTGAGATGGTCAGCAATCCTTTTCTTGAATTCATAGGTGAATTTCTTACATACTGTGGTAGATGGTTGAGAAACTTAATTTTCAATGTGAAGAAACTTCCGTGGCACTTTTGCTTTTTCTAATTGATTTCAATTTTAACTATTTCGTTCATTTTTTCGAAGCACGTTCGTTGGTCTTCTTAAATTATTATTAATTTCTCATTCTCTAGTTGAGTTTTTGATAAAAGCTTGTTTTCAACATTTATTTTTTATTTTCCATTTTTGAATTAGATTGTTCATAAAAACGTGTGTTTCAGCTTTTTAAAACTATTATTTTCTTGGAGATTATGATGATTTCAAAGAATATTATTATGACCATCAGCACCAAAATGCGCAACGTTGAGAGCGTGTTGAGGTAACAGAAGCATATAATATTATAAAAACTGAAAATCTTTCTGTGGATTGCAAATATTAAAGTTTAATCGAAGTGTGGTTTTACCGAAATGAAAACTGGCTCCTTCGCCAGAAATTTCAGTGAGTCGCTAGAAAAACAAATCGTTAAGTCTGAAGGTCCTAATGAAGATATCGGGGCAGTTTTTCCATACTATTGCGTTGTTATCGGTCCAGGATTTAAATGCGAAGATTCATATCAATCCGACATCTCAAAGTTGGTCAAGACATAGATGCATATCAAGCTAATAAAAGCGAGTTGAAAAGGAGATTATTTTGTTACATTCCACAAATTTTACTCTGAATGTTCCTGACATTGCTCATATTCAACGATTTGATCCACCTCAGACCTTTCCTTTGATGGAAAACAGTCAATGAAGCGAAATCCAAAACTGGATATTCAATCCAGGTGATGTAGCAATTCGTGGAACTACAAATTATTGGAACTGAGAGCGAGCGCTTTGAAATTTTTCGTTTTTGGGTGCATCAGTGATTTGATTTTCCGACGAAATCCAAGAGAGCTTCTATAAAAACATATTTCACTCTGAAAAAGCTGAAAGCTGTTTCATTATTCTCACTGGGTGAATGAATATAACAGGAATCATTTCAAATATTTGGAGCTGAAAAAAATCTTATAATAATGTTTATCCAGGAAGTTTTCATTAAAATGTTTCCTATGTTGAGATGAACGTTGGGATTCAATCGTGAGTGTTCAGCACTTACAAGGAGAAGCGCTGAACACTGTGTGCGGATGGTAAGCATATTTCATATTGAACATCACGAAAGTTATATATGGGGGACACATAAGGCACAGGTAATATAAAAATCAGTAAAATGGTACTCTAGCGAAGTTATAATATATACAATAAAGAGTAAATAGAACATAAGAATGTACATTAAAGTCGTAAAAATAAAAAAATAATGTTCACGTAAGGAATCTAAAACCTAGAAAATAGAAAATTGAATATATTTTTTTAAATTATTTTCAGTGACAATATTTTTTTGTACGAAGCGAAACATGTATACGCAACATTAAATATATAACATAAAAAAAACAAAACATGCATTTCTAATTTCGGAAGTCTCAGGAATCAAAAATAAAA
Organism: Zygogramma bicolorata; assembly: GCA_032362365.1. Lineage (NCBI taxonomy): Eukaryota > Metazoa > Arthropoda > Insecta > Coleoptera > Chrysomelidae > Zygogramma > Zygogramma bicolorata. Next base: position 492,095 of record JAVJAQ010002863.1, read on the forward strand.
GTTTGAAATTTAACATTTATTTATTTTATATATGTATCAATCTCAATTCGCAAAAATATTCATGTGCTGGAACACACGCATAGGCAATACATTCGAGTAAGTTATTATGATTTTCGTAATAACAGCGATGGCTTCATGTATAACAGATTCAAGGGAGCCTGCAAAAGTCGTCCATCAAAAGTTTTGTTGAAGCCGAAATGGAAATTTTGAGTTTCCCATGATTAAGCTCGAATTTTTTTCCTGTGGAAGATTTGTTGTAGAAATATTCCACTACCGCAAGGCCTTTAACAGTATACAGGATTTCAAAACCACAAACCGCTTGATTTTTGTCGCCCATTTAGGGTTTAAGGTAAACATCCGGCGAAAATTCAATAGGTTATTCCTTGAACTATTCTGAGAATATTTTGTCCCATGATCATTTCTAAAAAAACCCTTCGTTTCGAAGTTATGGGGTAAACGAAGTTTGCGAGAAGAACAGCACTTCATTATCACAAAGTACATTCAAACTTGCTGTGAATGTTCATGGAAACAGCATTCAGTTTTTTCGTATTGACTACCGTACTCTTTAAAACAGAACAGCATCTTTTCTGAGTCCACCCAGCGGTTACCCGATTTTGCAAATAGTCCGTTTTTTTGTCCTTTATGAACTCATTGCCATATTTTCATTTATATAAAGCAAACTGTTTCTTCGAAAAAAAATTTTCTGCATGATAGAAAATACACTTCTTCAAACTTTTGGATGAAACAAAATATCGATGTAGAAGAAATTCTGCAGGAGGAGGTATCATTTCAAGTACTTTTCAATCTGAGGAATATACTTGTGATGTCATTAGTTGCTATAAAACAGTTTTATATTTCTTTCCCCTTGTTTGGAAGGTATTTCAATTATTTTTCAAATACTTGGCGATATTTGAATATGAGATCAATCGTTTCAGATCCATCAGCAATTGTAAGTTGATAGTTATGACGATTGTCATACTCACAATATGAGTTATGTTCAGAATCTACTTCTGTGGCGGTAAATCTTGCGATTTACATTAAAAAGAAGTATAGATAACATGTTCACGTAAACATTCGCGTGCTAGGTGTCAATTTGAAAAAAAACACCACTGATGCTGCTTTCCATTTCACTCAGAATTTCAAAATTTCCACTTTTCATTTCATAATGTTCCATTAATAGTCATTATATTTTCGAATATTCGAAAATCTCTGATTTAGGTTGGTGTTATCTAAAATTCAACCACGCCATTGTTGACGTGCAACAGATGTTACTATAAATTGAACTGGCAGATACTTGATGGGAGTCCTCATTAACAAAAATATCACTGTTTCCTATAAGATTCTCACTGACAATGGGTTCACAAAACCGCGACATGTGTTTCGCTATACAATAGCTTCCTCAAGAAGGATGATAACTTGGTATCCTGCTTGAGGAAGATTGTGACAAAACACATCTGTTTGGGTTGTTTTCATTTTAGCTTGTATCGTGTCGTCATCTAGTGGATTTTCTCGGTAATTTACTCATCGCAGTGACGGCGGATTGCTGTTGTTTACAGCTTTCTGCCGCCCTTGATACTTAGTAGCCACGGCTCTCATATCCTCCGGGGTAGGCAGCTAATATTTCACATCGTCTCGTTTTTTTTGCATTTAAAAAGTATATTCAGGGCTAGGTTTTTTATGAACTGCTGTCGAGATTCTTTCTCGTCTCTAGAGACGTTAGCGGTTTTTATTGTGCCATATTTTTTGGATTTTTTTAACCTTTTCTCGCATGCTTTTAAATTCGGTTCTGAATTACCTTACTGTGGTCCTTAAGGACAAGATTCATCGTCGAGTCCCGTGCCTGTAATTATTTTAGGTGGGTAATGGTTTTTTATTACTAAATGAAGTAACACGTAGGTGGAGTTTTTATTGAATATTTTTATTTGATTTATTGAAAATCTGTGTAATTATTCTACTTCTCATACAAGAAAACGTACCATCTCTTGTGTCTCATTGAATCAACAGCAACCCCTTTCAAAAAACCCTGAGATTGAACCCTTACAAGCTTTTACAAAGCAGAACACGTGCCGCAGATTTGTAATACCACTGCCATTGAGAATCGTACAAGAAACTTTGAAATTTTGTTAGTTTTCATTCCGTAAGGACTATACACTTTCACATAGTTTGATAGTATGATGTACTTCTAGCGTGACATCTAGACAGATGACGTCAGTCACATATTTCCAAGTTTCCTCAAAGCCTACTATTATATTCTCGTATCGGTTCGAGTGCATGCATCTGTTTGCTTTCGATATACCAATGCTTTCTAATCCGATCATTCCATTCAGCAATTTAAAGAGGAGGATGGTGGATTTTTCTACATTCCAACAATTCCAAACTTGATGTTGCTGAAATTGCTCATATTCAGCAAATTGGTTTACATCAGAGCGTTTCTTTGATGGATAACATTCAATGAAAAAATTCGAATTGGATATATAATCTAATTGATGTACCAAATTCATTGAACTGTCAGCGAGCGTTTTTGAAAATCGCTTTTCGTCTCTTGGGGCACACTCTGATTCAATTTTCTGTCGAATCTCATAAAAGCTCTTATAAAAACAGAGTTTTCCACTGGAGAGCTCGAGGATTTTTCATACTTTTCGAGGGGTGAATAAATATAATAGAAATTATTCCAAATTATATGGATTCAGCGGTGTAGCTATAACGAGAACGGGATAAATTTGAATACGAAAAGATTCATACAGATTTAATCGAAACAATAAGCATATTCACTCGACATAGTCGATGGGCATACTTGGAGACTGGCCTTATATTAAATCATCTTTTGAACATTTCGTTCAGGACAGTCACAAACTACGTACACAGTAGGTGTTGGTTGGCAGCTGTCAGAAAACAACTACTCCCCTGGCTAATACCACGAAGAGCATTGCATTGCTAAAACCCACTGTGTAGAAAGTTTGAGACTAGTGAATTATTTCTGGATTTTTTCTTTTCCGAATCGAAATATAGAAATTACAGCTTCTATGAAAGAAGTGAAACCAAAAAAAAATTACAAACACTCTCTGTTGATAGGTACGTGTATATCATTCAGATTCGTTTGATTCATTCACAAAAAAGATGATTGAGTACATCTGAAACTGCTACCCCCTTGCCTATATGGCGATGACTAAGGCTGGTGGCCCACACGACGGTAACGGCACGATTTGCCGCGCGCGGTAAATCGTACGCGATATCGCGTACACAACTGTTTCGTACAATTAAATGCACTGTTCGCCCACTGGTTGAAAGATGCCGCGACGATATTTAATACCGTCGCGGCAGGAAGTTACCGCAAACACTTGCGATATGGCGGTCAGAAATCGCGCGAATTCGTATCGCATGACTTCTGAACGCCAATAGGATTAAATGAGTTCTAGCCCACAGGACGGCATCGACGATATTTTTATTGAGTGCAGTGTTGCCTTCGTGCGTGCATGCAGTCAAATACAGGTAGAGTGTTCGCAGCAAAAATACACATATCACCGAAGAGAAAATTCACCTTCAAAATAATCGATTCAATTGAAAAATAATAATAAAGGAAATATAAACCAGAAGAACATATTATTGAATGGCTGTAAGAAGGGCCCAGACATATTATAGAGTCTTTTAATCGGTCGACTAAATAATCAAACGTGCCTGTGCTGATGCGAAAATAATTAAAGAACTTCCCACGATTTTCTCTCAGCTTTTCGAATAATGTATAAAACGCCCCATCCGCATATCTAACTCTCAAAATTGGATGGACCCAATATCGCCTTTGAATCTTGATAGCTCGATTTCTTCGGCGCCTACGTAAAGCAATAGCTAACAGTTACTTTTCTTCGATCCATCACTTCGAAACTCACAGCAACTGACTAAAATCAATTTGGCAACGTGCAGTATTTAATTCAAATGAGTTTCGTACGATATACCGTGTTGTGGGCGAGAACACATCAGATGCGGCGCGATATATCGCGCGCGGCAAATCGTGCTGTTATACACTGGGTTACATAGAAACAGGGTTGGGCTGATTGAAATCAAGTGATTAAAATCACGATTGAAATCATGATTGAAATCGCTTGATTTTTTAAATTGAAATCATGATTTAAATCAATTTTTTTCTGTTCAGAACCAGAAAACAATATAATATAAAAGTTTTCTCGAAGATCAAAAGGAGTATCTGCTTTTAGCAAAAACTAAAAAGAAGTACATAATTCCAAATTCTCAAACTAAACGTAACACCTAAATTTCATTACTGTATATTTTCAGTCTATTCATTTTCGTTATACAATTTAAACAAAAACAAGAGTTTTCCTCCTTTTTCTATGCCCAATCTGTTTCTAATATCAGAGTGTACAACTAGCGAAATGCTTGAAATTGTTGGGCAACGTCAATTTATAGGTTGAGAAGGAAAACAAGCCTCGACAGTAATATTCTTGCAAAAGGCACAAAAACGCGTTCGTGTTCGTGCCTCACTCGGCACTGTATAGCGAGTGTATAGGACAGAAGGAAAACAAATCGCGACAAAAATTTTCTTGCAAGAAGCGCGACAAATGCGTTCTCACAAGTTTTTGAGCCGCAAATTCTATTAAAATTTTTAGACTTATACATTGAAATAATCAACAATAATTTCAAAGAATCAAAATGTTCAAATTTTATATTCAAATTTAAAAAATCAAAAAAAAACAAATAAATCGTTATTTTTTTTTTCAAATCCACGATTTTTGATTTTTTTTAATAGAAATCAGATTTGGCCCACCCTGCATAGAAATCACTTTTTCTTGGTATGGCCTGAAAGAGTTGATAAAATGATGATTTCATTTAACGCCAGTCTTCAAGTAGTTTTTTTAGGATACCTCGTCCATAGGTAGATGACGCAATGACATCGTGTTATTCGCATCAACTTTGGTCGAGGCTTATGCTATGAAAGGTGTTTGATTTTTAATTACGGGAAGTCATCAACTTTATGTTGGCGCTGTTTTTTACTGACGAGTGGCTAAATGGCCCGAAACCAGTCTGCAAGTGTGTCCGTCCCTATAATCGAAAATCAATCCATTCATTTGTATCGTCAAAAGCAAATGCAGGATTTTCTTCTGTGAAGTAACCTGCACTGGCACCGGTCGAATATAATACAATGCCCTTCGTGTTATTACTCAGGGGAGTAGTTGTTTTCTGACAGGTGCCAGCCACAACCTACTGTGTAGGTAGTTTGAGACTGGCCTGAGAGAATTGTTCAAAAGATGATTTGAATAAATATATTTCCACATTGGAGGAACATTTTAAAGGATCGACATACTGGTTTATATATGTTATTCATATGGATATCAATTGAAGAATATTCTACAGTGGCAAATAATCTGTTGTAGAGGATCATTCAATGTTCTGCTCATTAACTGAGTTTGTAGAAAGAAATGCCTTTCCTCCTAACTTCTGGCTACAATAGGTATTTTTTATTCTATAATAATACTGGCTGACCCGTGCCCACTTCGTTGGGAGTTAATCATTTTTATGATGCTATTATATTGTGTAGTTCTTAGTACTTAGTTTTATTGGGTTCATAACAGCTCTGAGTTCTAGGCGCACTCGAAAAAGCTTTTGAAAGAAGTCGAAAATGTTGAATCCTTTTTTATCCATTAGACAATGAATTTCAATTAAATATGAAACATGTCTTCCACAAAATCTGTTGAAGAATATTTTTGCAAACTTTGAGGTAAATTGAAGTACGTTGTCCCATACAAACTTCGATCCCGTTTTTCATACCCTTAGGCTTGGATTTTGGAAAAACTTTCCATATCGGATGCCTACATCATATAAAGGATACACCCTCTAAGTTTCAGACCTCTACGATCAGTGGTATAGGCCGTGTGTTGATTAACCCTTAAAATACCTTTCTACCCCGTTAGGCGATTTATTTCAATAACAATCGAAACACGACTTCCATCAGTTCCATCGAATTTTTATGCAAAATTTGAAATAGATTGGACCTATGAATTACTTTGTCCCATATAAACTTTGAACCCGTATTTCACCCTCTTGGAAGTGGAATTTCTGGAAAATATTTCTTATCGGATACCTACGTCACACAAAGAAGACACCCTCCAAGTTTCAGAAGTATACAATCAGTGGTTTAGGCTGTGCCTTGATTAACCCCTAAAATAATTTTCAACTCCGTTAGACGATGAATTTCAATAAAATACGAAACGTATCTTCCATTAATTCTGTGAAAGAATTTCAGTGTAAAATTTGAAGTAGATTAGACCAAGACATCACGTTGTTCACCAGTGAAGGCGCGGCAAATTTTAAGAATCTAAGATTGATAACACCAAGCATACAGGGTGTCCCAAACTCGATGGCCTATTAGACATTTCTGGAAAACGGGACATAGGATTATTTTGAAAATTTGATTCCTTGGATAATTAGTTCTGTTCTATCGATCTAAAATATTTTCAGCGCTGCGACGTTGCCGCTTATATTGAAAAGTAGCAGCAATTTTGATATGTTAAATAGGACACCCTATATATTATTGCTTTTCTCGCTTTGTTATTGCTTCCCGATTATTTTTGTATGATACTTCCCTATACCTATCTCTAGTGGTTTTCGAGAAATTCATTGATTTCCTTATGTTTTGTGCGAAACATAGCTTTAATCAAATGCTTATTACTGCGGTATTTGGATTCAAAGACAGCTTATATTTTGGGTGTAGTTTGACAATGCCCTGTGTATTAGTTGTGTCTAAGAAAATTCTTTCTCCATTCTACAGGGTCGTTCAAAATTTGTGATTTTACCGATACATACGAAAGTGGTGAAAAGTACATTTTCTCAAATGGAACATCCTGTATATTATCGAAAATCCTGAAAGACAATTGAAGTTCCTTTCAAATGATGTATCATGTTCCTATACCTAAATAGTCAGGTTTCCGAAATACATGCAAGTTTCTATAAAAATTGGATTATTTTGACATATTTTGTATTAGGTTGCTATGAAATGTCATGGAACATGTCATTATGAAAATTCGACAATTAATGCATCAATAATAAAACGTTTGCGCGTTCAATAACGTAAATTTGATTAGAAAAGAATCACAATAGAAACTGTTTATTCTTCATGGTCAATGCGATAAAATTATAGCAAGAACATGCAAAATGTTCTGTAGTATATTGAAGTTTATGAAGATGACGAACTGACTGTACAAAGAATGATTGATATACAGGTTATTACAAACTCGATGGCCTATTAGAAGTTTTTGGAGATGTGGGACATAAATGCTTGAAATCTTGTATTCCACGATAAGTGATTGCGATCTACCTCTTGAAAATATTTTCACCGTTACAGTGTTGCCACATCTGCTTGTAACTAATATCGACTTCCTAATTTCGAATGGCGAACAGCCAGTATTTTGTTCCGCATTTGAATTCTACTGATAAATACAAATAACTTTCACTAAACATGTCGTATACCTATCTCTACCTTTTATCAAGTATTGATTATTTTGTATTTGTTTTGCTACCAAAATGAGACCAACTTTAATTCAAATATCTCTTTTTTTACTTGAGTTTTTTTTATTTTCAATACTTTCTTCTGACAGAAACACTATGAAAATCACTGCCTGTCAAACTTAAAGTTTGTTTTGCTCTTTTCTGGTCACGGCACACTAGATCATTTCAATTGGGAAATATAATTGATTTTGATTAGTTATAGGAATTGAAAATGATAGTCACACACTTCAATATACTACAGAACAATTTGCATGTTCTTGCTATAATTTGATCACATTGGCCATGAAGAATAATCAATTTCATCAAAACTTCATTTGAATTGTTATTGCTTTCCATTTTGATTCTTTTCTAATCAAACTCCATTAGAATTATTATTGCTTTCTATTTTGATTCATTTCTAATCAAATTCACGTTAATGACGCGCAAACGTTTCATTATTGATGCAATAATTGTCGAATTTTCATAATGGCATGTTCCATGACATTTCATAGCCACCTGATACAAAATATGTACAAATAATCCAATTTTTATAGAAACTTGTATTTATTTCGGAAACCTGACTATTCAGGTATAGGAACATGACACATCATTTGAAAGGAACTTCAATTGTCTTTCAGGATTTTCGATAATATACAGGATGTTCCATTTGAAAAAATGTACTTTTCACCACTTTCGTATGTATCGGTAAAATCACAAATTTTGAACGACCCTGTAGAATGGAGAAAGAATTTCTTTAGACACAACTAATACACAGGGCATTGTCAAACTACATCCAAAATTTAAGCTGTCTTTGAATCCGAATACCGCAGTAATAAGCATTTGAATAAAGCTATGTTTCGCACAAAAAATAAGGAAATCAATGAATTTCTCGAAAACCACTAGAGATAGGTATAGGGAAGTATCATACAAAAATAATCGGAAAGCAATAACAAAGCGAGAAATGCAATAATATATAGGGTGTCCTATTTAAAATATCAAAGTTGCTGCTACTTTTCAATATAAGCGGCAACGTCGCAGCGCTGAAAATATTTTAGATCGATAGAACAGAACTAATTATCCAAGAAATCAAATTTTTAAAATAATCCTATATCCCGTTTTCCAGAAATGTCTAATAGGCCATCGAGTTTGGGACACCCTGTATAATATCAGGATTAAACTTTAATAATAAAAATAAATGTTTATTTTCAGAAAAAATATTTTAGATTTTTAATCGAAGTACAGTTAAAAACACTATAATTGATCAGTTATCGAGCGGGATGAAAAATGATTAAATTACTAAAATGACCATAAAAAAATAGGGGTTGGTGATGAAAAAGTAAAAATTTAGGGTTGTATGTAGTTTTCAACGCAACATTTTAAAAAATTAAAAACAAAAAATGTCGACGAAAAATAAAAAAAAAAGGGTGAACAACCCTTATGGGTATGGAAAATAGATAGTAGCCGATTCTCAGACCTACTGAATACGCATTTAAAATTTGGTAAAAATCGGTAAAGCCGTAAGGAGTACGGTAACAAACATTGTGACATGGAAATTTCATATATTAGATATATTCGTCTTTACACTGCCAAACGGTGATATCATTTTCTTTGGGTTTAATGACACTTTGTTCAAAACGTATAACAATTCTTCACCAAACAATAGTTAATTTTTGATAATAAGAATAATCATTTCCTTCATTACCACAGAAAAATCTTTGACTTCTCATAATGAAATCCATCAAATCGAATCAAAATGTGCTCTCTCGTCAAAGATCTCACAATCTATTGATGAAGGTAGTTGAAATATATAGCATATGGTATAATGGAATTATACACTAAAAAATACACTAAAGATAAGGTTTTGAATTTATGTTTGAAAGCTATTATTTTGCGGTAGATGAAAAGATGAAAAAGATCCAGGTGTGAAGAAAGGAATCTCTTTTTATCATGTTGTCTGGGTATATTCTCATTTCAACAAGATCTTTTGATATAATCAGCACCTGGCTATGACTCTTGAATGACAAATTACCTATCAAATCTCACATCATTGACAGTTTTTTCCACAAACCCTCATAAAAGAGAACAGAAACAGATTTTTTTTCCGAAACGTAAACAAAGCTAAGTATTTTAATATATTTCATCTACACCCGTACTCTAATAATACACTTATATGCCCACAACCCGTTTTATAATGAAATCCATTACGATATAGATATTTCATTACGATACAGATTTTCAACCAATAGAAACCCATTATTTTTCAATCAAGCATGATGTGCAAGCTTTGCATTTTGACGTTTGTCAAGTCAAAATCAGTAGGTATTGAATTTTTGAAGAATTTAGTACATTTTCGATAATCGTATGAAAATGTCCTATAGCAGTGATATAGAAGAACTACCAGCGAACCCCACAGATGTCTTAGACAAGAAAAAAATACAATCGAATGGATTATATTTTTCATTTGACAAATGCAACACATATGTGTTTGGTCTCGGTAGTGTAGTGGTTAGCATATCTGCCTATCAAGCGGAAGGCCGGGGTTCGAATCCTCGCCGGGCCACCGTGCTGGGTAATCGCACGTTAAAAGGTAAGGCCTTGTTGATCCATTGCTCGCACAAGTTTCGACTTCTGAGGGTTGACGTTCGTCAGCTGGTTAACGGAAACGAACAATTTTAGAACGAACAATGTCTTTATTTTCAACCAAATTATATGAGCACTCATGTCCGAGTGGTCAATGGCGCCGGCAGTGATCAGTTACGTCCGGGTTCAATTCCTGACCTCGGCAGAATTTTTTTTTCATTTTTTCTTCTTTTCCTTTCTCATTGTTGTATTTTCCGTGGTTATGCCATTAATTATAATTATGTAGGATTTTTCAAAGAAATACGATTGATTACCTACTATTATTTTGTTCAATATAAATACCTAATGATATAATATTTCCAGTTCTTCATTATTTATTGGGTCTACATAAAATAGCGTATGCAACTCTGATGTAATGGTTATTAATACACTAGCATAAACCATACGAAACTCACCTTCGGCTCGTTTCGTATCCCGGTTTATGCTCATGTATTAGTAACCATCATTACACGATCGTTGCATAATATACTATTATCAGTTCTTGCATTTTTGTGATAGGCAAATTTGAATTATACGAGAAGTTGCTGACTAATAGGAAAAAAAGTGAGAAACTAAATATTCATGTCACAAAAATTGTGTATACATAAAACTACAAGTAGCCTCCAACAGTGATACAGTTGAATGTGTTGAATTATCCAGCATATGATACCGCTATTAGAACTCTCAATTATCACAATTATTATTATATGAAAATCCTCCCAAATCACGAAACGATCTGGACAGTAGCGGCGTTTTTACCGCAGTCACCAGTTCAGATTTTCATTCATCCTATTGTACTCTTTTGTATAGTGAAAATAATTTCAAATAACTCCTGAGAGCAAGCAATCTTTCCAAAATGCAATACAATATCTGATGCTCCTAACAGTACAAAATATGCTGTTCTTGCACTATAGGAACGAGTTATCGAGTTGATGTGATGTTTTAATATACCTTTCAATAACACAAATCAAAGGACAGAAAAAGCATATTATACTCACAGACAACAATATCTATAGGGATCTTCAGCTGTCTCCTTCAGGATTAGCGAGGTAAGTGCCTGCTGGATAGCTTCGTTCTGAAAAAAATCAGTTGATTCAGTTTGTTACTGCTAATTGGTATATAGAATTATTTCATCGACAGAACAGGGGGAATTCGTATTTTCATTCCTCCTTATCAGGGTTCATCTTACACCTTTGTTTTCGTTTTGTTTTTAATAAGTCCTTACTTATTGTCACCTTTTCAAAAACAAGTTGATTAAGTATTGTTATTTCTTCACTTCACTATGAAAGTTATTGCAAATTCATTTTATAGAAACAATATTCAAACATAGACTGACACAAAAAAACTTGAGATAAGTCAGGCAACTCAATAAACTGATTGTGTATTCATAGTTCACACAACAATAATTTTTATCCAACAGTGTTATATTATAAATTATAAGTATTTATTACAAAATTCATTACATTGTAGCAACTATTCTAGCCGACACCATTAAATCTATATTCAACAATAGTCAATTGCAAGTACTCCAACTAGGGACTTTCAGCTGTCAGGTTGCTATTAAGGCGAGTTCATATATTGTAATATATATTACATATACACGATCTGATATTTACATATTTCAATAATATTTCGATAAAATAGGTGGTCGTAGGAAAAATAGTGTACATTGCTTGTGCTAGAGTGATTTGTAATTTACTATATCGGGTGTATTTCTAAAGTGTTTTTGCACTTGGATACCATACAATACTCAAGTGAGAAGTTTTAGCTCCTTCCATGATCTGTATAGCAATTTAAACTGAAACGCTTAGAGAAAGCCTACGTCACGGGAAACGTCATTTGATATCATATAAAGCGCGTTCTGAATGGTCGCATTTTAACGGCTAAAATTCATTCAATGTTTTGAATTTCACAATGAAAAATAGTTTGAATATTTCCAAGCCTATTTATATTCTCTCCAACTTCATGAAGATATCAATGATTAATTTCTGACAGAACAAAAAATCATGCATTTATTCAAAAACACATTCACGCGAAAGGTTAACCCTGTAATGTTCGTGAATCGAAGGGCAGGAGATACGAATGAGTATTAACTTTTGAAGTTTGTAAGCCTAAGGAAAAACCTCTCTCGGCAAGTAATTCCGAAGCTCAGCTGTTCTATTGAAAAAATATCCCTGAGCAAGAGAGGTTCGACAGGTCTCCAAATTCACAACAAAGGGGTAGGAATTCTGTACTCGTCGGGTCATCCGTGTAGATACCTATAATACCTATTGTGATTCTATTTCATTTCTAAAGCCCACACACCACCTCATACCGGACGTAAACCTTGTAGCAAACAACACAGAAGGAATGCTCATATTCTTCAGAGCGGTTTTCCAGAAATGTTAAAATGAGTTATTATCAAGCTCTGGGTCAAATTTTAACGAATTTGGATGTGAATATTTGGATGCGAATGGCTGTAGGAGACCAGCAAAATCCCTTGGGCAATCGGACACCGACAAGTTTGGTATTTGTTTTGTGGAAATGCCTGAAATGAACAGTTGCGGCCTGAATAACATTCCACGTTGATTTCTTCTTCAAGTGATGATCGAAGGGGATGGAAGTCTACTATGAATTGTGTGTGAGAGGACTATCTAAAAATATTAGAAACATAGCAAATGCTGTAAATAATTCTTTCAACAAGCTCAAAAATGAATATTCAATAAACAATCAAATGAGTAGTTTATAGTGTGATCATAAAAAAAGGTGGAGTTTTGACGTGGGGACTGAAGCTTGAAATTGTATTGATCTGAGTCTATCAGAGGAGAAAAAATTGAGAGAATCTGAATTTGTTATTGGCGCGTGATATCCAATCTCACCTGGGAATATATTATTTTTCTTTTGTGTACTGATTTAAATTCTAGTTGTATCGGAATTCTTCAGGCACAATAATGGCATACTTCTATTATTTAGGCACCCAAGGGACTTTTAACATGATTTATTTTTTTTTGTACGAACTGGTTCAAACTCTACTTCAATTGGTATTCGTTCACTACATTTTCAGCTTCGGGTATATGGAAGGTTGGCACCCCTTGATTGCTCTGCTTCGTTCGTTCGATCCATATCTATTTTCATATTCATATCTGAGTATGTCCTTTTTCTTTCTTGCAAGTACTGGTTCGAATTTAAGTTGTGCTGACCTTTCCAACTACATTTTCAGCCTGAATGAGAGCCTTCATATTTTTATGTCATCTATCAGCCTTACCTCTGTGTAGTTTTATCGAAAACAATGATACGGAATACAAGGGCTTATGAAATACCAATTACATCAATAACTTGAAATTCTCTGAAACAGTTGCATGATTTTTTTTTCGAAATTGCAATGACACTTTCCATTAACTATACTGATATCTCACCTCTAAAAGCTGCAGTCTCTACCTCCCTAATTTTTCTGAAAAAACTTTCTGAAGTTGTGTCTTTGAAATTTTCGGAGACAACTTTCCATTTCAATGTTGACTTCGAGAAAATCACACGAAAACCTTCGACAAAGTCGTAGTACGCTTAGCGACTGTCGGAGTATTTCAACTCCCTTTTTACGAGAAAGGAGCACATTCGGTTTGCTTTTGGTTGGTTGTCTTTTCTATGGGTAGATGTCGCGATTACGGCTCACCTAGCACTGACACTCACTCACAGCAATTCGATGCCCTTCGTGGTATCAGCCAGGGAACTTGTTGTTTTCTGCCAGGTGTGAGCCCCTGAACCTACTGTGTAGATGGTTGAAACAAAGATGGTCACTATTGGATGGTACCAAGTATTCAAACTGATTTCGATTTCAGTTTTTTACGAATCAGTTACTACAAGGGTTGGATTATGTCATTCGAGAGAAATTTGTAGTATATCAGCTGATAACATTCGAAAAAGGAAATCATTCAATATAGTTGGAGTTCATGTACTATCTAACCATAGACTCTCATACAAAACACCGTAAAATGAAGAAATGAAATATTATATAGGATTTTCTCTTCATCATCTGTAGGCTTCTCAACCCAACACAATCTGAAGAAGTAATAAATTGATTTTGTGATCTACACAAGTGTAGAGAAGCAGACTTATAGCCACACATCACAAAAACAAGTTTAGATATGGCCTCACGTACTCTAAGATGACCTACATTATCATGATGCTGTTCGGAATGATTCATCATATTCTTCAAATTACCTGGAATTTCAAGCAAAATAAGAGCTTTATGTAAGTTCTCTTTCAGAAAGTGGCGGTGTAAAACCCAGAAGAATACCTTTGGGTTGGAAAGTCGTTCCTGCGAGATATTTTTCAAAATTTGATTTCGTTTGTTTCACTCGATATGAGTATGTAAAATCACTTGCTTATTTTTGGAAAAACTATTACTTTCCTGGGCATTATTGATGGAAATATTTGTTCCTCATTCACTTCTCGATTAAAATACAACTCATAACTAACAGAGAACCATCATCGTCAAGTATACTTTACTGTCAAAGATACAAAATCTCATAGAAGAAGCTTGGTAAAAGATTACAAGAAAAACAAACCATAATAAGAAACCACAAGAAGTACAGGCATATATCAAAATGAAGTGACATGAATTAGAGTCAGTGGTTTATAAATGATGAAAATAGATCACAATGTAAAAATTCAATAAATCATGAACAGTCCTACACACAGGTTGATAAATACTTGAAATATATCAAAATGTAAAACTATCTGCTCACAACAACTGATCATCATAATATTCCTGCAAGTTATAGTAGGCCTTCCCCAGCAGCATGGATTTAAATTTATTCCGAAACGAAATTGAGAGTTTGATCGTTCTTATTTGAGCAGGTAAATGATTGAATACTGTTTTGCTCTCATAAATTACATAGTGTTAATATTTTGTTGTTAATAAATAGGAGTTTGCAATGTTCCCTTGGCTTTGTCTTGCACATGTACCTCATTGCTCTTTTTTGATGAGTGAAGATAGAATTCAAGAGCTGCTGATAACGTCGAAATGAATTGGAATTTAATGCTTCACATTGATCAAAATTTCGGAATCGCATTTCATGTCAATTAGACGTCAAAGTCAATTGAAGTCTGCGATTCAGTATCTTCTCTTCCAACGGGAACAAAATAACAACGATCAATGACTTCGGTGGACGTTGACTCTAATCTTCCAAATTTCAGAGAGGAAGGCGGCTATTACATTTCCGGATTTATTTTTCTGTTCTGTGCTTTTAGTCCACTCCAGAATTGCTAATTCAAAATTGCCCATATAAATAATAAATGAACCGATATTCTTTGAAAGTCTCAGTTGACGTTGCTGAGACCTTATCTGCGTTCTCAAATCACCGCTCGATTCTTAAATTCAATTTGCTATATTTGGCCGAAAGATCTGTTATTAGGAGCTAAGTGATTCATATCAACGAAACTCATAGGGAAACGTCTTACTTCAGAAGATATTTTTTTTGAACAAAGTGTCTGACGAGCAAGAGGGATAATACTTGTGAAACGTTCACTGCAGATAGTCCCATGTTGATTGAAGATCATTTATTTTTTTGAATGCAGATCCACACGTGATGTTCAAAGAACACCGCGTGAATCAAGGGACAGGAGATATAAATTAACATTCACTTTGAATTTTCGAAGTTTGTAAGCCTCAGGAAAACCCTCTCTCGGTAAGGAGTTCCAAAACCCAGCTGTTCTATGGGAAGAGGATCCCTGAGCAAGGGAGGTTCGACAGGTCTCCAAGTTCGCAACTTCTGTACTCGTCGAGTCATCCGTGTAGATTTTGCCAAGCGTGGAACGATTTGTAACAATTCAGAACAGCACCGACCGTGAGAGAGACAAGTCTCCGACCCTTCTACGATGTTCCAATGAAGTGAGCGAGTCTCTGAGCGCATAATCACCAACAAGACGAATTGCCTTTCTCTGAATAGAATCGAGAAGCTTCAATGAATGTTTTGGTGCCGAACTCCATACATGAGAACTATATTCCGAGACAGGTCTTATCTGAGCCTTGTAAATTATCAGAAGCTGACGAGAAGTGAAGTATTTCTTCGCAAAAATAAAAATCCAAGTTTCTGGGAAGCACCTTTAGCTATCGATCTGATATGGTTTTCCCATGAGAGATCATTACTGATGATAATTCCCAGCATCAAGATACTTGACTTTGTAGGAGTAGTTACTCCTGGCATCTGACTACTAGATGATGATAGATCAGCTTTCCTAACATTAAATTCCACCAAGTTCATTTCACCCTATTCTATTATTTTCACCAAGTCATCGTTAATTTCATTGACGTGATGTTCCTTTGAATTTTTGTTTCTCGAGAGGAATGTGGAAAAAAACCAGTAGGAAGAGTACTGTCGTCCGCAAAACTATGTACCGAACAAATCATTGATATGAAGCAGAAACATAGTGGGCGCCAAAACTGAACCCTGTGGAACACCTGCATTTATTCGGAGAATATCAGATGATACTTAACCAACAACCACATGCAGATAAGAAACTCTTCAACAAAGCACACAACTGAGGAGGCAAACCATAAGACGGCAGTTTATAAAGGAGACCCCGATGCCAAACTCGATCAAACACTTTCAAAATATCGTGTGCAACAGCTATCGTTTCTCCGAATTTTTCGATTTAATGCTGCCAAATATGAGAAACATAAGCCAATAAGTCACTGGTTGATCTTCGATGGCGAAATCCGTATTGTCGATCATTAACTATTCCTGATTTCTCTATATTTTTGATGAGCTTCATACTGATTGCTTTTCCATGACTTTGGAAATTATAGAAAGCAAGGCAATTGGTCTATAATGATAAGGTGAAGTATTTCTCAGATGATCTTTTCCTTACTGAATGTGGAGATGAAAACGGAATCATTTGAAGTTGTCATTTCAGGAATCGAAAGGTTTGATGGTGAAACTACCCAATCAGCAGAAATTCAAATTTTGAAGAATCCCAACATGAAAATTCGTGGAAATTGACATCGTCTTGCCACTGGGATCACGTAGTAACATTTGCCCGGATTTCTCCATATGTTAAGAGATGAAAAAATAATTCCCACCTGGAGGAATGTGGAGTTTCACCATGTCAAAAGATCTTGAGAATTCAATTACATCTGGAGACATCACATTCCTTGGAATTGAATTCGCAATTTGAGTTCTGATGGAGCCAGTTCCACTTTGGATTCGGGAGAGACACTCTGTTGACGTCACCAAGAAAACGTGAAAGGAAATTGGGTATGAATTATTCAAAGTTAAGGAGCAGAAGCCCTCGCGGAACTGATAAATATTAATCGAACAGAAAAATTGATAACAGCGAACAACAAATATTGCTACGCATTCTTCAAGACATTATATTCATAATATACAGGTTGATCCGATTGATAAAGGAGTGCCAATTCTCAACTGGAACCGATCAGAATGAATCAATAATGGTAATAAACAGAAGAAACATGGATTGGAAAACTCAAGCAAAAAGAGAAAATCAATGTATAATTCTACCCTCCACCATATTATTGGAAAATTCGATTCAGATAGGCTCACTATAATGCCGAGGACATTGAGGCAGAGAAGGAAAATGAATATGTGAATTTTAAATGGAGGGCCCTGTAGAATTGACTGAAACAGATTTTTAACATAGTTTTCGATATATGATGAAAATAAAAACGTTTCTTTTACCTGTTGGGGTTGATTAACTTTTTTGACAGATTGTAAGGAATAACTATTTTTATAATTATTTGAATAAACGGAAAACATTTTCTCATAGGATATCGATCAGGTCGTCAAGTTATTTCATTGATGTCGTACCATGACATCACTTTCACTTCTCCTTCCTAGGGAGAAAAACTACGACTTTGCCCCCTACAATGAGGCCAGAAAATGTATACTTTGGATAGAGGTAGTCGGAGAAAGATATTTTCTACTACCCCACTAGAAAACTTCATTTCGACCTCTTAAGAAGGAAGGGAAATTTTACTTTTTTTCCCGTCGCGCCGGGTATAGACCATTAACACTTCCTAAGAACAAATATTTTCCTTTACGTTCTTTGATATTCTCACATGAGCAAAACATTTTCTTACTTTTCAATTATCAAGAAGAAGATGCAACAAAATCATTTTCATTTTCTTGAATTCAGACTCTTTGTTACGAAGAATTATTTTCTTGAATTTAGACTCTTTGTTCCGAATAATCATTTGCCGGAAATCCTGGATCTCTTTGAATCCTCATTAACGTGTTTCATGAAATGTATTCGTGCAGAAGTTTTCTTTCAGTAATTGCACCTTGTGATGTTTATCGCAATTTTATTCCTGATGAGAGCCCACCACTGGCGTACCCAGAGGGACGGGGGCACGGGGGCACTCCCCCTCAAACTTCGAAAAGCATGTTATTTGTAATAGATATTTTGAGTAGAATCAAATTTCTTACTATTCTCTCGCAGATAACTATTCTCTCGCAAGCTGGATAAACCAATTGAAAATAAATGTGTTAGATATTTCTGGGGTGTACTGTACGTTGCCTGTCTCAAGTTCGTCGTTGCGCGTTGCCCGCTAGGAAATTCACAATATTTTCCACGCTGTGAACTGTATTGTTTCATGTAAGTGTCAGGTGTCAGTTCAGTGTTGAGTGTTGATCAAGAAAATACGATTTTGATTCTGTATAATTGTTGTTTGGTGTCGCATTAATATAGAGATATCGGTGCTCTGATTAATCATTTGTACAAAATTGAAAGCTCATAGTCAAGAATTAAACTATCATTTAATATTTTCCTGTCATTAAAATACAATTTTTATTGCAAAAAAACATCACCCAGAAAATTGAATTTCGAACTTTAGAATTACGATAAAATGCTATATTATCGTAATTCTAAAGTTCCAATGACCTTGACCCTAAAAAAACACCGGAGCTGATTTCTTTCCGCATGGAAATATGTGTGCCCCCCCCCCCCTAATAATATCATTCTGTGTGCGGTACTGGAGCCCACTGAAATATTCAATGTTGATAACAGTTACTTGACGTACCGTATGAAATTTCTCGTGAATTCTCTAGCAGTATTAACAATGTCAAGATGAGTGTCCACAAAAAATTGACAAAATACTGTGAAAATTCGACTCAATATCAGTTGAAGAGTCGTATTTGACCGTCATTATTTTGTAGTGGATAAATACTTGTTCCGTAGTTTTTTGAGTTGGTAACCTACCACAATCTGAAAATTATAATGAAATTCCGTTTCTGGATCTAATGATAAAGAAATCGACACGTCATGTAGACACAAGTATATATCAAAAGGAAACACATACCAACAGATAACTTCACTACACCTCAAACCACCACACAAGTGTCAAGAAAGGTATAGTAAAATGCCTTCATGACAAAAATTGTATGTAACTCACAAGAAAAATCAATGAAGAGATAAACTTCATAAAATCAGTATTGAAAGAGAATGGATATCCAGGAAAATTCATAGAAAAAGCTTTTACAGAAATTGAAAATCCAAACACAGTCCACAATGAAGACATACAACCCACACAAAATACACAACCAGTAGCAAACATTATACCTTATGTCCCTCGTTTGTCTGAATGGATAAAACAAATCGACAATAGGTATAATGTCAGAACAACATTCAAAACAACAAATACTTTACGGTCCATAGTGACACATACCAAACCAAATCACACAACGGTAAACACAAACAATTGTATTTATCAAATCTCCTGTTCGTGCGGTCAAAAATATATTGGTGAAACGTCTCGACCATTGGAAGTGCGAAAGAGTGAACACAAGATGTACATCAGGAACAGACGAATAGGTGGTTCTAAATTATCAGAACACGTTCTTACTGCCGATGGAGATCACACAGTAGGATTGAAGACACTAAAATTATGACGAAAGAGAGCAATAGCAGGAAACGAAAATTAAAGGAATCTGCTTTCATCATGCTATCTGGTAAAGAGTGCATATCTGTGAGTTCGCTTGATATGGATCGCAGATAGCTGCTCCTCCTGAAGGACAAAATGTTATGTCAGATTTGAAATATTTGACGAATGTCAATTATGAAGATTGCCAACAAGAGATATTTGCATTTGAACAGGAATTTAGGTACTTATATATAACCTGCCCTTTTACACTTGTATAGATTCCAATATTAATTCGTATTTTTCTGTTTGTGGTTGGTTACAAACCCAGAAAAACTACGGAACAATTGAAGAATCCTGATGAAATATTTGCTGAGGTAGTTAATTTCAATTTTTCTCCATTGGCTTTGGATAACACATCATCGTATATCAACCAAATAGTGAGCGCGCCGAGTATCGATTTCAGTTTTATATTTATGAAGTGCATTAGTGATATCAAATTATATTTAGATTTATGTCGAACCATTATTAAATTCATTAGAGCCCATTGGTAAAACCGATACATAATTTTAATCAAATGATCCGAACACTTTGTTTCGAGAGCGAACAGTGATTCATTTGGTGTCAACTAAATAACGATTTCCAAATGAAATATCGACTTGTTTTTAAAGCAATTACTTTTTGTTCGCTGTGGTCATCCAATACGGTGCGAGAGCGGCAATTGGGTCATTTTTGTAAATCCGTCATTCAATAAAAGTATGGGCGCTTGTGGAAATAACTGTTATTTTTCGCAAATCACTAGGAAATTTTTACATTCAAGACAAAATTTCTTTTGAAGTAAAGATTTCCACACTTTAGGTAAATTATATTTTTCTTCGGATGCTATATAATGTAACACTTCTCTCATCTCTTTCATACGTTCAAAGCGAAAGATTTCTCACGCAGTGAGAAATATCCGCCATTACAGTGAGAAATAATTTCTCACTGTTATCAGGATAACCCAAGTCAGTCATGAATTGTTACATGTCAGATTGATATGACACGTTAACGAAGCCACGCCGACGATTCGCGTACAATATCCAGGTAGCCCATTGTTGGCGTTTCCATAACAATAAAATCAAAGCACTACATAATAATTATGGCTGTCAACTTACCCCACGAAAATAGTTTTATTATTGATTGTTATAGATTTATTAAATATTGAATATAACACGAAGATTTAGAGTTGGAAAATACACCTCCAGAAATTGTTCGGAAAGCAATAGATGTTTGCAATAATTTGCTACCAAGCACATCAAGAGAAAAATATACAATCGCTTACAGAAACTTTATGGACTGGAGAATGAAAGCCAAGGTAAATTCTTTTTTCGAAAATATCTTGTCAGTTTATTTTGAGGTGTCAAGAGGTGTTAAGAAGATTGAAATCATCAACATTATGGTCTCAGTACTCGATGCTGAGGAGTACCTTAAATATTAGAAACTGTGTTGATATCAAAATACGTAAAACTACGTGCATTTTTGAAACTCAAATTTGAAAAATATGCTCCAAAACAGTCAAAAACATTTACTCCTGAAGAAATTCAACAATTCTCAAAAGATGCACCTGATGAAAAAGTATTTGCTGATGAAGGTATGAATTGAACATTTTTGAATTGTTCGAAAAATGAATGTTTGGTTTCGATTTCAAGCTGCTTTAGCTATTGGCTTCACAGGGGCATGCCGTTGCGATGAATTTCGAAAATTAAAAATTGATGACATGGAAAATCTCAATTCGGTCCTTTTAATGAAATTACCCGATACTAAAATCAAGGTTCCTAGAAATTTCAACCAAATTTACGAAAAAAAACTAATTTTCATTTATATTATATTCATTTTTTAGTCTTATTCTAATTGTGTTCAAGCGTGCAGTACATTTTTTCTGGGCGTTAATAGAAATTAGAAACCTCTTGCTCACATGCTAATGATAACCTGTTGTTTTGACAGTTCCATACATATTATATCCAAAACCAACAAACTTTGTTTTGGACTTTGATCCTTTTTCCACTTGTGTAGTTGATTTTTTCAATTTTTTCTTACGCTAAAGAATCATCTATCTACAACAAATGAATATTTTGTTTTTTTCAGTATGCAATGGCATGACACTTTGAACTTGCCAATAGTGACTTAGATCGTTTCTCTCGTGTGCTCGTTCATATATATATATATGCATGATGATTATGCCAGATGGTCTTTACAGGTCTTCTATCCGTTTGGTTTGTTCGACGTTTCGACGGTATGGATAGAGGTAATACTTCGGTCGCTATGAGCACCTTTTTTTTGTGGAACTTACGTAATTCGGTCTCCTCTACAGAAAATCTAAATGAAATTATCGGCGGTCTCTTATATTTTCAGAGATACAGGGCCTTTTTGGTATAAAACTTCACAATTTTCCACAACAAATTTCTGGTGTTTGAACACAAAAAATTTGTCCTTCTTCTGATCAAACACCACACACTCTCTTATTCACTCATATTGCATCAGTACGTAATTCGTATGTAGATATTTCTAAAAAACACAATTTTCCAGAAAAAGAAGAAAGCAAAGCTTGGTCATTCAAGTACTTTATTTTGAAATTTACTCTATTCAAAATCGATTTATTTTTCAATCATATTCGAAAGTGTTTTCCTATGGAAGGTGATCGTCCACAAAATCTTGATATATATATAAAGCTAGCTTCACAGTTGACTGAGCATAAAAAAACTAAAATGCGGATTTTGATGGATGAATATGTTCTGGACCATCAGCCGGTATCTGATATAACATTCTCATCCCATACTCCTCGTTCCCTGTTGACTCAACTCAACTTCAAAAATTCTATTTGCCGAGGGAGACACGGGTTGGCGGACCCGCATTGTATTTCTTCGCTCTTTTCACGCTCCCATTCGAGCAGCAAAAAGCGCGATTCCTCCATGTTTATTCACAGAGGGCGCTCGATAAATGTAAATCCTCGACAATGACGCAGCATTTTTTCGGTAATATGGAAGCCGAGAGCAAAGCTGAAGAGGCATGCTGATAGACGCGAGGGCTTTGATAAATGGCCGCGAAAGCTGACCTGCTTACAGAATTCGAGTGGATGCTTTGGTGCAGTTTGCGATCAAATCAACAGTGATTTTTTACGGAAATAACACTATTCGTGGATGGCTTGCTTACAAAGTGGAATTGATGGTATGTGATCTAACTATATCATAAAAAGGAAAATTCCTGGTGTGTTGATTGATATGTTTTCGTAAAACTAGTTCCTCTCGATTTGAGAAATCGAAGTGAGAGTTTGAATTTTCGGAGAGAAGGTGGTGATATAAATGCGATTTCCAGCAGATTCAATTTAATTCGAATTCCGGCACCAGAGATCTTCTTGGCTTAACTGTGGCGAGATCCTTTCTTCGCCAATAGAAACATCACCTGTAACTAGTGCATGAATTCCGGAAATTTTTTCGGGATCATCAATAGTCCGAAAATTCTTCTTCTTTTTATTGAAATATTCGTGGTCAAAAAAAAATTCGAAGAATTATTCAAGTACGTCTGGTAGGTGGTGAGAAAATTTCACATCCTACCTAGCTAACGAAGTTTCAAGTTGCGTACGCTGGTAATAAGGTGGCTATATACTGGTGTTTTCACTCCATATAAAAGATCGCCAGCAAATCCGACGACCGATCTGGCCTACTCGATCAAGAATTGATGACATAGACCGTAGTGATAACTCAAAATATTCGCCAGGTATCGTCACTCTCGCAGTTGAGATGACAAGTCATGTGCACGTCCTGTGTTGCCAAGTGGCTGTGTCGTTGCGAATTCTGGCCTATGAGCTGAAAAAATCAGTTGATTGTTGAAATTTTCATTTGAGCAATATAATATTGTGATCTCAATTCGAAAGCTCGGTTTTGAAGTAGTAACACAATTGAGCCGAATATTATTCATGTTAATGCGTGTGAGCGTATAGGAGTGGGAATTGTGATCAAATTTTATGGATATGTGAAGTGAGAAAATGCCATTTTTTTCTAGTGAGTGAAATCGATAGTTTTTTTCATAATCTTCTGTGTTGAACTGAAAACATCTAAAACACATATCACTGCATTTATATGATATTCAGAACGCGTGCACACTCTAGAATGTTTTGCCAGTAAATTTCTCTTATGTTTTTTTATTATCACTACGAAATTTTTAAATGGGTATTGAATATACTAGAACGTGAGATTATTCTTGGAGGTAGGTCACTGAAGATGAAGTTTGCTTTCATCAAACGTCAGATTGATCTCGCGTTCTATTCTCTGTTCTAACCAAAAGTTATCTGTATTGGTAATAAAGTTTTCCATGGATCGAGTGATCTCGAAAATTTTTAGGAATTTTAACCACAAGCGCACCCTTGAGGCGTAATTTTGAACAACTACACAGGTTTTTCTGAAACAATATCGCAACACTGAAATCACCAGTATATAGCCATCTTAGCTAGTAGCAATGCAAGGCTACTGCCTTCTGTCACCTGACATTATTGTCAACCATTTCAAACATGAATGACATAATAAGGTGCATATTGGAATAAACTATCCACAATGACGACTTCGACATCTGGTATGTCATTTAGTTCAGCAATGAGAACTCAAAATAATTAAGTAGTATTCCCGATTCCACTTGCAATAAATATAACCTCAAATTTCTATTAATTCATCCGATTCGAAAAATAACGAACTCTCTGCAAACATTGAGTAAAATGAGTACGACGGGAATACATCAAGGGCTGAAATGCCAGTAATGTAATGAAATAAGGCTACACAAAGTCCCTACTGGAAGTAACAAAGAATGCATTTTTTTAACGTTAAATTTTGCTTACTTCTGCTCGAACTTGATAAGTGACGTGTTATGTCAAACAAAATATTGTTCTCAGCTGACGTAAAAAATTTCCAATATAATTCATTCTAGTTCACCTCAACGGTGAAGGACCCCACAATTCACTTATGGAAAATGGCTTCCGGGAAATTTCGCAAAAACTTGGCATAGAGGTAGTTTTCAACATGGCGATAAAAAGTCTCCTAGGGCTAATACTCCGGAAACCATTTCCTGACCTGCTAGGGAGCCCAGAAACCCCCACCAGTAGGGTGTATTAGAAGTAAGGTGATCAGCGGCATTATAAAATGTAAACCAAATTTTGGTATTGATGAAAAAAGTGAAACATACTTCTGTTGTAACTTTTCCATCATCACTGGGAAGTCAGAAAAAACTTGGTGGAATTTAATGCTAGGAAAACCAAGGCATGTCTGTTCTCAAAGAAAACCGATCTATGACACAATTCATGTCATACATCTAGTATTCAGATGTCAGTAGTTACTATTCCTTCAAAGTCAAGTATCTCGATTCTAGGAATCATGATCAGTAATAATCTCTCATGGAAAAACCATGTGAGATCGATCGCTAAAGGTGCTTACCATAAACTTGGATTTCTATTTCGTGCGTAGAAATAGGTACTTCACTTCTCGTCAGCTTCTGATGATATACAAGGCTCAGATAGGACCTGCCTTGGAATATAGTTCTCATGTGTGGAGTTCGGCACCCAAACATTGATTGGAACTTATCGATTCTATTCAGAGAAAGGTAATCCGTCTTGTTGGTGATGAAGGTTGTGAAGGATAGAGTCATTCAAGTATAAAATTATATCTCTGTCCTTCGCAATATCTCTTCAAGCTGCATATAGTTTCTTCCTCTTATATATGTAACATATGAATCGTTCTATGTGGAAACTTGCCATGAGGCCCAGTCCATGAGTTATACTGTCGATGATCTGTTGACGGACACTATCGAGTCAGTAATATTACCAGGGATTCTATATATCTTCGTGATATTGACTTTGAAAAACAAACGTGGACTTGATCGTTTTGTCAGAATCACTGATCCTGCAGCTCACTTGATAGTAGGTATTGGACGAAGTTAACGTTCCTTCACAAATGACGCCAAGCAGCAACTGAAGGCATTGACGCTAAAAATTATGAAACGTTTACTCAGTCAATCAGCCGACCAATTAATATTAATACCGGCTTAAGTCGGTAATATATTATACTTATGATGATTTGGTTCTAGGCAAATGGTATTTGCTGACGATTTGTATAAAAATTTTTCGAAAAGTATGTAGGTAGGCGCAATTTGGTTAACATAATTTGGTATAGGAGGTATGTATTCTAAGATTTTTGTCACAAAAAAAAGATAATGTAAACATCAATGAAAAAAATTCTGGTCAATTGCCAGTTGAAAAGTCTAGTTCAATTAATCTCTGTGGAACCATTAACCGCATAGACGAAAATGATTGCTGAAACCATATTTAAAATGCCCAGCTCTCTCTTCTTTTATCGTTCTATCGCATTGAAATTATTATTCTGATATAAATATTATAGTCGATACTTGGTGAAGATCCACACTGATAAATATTCAAACTTTCCTACAATATTTCCACTTAAGATGGCAACAGAGACGGACAAAAATTGGTGAACTTAGTTCCAACATTTTTACGTTGTTCATTAGAACCTATTAAAGTTTTTATTGACATTCTTGTCGATATCGAAGTACATTTTCTGCTCTCTCCCGTCTAGACACATTTCAACCTCGTAAAATACTTTTATCTTGATGCGATATTTCAGTTTGGATGCTCAACGAATAGAGACAGACGAAATGAATTGATATTGGATCACTCGATACTTCAAAGTTCTTCAGATTGACATACAATTTCAGCTATAAGTTGATCCCTGAAGTGATGTTTTCAACATACAGTGAGTTCTCTAGAATTATTGCAGAATCATTAGAGAGTACTCAATATTATATTCGAAACACCTCCACGGATTCACAGAAAGGACTTCAACTAAGACAACGCCGCTGAAGATGGCTGCCGCAGATGCAGCCGAAAGCTTCGGAACTCAAAACTCCAGGACACGGCCCTCAAACCCGAAAAATTTGCGATGTATCAACACCGACCGTGAAAGCCTACATTCTTTCATTATTTTTTTTTCTAGGAATACTGAATTACCAGAAATGCTTTTTCATGAACAGATAGCAGACACATACACATTGGATGGTAGCTGTGTGAGTAAAGTTGCATGTGTCCGGTTCCAATGTAGTGTCAATACGGTCCCCCCTACCGGTTCGATCCCTAGGTATTCTTTTATTTCTATGCAGATTCACACGGAAGGTAAGTCCTGTAATGTTCAAGGAACTCCACGTGAATCAAGGGACAGGAGATACGAATTAACATTCACTTTGAATTTTTGAAGTTTGTAGGCCTCAGGAAAAAGCTCCCTTGGCAAGGAGATCCAAAGTTCGGCTGTTCTATTGAAAAGAGATCCCTGAGCGAGAGAGGTTCGACTGGTCTCCAAGTTCACAACAAAGTGGTAGGAATTCTGAGCTCGTCGAGTCATCCGTGTTGATATTGCCAGGGGAAGAACAATTGATAACAATTCAGAAGAGCACCGGCTGTGAAATTATCTATAGAAGAGAGACAAGTCTCCGACCCTTTTACGATGCTCCAATGAGGTGAGTGAGTCAGTGAGCGAGGAATCACCAAAAAGACGAATGGCCTTTCTCTGAATAGAATCGAGAAGTTCAATTGAATGTTTTGATGCCGAACTCCATACATGAGAACTATATTCCAAGACAGGTCGTATCTGAGTCTTGTAGATCATAAGAAGCTGACGAGAAGTGAAGTATTTCTTCGCAAGAAATGGGAATCCAACTTTCTGGGAAGCACTTTTGGCAATCGATCTCACATGGTTTTTCCATTAGAGATTATTACTGATCGTAATTCCTAGCATCGAGATACTTGCCTTTGTAGAAATAGTTACTCCTGACAACTGAATACTAGATGATGATAGATCGGCTTTCTTTGAGACATGCCAGGGTTTTTCCAGCATTGAATTCCACCAAATTTATGTTACCCCATTATATTATTTTTACCAAGTTATTGTTACCTTCATTGACGTGAATGTTTCTTTGAATTCTGTTCCTCGAGATGATATGGAGACTCGGGAAGAGAAACTAGTATGAAAAGTACTGTCGTCCGCAAAACTCTATACTGAACAAGATGTTTTCTCGAGCGAATCATTGATATGAAGCAGAAACTAAGTTGGCACCAGAACTGAACCCTTGGAAACACCTGCATTCATTGGGAGAATATCGAATTATACTCCATCAACAAGTGTAATGAATGTTCAGTACATGCCACCATGAATGTGGTGGATAACTCGAATAAGATGTACAGGCTGTAATCGAAAACGAATTTGAGACCTGGTGGCTGATTTTTATATATAGAATGCGAAACAGTATCACTGAGCAATATTCAGAAATGCCAGAAACATTCTGTTGAAAATAACTTCCACCAAACGTTTTCAAGATAAAAGAAAAACATCACCTACATTCTGACAATTGATTTTTGAATATGTTACTTAAAAGACCATTTCGAAACTATATTTGCCCAGACAGAGAAATCGTAAGGGTCAAACATACACCCAGACGAAAAAAAAGGAACATTCAGCCTTGGGAATGGTCGCGAGACATGGGGATGTCTATAATGCATATTCCTCCTCTGAACTACTCAAAACCTTACTCAAAAATATGTTCCTATTATTCAATATCAAGCAAGAGTGAGACAATGAGCTATTCAATTATGACACAAAGGTTCTTATGTGATGAAATAATCAAATCAAGCATCACTTTCAATATAGTTTCAATTATAGGCAGCTACGAAGTTGAATGATAATAATAATAATAATAATAATAATAATAATGTGTCTTTATTGGTTTTAGTGAAAATACATGAGGTCTTACAAAATGAAAATAAGGAGGCGGTATTCAACTGAGTTGCTCTTCCATACAACCCCCCAGATTACCAACAGGGTGATATACAATTGAAACATACTCCGCATTTGGTATATACTCAAACGGAAATTATACATACATATGTACCAAAACAAAACACTTCAAATATAAAGTAGAAAATGAATACACACATACTTATGTTATTACTATTAAATGAAGTAACTTCGGTCATTTGAAACTTATATTGTACAGGAAAATGATGATTACATAGGGATGAGTGTCGTCATTGGAAAAGCTAGTGAATCGAAAAATCTCCAACCATTACAGTATTGGGATCATATAGATAAGCCTTGAGACGCTTCTTGAAAGTTAAGAGAGAGGGGGCACACTTAACACTTTCAGGTAGGGCATTGAAAATATTTACTGCAACATAGGAAAATGAAATACAATCATCTCTATAAGACTCAAAATGAAATAATAGTGGAGCAGTAATAACGTTCGAAAAATCGCAAACAAGGTTAAAATGAAATCGATTTTAAGTAGTTCGACTTTGGATCCAATTGTATGTTGCATTTATGAAGGATCTAAACATTCCTGAGACTCAAAGTAATGAAAAAAAACAGAAGAGAAACGTTTTGGAAACATTTGAAGGAGATGTTTTGAAAACCTCCAATGAGGTTTGATGAAGAGGTATCGTGTCTAGAGTGATTTTATTAACTTCATTGAATCCGGTCCAAAAATTGAACTGAAATGTAAAGTATATCGGTCGATTGGACGGCGTTTCTTATAAATAACCATAAATAGCATCTAGATACTACTTAAGTTGAAAATTGAACTGATTAGGAGTTGAGGCGCAATCCGACACTTAGCAACACAAAGTCCAGGAATGTGGCTGTTCCTAGGAGGTAGACATACTATTTTTCCGCAAATCGTTCAAAATTCAACAGATATCAATTAATTTTGAAAAAAATGGATGAAAATTTCATTCAAGAATGAATGGTGCTTTGAAATTCGTAATAAAATTACTTGGGTTGCTGCAAAAACTGTTTTCAATAACTTATGTAGAACACTAACAATTATAAGGACATATAATTTACCTACGGTGAGGAAAAATCATTTTCTTACAGTTATGAAATCTTGACTTTTTCTTTGGGAAATTTCGTCTGGAATGTCAAAATTTCTCAGCGATTTGCGGAAAATAACAGTTATTTCCACAAGCGCCCATGCATTTTTTTACAAAAATTACCAATTGCAGCTTCATCCAACAGGATGAATTTCAGAGTTTCATGGAAATAGATAGATAGTTAGATAGATAGTTTATTGGCAACTCCACTCATTACAGTTGATACAGATATTACAGCTATCAATTCCCACATAAATATTCTTCCCTCTGCCAGAAGACCCATGGTCTGTGCCTGGAGAGAGAGAAGAACACTTTTTAAGGATGATCACATAATTTTTAGAGTGCCAACCCCAATGAGTAAGTGATTACTTGTGGTTGGGTTTGGACAGAACAAAAAATATTTAAAAATGAGAAAAAAAACATTTTAGACAGTGAGTCAATATTTTCAAATAATTGATTACCAAATTAACTGTGGTTCTCTTGAGTGGGGTAATCCGATGTTTTCTCTTAAAATACCAGATAGAGACGAAATTTCTGATTGGTTCAACAAGGTCACGTGTTTTCATCTAGTTGAAGGACTAATAGCTCAGTATTGTCTGAAAGTCATTATTTTGTAGTGAAAGATTGGTCACTCAGTAGTTTTTTGGATTCTTAACCTACCACACTCTGAAACAAAAATATTCCTGGAATCTATACAAGTGTAGAAGTGCAGATTTTTAATGTACCGTCTATTGAAACACAGATCTTTCTGGATGGAACAAGTCCAAATAGTCTGAAACTTCTCGTTTTCTCATATCTTGCCTATCCAAAAAATAGTAACAACTGATATATATGAAAATAGTAATCGTTAACGTTACAGTTATCATGGACACAGATGAATCTGAAAACAAAATGATTCAATCGATCGAGAACTCCATATATGATATACACAACCAAAACACATCTGTAACATCGAAACGAGTGTACAATAAACTCAGACAGGACCCAACGAAATCCATTGAACAGAAAATATACAGAACATTACTGAAATAAAAAGACACTTTCAAAAACAGAACGCACGCAACTCATCAATCATTATAGTAAACCACCCCATTTTTATGACTTACCAAAAATACACAAACCAAATCACCTTCTCAGACCCATCGTAAGTTCCATTGAATCTCCAACGCAAAAACTAGCAAAATACATACTCCAAATATTAAAACCTCTATCAGGTAATGGTGATAATTCCATAAAAAATACTTCACACCTGATTCAAAAGTTTGATCAATTGACTTACAAGTTGAAGACATGTTGGTGAGTTTCGATGTAGGAAGACTGTTCACTAACGTTCCTTTGAACAAAACTTCAGAAATTATCAAATCTAAATTAGAGAATGATGTACACTGATCAAAAAAACAAAATTGAATGTAGATGCGAACATGGGTATCTAAAAACATTGTACAGAAAAAACGTATTTTCGATTCGAAATTGATTTTCATCAACAAGAATTTAGTATGGCTATGGGTTCACTACTTTCTTCAATTCATAGTGATATTTATATAGAGCATTTTGAGAATTCTTTCAAAGAGAGTTATCCAAATGTTACGAAGGTGTGGTGGTGGAGTAGTGGAACCGAAGAGCCCCACGGTTCATAACAGGGAGGACTCTCAGGTAGTTGCGAATGCATATCTGCCATATATCCCGAGGGTCACTGACAGAATTGGAAAACTCTTGGGGAAATATAACATAAAAACGGTTTTCAAGCCGACCAGGAAGATCCAACAAAGCCTCGGGTCGGCAAAGGAGACCCACTGTCAGCGGCAGGGGTTTATCGCATACCGTGCACCTGTGGGAAGGTTAACATCGGTACCACGAAAAGATCCATGGGCACAAGGCTCAAAGAGCATCAAAAAAATTGTAGGCTGGGGCAAACCGACAAATCGGCGGTGGCGGAACACGCACTGAGTGAGGGCGACCACAGGATCCTGTTCGAAAATGCAACACTGATTGCCCCCAACCAGGGTTACCATAGCCGACTGGTACGGGAGGCAATAGAGATCCAAAAACTTGCGGACAATTTCAACAGAAAGGAGGAAGCGTTGACTCTAAACAGAATTTGGAATTCGATTCTGAAGAAATCAAGAATAACTAATGAAATCACAGCAGGTAGTGCGTCAACTAATAATGATGATTATTCCCCGAACCCGAGAGAAGTAATTAACACTCCAGACTACCTGCATCAATATAAATACGCCTTGAGAAATCGAAACGTTTAGTCATCGGAGATGAATAAGCCTCTGAAGAAGCTGGCCACTCGCGCTAGCGAAACGTCAGGAAGAAATTCCAAAGAACGACGGCCTTCAAGCCCGAAGAGAAGTAGGTATACTAATTACCTCGGCCGCGAAAGCCCTAACCATTTTGTGGAGATATGTTGATGATGTTTTTGCTATATGGAGTCATGGTCAAAATGAACTTGACACATTTCTGGAACATATTAACAAACAAGAAACAACAATGAAATTCACATTAGAAACAGAAAATATCAATGAACTTCCATTTCTAGATGTAATGATGAAGAAATCGACACGCCATGTAGATACAAGTGTCTATCGAGAGAAAACCCATACCAACAGATATCTTCACTACACCTCAAACCACCATACGGTGTCATATATATTAGTTCTCAGTATTTTTTTGATGGTCAAAATTTGAGAAAGCGAGAAGTTGCTGACTAATTGGACTTGTTATATCCAGGAAGAACTGTTTTTCAATAGACACAGCAACTTTTCGGGGTAGATTAAAAATCTGCTCATCTACACTTGTATAGATTGTGGTTGGTCACAAACCCAGAAAACTACGTGACAAATATTGGCGTTCAAATGGTAAATCTGTTTCTGTTTCCAAAACATATTACAAATACTTCTTTTCTATGAAAAATTTTGGACGATCTGTGAGGAATGTGAAATTTGACAACGTTCTGTCATTCAAGAGGGGTAGGCAGATGCGCTTTATATCAATGAACTAGTTGGGTTACAAATATTATCAGACAGAATGATAAAAGCAGATTCCTTTGAATTTCGTTTCTTGGAATTACTCTCCGTTGATATCTTCTGAGTGTCTTTTCATTCTACTGCGTAATCTGCATCGAAAATAACGAAATGTTTTGATGATTTAGAACCACCCATCTGTCTGTTCTTGGTGTACATCTTGTATTCACTCTTTCACACAAGGTCTTGATATTTCACCAATATATTTTGAGGACTGTGTTAGTTTAACAACCTGAAAAACACTTTTTTCCATTTTTCTAGCTTTGGCTCTTTACAACACGATCACTAAAGTGATCCTAATAACTCATTTCAGTTTACAATGGTATTTTCATTTCTGCCACATTCCAATATCAATTTATCACAAAAATACATCAAGGCGAATCATCCACGAAAGCAATTTCGAAAAATGTAAATCACTCAGGAATGTGTCACCTAAAATGATCGAGCCACATCATTTTCAGTTGAACTCTGATTGAACTCATATCCGGATGCCCGACCAAGTGAAAAGTGTTATGTGGAATCACATGAATATTGGATGCCATAACTCAGACCGTCTTTATTGGAATTCAAATTCATGTGGGCTATTTGGAATTCCAGCCAATATCCAGATCGATGATGTGCCAAATCGGCTATTGTCAGTAGATATAGAATATATAGGGCGGTACAATCGTTTCGATAGTGGCAGCTCATACAGAGGGAATCGTATTCCACTATGATTTGAATGAAATGTATATATATTTATATATATATATATATATATATATATATATATATATATATATATATATTTATAAATCACCTGAATTCAAATTCAGGTGATTCAATTAAATAGGGTCGTTCAGTGAAATCAACATTATAACATTTTTATGCATTTTCTTGTAGTGTCTGGACCCCTAATACGCTCCCAAAAATTTCAGACCAATAGCTTCATCCTGTACTGAAATAATTCAAGTTGAAGTTGTTGTTAGTGAAGTGTGCTATTCTTTTTGAAACGTACGCGTTGAAAACTGGATATATGAAAGCTGATTCTGGTAATCTACCAGAAGTGGATATATTTATGATAATGGACTATTTCAACAAAAATAACGACTTTATTAGAAGTGAAATCAAAGGAGTGAAATTACACCGGTAAGTAAATACAACTCAGAAAAGACAATATATTTGTGGTTAAACTGATGGTAATACTTCGGTTGCTATGAGCTCCTTTTTACCGTTAACTCCGTGTTACTGTTGAAAACTGAACATATTTATATTGACTTTTGAAAAAAGGTTAATTATTTGAAACAATAATGGTTTCGTCTGCTTAAAAATGTTACAAGTAAATTAGTACTTGTGTGCTATTTTGATGAAGAGGACAAATTTTGTGTGTTCAAACAACAGAAATTTGATTTGAAAAATTGTGAAGATTCACAAAAAAATGGACATGTTTCTTCAAGAATATACTAGACCGCTGAAAAGTGTTGAGGATTTTTTGTAGAGGAAACCGAATTACGTGAGTTCTACACAAAAAATTGAAAAAAAGGTGCTTATAGCGACTGAAGTTTTACCAAATTCCATATTTTCATTCATTGAGAAATGAACTGTTACACCTTTCTGGAACATTTTTTTTTCGCAGATCGGCTAGACAAAATTATGGAAACAATGCCATCGGTTATGTACAAGTGAAGCAACAACAGACGTTTCGTGAACTGAGGGCAATAATAACACCAGAGCATAAAATAAAATGAAAAAACTATGATGTGTCATGTGTAACACGGAGGAAAAATGTATACAGGAATCGAAATGCCATGATTGTCCTGCTTATCCGGTGCATTAATAGATGTATTCCTACACTCTGGTACCACACAACTTTTGTGAAAACTCCTTTTATCGCTCATTATAAATCAAACGACTGTTAGTTACTTCACGATACATACAGTCACACTCAACGAAAATTGACCAGAGTTTACTAATAAACGAATACCTCTTATCTGGCGCCCATCGGCCGTACGTATAGTGACGTCACAATAAGCCACGCCTCGTTTATACGCGCACGGATTTTAAATATTAATTTAAGGCTGTAAACATGTGAATAAAAGGAACATTTTTGGTAGTTAGATTATTTGAGTCCAGTACTTTTCAATTATGAAATAAAAAAAAAAAATGCTGAATGAGCCCATTATGGTATTTTATCATGAGGGAGTTGACCAAATATATCTTAAGCCTTTGGAAATATTACAAAAGTGGTTTTTGAAAATCATATTTAATAAAAACCTGAGATATTCTTCTGATAAATTATATTCTGACTGTAAAATAATGAATATTAGGCGATTATTCAGTTTCAAGATACTCACTTATATATTTTCTCATAAAAATTGCATTAATTATAGTAAGCATACTCATGATACACGAAATAAAAATGAAATAACTGTAAAAAATAACATATGCAAAGTAAAGTCACGAAAAAATTTTCTATATTTAGCTCCATTCATTTACGAAAAATTACCAAATTCAATCAAAATTAACAAATCGAAATACGCTTATAAGAAAAAAGTGAACACATGAATTACTGAAACTCCTAGACTATATTTCCAGAATATTATTATAAGAAAATATCCAATTTAGCCTGTGTCATGATTATATTGTATCTATTCATTTTTATACTACTATTTATTTTTGATATTTATGATTTTTGTTTATATTCTCATATTCACTTGAATTATATAAAAATCTAATTTAATGTTTCCTCACAACAAGTGCACAACTTCGTGAGGTTCAATTATTTATTCACATATTGTTATGTTTTTTTGCATTGTTATTAATATTTATTGTGAATAAATTGTTATTATATTATAATATATATAAAAGAACTTCGAAAACAGATAAGTGATTTCTGTTCATGGGGTTGCAGTCGATTTTGAAGATGCCAAAGGATATGAATGAAACTCTTTGGTATTTTGTCAAGTTTTCGGGAATGTTTATTTCCTTCTTCAGGACTTTATATCATGAGTTTTTTCTGAAGCTTATCGCGTAATAACAATAGAACCAGATTTCATTTCATTTTTACTACATAATTCAAAGTTTAATTCTTTTTTGACCAAAGGAGTCGTGGTCATGGAACTCCATGAAGAATCACAGTCCATCACGTTCAACGTGTTTTACCTACATTTCCGGTCAAAAAAAATTACATTTTGAATATTGTAGTAAAAATGAAGCTATAAGCTTTAGGAAAAACTCATGATATAAAGTCCTGAAGAAGGAAACATTTCCGAAAACTTGACATAATACCAAAGAGTTTTATTCATATCCTTTGGCATATTCAAAATTGACTGCAACCCCATAAACAGAAATCACTTCTCTGGTTTCGAAGTTTTTTTTCCAACTATTAGTCAAGATAAACCAACGGTTCATTTATATATATATATATATATATATATATATATATATATATATATATATATATATATATATATATATATATATATATATATATATATATATGTGTGTGTGTTCGGATAGGTTTCCGCGGTCAGTAGTATGTTGTTGTTGTTGAGTTCGGGTTGAACCGCGTCTGGAGTTTTGTTCTCGACGCTTCGGCTCCGATTTTGGAGTCATTTTCTAAAGTAAATGTGACTTTACGCTGAGGTCTCAATCTGCCTACTCCTTAGATCGAACTGAGGTATCGAGGGATGTTGGGTGGTATTTATAGCAGCGGGTGCTGCTAAAACACCGTCGGATATCTTGGTGGGGACTGGGCATCTGGAAATTTAGGGTTTCCATGCAGTTGGAAGTCTCTGACCGTCCGTCGTCACGTTTATTTAAGCAGGAAGGTCGCTTCTCGATTTCGATGGCCTCGCTGTGGCGATGGTCTTAGTGTTCTCAAAGTCTATATGTGTCCTGTCTCTTGATGATGTTTGAAGGTGGGTCTGATTTTCGGACAGCAAGTTGATGTTCGTATAAACTACTTGTCACACGTCTGTTGGTCTGGCCTATATATGTTCTATGGCAATCAGAACATGGTATTTCATATATACCATGTGATTCGTTGACCATTTCGTCCTTGGGGAAGCG
Organism: Zygogramma bicolorata; assembly: GCA_032362365.1. Classification (NCBI taxonomy): domain Eukaryota; kingdom Metazoa; phylum Arthropoda; class Insecta; order Coleoptera; family Chrysomelidae; genus Zygogramma; species Zygogramma bicolorata. Next base: position 529,089 of record JAVJAQ010002863.1, read on the forward strand.
GAGGAATGTGGAGATTTTATTTTTGGCTGTATATATCGTTTTTATGTCCTGTTTTTTGAGAATTCGGATTATTTTGTCAGTAACATCTTTAATGTAGGAAAGGAAAGCTTTGTGGGAAACGTTGTTGTCTGATGGGTCTCTGGGAATGGAAGCAAAAGTTTGATGGCGGCGGATGGATCTGTCAGTTTGATGGTCTGTGAATCCATTCTGAATACCAGATGATGATAGAAAAATAAGTAATTAAAATAAAATGCCTTGATATTTTCCATCAGTTTTTTCTTAATATTGAGTAACTTTAGGTACATTATTTTTATTTCGAGACCAATACTCTTGGGAGGGACTCTTCTTCTTGGTCCCGAGAGTCAAGTCTTGAAAAGCTTTCAAGTCTTGGTCTTGGTCTCGGTCTTGGTCTTCTATCAAGACCAAGACAGGACGAAGACTATTCTTTTGGTCTTTCGAAGCCCTAAGGCAAACACATCCAGACTCCCCCTTTTCAATACAGATTTGAAATGTTTGAAGAGAGTTTATGACACCATCTGTCCGACAAAATAATAATAATTTGCAACACACTCTTGGAAATAAAAATATATCTACTAGATTCTTCAAAGTTCTCAGGAAAATCACTGTAAAAGTACAAAACTCACAAACTATTTCGAAAATCACGCCCACGAATTTTCTAAACCAACTGAAACACTTTTCATAGAATAACCCTGATACTGTTGATCAGGAATTAGTTTATCTTGAAATTATTGTTATCATAACCTCCCCTGACTCCACTGTTCTCCTATTATTTGCTTCTCACGTTGAATTCAGGAATAACAGATGCTGAATCTTTCTCAAATCTGCACATACTTTTTTATTCAGTTATGCAAGCTTCTCACTGAGTATTATACTATGACGACGATCCATTGTTATCATGAATTTTTGCTTTTCTCTGCTCTCATTCGGTTCTTTGTATTTTGTATTCCTTTTGTAATGGACCATCCTTCGTATAGAAAGAAGTAAAGCTTTGGAAAACCACTCATTCGTTCGATGTGCACTCTCTAACTACAGCTTTGTTACCCAACTAACAAAATGCGTTCAATTCTAGTACACCATGGAACTCCGAGCCTCCGGGAAATGGCTTTGGTCTCGGACCATAAAGCGATTCTTTTCCCTAGCAACTGCGCGCCTTTGTGTTTGTTCGGAGCCCACCTTTGCAAAAAGAAAACTTTCGTCATTCCACTTAGAACGCGTTCATTGATGTAAGTGCCCGACTTTCGAACCATGAATAAAACATCAGGAACAGAGCAGCATTTTGAACACCAATTCGACGTGGGATTTTTTGTGATCATGTAATCTTTGGGACGACAAGAAACAGAAAATACGGGATATTTTAAAAGTCGAGGCATTTATTTTAACAGCATGTAGAACTCGCTCAGATGAACTTGATATACCAGAAATCACCTATATGAAAGTTGCATGATGAGAGAATTAGTTTAATAACGGTTATTAAAAAAATCATCATTATGATAAATGGATACGGTTTTCACAAAAATTGTTCAAAATTGTCCCCATTTGTTTGACACACAAGCTTCGAAAATCAAATCCTGGTGTCCACAAATTGAATCACAAGCATTTTCAATGCGTTGTTGAAGTTCTCCGTCATGATACACCAACTCTTCAGAATAACCCCATAGAAAAAATCGCAACGCGTTGAATCTGGGGTGCGAACAGGCCAAGCAATGTAGTCATTGCTTGACCTGTATAGCATATAGCAAGGCTGGTAGTTGCTTTCCAACAAATACCTGCTCAAACTGCCATCTGAATTAGTAGTGCTGGGGATAACGAAAAAACATTGTTCGTAGTTCTCGCTATATACTTATAAATGATTAAGGCAAGCCCCACTCGTTCCTTTTTGATATGTCACTTTCCAAACCTCAAAACGAGAAGTTAGCAATACTCCTGATGTACACTGTCGGTATTTACACCTTTAAAATTACAGGCTTGTAAAGAATCTCGTTTTTCACTACAATTCATTGATCATATATCAAAAAACAAATACAGTGCTTGTTGTAACATTTCAATCATCTTGTCTTCTTTAACCATCACTCTCGAAGTCTGATAATATATCAGAGAAATGAAATGTGAAACCCAGTCTGGAAACTTGTAAACAATATCACAAAAAAATATACCGTGAGAAATATTCTTGAATATGCCGCGAAAAATAGTCTGAAATTATATAGTAAAGACTATTCATGAGTTATTTCAAAAATATACAAGAAGGAATATTCATGGATTATTCATTTTGGAATATTAGATGAAATATATGTATTGTAGCCATTGTTCTGGGACATTAGTACCAATTTGGGATCTTCCTTTCCGTATCCCTTGAAGAATTAACCAACTTTACTTATCACATCGTTTTGATTGTTTCAAACGAGAAGGAACGCTGAGAAACCAGTGTTTTTGTTCTAGATGTGAAAGAAGACGACGAAGACACACAAAATTGTTTTCGTTCCATAAGTTTCCCAGAATATTGGGGATCCATTTCAAACGATTCCCTTCGACAAAAAAGCTAGGAGGAAAATAAAGAGTCTGCACATGAGTCATCATGCAGCAATCAATTCAACTCCTTGTCGCTATCATTTCTATGTACTCTACAATCACAGCAGGACTACAGATAGCCGCCACTACACGGCTTACTTCGAATACCACAATTGAGTCAATATCTTTCGTGATATTTTTCTGTTGTTGTATTTGTCCTGTTGAGTAAGTTTGTCCTATTCACAATTTTCCCTCTTATTATATTTCTTTTGGGTGGTCTAACTTTCGAACTACCGTGAAATTAGAGGAAAAATTCGTATAGAGGTATATAATATGTACTATGTATCAAGTTGAAATATTTGCTTTTTTTATTATTCATTAACGATCTTCCGGAACACATCAAAGATGGAGAGGTCTTCATGTTTGCGGATGACACCTCTACCTTGATATCTAGTCCTGATGGTGCTGAACTTCAGAGAAATACAAGAGCTGTATTGTCTCAGTTTGATGTCTGGTGCCAAAAAAATATCCTTATTATAAACTACTCCAAGACAGTAGCCATCCAATTTCATAGGTCAATCCCAGATAGATCAATTGAGGAAAATATGAATCTGAATAAATTTCCTATCTTATTTCAAAAAAGCTTTAAATTTTTGGGTACAGCCATCGACGAAGAACTTAAATGGGATGAATACATTGAGTCAATATGCTCCACTCTAAATGAACACTTTTTGCGCTAAGGAACCTGAAAAGCTGCTTGGATGAGGGCGGTCTTATGGACGTTTATTATGCATTGGTATATTCAACTATTAGCTATATAATTATCATGTATGGACTCGCCAATGAAGGAAACAGAGTGTTTTTAGCGCAGAAAAGGATCATTCGACTATTATTCCAACTGGACTTTCAGGAATCCTGCCGAAACATTTTCAAAGAGAAGAAAATTCTCACATTCACTGGAATCTACTTGTACAAAATATTATCATTTGCTTATAAACATTAAATTAACTTCACAAGTAGCCACTTATTCCAGCTATGAAAAATCTCCAAGTTATGCTCCAGCAAATTTTTTCAATATGTTACCAAACGAACTGAGAAATCAACCAAACCTGCTCAAATTCAAGTCACAGAGGAGAACATTATCTGATACCCAAAGCATTCTATTCAATTTCGGAATACTTTTCATAATGCCGATAAACTTATTGGCAACTAATTTTGGTGTATTATACTGTTACGATTTCTCCCTGGGTTCGTCGATTAAAACACCAAACAACACTAAACTTCTTTTATTATAACTATCTAATACAATACAGCACAATCACTTAAATCGCTCCAATAACTTTCCAATGCTCGGTACTAAACTCTCTGTACTAAAAATTCTATACTCCAACTCCTTGCACTTAGCAATAACAAAACTCTCTCCACTTAGCTCTACTAAACTCGCTCCACTTAGCTCTGAATACAAATTCTCCGCCTGTGGCGAAGCCTGTCCCGTATTTATATATCTGCGTGCCAATCGAGAATCGTCGAGAGAAGCCCCGATGACGCGTCTCGAATTCTCCAGGCGGATCACCGGGTTCCTGGAAAATTACGTTCGCTGCGACGCGATTCCCATCTGCATTCACGATCTGGTCAGGACCGACGCTAGGACGTAACAATACTGTAACTGTTATAACGTATCGTATATCGTAATTGTACATTAGTTATATACATACGTGTTTGTTTCCAATTTTAATCTAACATTGTATTAGTTGCTTCGAATTGTACTTTTTCTGACTTGTCAATCCAATGGGAATTGGTGATCGATCAATAAATATATCTACCTACATCTCTGGAATTGAAAAAGAAATTCTAATGGTTTAATATATTCCACGAACATTCCAATATGTATGCTGTATGTTCATAAAGACAATGCAGAAAGAATACAAAGAGACCATAAAAGAAGTAACATTAAAAAGTGATCAAACAATTCCTGATGATATGTGGGAATCATGCATAGATGATTCAGTCACAAAAATGAGAAGAGTCAATCTAAAACAGCTACTACCCTGCCTGTGAGACGCGACGGGCGCTGGGTCACATACAAGTCAATTCTTTTATTTGTATACAAATCACCCGAAGCAAACCGATACAATCCACATGATATTGCTACACAAATAGAGATAAATTTGCAAAATAATTCATTAATAGGGATTCCATTTAATTCTCAAACCCAAAAACAAGCTGTTTCGCTCAGAGAAAAATATCCATTGAACTCATCAATGGGCACAGGGATGAATTATGGAACTTTTCCACTTTCATCTCACCCGTATCTCCATTCAGTGGAGCGCTTAAGATTTATACCTCGAAATCCAAGGCAGGTCAATGGAGCTTCATAAAAGCTGTTGGACTGCTTTGTTCAAAGGTCGAATAGAAAAGTTGAAAACCAAAGAATATGCATTCTCGATCATAACAATTATTAACGAAAATTTACTGAAAAATGAGGGCAAGGGAAAATATTATAATATTTGGATAGTAAATTTGATGTGGAATCACTCCGTTTCACGAATCAAGGTATAGTATTTTTCACAGTAAATGGTATTGGCTTATTAACTGCAATAAACTACCCGATTTAATCCCATTGTGTAGAAAATCATCTGGTAAAAGATGCAAATGTGCTACAGGGTCGAACTTAAGAAATTTGAATTTTGTTGAATAATGTAGGAGATATACAAGTGATTTATTTAAATGTTACAATTCTATTCTATATTTAGTTCAGTGTCGCTATCGCTATCCTCATCTAAATTAATTATAATTGGCGCAATTGATTTCACAGAAAGGTACGAGTTTTCAACATTTATAACATGACTAACAGAACTTTTCCAACTCTCGGTAGGAATGTCATTCATACAGTTCCTAATTAATTCTACCACACAACCACTTAAAGTCGGAGAAGTATTTTTTCCGCGCACGCTCGATTTAAGTTGGTGCCACATAAGCTCTATGGGATTGAACACGCAGTAGTAGGGAGATAGTCGTAACACTGTATGTCCCAATTCTTTTGCAATTGAATCACAAACATACGTTTTTTTCAAAGAAAATGACTGCAGCACTTGTAAAAGTTTTTTTTTGTATAATTCTCCTCAAAATATATGTCTTTGCAGCCATTAAGTTTCGAATATCCAATTTCGTATTCTTTGAGCCAGGAATTTTTTGCAATTGTCGACTATGATAGCTTGCGTTGTCCATTACTATAACGCTGTTTGGCGGAATGTTGGGTAACAGACAATTTTTAAACCAATCTTCAAAAAGCTCTGCTGTCGTATCTTCGTGATAATCAACACAAGAGTCCTTAATATTTTTGGCAGAAAGCCACATAGCGTTTGGGATCCAATCATTTTCTGATCCTGCGTGTAATATTGTGATTCTCTTCCCTTTATTTGATGATGCTTTCGTTTTACACTTATCAGAGGAATCAGACCATCCTTTGGAAGGGGTGTCATGCGTGTCAAACCACGTCTCGTCGAGGTAGAGTATTGGCCGATTTTCAGACCGGTATTTTTTTATTGACGTCATATATTCAGAACTGATTTTGCAATATTTAAAGCCCATTGCAGACAGAGCTCGCCAAACAGTTGATGTGAGTTTCGTCATTGATGAGCCGCTGTTTCAGATTTTCGATTGTAGGGACACACTGCTCATCGTACATAGTGTAGATTTTTCGCATTATCAAATCTTTTTCCCAGTCGTCTAGACTTTTTGTGACACCGGAATCTTCACGCTTTTTTCTTGATTCCATGGAATTTTCAACAATTCGTCTAACTGAAGTAAGAGGCACCTTCGTCAAATTACTGGTTACTCTTGCTGCAGCACCCGCGTTATATCCTTGCTGAAGTAAGGAACTATACACATTTTTTATAATGATTTTCGCGTCACAAGATAAGTGATTCTTCTTTAACGAACCACTGGAAGAAGCACTATTACTTTTTATCCACGGACGCCACATACTGCCTATTCTGTATGTTGGGGTATAAAATCTTTGCTATTAATGTCTGTGATAACAAATAAATGTTATAAAATTATTGCACGCCGTAACACAAGTGAACACTTCCAATGAAATACAAAGACTAAAATGAACAAGAAGTGTAAGCTGTAATCCTCTACAATCCCTCTCTGAGAAACAAAATTACCTGAATCCGGTCCTTCTACATTTATGATGTGCATCTCGGATTTTACAACTTAAGGGTCTAATTGGTTTTATTATAATACTCCAGTCAATACCATTTATTGTGAAAACTACTATAAAAAAATTTATTAAAATATATACAGTGGCTTATTTTAATGTTCTTCCCTATTTCATTTTTTGAACGGATCAACTACAAAAATTGAAAGATGGTATAATGAAATTGATGAATGAATATTGAATTTTGCAGTGGAATTGAATAAAAATTCCAAGATGGCGACTATGCGTCATCTAGGATTTAATGAAAAGGAGGAGGTCTTGTGACACATCCTCTTGAAGCTGCTGACGAATACTGTACAACACTAGAATATTCAGTCGATATATTCACATACTAAAAATTGGTGGAGCATTCAATAATTGCCTGAATATAGCGACCTTCGAATTCATAAGATAGTGGAAGAATTTTCGACGTTCCTGTGTTCGAAAATGTACGGCGTGAAATATACAATGGGCTTTTGCTTGAAAGTGGTTGACAATGTTCCTTGCTGAATGGTAATGGTTCGGACTTCTATTGTCTATATTAGTAACTCTATTGAAACCTGTTGCTAAGAACGAATTGATAGAAATACAAATCAAGTCAGAAAATCAAAATCCAATTTTTGATCAATAATGAAATTAGGGATTGATTGATCAAAGAAAAATACTGTTGTTGAAAAAAAATCGAGATAACGAATATGAAATATGACTCAAAAAAAATTTAATAACGAAATAAATGAAATAATATTGTAACAAGAAAATTGAGGAGTTGAGTACACTCAACTTGAAACATGGTTTCAACATGTTTTCATTCAATTTCTTTATTCACATTTAATGATTAGTTTTTCACATTCGATACCTCAAATCTCTTGTTACAATATTATTTCATTCATTCCGTGATATTTTTTTTGACTCATACTTCATACTCGATATCTTGATTTTTTGTAACAACAGTATTTTCCTTCGATAACTTAATCCCTAATTCCATTATTGATCAAAAATTTTATGTTGATTTGATTTTCTCACTTGATTTTTATTTTAATCCTTCCGTTCTCAGCAACAAGTTTCAATAGAGCTAATATTATAGACAATGGAAGTCCGAACCATTACCATTCATACAATAGGCTCTTCTTATGTCAAGAAGTTCAAGGCAACCATTTCGAGCATCTTCTGAATGGAATTCAGCTTATTTCCTCGAATTATGGAGTAAAAAATGTATTCAGGCAATCATTAAATGTTCCACCATTTTGTAGTAGGTGAAGATATTGACTCAATACTCTACGGTTAAACAGTATTCGTCAGCAGCTTCGAAAGGATGTGTGACTAGACTCCCCTTTCTACTTATTTTTCTCCCAGCTGACTCATAGTCGTCATCTTGAAATTTTCATTTGTCAATTCCACTCCAAAATATAGTAATTGAAAGGAAGGAGACATTGAAGGAAGCCATTGTATAAACAATATATACAAACCAAGATGCATATAACCCTGGTGCGTTGACTTATACCTGGAAAATCGTAGTCATAAACTCTCGATATCTGGCATTCTTGATTTTGAAGAAATATAACTGAAGAAATCCCTTCGAGAGTTTGTCACCAGAGGCGCACCTCACGAATCTGGTTTCGAAGCCTACCCTGATCCACTGAAATTTTAATCTGTGATGCCGTGAACGTCAACGGTCTCGCCTTTCGATTGAATCAAATTTATAGGTTATGTCATGAATCATAACTTAATGATACTTTTTCCTTTCGCTTTCAAGTTGATGAGATATGAATTAAAATCTCTGTGAATGTGATTTTAAATGTTCCTAATGAATGGTTGTGACTGAAACTGGGAAGTATAATGGATATCTGAGGAACCAAAGATAGGTAAGTAATTTTTCCTCTTTATTCATAGTGTTCAAAAAATGAAAGGTAATTGTAACGTGATTACGAGCCGATGATATGAAGGAAGTAATACATTTTATGCGAGCGATTTATTATGAGTTTCGCACAGGGGATTAGTGAATTGAATCGTGCACTCACTCCTCAAATGATGTATATCATTTCAAATCGATTTGAGTTGTTCGAGGTATACCTATTCTATCAAAATCATAGCGAGTACAGACATATCTAGGATGTGACGAGAAATCTGAACGTTCGGATTCGGAAGTTTCAGTGAAGCTCCTGACGTTTCATTATAGAATTTTGTTTAGATCTCTAAGAAACAATAAGAAGTAGGTACAATTAGGATTTTGATTTTATTATAGGAACTTCCAGATGCATTCAAATTCAAATCGAAGTGTCAAACTATTAAAAAAAATTGATATGTTTCCACTAGACGAACTTGGCCTTACATATTGTGTATACTGATGATTCTATTGGTGACGAAAAATACCGCGAGGATTCAGCCAATAGGACCGTCGGTATCGACATCCACTTGTGAGCTGCCGCCTGGTTGGAAATGTAGCCTAAGAAAATTGCATTTGTATCACTACCTTCGTCATTACCTACCGTCAAAAAATATAAGCTCTGGCTTCGGTTTCTCAGATCTAGAGGATTTGACTAAACAAAAGCATATCAGTCGACGCACCAGAGTTATATGCATCTTGATACAAACCAACAAAGAAAATAGAGGAACAACTGAGGTCAGCTAAAGATCCAAGAGATCCGCTATCCAATGCTGGGGTATACAGAATTCCATGCTCATGTGGAAAAGTATATATAGGGACCACCAAACGCAGTTTCAAGACTCGAATCAGTGAGTACAGTCGAAATTGTCGGTTGGGACAAACGGAAAAATCAGTTGTACTGAGCACGCCCTTCTGAACAACCATATTATACAATTTCGACAAAACTTCAATTCTGTCAACGACGACGCATTACTCCACTCGCTTATACCGGGAAGCGATTGAGATACATAAGCACAAGGATAATTTCAACAGAAAGGAAGAGGGACTGAATTCGAACAAAATTTGGTATCTAGTTCCAAGAACAGCTGAGACGAAGCCAGATAGAACCAAGGACGACCAACAGAACGCTGTCGGACCGAAAGATGATAACGAGTCAATTCCAGATTTGCAATCAGTCGTAGTTAACTCACATAGAGGAGTCCAACTAAGACCACGCCGCTGAAGATGGCTGCCGCAGATGTAGCCGAAAGCTCCGGAAGTCAAAATTCCACCACACGGCCCTCAAGCCCGAAAAACCAAACACTGGCCGTGGAAGCCTACATTCTTCCACTGTATATAGTTTATAATAATAGTTTCTTTGGCGTTAGTCGTTTTTTATCGTAATATGAATGAATTTATATGAATTTATATTTTGAATAAAATCCTCTGTTTTGAACATTTTTTTCCTTGTTCTTCTCACTTATCTGTAAATTGTTGTTAACATTTTTTGTGATCAAGATCGCACCTCTTCTGTTTTTTATATTTTTTTATTTGAGCTATGTAGTACAACAGTTTTCATGAAGAATCATTGACCTGCTGAGGAATCCAGGATACAACAATTTTCACGCGTCACGGCACTCCACTAATTTTATGAAATAGAAAGAATATCCTATGGATATCTATTGCTGCCTGGGCCGCTCATACCTCACCACTTCAATTTGTTCGTATCCATCCATCCTCAGAAGTACGGGTCCGAATGACAACCTGAGGAATGCTCAGGGAATCTCTTGTGCCTCGTTTCGCGAGGATTGATGTCTGAAGTTCGCCTCCGGGTCCTAGATTACATTTCTTTGAGTGTGTGTGCGGGCAACCCGGTCGATATTCACTGCAGATGACAGTTCGGATAAAAGAATCCAAGAAGGTGAGTATCGCGTTCACGGGAGGAAGGGTGTGAAAGCAGTGGCGTGTCTGTAGTATATGTCGAAGGGAATATTTCGAGGATTTTTTCCGTAGTTCTTTGGGTTTCTAACCTAACACAATTTGAAAAAATAACAATAATTATTGAATCCTATAGTTTTATAAAGAATACTTCACTTGTAATTGAAAGTTAGATCAAATTGAATTACAAGCTGATACATGATGGTGAGCTTCGATGTAGAAAGTCTGTTCACCAGCGTTCATTTGAACAAAACTTAAGAAATTGTCAAATCAAAATCAGAAAATAATGGAACACTGGTCAATAGAACAATGTTGAATGTAGATGCGATCATGAATATATTTGAACTTTCAAACCTACCACCAGTTGAAAAACTAACAATTAATATTGAGATCTATAGTTCCATAAAGAATGCTTCACATCTAATTGAAAAGTTATATCAAATTGAAATACAAGCTGAAGGCAAGATGATGAGTTTCGATGTAGAAAGTCTGTTCACCCGCGTTCCTTTGAACAAAACTTAAGAAATTGTTAATCAAAATAAGAAAATTATGGAACACTGGTCAATAGAACAATGTTGAATGTAGATGCGATCATGAATATCTTTAAACTTTGAACAGAAAAACCGTATTTTCAATTCAAAAATGATTTTTATCAACAAAATTTGGGATGGCTATGGGTTCACCACTCTCCCCGATTCTTGTTAATATTTTTATGAAGTATTTTGGGAATTCTTTTAAAGAAAGTTATCCAAATGGTCCAAAGGTATAGTGGAGTAAGGTTGATTATATTTTTGCTATATGGACTCATGGTCATGAACTTGACACATTTTGGGAACATATCAAAAACGGGATCCAACAATAAAGTTCACATTTGAAACAGAAAATAACAATGAACTTTCATTTCTAGATGTTATGATGGAGAAATCGACACGTCATGTAGATACAAGTGTATGTCGGAAAAAAACACATACCAATAGGTATCTTCACTACACCTCAAACCACCACGCAAGTGTTAAAAAAGGTAGAGTAAAATGCCTTTTATGAAAGAACAAAAATTGTATGAAACTCACAAGAAAAAATCAATGAAGAGATATACTTCATGAAACCAGTATTGAAAGAAAATGGATATTCAGAAAAATGTATTGAAAAAACATTGACACAAATCGACAGTCCAAACACACCCCACAATGAAAACATACCATACACAAAACAGATAACCTACATAAAATACACAACCAGTACCAAATATTATTATACTTTATGTCTTTCGTTTGTCTGAAAAGATAAAACGGATCGGCAACAGGAATAATATTAGAACAATATTCAAAACAACAAATACTTTATGTTCAGTTTTTAACTTCAGCCGATAATGCACTTACCGTACGAACAACACTGCCCTATCTTCAATCCAAATGTTACTAATATGTTGAATCCCATTTTTATAATCGTTATCGTTATATCATATTATTATTTAGCAAATGAAGCTTTGTTTTCACCTGATCAGTTGAAAAATATTGATAAGTTTGTTGTTGAATGGATTACATATATTTATTTGTTGAATTCTTTATATTAACTTTTTCAAGAACCCCTGTACCCTATATCATCGGAAGAAATTATTTTTTCGAATTGAAGAAGTACTTAATATTTATAATTTCGTTCAAGTGTACGAGTAAAAGTAAGTACATACTCTGAAAAGTCTACAGTTCGAAAACTCAGCTGGTTCGACGCTGGCCCAATTCAATATCAAAAGATCATGGTCCCGATTCTCGAGTTATGATCGTATACACTCGTGATGTTATAAATATAATAAAAATACATTCACATCTCATAGTTCCAACACTGGCAAATTGATTTTTTCTTTGAAAGTATCATTGAAAGAATCCTAGGAAGTACCAAAAAAAATTTCCGCTTACTTGTATCCGAATATTTTTTTTTATATGAAGATTCATACAAAAGGGAAGCCCTATAATGTTGAAAGGACACCGCGTGAATCAAGGGACAAGAAAAACGAATTGACATTCACTTTGAATTTCTGGAGTTTGTAAGCCTCAGGAAAAACCTCTTTCGGCAAGGAGTTCCAAAGCTCAGTTATTTTATTGAAAAAAGATCCCTGAGCAAGATAAGTTCGACTGGTCTCCAAATTTACAACAAAGGGGTGGGAATTCTGTACTCGTCGTGTCATCCGTGTTGATATTGCCGAGGGTGGAATGTTTGATAACAAATCGGAAGAGCACCGACCGTGAAAATATCTATAGAAGAGAGACAAGTCTCCAACCCTTCTACGATGTTTCACCGAAGTGAGCGAGTCTGTGAGTGAAGAATCACCATCAAGCAGAATTTCCTTTCTCTGAATAGAAGCGAGAAGCCTCAATGAATGTTTTTGTGCCGAACTCCACACATGAGAACCATATTCCAAGACAAGTCGTATCTGTGCCTTGCAAATCATTTGGAGCTGACGAGAAGTGAAGTACTCCTTCGCACGGAACAGAAATCCAACCTTCTGGGAAACACCTTTTGCGATCGATCTCACATGGTTTTCCCATCACTGATCATAATGCCCATATAGCATCGAGATACTTGACTCTGTAGGAATAGTCACTCCTGGCATCTGAATAGTAAATGATGATAGATTGGCTTTTCTTGAGAAGAGACATGCCCGAGTTTCCTTAGCATTAAATTCCACAAAGTTCGTGTTACCCCATTCTATTATTTTTACAACCTCATCTTTAATTTTATTGACGTGAACGTTTCTTTGAATCTCTGTTTCTCGAGCTGGTATGGGGACTCCGGAAGAGAAACTAGTATGAAGAGTACTGTTGTGTCCAAAACTATGTACCGAACTAGATGTTTCCCTCGAGCAAATCATTGATATGAAGCAGAAACAAAGTGGGCGCCAGAACTGAACCCTGTGGAACACCTGCATTTATTGGGAGAATATCAGATGATACTCCATCAACAACCACATACAGAGACTTATCAGACAACAAACTCTTCAACAAAACACACAACTGAAGAGGCAAACCATAAGACGGCAATTTAGAAAGGAGACCCCGATGCCAAACTCGATCAAACGCTTCTGAAATATCGAGTGCAACAGCTATCGTTTCTCGGAATTTCTCGATTAAATGCCGCCAAATATGCGAAACATAAGCCAATAAGTCACTGGTTGATCTTTGATGGCGAAATCCGTATTGTCGATCATAAATTATTCCTGATTTCTCTAGATATTTGATAAGCTCCATATTGATTGTCTTTCCCATGACTTTGGAAATGATAGAAAGCATTGCTATTTATGATTAGAAGTATTCGTACTTTTTTGAAAAGTATCCAGATACAAGTATCCGGTATTCGGATACTATTTTCCAGTATACGACCCAGCTCTGCAACCCATGGTGTCAGGAGAATACAACCCAATCAACCTCATTTGCGGAGGTCACAAGGGCACCGATCATCCGGAGCTTGAGCTGGACACTTGCCAAATCACCGATGTTCCTTCCCATTTCGCTCTTATGTCACTACAAATATTGACGAGTGGCGTGAAATGGCCCAAGATCCCCAATATAACAGTCGTTATATCCTCATAATCACGGCTCTGATATACTCTCGAACCCTGGGGAAATTTCATCCATCTGGTTGTTACAGCATCTCGAGGGCTTCGAATTATGATGCTGAGAGTTCTATGTGGAAGGTGATTTGAATTTATCTTCTTCATCCAAACACTAAAAAACTTTCAGTGGACTTAGCACGATATGAATGGATATTAACTCAGTGTCGAATATGAAAGGGTAGTAAAATCTGAATTTTTAGTTTAAAGTCAGAATTTCGAGGTTGAAGTCGTAATCATGTAAGAGCTCTGAGAAATGCGTACGCCGTGTCGTCTATCAATTAAAATAAAACAAAATGGTGGAAAGCAAGGAAAGGTAAATGCATTTTACGATCCATTTAATAAAATCAATCTCCAAATTTACAAAAATTTCAATACGTAACTGAAAATGTCAATTCTGCTTCTTTATATTACTGCAGTTCTAAATCACTATTAACTTTCTTCCAGGAAAGCTTAACCATGGGTTTCAGATCCTTTTGTTTTCAAATGCATTACTTCTAGATATACCTTATATATTCTGCCTCTCCCATAATGACTATCGGTTCAATGATAATTCTATTTATAATGTGAAGAGCTGATAATGGAAAAACCTATATCCTTCTGCTTGATGGAAGTTTCATGGTTATCCTTTAGAGCAAAGATTTTATAAAATAGTTTATAACAAATTTTCCATATTGGTATGATTCTAGTCTGATTAACGGCTACAAAGGGGCAGTGATTCTATTAATTTCATTCAACCTTCAATTACAACCACTACTGAGATGGAGTCCAACAACTCTATGAATGTCCTAGATGTGACTATCACAATAATAAATAATCATCTTATACGGAGATAGTTGTACATGATCCATGAGTAATTCCACACCAGCACAAAGAAGCTGCTATGAAAAGCATGTTTCACAGATTATTGAAAATTTCACTTCCAGAAAAGGATTTTCGAGAAGAATTTTGCTAAGCAGATCGCGGTCGATAGCCGTTGAGATGTGAAATATGTCGACTCCATTATGTTTGAGGAATTACAGAAACAAGCCTGCAATCATCAGGTCCATTCAACCCTAAGAAATTATAGTAAACCTATGTAAGCGAACCTACCTACGTTTTATGAAGAACGAGAAGAATAAGACAGCCTACAGGAGTGATTAAAATTTGAGTGGATTCTTCAAAAGGAATAGGTATGAAATTCGGTGGTCAGAAAAACCAGTAGTACACACAAGTTAACTTGATTCCTGTTCAAAACTTCATAATGGTCATACAAGGAGAACTCAAATCAGAAGAATGAAAGAGAATAGATGCAGTTTTCTGTAAGAAATACTAATTCAACATTTTCAAATCATCTTCTGATATCAGGACGAGTTCATTCATGACTATGAAGGTTTGCATTTGGGGAAGAAAGGTCTGAAATTCAATCTTTTGAAATCCTCATAAATAAATGGAGCCAAGGAGTCGGGACTCTTGCTGAATGACCAAAAAGATCTGAATATTCCTTTCCTGCCTAACTTCTGTATTTGGTATCAATTGAATAGGTGAACTCGGGTATTTCTGTATAGCTTTATAGTCAGCAGGACTAGCTGATAGTGATTGAGATACAGAGTAGCCCAACGAAAAGTAAGCACCTAGTTTTTTTCTTTTGTTTGTAAAACGTATAGCTTGATTGTATGGGGGGACACATTTCGGGGATAATCTTCAATATGCATTCAACCCCCTAGCGAAGAGGAGTTACAACCTTGAAATTTTAAGAAGAAAGTGGGGTCAAATGACACATCACTTGAAATGGCAACAAATTATCTTTTTAATGATATACTATTTATTGAAATACACTTAGAGAACTAATGCGAAAACGGCGTTGAAAACATTATCCCAATAATTTTGGTATTGATGAAGAATACAAATGGGTTTTGGTTATTAGGAATTGAAATATTTACAGTTGGTGGAAGGTTTCAGTGTTTGTTATTTGTAATTGTGCTTTGTGTCTCCGATAGGGTTCTGCGGTTGGTGTTTCACATTACATACGAGTCAGGTATCTACATACTTCCTACATAACTTGGCAATATACGAATCATTGTATGAGGATGAATGCCCTCAAACAAAGGATTAGTATGTTGAGCTCAACAATTTTTTTGGAAATCACTGTTTACAAATTCAATTCGTTCTGGAATGAACCATGTTATGCGGTGAAGCTGGAATAATTTTCAAAAAAACCGAACTGAATCAGTGACCAGACTGAAATAATCGTTTGCTCAAATTATTTTCCCACACTCATCTGCAGTTTATTTTCCACCAGAAAAGCAAACTATAAATGGGGAATTTGATTGGGATGAAAATTCTCAACATTAAGATCTTGCTTCCATAAATGAAGTTAATCGGGAATGTTTGTAGTCATTTTGATTCTTAAATTTCAAAATTACCGGGTTGGCATTCTTAAGGCCCATTTTGCATTGGATGTTTGCAATAAATAGAGTATAATTGAAAAAAAATGTGCTTTCTCACACGATATATCACTCGACCCAACTTTCCATTTGGAATTTTAGGGTTTCGACACCCCTTTGATGGACGTTTGACGACAGATGTTGAAAAATATGTGTAAAATGTGTCTCCTTCGAAAGCAAAATCTACGTGTCCGAGCCTTTCTACTTCAAATTCCAAATGAAACAAGCTGGGTGCATACTTTTCGTTGGATCACTCTGTATTTATATGTAGAAGTACACAATCTGGTTCATTGTATTATTACAAAACGCCCGAAGGAGTTATTGTATAGTGAAACACGTGTAGCGGTTTTGTTGAAATAACACAATGAAATGTTTCCTATAACTTTTATCTACTCTACCCGTAAATATGCTCATTCCTTTATAGTTTTTCGAACCAACTGAGTAGGCGATTCTTGGCAACTGAATTGTTATAATTCCATATCCACACAAGGTGGGATATGAATACCGTCAATCAGAGAACGAAGTACCTGGTTACCAGAGACAACCTTGTGGAAACGTCATAATTCTGATCTGTCTACCTACAAACACGAAATCCAAATTGTTTCATTTGAGCATAAATTAATGTTCTCATATCTGAAAGATTCTCTAGTTTGTTGAGACAAGTTTGCATTGTCAAAATTGATGTTATTTTTTATGGAATTGAAGGACTTACATCAACTCTTATCAACAGTAATTTATAGAAATTGTACAGTCCAAATAGCCTAGTTCGTTAAGGCGCACGCCCTTTTAGTGTAAGAGCCAGCTTAAATCTGACAACACATTCTTTACGGTATCTGAAATTTCGTCCAGTGAGACTTCTATACCCAGTAAACAAGCAATGGGTACTATAGCTAAGCCCGGCCGCGGTAGGTTTGGGGTCCCTTAGGTGAGTCAGGTATGAGAATTAAGTAAATTTTTAAAGTATTTTACGGCGTCTGCCGTTTTAATATGTTATAACGTACCTCTAGAGAAATTGAAAAATAACTATGGCTGCTGATTTCGAAGGTTGCAACAGCTACTTAAAAATTCGAAAAAAAAAATTTGAAGTATTTTACGGCGTCTGCTATTTTGCTATATTATTTATTAAACTATTTTAAGCTAATATTGTGATGTGGGCTCTTTCGATGAGCATTTTTCCAAATGCTGGAAATATAATGCGTCCTTAAAACTTGTTGGTACAGTTCAAATTCACAAGGAGGGATCAAGCTTGCATCAAAGCTCCGGACTTTTTTATTGAAATTTTCGTTTATATCTACAGCCTTGTAAGAATCAACGAACAGCTGAAATCTCCCGTCATCAACATCGATGGATCATTAAGCATTGTACATACTGCAAGTGTACTTTTGGATAACATTAAACAGTTCATGTAAGGTATCCTCAGTCAGGCTAATGTCACCGAAAGCAGTGAATATTTTTTGAAATTCAACGTTATTTTTTAGTAAAGTTATTTTTGCCCCGATTATATCTGTTTGAAAACTTGAATTGCTATGAAATGAAAATTGTGTTCGAGTCTGATATAATCTATGAACCTGAAAATATTTTCTTTGTGTTTCAGAAAAAAAGTTTTGATTTTGTTAAGGGAATGAACCCTCGACTTCCAATAATTTCCTCAGATGATTCATAAGTTATGGATGCTTATGAAAGCTTCGGCTGACAGTGTTTCTCTGATCTTTCGATTCTAGATTTGCCATCAGCTGGAAATAGAAGTTTTGGGGCAGCACGCTAGCTTCGGCCATAAAACAGTGTGTTTTGATAAAAGGAACATGAAATATCGGAATCCGCCACTTTAAAAGTGTATCACTTATTGGTTATTTTATGTGTAATGGTCAGAAAGCCACTCTTTTCTGCTGAAGAAGTGGCAATATCTAAAATCCGCAGAAAATCCAAGAAAACTTCAAAGCGCAAAAAATCTGCGAAGATTTTCAAAATGGGCAGATTTCGCGCTTTTTGCGCCTTATTGGCAACACTGCTGAAATATATTTGTCTATAAATGGTTGGGCCAGGTGTGCCGTTGTGTTCGTAAAAGGAACTAAAACCTTACCAATCAGCCCTAATATAAGAAAGAAATATCTGACTAAAGAGATAGAGAGAAAGAGCATCAACTACTACTCTTACTGTACCATGTGTTTTCTAAGCATAGACTGCAGGTAATGTTTCGCTGTATAGTTACAACCGGAAAAAATGTCAGCCATTTTCAATATTAGCTTAAAAAGTTTAATAAATAATATATCAAAACAGCAGACGCCGCAAAATACTTCAAATTTTTTTATCGAATTTTGAAAAGTGGCTGTTGCAACCTTCAAAATCAGCAGCCATAGTTATTTTTCAATTTCTCTAGAGGTACGTTATAACATATTGAAACGGCAGACGCCGTAAAATACTTTAAAAATTTACTTAATTTTCATACCTGACTCACCTAAGGGACCCCAAACCTACCGCGGCCGGGCTTAGCTAGTACCCATTGCTTGTTTACTGGGTATAGAAGTCTCACTGGACGAAATTTCAGATACCGTAAAGAATGTGTTGTCAGATTTAAGCTGGCTCTTAGGCTATTTGATGATCCACCTAATAGTCGTTGGTTCGATTCCCACCAATACTGTTTTTTTTGTACGTTTCTCAATTCAACATAACGAATTTTATTTGTATCGTTCAGTATTGAATTTAATAAAGTTTCTGTCCTTTGAGTTTTTCATGAATATCGAAAAAATACTCTATATCTTGAATTGATTTTATCAATATGATACTTGAAGGGGAGTTTTGAATTTTGAAAAATTTACCTGGTCGAAAAAAAAATAAATTGTGATGGATATTGGCCACATCGCCCTCGAACGTTTGAGCACTCGCGTAAAGGTGGATTCAGACAGATCCGAAATCCGACGATACGACCATCCGACAGCTTTCTGATTGGTGCAAATTTGAATTTTCGTTTGGATTCTGTCGAATGCAATGCCCAATACTATAACGATGTTCTGATTTGTACATTATTTTTGGTGAGAATCATCATTTTGAAATGTTGTTCTGCTATCAGATGTCGGATACAGTTGAAATAAATTTAACTTCATCCGACAAATTTACCCACGGAACATAAAGGACACATATTTTCTGTCAGGATTCTGACGTTGTGGTGGTTCGTAGGGAACTTTGAATAGGGCCGGGGAGTACCGAATACCAATCTCTAAAAAGTGAAAACCAATGGGATTTCATAAAAATGAACCATCGCAGATTTTGAACTGGCTTGAATATTATTATTATTATTCATTTATTGCTTAAAAAAACATACATGTTTCATAGCAAGGGTTTGGTTTGCAATACAATTGTTAATCAATACAAAGTAAGTTGTGTCTTCAGAATACAGAGAAATGCTTAGTGATTATGAGTAATTAGGTAGAATATACATATAAACATATATACATACATATATACACATTTATATGCACACACATATAATGGGCACTTCGCATACAGTTATTCATTGAAAATGAAAGACCTCAGTTTCAAAATATTCCAAATATATCCACATATTATTTTCGCTTCGGAAAATGTCAGATTATCGAGAACACAAGTGACAGATTCTAGATCGACTGAATAGTCAACTTCTTGTCTCATTAGCGTGTATATTGGGCATTCAAAAATCATGTGGACATTACTTTCAGGTTGAAACGAGTTACATATCGTATATATCATGCCCGGATCAATGCTATAATATGTTCCATTCAGCGTGAATTTCAATTTATATACATTACTTAGCCGGAGTTGGGCAATAGTACGTGTTATTTGTCTAGGCAGTTTCAATAATAAGTAGTTTTTTGGGTTTCTTGAAGGAGCGAAATTGGGGTAGAAAGTGAGAGCAGGAGATCGAGTTATCATGTTTTCATCAAGTTCATACAAATAGTTATGAAATTTTGAGAGAATATATTGTTCATTTTTCTGTAAAGTTTTATTGCCATAAATCACCACCACCGACCAATTCAATCAATTCAATCAATCAATCAATCAATTCAATCTTTCTTTATTTCAACAAAAAGGTGATTTTCAAAGAGGAGAACAAACATCATAATGAAAATTATGACTGTTTGAAAACTTTCTCCAAATATTGCCCAACGTAGCAGCCAGGGGGGCGAGTAGGAATATTTTTCCATTTTGAAACCACTATAGGCGACCTCGAACTAGAACATATCATGTGAATAAAAACTGTATGTTTTCATAAGGAATATTTGTTGTTTTGGTATGAATTATCGTTAGATAAACCTGATAGTATCAAATTATTATCAAATACCATTATCTAGTTATTTGAGGTGTTTTGGTAGTTATCTTCCTTGAGGAAACATTGAGTTGTGCATAGCGTAGAACTCCTTTATATTCAAATCGCGTGTCTTATGGATTTAGAATTTCATCTATTGATAACGATTTCACAATAATAGTATACTTTTCAAGTTTTTACACGAGACTGAGATGGCATCATTTTCTGGGGTGGAAGTTGTAGTAAAAATGAAATGAAAAAAATTGAAAATGCATTTATGAATATGAATGTATTTTCATTTTCTCATCTACATTACTTTGAAATATAAACAACCTCTATAAAAATCATGTGATATTGAGCCATAGAATTTAAATGTTCAAAAATATAATATTTTTTTTCATAAGTAGTCTCTCAAACTCTCTTTCTTGATTGGCTTGTATATTTCTTCTTCAAACATGTATCTGAGTTATTTTTGTTATATCTGTGATATGAAGACTAACCATTACGCCCCAGGGGGTTTATGTCAATTGTGCCTACAGATGAATATCAAATTCAGCACGAATTATCTTGACCAGAACAAACTCAAGACTGTGTTTAGTCTATAAAAGATACACAATGACCAATACAGAACAATTCACTATCGAAATTAGTTCAGTATAATAATCATTAAACTCCATTTCAACAATATTCAAAGTCATTTTGCCACTCCCGATAATGTTCCATATTGAACACTGATAGTTCGATGGAATTTTTCATTCTACAGTCATCAAATGTGTCTAGTTCATTCCTGTACAGTTACCGTACTATCTCCTTATTGGATTTATTGGCCCTTCCAGATATTATTTGGATAATATTTCCTTCCATTGCATATGATACACGTCACAATACTTATTTGTATCCAAAATGAACAATAAATCGTTGTATGCACCTTGGACATAACCTGATGTTCAATTATCTTAGGCAAATTGTAAGATATCCAATATGTTGCCCTTCGAATGTAAACATCTTCACTGTGCCTTCAAAACCTTATCTGATAGCACTGGTTCACACAAAAAATTGTTAATTTATGTCTTTAAAATTTTCACTCGGCATGATTTAACTGATGAATGGCTTCATTATGATCTTTTTTACCACTTCTTTTTTTACTACGTACAGACCTCAAGACTCAGTTCACTCCAAACTGACCTAACTAAAAATAACGAAAAAGTTGTGTTATGTGGAGACTTCAACGTAAACTTTTCAGCTGATACCTCTAATAGAAGTGACTTACTCAATCTCTTAACTTCATTCAACCTCTCCCAAACCGTAGAGACCCCAACTAGAATTGAAAAAAACTCGTCCACCTGTATAGATAATATTTTTGTGAATTTCGATGTGTTCCTAATTGAAAATCTCGATAATGGAATATCCGATCATTTTTATCAGAAAATATGCTTCGACCTGTGCCATAACAAAGACGAAAAAACAATACACAAACGTTTTTATTCTCAAAAAAATATAAATAAATTCAATAATGAAATTGCCAGGGAACTTAAAACTGATGATTATACTAAAATTTCCTACACAGACATAGAGATGAAATTTGATGCATTCATCGGCGTGCTAGAAAAAAAATTCGAAATTTGCTTTCCTCTCGAGTTAGTGAAAAATAAAACAAAAAAACACTGGTTAACCAAAGGAATACGTAAGTCCTGTTCGCATAAGAGACAATTGATAGCGTTCTGTAGAGGAGTAGATAACGATATACTGAATAGGTTCAAAAAAAAATATTGTTATATACTAAGAAATGTTATAGCCAAGGCTAGAGTTTTGTTTTTGGAAAATGAAATATTATCCAGTGATAATAAAATAAAAAAAACTTGGGAAATCATAAATAGAGAAACAAAAAAAGACACTCGATCAATGAAACCTATGAAAATTCCAGAAAATGAGGACCTCCATTCTTTCACGAATAACTTCAATGATTACTTCTTGAACGCAGTCGAGACTGATGGGGAAGTGGACGGAAATAATATCAGGGCCTATTTAAATAATCAGAATCACCCGAATGATAGAACATTTTTTGTCTATCCTACAGATGTAAATGAGATCTCATCAGTTGTTCGATCTTTGAAATCTAAAAATTCAGCTGGATATGATAATATCTCGTCGAAGCTATTGAAAAATATCCTACAACCTATCTGCACTGAATTGGTGAAACTCTGTAACGAGTCTCTCAGTCAAGGTATATTTCCAAAATGCTTAAAAAAATCTCACGTAGTTCCGATATTTAAGAAAGGAGATGGGGAAGAATTCAAAAATTATAGACCGATATCACTTTTGTTAACCATTTCGAAACTCCTGGAAAAACTGATGCAAAAAAGACTCATTTCGTTTATGAAGTCAAACGGCTTATTAAGTGATTGCCAACATGGGTTCCTTCCAGGCAAATCGACATCAACTGCCTTTCATGATATATGCAAAAAATTAATAGCAAATGTGGATAAAAAACTCTTAACTATCGGTATCGCATGTGATTTTGCGAAGGCTTTCGACAGCGTGAATTTTGACATTTTACTAGAAAAGTTGAATCATTATGGTATTCGAGGAACTGCCCTGAATTGGTTCACCAGTTATTTGAATGGAAGGGAGCGGAGAGTCGTTCTCACATTTGGAGAAAATGAAAAATTATTTTCAGATTGGGGAAATATCAGATGTGGAGTACCGCAAGGATCGATATTGGGCCCCCTTCTTTTTCTAATTTTTATAAATGATCTTCCAAAAAATTGTGGAGATGCAACGCCTGTGCTGTATGCAGATGATGCTCTTTTCATTCTTGAAAGTCGTGACAAAGCCTCCTTGGAAGATAAAATTAATATATGTCTGAACAGTATTGTTGGGTGGTGTGCAACCAATAAAATAAAAATCAATTTCGAAAAAACTTTTTATATACCTTTCGCAAACAGGAGTTTAGATAACTTGTTGGTGCCATTTGAATTAAAATCAGCCAAAATTATAAAATGTCTAGGTTTCCAGCTCGATCGGCACTTGTCGTGGAGGGAACACATCAAAATCACGAATATAAAACTCAGCAGGTCATGTTACTGTCTACGTGCACTTTCTAATAGACATGTGTCTGAACACGTTTTAAAAATTGTTTATTATGCAAACTTTATGTCACACATGTCATATGGTCTGATCCACTGGGGAATGAGTTCTGACTGGCAGTCAGCTTTTGTGTTGCAAAAAAGAGCAATAAGAATAATAAAAAAAATGAAGAAAAGAGAGTCTTGTAGGAATCATTTCATAGAACTGAAAATTCTCACCTTACCAAGCTTGTATATATATATAATCTCTTAGTTTTTGTACACAATAACAAAAAAATATATCAGTTCGCCAACTCCCAAACCCGACAATCTTCCAATTTGATCATCTTACCTACTCATAACACAACTTTGTTCCAAAAGAGTGCTTACTACATGGGTGCTAAGCTATATAATCTACTTCCAAATGAAATGAAGAATTACAATTCAAGAAAATTCAAAAATAAGATGAAAGAACTATTGATTACCAAGGCATACTATTCAGTTAACGAATACCTTACCGATTATAATTTAAGGCCAACTGATATTGTTTGATGATTTTTTTTTGTAGTTGTCATATTTTCATTATTTGTTATGTCTGTTCATACATGTGTCATGTGTATTTTCTCAATAAGTGTATTAGTTTTAATAATTTTTTTCAACTCGAAGTTTCCTATACATGTATATCGTGTTTTCTGGAAATAAATTTATTCTATTCTATTCTATTCTAATGAAGGAAATAATCTCGACTCATCCAATATTTATTCATTTCACCCTGAAAAGGCCAGATGGTTGATTACGAAACCCTCGACATTTTTGTTAACTGTACCTGGCCGAATGACTTTTGTTTCCTTACTACAGAATGCTTATTGTTAGATGAAGCACATTTTCTACGATCTCACTTGATCATCGGAAAACCGAAAGATAATAAATAATATATTATACTTCAGGTTATAAATGTAGCGAAGAGCAGGAAAGGCGAATATTTGCCAGAGCCGGTGAAATGTTGCGAATATCGTGTTCCGTGATCACACAGAACCATAAATTCCGGAATTTCGTATACGAGAAACATTCGGGTCTATGTGAATCGCTCATTTTGTCCGATGATACGAATACGAATCGGACGTCGGATATCGGATCTGTCTGAATCCACCTTAAGGCATCGTGCTCAAACTTCCTCCTCCTTCAATATGGCCACCATATCCACTCTTGTTGTTCAAAGTACTATTAACTTCTTAGTGATTTTCTGAAATTTCCCTTCGTTTGGTTAACCAATCTCCATTTCATAGCGATTCCCTAACTCAGAGTAATCCTCAGATGTTCGATGAATCGTAAAGACGACCCCAAGTCATATGCCGTGCACCCCAGATCGTATTTTAACGACCTTTATCTGCATCTCCTCAGCAGTTGTGGCGACACTTGGCGCTGACGCTAATAATGGCTGATCAGTTTCACAGCATTTCTAACCGCAAACGTGCTGGATTTATGGCCGAATTCGCGAAGATCCAAGACGGCGTCTGATTAATCTCGACTGATTGGAACCGCTCAAAAGTCATTAACTGGAGACAGTGTAGACGGTTGACATTATTGCTTCGAAATTTCCTGTATGATGGTAGCGTGTATTTACGATTCGCGGTTGGTATATTGAGCTGTTTGATTGGGATCACTAGCGGAAATGATGGGAGGTACGAGTACTTTGGTCAGGTTTGGAAGCTTTTGAAAGTCGTTTCAAAGATCATTCTAGTAAGGAGAATCCAAGATGCATAAAAACCAAGATGCATTAATTGCCTGGTGACATGACTTCTTTATCAGTACAATGTTGATGTTTTCGTCTAAAACGCTAGACCTACGGCTCACTTGATAATGACGTCCAGGGAAATTCGAATTCTTGAAATTTCTCTACAGATGACATTATGAAGTCTGACGAAATTTCTATTAGCGAAATCTCTAGAAGAACTCCTGCAGAGTCAGTGTGTTACTTTCTCTTTTCATTTGTAACGTAGTTACATAAGGTAACTGTTACAGTAGATTTGCCAGACTAATTCAGTGGAGATTGGCGTGGTGTTCTTTGGACTGACTTGCCAGTATCAAATTTAGGTTGGTGTCAAGCAAGTATCTTGAAATTAATTTTGGCTGGACGCCAGAAATTTTTTGTTGATTGAAAAGGATAAAAATTCAAACTTCCCTAATATAGATAATAGAAGATAATTTTGAGATAATTTCCTTCTATTTCGAACAAAACAATGAAACACTGAGTAACTATCTATGGTGTATAATGAACAACTTATGTAACATGAATAAAACAATTTGTATGTATTTTGAATGGTGGTTCAGTTATTGATATACCTTGTCTGGTATGTGGTTCGTGAACTCTGGTTATATGGGTTGCGGTGGTGGCCTACTCGATCTTCTCTGCTTTATGGTGGCTGGATCAGGTTTCCTTGTCTCGGGCTACTATATTCACCCTGATGTTTCTGGAAGACGTTGGGCTACTATATTCACCCTGATATTCCTGGGAGACGTCGGGCTACCATATTTACCCTAGTATTCCTGGGAGAAGTCGGTTTTGGACTTGCAGTTCAGTAGCTGGGCTTGGACTCAAGTTAATGATTATGAAAAAAATGATGTAGAGATAGGAAAGATATTGAGATATTAAAGATATCCAGAGAATTTCAACTTTCTTTTCTTTGGAATAAAAATATCTGATAATGTGATAAAGAAGTTCCGAGAAAAAGATATTCAAATGCTACTCGTAATCCAAGTTTCAAGTGCAATAAACTTTTGAGTGCAACGATGAGACTCAAAATAGATATTCTCAAAGAGACAAGAAAAGATAAGGAACTGTTAGATACTTAAATCAGGAACAAAATTTCTGATCTAAGGAATAACGAAGTTTTTGACTTTCAAGAAAAATATGCCCACTGGACCCTGTGGCTTAAAAAAATGACTCGAGGTGAGTTAAAACACACAATTACTGATTTTTGATGTAAAGAAAAAATGTGTGAATCAATAATCACCTAGAATCATCTCCAGCCTGGATGTACAGAATACCATGTGGGTTACTGCGTTTTCGGTATATATTTTTCCAAACAGGAATTAACTTTCAGCCTCTATTCCGAACAAATTGATTGAGATCTTTTCAGAATTTCATTCGTCATTCGGCCAAATGCTGTGAAAATAAAAACGCAGTCAAATTCTTAAAAATCAGAAATTTTCGTTTCACGAAATTGTGCAAACGAAATTGATACGCCTCTGGCGATAAATTACCTGAAAATATCAATTACGGGAATCGATAATTACTTGAAAGCTGAAGGATTACGAAGATAAATAAAGATAAAGATTAAGTGAAGCTATCTATGCCACCATTTGCAAAAATTGTTGACCAGAAGATAAGAAATTATGGAAACTCTTTTCACATACCTGATATTCCATTCAAGATAACAAACACTTCATGAAAACTTTTTGTGGAAAAAGGAAGATAATGTAAAGATATTTAGAACGAACGATAGATGTCGGGCTCATATGAATGATAAATTTACTTATTATAAATGATGTAACGATTATTCGTTACACATTACTCCACATAATAAAATATAAAGATACACGAGTTCTGTCAAAAATTGCACGAGTTCTTACCTAAGAATTCGATATATTTTTGATATTTGTTTCTGTTTAGACGTAAACACATGCAGATATGCATCTTGATACGTATATTACAGATAGATGCATTTGCTTTATATTCTCGATATATCTTATGAGAAATCGATATCAAAATTCTTAGGAATTCTTACTATTCGGTGCTGAAAATTTTCAGAT
The DNA here is from genome assembly GCA_032362365.1 of Zygogramma bicolorata. NCBI lineage: Eukaryota > Metazoa > Arthropoda > Insecta > Coleoptera > Chrysomelidae > Zygogramma > Zygogramma bicolorata. The sequence continues at coordinate 556,805 of JAVJAQ010002863.1, forward strand.
AATTTGATGAGATTCTTCGTAATATCGGTATCGACGTGAGAGGTAGTAGAGTTGGACTGCATGAATAAAAAAAGATGCGTCAATATAGAGTCTATTGAACATTGTAGTGTTTATTTCGAAATGAATTGGACCCTCCAGAGTCCAGATCAACCTGACTAATTCATCAGGAAGAGTGCTGTAGTGCAGGCTATCATGGCGCTGTACAAGAAGACCGTATTTGAAAACCCTCTCCAGAAAGAACGTTCATTCTATGATTTAAAATATTTGTTATTGCATCCTTTTACTTGGCATGTAAAAACCATTGTCACCAATGCTGGAACTTGGAATAAATATGTTAAATTCGAAAGCAATCAGCAAGATCCCAAAGTGAAAACTGAGCAAGATGAACTTTGTTTTTATCAGCGACAGAATGATCTCGCTTTATGTTGACCAGTTGAAGTTGAGTACATGTGTATGAATGTTTTGTAAACATTGAAACTTGATATTGATGAATAGATGATTGAATATTTCGTCCATAAATGATACAACAGCATTTGATATCCATATTATGAAACACTATCTAAAACAACACTTGAATTAATTACTAAACGAACAGAAAACAACAAAAGCAACGGCAGATAAACGACAAATAACTAAGAAAACTACGGTAGAGAGCTGAACTGGAAACGACAAATAGATGATTGAAAGCAACAGTAAAATTATGGAAAACTTGGAGCGGAATTTCAATTAACTGCAATGCAAATGTCAAAATATGACATAATTCGATTCTTGCACCATCTACTGGAAATCGCAGTTAATTCCGTGAAAATGATTGATGGTGTCTAGAGTTTTTGACGAAACAATATCGAATCGGAGATCGCACCAGGAATATATGGACCTTGATAAAAACCCTGATGCGTTGATTGATATGCTTTTATTTAGTCAGTTCCTCTCTATTGAAGAAATCACAGCGAAGGCCTGCATTTTTTGACGGTAGTAGTTGATGATGCAAATGCGAGTTTTCAAAGCTGTAATTCTAATCAAGCGACATCTAACGTGAGAATTTCAATAGCGACGGTTTCATTGGCGGGATATCTTGTCCACCAATAGAATAATTAGTACACCAAATTTGTGCAGACAGGCCACCTCATAGAAAGCTAATCCCTCACAGACAAGTTTGACACTTTGATAATCCGATTTGAAGTATTCGAAATTTAAAGACGTTTGGAAGTTCTGATGAACTCATTATTCAATTCTACTTCAATTAGTTTTGTTTGTTCCATTTCACTCGGTACTCTCAACGTTTTTATCGTTACCTTAGCAACTGTTGATTGAATTTTTTACCTCTAGTTACATTTATAATGAAGCCTTCTGCATTGTTTGTGTTGTTAATAGTGCCCAATCTAATATCCATCTCCATAATATATTGAGTAGCTACCGCAAGTAAATTATTCCTCAGTGTCTGAAAATATATGACAGTTTCAACGCATATTTCGGAAATGGAAGATAGTATTAAGGATTCCAGAATCAAGATTGATTTCAATTGATAATGGAACACGAGATTTTTCTGACGATGAAGAAAGCAAACTTTAGTTTTATTTGTTTGATTTACTGATTGTTTTCCAGAATCACCCAGTTCAACATAATTTTTCCAGCTAGTGACAATGGTTGTTACTTGCCTATTGGTAGAGAAGGATACAAAAACGATAATATAAAATCATGGAATAAAAGTTCTTTCAGGAGAGTGTTTTCAAATGCCTATACCCTACAAAACTGCCGTGGGACGTGCAGAAAATTTGACGTTACGTACCAGATTCATAAGGTGCGCCTCTGTTGAAAATCTCTCGAAGGGATTTCTTTAGCTAAAATTGATAAAAATCAATAATGCGAGATATCAAGAATTTAGACTAGCGATATTTCCGGTATAAGTCAACGCACCAGGGTTCTTATACATCTTGGGAGAATCGAAAACAGTTTAGTGCTACCTAGAAAGAGAAATGATTTTTGTCTTTTTTCTTCCCAAATCAATGTATAAGGAAAACCAAGCTTACATAGAAGAAGTTACATAAAAAATAGCAATAACTCTCTGTTTTCAATTCATTTACGAAAGTAAAAATGAATCATCCAACGTGCTCTAGATGAAGATAGAAGGATAAGTAGAGGACATTTGAAATTGGTCGGAATAGATTGTGATGATAGACTTTTCCATCCATTCGAAACTAGATTTGCACTGAGCAATTTCGAAGGGAATAGTGAGAAATGATTTTGAAATCCTAGTTCCTTCACAATAATATTACGAAATGAAAAAAAATCGTGTTAGGGATAGCTATTTTTTGAAGAAGGATCTAAAAACGATGATTCCAAATCGTGGAATGGGAGTTCTTTCAGGAGAGTATTCTCAAATGCTTATAACCTTCAAAACTGCCTTCGTACGTACAGGAAATTTGACGTTACGTTACCAGATTCATAAAGTGCGCCTCTATTGGTAATATCTCGGAGGGATTTCTTTAGTTAAAATTGTTAAAAATCAATAATGCGATATATCAAGAATTTGAACTAACGATTTTCACGATATAAGTCAAAGCACCGGGATTCATATGCATTTTAAAAGAATCGAATACAGTTTAATGGTATCTAGAAAGAGAAATTGATTTCTGTCTTTCTTTTTTCCGAATCAATGTATAACGAATACCAAACTTCCATAGAAGAAGTAACATCAAAAATAGCAAAAACTCTCTGTTCTCAATTTATTTACAGAAAGTAAGAATGATTCCACTCAAAACAACTACACTCTTGATGTTTCTGAATCACCCAACGTGCTATAGATGAAGATGAAAGGATAAGTAGAGGGCATTTAAAATTAGGTAGATTGTAATGATAGACTTTGTCATCCATTCGAAACTCCGGAAACAGCTCAGCATTGTAGGGATAGTGGAAGAATTCAGATCCAGTTTAGGAAGTTTCTGTCCCCTCTAGGGTGTGATGGTATGATTATATGAGTATCGAGAATAATTGGTAACTAGATTTGCACTGAGCAATTTCAAAGGGAATAGTGAGAAATGATTTTGGAATCCTAGTTTCTTCACAATAATATTACGAAATGAAAAGATATCGTGTTGAGGTTAGCTATATTTTTACAATTACGTTAGATAGAAATCAGCCCAAGAAGTGCCAAGAACTCGGTAAAGTTGTTTTCTGACCTCTTCTTTTTCTCCTCCTTCTCCTTCTGATTGACAATGAGTCACTTTAAAACCTGAAAGTATGCTTGAAATAAGCATATTTATTATCTAACCCGTACTCTAATAATACACTTATATGCTCACAACCCGTTTTAGGATGAAATCCATTACGATACAGATTTTTCATTACGATACGGATTTTCAACAATAGAAACCCATTATTTTCCAATCAAGCATGATGTGCATGCTTTGCATTCGACGTTTGTCAGGTCAAAATCGGTATAGGTGTTGAATTTTTGAAGAATATAGCCAAACTTCGATAATAATAACAAAATGATTGTTATCAGCGATATGGAAGAATCACCTTCAACACCTCCACCGGCAGGAATATAGTTAGAATGATTAAATTTTTCATTCGACAAATGCATGATTTATCCCTTATTTTTTCAATTAAATTTTGTGAGCTCTCCGTAGGCGAGCGGTATAAGGCGCTGAGATTATTTTAGCTAGTTGGAAGAGACAAGGGTTCGATTCCGGTCTCAAGTGATATTTTTTTTTTCAATTTTTGATCTTCTCTTCATTTCTCATCGTTTTATTTCTCGAAGTAATACCATCAATTACAATTTTGTAGAATATTTCAAAGAAATGCGTTCATTTAGTATTATTGTGTGCAATACAAATATGAATATAATATTTGTAGTTCTTCACTATTTATCTGGTGTAGATGATATAGCGTATGCAACTCTCATGTAATGGTTATCAATACACTCGCATCAACCATACGAAACTCACCTTCGGCTCGTTTCGTATCCCGGTTGATGCTCGTGTTTAATAACCATCATTACATGATCGTTGCATAATATACTATTATTTATGACTGATTGTAAAAAATAGAATATTATGTACTGGGGCGAAAAGTGAATCATTTCTCTCATGAGAAAAATATAGGTTATTATAATTATATTATATATATTATATTATTAAGAGACATTTAATCTTTTGCCAATGTTTGTATTTATAATCATTCGAAATAATTTCATGAAAAGACCCAGAAATAAATATCAGCTAGAATAATTCTAATACATTTCATGTTTCGAGTATGCGCGATGCATATAAACGAATTTTCACAATTTCGACCAATGTCAATATTTATATTTTTTGTGAAGCTCATGTGTCTATAAAGGAGTTGAAATGTTTCACAATAGCAAAATTGGGATTACTTACGCAGCATATTCGACAATGAAAATGAACTCTGCCCTTGAGTGACGTGTTATTTTTGAAAACTAGTTTGTACAGAAAGTAACCCATTCTCAAATGATAGTGTATAGAAGTATATTTTTTACTCTCACTATTTGAAACCGTTCATCACATATTTGACAGTTTATGGCTCATTTAGCCATAAACTGGCCGCAGACGAGAGTTTTTCTGTTAAATAATGGGATATGTAACATTCAACCCGATAAATTTAATCTCATGGCTACATGCAATTGCTCGAAAGCGAAATTCAGCGAATTTTTGCTCTAAATTCTCTGTGAGATTGAATTAAAATTTATATTTTTAAGTTATTTTCAACAGTTTGTGTATTTATTCTACTTCTAGCGTATAATGATGGCTATTAATCACGAGGTGAAGTTCACGGCCGAGCCGCAGGCGAGGGACCTAAATCACCGAGAGAATAGTAGCCATTATACGCGAGTAGAATACTATACTTTAACCATGACTAATGCAAATTTTTGTTAATGTTGGGATTTTTCTTCACATTAAAATTCATTTCGTTAGAAAGAGTATTATTTCACTAAAATATTCCATACAATATATTATTGTTTATTCATACACAGTAATCGTTAATCCATTGCTCGCACAAGTTTCGACTTCTGAGGGTTGACGTTCGTCAGCTGGTTAACGGAACAAACGATTTCATAACAAAAAACAACAATACATAGTTATTGAAAATTATAGTAGTCGTTTAATATATTATATTAATTAATACCAAAAATGTATCTAGCTCAACAAATATCACGTATATAATATTTCAAGGTGATATTCATATTACGAGATATTCATTTATAGTTATCAATAATTGTAATATTTGAATGAATGGTCAAGTTAATCGCAGAGATGAAATTAACATCAAAACAATATAATTTCACAGCTAAATCCAGGAAGCATCTGATAGCAGAGATTATCGACTCATTAATCACTGCCATGATTATTGGGTAATTAAGGTCGAGCGAACAGACGTATAATGGGTACATTATAGCATGGTCGTGGATAAAATACATTTCTTGACTTAGTTGCCAATTTCTGTGTAACTGGGTGAAATTGATGATATTTTTGTAGCTCTGTTTTTTCACTGAGTCCTTCTAGTCATGTACCGAAATATTTCCTTACATCAAACCAACTAACTCGACAAGTTCAAATTGAAAGTGTTAATCCCTTCCAACTTCTCGCCCGTCCTCCATCACAATTTCGTCTCAAGTTCAGAGATTTCATAAAAGTGTATAATATGAATTTCAAATGAGTTTGCGACGAAGTTTATCAAGCTCAGAGCGGAGAAAAAGTTTGGAAAAGCTCTCGAGAACTCGAGCATAATTTGAGGGATTTCTTGTCTCATAATTGGTGACTTCCAACATTTTCCCTGTTAAATAAACTGTGATTCCATTGTCTATGGTAACGAGATTTGTAGCAGGCGTTGGAACAGACGCCATTTTTTGAAACGACACTCCTAATAGAATATGAGACGTGGAAAGCGGAAAGATTCGGAGGATCTTGGAATAAATTTCAGACTTTTTTATTCTGCTACTTGGATCGATCCAGAAAGTTGAAAACCCATTTACTTCTTGGGATTTATCACACATGGCCTGGAAAGGTGGATGTCGATGAGTATATTTAAACGTCGGGCCGTCTGAGCGGAGACTGAATTTTCTAAAAAATTTGTCTGTTATCTAAACGAATTACCATTGACAAATAATTCTTCCACCGTCTGGAATGGCTATGAAAGAACCTCTTGCTGTTCAAAGCTGTGCTAACAGCGAAAAATGAATCCAGGGCATGCTAGAAAATCATCAATTTTGAACTTAATAAAGTGACTTATTGTAATGTAACTGACATTTCTCCTGATGAATTCAATAACTTCTTTGTTAGTATTGCCGAGAGCATAATAAAATCTATGCCTGTAGTATCGCCATTGGATTATTGTTCTCTTTCAAAAATTTTCCTGTTTCTTCTAGCTCTTTTCTTCTGTATCCTGTTACTGAATATGCAATCGTTGATGCCGTCCAATTCTTGAAAAACTCAAGTTGTCTGGATGCTCAAAATTTGAATGGTTCTATTATCAAGGGAACACTCAACATTGTACTATGCTCTTTCACCGTGTTGGTCAATTTGATGTGTGAATCAGGCATATTTCCAGATTCTTTCAAGCTCTCTAAAGTGATTCCTATTTTGAAGAAGGGAGATTATTCTCGTTTGGATAATTATCGTCCGAATTCCATAATCTCAATATTTAGTAAAATTGTTGAAATCATTAAAAAAAAATGCCTTTATGCCTATTTCGAAATTAACAATTTTTTCTCTCAATCTCAGTATGGATTTCACAAAGATCGATCCACTTCGCAAGCCGTTCTAGATGTGATTGGATCTATTGTAGATGGCCTTGAGGAGGGTCTGCATACAGAAATCACACTGTTTGATCTATCTGAGGCATTCGACTGCGTGTCACATACGTTGTTATTTGAAAAATTAGAATAGTATGGTGTGAGAGGAGTTGCTTTATTTCTATTCAAGTCTTACCTCATGGATCGATACCAAGCAGTTCCTTGTAATAACGAAATATCAGACTTCAAGCCAGTACTATACCTCAGGTTATATCGGAATATAGATTTATAAAATACTCATAACAGCACACAGAACAAAAATACAGGGAGGCATCAGCGTCGATAGTATCAACGATGACTTGGCGGACATAATACAATGGGGTGAGATCAACTTGGTGGAATATATCCAATTTTCAGATGTCAGGAGTAACTATTCCTACAAAGTCAGGTAACTCGATGCTAGAAATTACTATAAGTAATTATCTCTTATGGAAAAACCATGTGAAATCGATCGCTCAAGGTGCTTCCCAGAACCTCCACTCCTCGTCAGTTTCTAATAGTCTACAAGGCACAGATACGGCCTCTCTAAGAATATAGTTCTTATGTATGGGACTCAGCACCAAAAAATTCACATAAAATTCTTTTCTCTATTCAGAAGAAAGCAATTCGCCTTGTTAATGATTCTTTTCTCACTTCTTTGGAACATCGTTGGAGTGTCGGACACTTGTCTCTCTTCTATAGATAATTCCAAGGTCGGTGCTCTTCTGAATTGTTATCAATCGTTACACCTCTGGCAATATCTACACGAATGACCCGACGAGTGCAAAATTCTCACCCCTTTGTTGTGAGCTTGGATACCTGTCGAACCTTTCTTTCCCAGAGATCTTTTTTTCGATGTAACTGCTGAGCTTCGGAACTCCTTACCGAGGGAGATTTTTCCTGAGGCTTACAAACTTCAAAAATCCAAAGGTTGATTTTTATTCGTTCCTCCTCTCATTTCACGCAGTGTTCTCTGAACATTACAAGATTTCCTTTCTATTGAAAAAATTCCTTTCAATTATAAAACGACGATAATGAGGATTCGAAAAAAATGTGTTTCGGACAAATTTAAATTTTATGCTTATTTCCCATTGCCACATGTGGAAATATGTCAAATTCATATTAGGCATTCCAGATCAGGTTATGTCTGGGGGGCAAATACCAGTTTTAACCAATCACACACTTATAAGAAAGAAAACAAACGAAAGTTCCTGGGGGGCAGATGCCGCTGATTGGTTCATTTCGATTTATTTGACATTTTTGACAAGTATCTGGAATGCCTAATTCCTGAACCCAAGTCTATAACTGTCTGTTTTGTATACTTTGAGGTTAGAACGATGATAGGACTAGAAAATAGCATTATTGTCAATTTTCCTCTTTATGCTCTGAGTGCAAGCTTCAAACAGTATCTTGTTTGCTAATTTAGGGGACATTTGTTGAAAATTCAACTCCTAAATGATTTTTTGTTCAATAGAAAAATTTGTTTTGAATTTATTGGACTAGTAACATAGTTTTTTTTAATTCTTTATTTAACGTCGACCTTTTCCCGCTACCAAGGCCAATCACCAACGCCGGTGAGCACATTTCCCCCAACCGGAAATTTTGCCGAACCCTCTTGTATTCTAACCAGAGGTAGGGATCTTTAACGAGCCCAACATTCATGGACTCGGGACCGACGGCTTTACGTCCCCTCCGAAGGAAGGCATATCCTCAATATATCTTGTGCCCATTGATATATTATTGTGTGCGAGCTATGATATGCTATTCCGCTGCAGCTGTACGGGCTTTCGACACGGTATTTCCCTGTATGGTCACCCATCCAAGTACTAACCGCGCTCGGCGTTGCTTAACTTCAGATATCGAATGACTGTCAGTCAACCTGAAGAGCTGGGCCATGCCCTAGTAACATGTTGACATAAAGGAATAAATCATTATCACTCGTGATACCAACAGTGCTTCAATTATTTCCGGGCATTTGTTTAGGTCACGGATATTTTGATATTCCTCGAAATTTTCGTGAGAAAAAAAAATCAAGGATAATTCAAGATCACGTGGTATTTCGTAAGGAAATTTCACAGTCTTCCTATCGACACTTGAAAAAAAATCCATCGAAATAAAAAAAAAGATCCACTCTAAAAAAACCAATCATTTAATCTCATCACAATGACGAATTGGACTGGTTAGTCTCTTAGTACATAAAGTAGCACCAATATAATTATAGTGGTAATCCCGATTCAAACTACATTAAATATAATCCCATTTTTTATCAGCTTCACCAGATTCGAAAAATGATGAATTCCCTGTAAACATTGAGGAAAATAAGTAACACGGGATAAATTGTTAGAAGTTTCCGGGCTTCTCAGCCGTGGTCCGCAGGTTTTTGGGCCATTTTCAAAGGCGATGCGGCAATGGTCGAAGTATCCTTTCCTGCTGCGAAGCTTTGATTCGATGTGGTTCAGATGACGTCTCACTATTTGTCGGACCTAGAATCGGACTGTCCATTAACACTAATTGATTTACGAAACCGTTTTTTTCTCTCATTTGGAAGATCCGTGTATTTTAACAGCTGGCATCCATGTTCTGTGGATGTTCAGGTCCTTTGCGGTTGAAATTGTTCTTATGCTTGTGAATTTCTATGGCCTCCCTGTAGAGCCTGGGGTAATAGTTCATAGTTGTGTCCAGCACTTGCGTTCCGTCGAAGTCAATATAATGTCCTTCCAACAGAGCCTGTTCTGCCACCGCCATGTTTGGCCATATCGACAGCTTCTTTTGTGCTCGGTTAACCGCGTCTTTATGCTCTTTTTCGTGGTTTCGATATAGACGGAACCACAACTACACGATCTTCGGTACACTCTCGGAGTGGATAATGGATCTCGTGGGTCTTTTGCAGATCTGAGGCTTTCCTGAATTTTACTCGTAGGCTTGAAAATTGTTCCCACCCCATGTTTTTGACAGTCTTTCAATACGTCCATCTCACCGTTAAAATGGGGCACGGAAGTCCGACCATTTACGGCTGGTTCGGGACCATTCATTGGACATCCCTGTCGGGGTCTCAAGGCTCGGTAAATTTCGTCCTTGCGGTAGCCATTATATAGAAAGGCGTTTTTTAAGTGACGCATTCCTTCCTCGAAATTTTATGGCTCTGAAATGCGTCTCGCTCTTTCTACCAAGGTATTTATTACCCCTCTCTTCAGCCGCGGGTGATGGTTGGAATTCCTGTTGAGGTACCGATCTGTGTGATTGAGCTTTCTATATACCCTATGCCCTAGTTTTCCATTTTCTCGCTTTTCACACATACATCCAGAAGAAAAGCTATTTTCCCGTCCGTCTCCATCGTGAACTGAATCTTTGGATTCCAGGAATTCAGATTATTTAGAATTAGAATAAGAATTGGGGAAATATGAAATGAAAACGGTTTTCAAGCCGACCAAGAAGATCCAACAAAGCCTCAGGTCGGTTAAAGACAAAAGAGACCCACTGTCAGCGGCAGGAATTTATCGCATACCATGCACCTGTGGGAAGGTTTACATCGGTACCACGAAAAGATGCATGGGTACAAGGCTCAAAGAGCATCAAAGGAACTGCAGGCTGGGGCAAACCGACAAATCGGCGGTGGCGGAACACGCATTGAGTGAGGGCGACCACAGGATTCTGTTCGAAAATGCAACACTGATTGCCCCCAACCAGGGTTACCATAGCCGACTGGTACGGGAGGCAATAGAGATCCAAAAACATGCGGACAATTTTAACAGAAAGGAAGAAGCGTTGACTCTAAACAGAATTTGGAATCCGATTCTGAAGAAATCAAGAATAGGTAATGAAATCACAGCAGGTAGTGCGGCAACTAATAATGATGATTATTCCCGGAACCCGACAGAAGTAATTAACACTCCAGACTACCTGCATCAATATAAATACGCCTTGAGAAATCGAACTGTCTAGTCATCGGAGATAATAATAATAATATTAATAATAATAATAATGTTTATTCAGTTTCAGATCACGAAAATGACATAAAAGTAATACATAAGTTTAATGAACATGATAGAAGCCACAGAAGCATCAGATGATGCTTGTACGTGGTGAAAAGGAAGAAAGTGAAAACAAAAAAAAAAGTTCACATGAAAGTGTTGAATTAAATTATGTACAAAAAAAGATTGACGTATATGAATGAACTACTTATATATTATGTTGAAATTTCTCAGAGATAATATAGAATTCAACAAATAAACTATTAGAAAAGCAGGCACAGCATCAAATAGGCGTTAAGCAGGTGAAAACGTTCATTACGTGTACAAATATATAAAAGGTAGTTGAACGCTCAAACATAGCAATCACCTATAAAATCTTATATAATCCTTAATTATGTAATAAATCAAATTTATAAAATACGTATACTATAAAAAAAATAGCGATATAATAAAGATTAAAATTTTCTTCCCTTTAATTGTAAATTATGTCATGAATTGACAAACGAGGTGTTTCATATAAGTGTCGATTAACAATTTTTTTCAGTTCGAAGATGGAATGTATACTTTTTAAATCATGTGGTAGGGTGTTCATCACTTTTGGTCCAAGGAATTCGTGTGATTTTTGTCCTATCGCTTTTGCCGCAAAAGGAATCAGATATCGATCTTTGTGTCGTGTTGAATACATATGCTGTTGTTTCACGAGTTCCTTCTTTTCTTTGTATTGTTTCACAATAAGAGCCTTATAGTGGAGTTGTCTTATATCTAATATGTTTGTTTCATCATAAAGCTTTTCAGTTGCATACCTAGAGGTTTTATTCAGTATTAACTTTAGAAATCTTTTTTGAATTACCTCTAGTGGTTTCAGGTAAGTTTTCGAAATCCCTCCCCAGCCCACAATGCAATATGTTATGTGACTCTGAATGAGGCTATGGTGAAGTATTTTTTTTTCATCTCAAATAAGTACTGGAATTGGCGAAACTTGTATAAAACGCATCTCAATTTCCTTACAACATAATCGACATGGTGATTCCATCGCAAATGGGAAACAATCATTACTCCGAGGTATTTAATGAATTTTACAGATGTAATTTGAAGCCGGTTCTGTATTGTCAAGTGATTGAAATCTGGAAGAGAAGTCTGGTAGTTGCAGAAAGGTAGGAAGTTGGTTTTTTCGATATTGAGGGATAGTTTTTTGTAATCGAACCAATCCTTAATTAGTTCCAAGTCTCTTTCCGCATTTTGTTTCACAGCAGCCCAGCTCTGCCCAGTGTAGAATATGACAGTGTCATCAGCAAAGCTGATAACTCTGCCAGCGCTTTCGATTGAAAATAGCTCGTTAACATAAACACAAAACAGTAACGGTCCCAGGACCGTCCCTTGAGGTACACCATATTTTATTATTTCTGGGCTGCTTGAAACATCCCCTATTTTAACCACTTGTTCTCTATTTTGGAGATAAGATGTAATCAATTTGAGTGCATTACCTCTAATTCCATTGTTTTCCAAAGTATTAATTAATATCTGGTGATTAACCGTATCAAATGCCTTTGATAAGTCTATAAACACGCCCAATGCGGGCTTGCTGTTGTCAAGGGCTCGATAGATGTGTTTCGTGAACTCTATTATAGAATACAGGCCCATCCAAAAATTGGATGGGTCATATGAACCACCAGGTGACGTATATAGGACGATATAAGAGTATAAAATAATAAGATTCAGCACTATGCCGTCACTTGTAAGCTGTCCAACTGAGTGCTGGTGAGAATTCAAAAGTGCAGGTAGAGTGAGTACATTTTGGTCATATATTTTTGTACGGCATTTTTACACTCCATAGATCCATAAAAAATAGTAAGAAAGCGCTTAGTGCCGTAAAAAAATGGTGCGCCACAAAGTCGGTGAATTTTTTGGATTTTTTGACAATTTCAATGGTAATTTGGTCATTTTATTATGTACGGCATCAGTTTCATACTGTTTCAATACAGCTTCTAATCCATTATTCCGCAACGCCGTGCGAAAATCATGCGACAAGGGGAAAAAATCGAGGGTTGCAACCCCCTCTCTTTCCGTGGTCCGGGGGGTGATTTGAAACAACATGAAATTAATTTATTTTGAAAGTATTTCATGCATAGATAGTATTTTTTTACATGCCGTACATTATCGTTGGTCCAAAGGTCCCCCAAAAAGTCAGTGACATAACGGAACCGGATGAGAAATCAGACGAAGAAATTGATGACGTCATTGGTAAATGAATAAATCTTTACATCTTTAATCTGTACGTAAGACTTTGATTTTAACGAAAACTCATTCATGTTTCAGAAAATGATAGAGAAGATAATTCGGACGTCGATGAAGACATTGATTCCGATAACAACTCAGCGGCTGATTTCGATACTGAATAATTTAAAGAAAAAACCTCATTTTGTATTATTATCTTTGAATATATGGAATTTTTCTGAAAAATTGTTGTTTTATTTATTTAAATCATTACAATGAAACATGGTAGCGTCATTTTCATCGGCCTAAAAGATGTGGCCTGTACGGCATCATTTTTCCTTAATTCATTCATTTCAATACTATTTGAAACAAGCGAAACATATAGAAAATTTCAATACTTCATTAATCTATGAATATTTGAACTTTTGCAAAAACTGAAAAATTTCATATTTTGTATTTCTCTATAATTTTTTTCAGAACAGTTTCTTGTGAACGGCAATAATATATAACGATTGTTTTTTACAATATCATGTTGAAAAAAAAGTTGCCGTACAGAGTCAAATAATTTTACAGCTTTATAAATCAAGTATACCATGAGATGAAGATAATTATTAATATACATTCAAATGAACAAAAATTTTTTGATGGCATTATTTTTAATAGTACTTTTGAGTGCTACGTAATGCTTTGGAACCGAAGCCGTACTTTTTCAAATCACCCCCCGGACCACGGAAAGAGAGGGGGTTGCAACCCTCGATTGTTCCTACTTGCCGCATGATTTTTGCACGGCGTTGCGGAATAATGGATTAGAAGCTGTTCTGAAACAGTATGAAACTGATGCCGTACATAATAAAATGACCAAATTACCATTGATATTGTCAAAATATCCAAAAAATTTACCGACTTTGTGGCGCACCATTTTTTTACGGCACTACGCGCTTTCTTATTATTTTTTATGGATCTATAGAGGGTAAAAATGCCGTACAAAAATATATGACCAAAATGTACTCACTCTACCTGCACTTTTGAATTCTCACCAGCACTCAGTTGGACAGCTTACAAGTGACGGCATAGTGCTGAATCTTATTATTTTATGCTCTTATATCGTCTATATACGTCACCTGGTGGTTCATATGACCCATCCATTTTTTGGATGAGCCTGTAGTCTATTAGTGCATCTTGGGTAGATTTTCCATCTTGAAATCCATACTGTGAATCGGAGATTATGTTATATTTCTTGAAAAAGGAATTAAATCTGCTTTTTATAAGTTTTTCGAAAATCTTACTGAAATTTGATATTAGAGATACCGGCCGATAGTTCGTTGGCTCATCTCGGATACCTTTTTTGTATATAGGGATGACAATTGATGATTTCAGACAAGATGGAAAATGACCAATCTCAATCATTTTATTGAATATATAAGCAATAGGCTCAGCTATGTATTCTGCCACTAATTTCAAACTTTCAGCTTTAAGGTTGTCATCTCCTGGCGTTTTACGGTTTTTAAGTGCCTTTATGACTTCAGTGACTTCCCGCTTGTTGGTAGGCGAGAGAAAAATGGATTGGTTATTTATAGTAGCTTTGAAGTCGTAATGTTCTTGTAATTTTTTGTGATAATTGTTTTCCTGTTTGAATGTACATTTTATTGAATATATCTACCATGTTTGGGAGGTCGGTTACAAGCTCGCCGTTCTCATCTTTGATACAATTTATATCTACTCTTCTATTATTGTCATTATCACATATTTCGGATACAGTTTTCCACAGGTTGCTAGCATTGTCGGAATTTTCGTTTACCTTGTTTTTGTGATAGTTTGTTTTAGTTTTCTGAATGAGCTTGTCAAGCGTCTTTTTATAGCTAAGTTAGTTTGTTTTGAGTTGTTCATTATTGGGATATTTTTTCATTTCTATAAACATGCGGTTTTTTTCGTTGGTTGATCTGATTAAGGATCCCGTGATCCATTTTTTCCGTTTTTTCTCATTTTTCTTGATGGGTATGTGAAATGTACATTCTTTCAGTTTATTTTGGATTGTGTTCACCAAGTTTGCCATACTTGTGTCTATACAATGAGTAGAATATATATTCTGGAAATCAGTATTTTTTATTTTTTGTATGAATTATTTTTCCTTAATTTTTTCAATGAATATTTTCTTATTTTTATCTTTTTTATCTATATTTTCAGAGACTATTTGAATGAGTATTGTATAGTGGTCTGTAATATCGGTTGGCATTACGATTGGTATTGAATTTTCCGTATTTTGGGGGGTTGTCTTCATGAAAATATGGTCCAGGCAAGCTCTATTCCGGGTTGGTTCATTGATGTAAGATATATAACCAAATTCAGAGAGGGTTGTTAGGTAGTCGTTCACTTTGTTAGTTTTTTCTGGAATATTAACGTTAATATCCCCGGTAATTATACTATATTCAAATTCTTCCCCTGCTTGACTCTCTAGATATGTTTGGAGATTATCATTAAACTTATCCATGCAGGTTGAAGGTGATCTATATAAAGCATTCACTATTATTGTGTCATTATTATAGTGAACTTTTAGTTTTATAATGAACGAGTCGTTGAAAGGAATTAGCTCGTGTGATTTATAAATGTCTCTTTTGATGAAAATAACAGTTCCATCATTTTGATTTAGATTCCCCTCATTGTAGATCATTTTATATGTAGGAATATTGAAGGTGCTTGTGTCTGGGACACTTCTAGTTTCAGTTAGTATTATACAGTCGAAATCGAGATCAAATTGTTGAAGAAATACTAGGAATTCGTCAAGATTTTTTTCAAGGCTTCTAATGTTGTTGTGAATTGATTTGAAGTTGCTCGAATTTTTATTGATCTTCAACACCTCGTTTGCCTGGCATGAGTTAAGGAGAAATGTCTCAATCTTTGTTACTTCGAAATTTTGAATAAGCCTCTGAAGAAGCTGGCCACTCGCGCTAGCGAAACGTCAGGAAGAAATTCCAAAGAACGACGGCCTTCAAGTTCGAAGAGAAGTAGTTATACTATTCAGAATCTTCTTCATTTCCTCTCCTCCGTGATCTCAAATCACGAAAGTGGACCAGTCAACGTTCTAGAACTTTTTTTTCAAAGTGTTCCATGTAGAAGTTTGCAACTACAGGAATCAGGGGACTCCCCATAGCAACCCCTTCCTTCTGTTCATAAAACTTCCCATCCCACTGGAAATACGCTGAAGTAAGACAGTGCTTGAACGGAATTATATCAACGCCCTAAAAGGCCAGTGATGCAGTTAAACCATAATTCGCTGTGGGTTACCCCTACGAAAAAAAAAATCCGATAAAATACCTGAGTTGTCATGGTAACGCGAAACAAAATACGCATTCCATTGGTCGGAAACTGTTGGTGCAAAACTTTCGTTTAAATAAATCATTTTCAATAATTTCATACTGAACTATATTCGAATCCAAGATCAAGTTAATGCACTCACAATCAATGGAATGTAATTGTCTATCAGGGTCGCAATGGGGACAAATTATGTTTGCAATGTTTTTCAGCAGTTTATTTTCGTTCAACCAATACAATTGCAGATTCCTCAAGCCACGAGAGATTCACACTCTGATCATTGTTTTGATGCGCTGAATTTCGGATTGGAATATTCTCTTAGAGTGAGAGAGGGCCCCATTACTCTGGTGATATTTTTTTATCTCGTGAGCTCAGCTGAGATTTCTTGCTCCTAATGAACTTCTGCTATTCATCAGCATCTTGCAGGGAATACTCCTGTTACTTCCTCTGAGGACGAGAATGAACACAGGATTTTCATTATTATCCACCATTATGGAGATTCCCTTCGACATAATGAAGTGGATCCGTTCAAACACTTTTTTGTGAGGATTTGCCAATTATCGCCCGAGTGAACAGACAGACGACTTGTATTCACAATATTCAGGATGTTATAAAGTAGCTGAATGAAAACAAGCTCAAGAGATGTCTTCCGGAGTAATTTCGTTTCTTTGGCAATGTCGGGCTCCGACAGAAATTCGTAATTCGAGTGTTATTGTTCTGTGCGATTCATTCTCTTTTGGTGAGGATCAATACTCTTGAGTTACTTATTAAATGATGTGTACTTCTGCTTGAATGTTCTTGACTATTTGCTGACTGGTATTGGTCCGAGTTTGAATTAAGTACATAATCAACTCCATTGAAAGCCCTTGCAAAAATTTCATAACATGGAAAAATTGAATCAGGAGTAATGGATAACTCAGCAAACAAATATATAACTCCCAAAAAGCAGAAATAAGGATGAAAAGTCCCGTCAAATAAATATGTCAAAAAATTATATTTCCCGAAGACGATTGCGGATACCAGCGATCGAAACGTCGCGTCGTGAATAAACTGAATTCGAAACTTGGTTTCAACATTGGTTCATATTCATTCATCCGAATTTGTTTGATTCCACTATTCCATATTCAGATTTTGTTTTTTTTTGTTACGGTATTATTTTTTTCAACTAACTGAACTCTTGATTTCTATTCCTCGATCAGAATCAATATCAATTGATTTGTTTCGATCTGAGTGCCTCATTCGATTCGATTGCCTGACCCATTCTCGAACTGGCATAATTATGATTCAGTGCTCCAGAAAAATTTCCTAGGTATGAATCTTCCATGTACCTTATATTCCACATTTCAGAATACCATCCCCCATTCTTTTATATTCGAATGAAGATCTTCATACAAAGACATAACGAATAAGTTTATGCCCCTTCTGGGGCGATTTTCAATTCATAAGAAATTTTCAATTATCAACCATGTACAATAAGAGGTGTGGCGGCATCTCTTGGTATCGTCAAAAGGCATTAGTGAGGTTTGTATTGAACTATCATAATTTCTAGATTTCTGTATCATTTGCACCGCGTAAGCATCATATCCCTTCTGGATCATAGAAGGCCAACATCGTTGTTTGATATTTCAAATCGACTACCGCATGCGCAACATCAAGCAATGTAATATCAACCAATGACTTGGAAGAGACATCAAGTATTTTTGCTGCCCGATCCATTTACAGAAACTGTGTTTTCAATAAATGTACATTTTCTAATAATATTAAATTTCTTTTTTTTCCTCGAGTTGATGAAATACTAATGAATTGAATTGTTCCCCCTTTGATTTGTTCAATAAATAATCTCTCCAAATACAACTCGTTCTTCAAATTCGATGAGATAATCATTCGTTTTCAAGGCACTCAAACTTTTTTATTTCGTAACGAAAACATTCAAACAGACCGAATTAGATAAAAACAATCGGTGTGTTTTAATACGTTTGCCTGGTAAAGAAGTTTTCGTGGAAAATAAAAATTTATAAAGTAACCACAGTCCAAATTTAATCGAAAATCTTCATTTTCCACAAAACTTTTTTATTTGGCAAAAATATGAAAACAAACCATAAAATCCGTCCGTGGGCGGTTTTTTTTTTGTTTTTTTCTCTTCCCAAAATGTGTTTTGGAAATTTTTAGAGGGTTTTTTGGGGGTTTTAAAAAAAAGAAGGAATTTTGTTTTTTTATAGGAAAGGAGAAAGGGGAAAAACAAATGCCTCTTCTTCAATTCTTATTGGCCAAGGTTCCCCCCCCCCTTCTAACATTTTTTTTTTCACCCCTTTTTTCCCCCTCTCTTTTTTGGTTTTTTCTTTTTTTTTGGTGTTTGTTTTTTTTTTTTTTTTTTTTTTGTTTTTTTTTGGGGGGTTTTTTTGGGGCTTGGGGGTTTTGGCCCCATCGATAAAAAGGACTCGTGTTGTTACATTTGATGAAATAATTTTATCAAATTATAATACACTCAAGTCATCTGATGAGCAGAATTCCGAAAATCAAACATGCACAGTACACTTCAACCGATTGAACTTGGTGCACTCGGGATTTATTCACCGAATATTTTCTATTAAGTTGGAGAAAGTTCGAGAAAAATAATTCTTCATGAAGAAATACAAACTGCTTTTGAATTCTCATCAAAATGAACCGCTATATTCCCACGCTGGGTCCAAAGTAGGAACATAAAACTCGTTCTGTACATTTTTCCGAACCCAAACTCGCCAAAAAAACAAATTAGTTTGGGACACAAGTCTTGAACTTCTGCTCTCATTCAGTTGTTTCATTACATTCCTAATACTATAGATTCAAGTTCCCCTACTCGTTCACTCAAGCCATATTTGGGGTATCCCCACAAAAAGTGTTTGAAGGGATTCACTCAATAATGCCCGGAGGGAATCTTCCTGATGGAAGTTCGGTGTTTATTTTGTGGAAGATGATGAATATCAGAAGTTCATTAAGAAAATGTAATACGAACTGAACTTCTTGAGATATTGGAAATGCCAGTCGAAATTTATATCATATATCTGTCGAAAAAGGCCAATCATGGATCGAGTTGTAAGGGGTTACACAACTGAGATGCATTGGGAAATATGAATCATCACTTGATCAACTCAACGCTCACCCCCCATCCTGATCTACAATTGAAATGAGACCCATGATAATTCACCTATTCCATTACTTTGAATTGTAGTCTGTCTGATGCAAGCTTTTCGACAAGTTGCTATGGCAACCACTCGATTTTAAATGGAAATGGAAATTGTCCTGGTGAGTTGAAATCATCCTGGTGTGACTGTGATCTATCAAAGTATTCCTTAGAATTTAGAGCATACTACCTTGAAAATGAGCGATTCTAGTCAAGGATTTCATTCAGTTGATTCAAAAAGTCCATAGTTTCAGATATATCTGCTAAGAAATTCAATCATAGTTCGGAACCGTTTTGGCATAATTTATCCGAACCGAATCTCCAGCGAGCTTAAAATAAAAATCCAGAAATTTTTCATTTTCACGCTTTTTCTTCGTAATTCATGACTCAAAATAAAATCCGGAATTCAAGCTCCAGGCAGATGAGTGATATCAATTCAATTGTTAATTTGTAACGAGCTGTCAGTAAGTTAATATTGGAAGATTCCTTAAAAAATCTTTTCTGGAGTGATAATATTCAATTGTTTTTTCAATTGTTGTATGATGCTATCATTTTTGAGTGAAAAACATGCTATTCTTATTGAATTCTGCATTTCTTCGATCATCTACTGGAAAATTTCCTTTTTTTTTCCATATTTTGAATCCGTTAGATATCATTAGCCCGAGTGGTTTGAAAGTCAATATTTTGTGGTGGATGAATGTTATTTCTGTAGTTTCTTTGAGTTGCTAATCTACCACAGTCTGAGAAAATTAGGAATTATTATTGGAATCTATACATGTGTAGAAGGAGAAGGGCACCCTTAAGAAGAGACGTGATAAGTTTTGATTATTACCACCCATGAATAGATTCATTAAGAAATTCCCAAGTTGAAGCCTATACAGAAATCGAATCAATTTCGTTGGATCATACGCAGAAAACAGATGGAAACATGATTATTTTGAAAAGCTTATCATATATGTCAATCTCGCTGGACCACTATTTCAAATTGTAATGTGCATTTTTGTTGAGGCTTGTTTCCCATTTCGTTTTTTCGCAATAGGTTGTGAGTCAGCCTGTATTATTCGAAACTGTATACATTCTTGACTTGTATGATTTGAGTGATTTTTCAATGTTTAACAAAAAAAGGCTTTCATCAAAAATTTTGCAAATTCTAGGTTTTACTTCAAGTATAGAATGTTTCACGGTATTGGCTAAACCAATGGAACCCCTGAGTTTCAAAACCCGAGAATGCCCATCATAAATGCAAAAGAACCTGATTTTTAAATATTTATAAAAATAATAATGAATAAGCTTATTGTCCGAAGAATGAATCTTATTGACAAAGCGTGTATGAATAATGAAAAACATATACAAGCATATACTGAGTCTATAAAATTTGAAAACTATTGAAATATATACAAATACATATACACACATAAACATATGATAAAAACAGATGTTTACCACAATAAAGAAAATGTGTAAAGTGTGGTAATGAAGGGTAGAAATATAAACACATATATATGAATCCCTATGAAGCATGATATACTGGAAATTTAAGGAAATGACCTTCGCATCACATTATTATTAAATCAGGTGCTTTTGTCTCTCAGAGAGGAATTATACAAGATTACGGCTCACACTCTGTTATTTTATTTTTTGTATTTTATTGGATCGATAGCGACACTCAACTGAATATAAAACAGAATTGTAACATATAAATAAAATACTTGTATATCTCCTTTATTATGCAAAACATAATTCAAATATCTTGACTTCCACGCTGTAGCCAGTAGCATATTTGCATCCCTTACTTGATTTTCAACAAGATGGGATTAAACCAGGCAGTTCATTGCAGTTGATAAGCCAATACAATTTAGAGTGACACAGCCTATTTATTTTATTATTGCCCCTTCTAGAGGCAGACTGTAGTAAATTGCTCCAAAAAATATGTGACTGCCACTCGGTCATCTGGATAAGTTGAATTCAACTTTCTGCAACTCCTGGGGCCTATAACACAAATCTACAATTGTAACAAGTCTACAAGTTACAAGTAATTCGCTTATAGCTACAAGTATCCTAATTTCTCGTAACATAAAATAATTTTATATACTTGTAGCTACATGTGAAATATTTTACACTTGTTTATGTTGTTCCTACAAGACAATTTGTTTATTCAACTGCTTTTTCCGGTAACGCGATTCGTGATGTAACATGTCTTAACGTGTTTTTGTGTTAGTGGTTAACTGCAAGGACTGCGCGAGTGAAATAATTTTTGTAGCTATGGCTAGAAAACAAGTTATATTCGAAGGGAAAATGCAATTTTTACAAAAAGGTAAAAAAATAATGACCTCCGCTAATTATTTATCCTATAATAATCTATAAACTGTTGAAGTCTAGTTCGAGCTGCTAGTGGAGGTGCTTCGTTATCTCTGAGGTTGTTTCAGTCACCTTGATCATCGTCATCACCATTTAATACCATATTTATCATCTTCATCAATTTTTGAAATATTGCACAATGTTGCACATTTGAGAATATTTGCTGCGAAGGCTGGATCAACTCGTAGGTGGTTCAAACATGGAAATTGTTCCTTCAATACGCCAAAAGCGTTTTCAATAATGCGTCGAGTCCGTTTATGAGCTCTGTTGAATGCGGTCTGCGCTGGGTTCATCGGATTGTCATAGGTTGGTGGAATCAACCATTCACGCGAAGGCTAAACAGAATCTCCTAGAATGACAGCATTTGCATGAGGTCTCAAACCGTTTTCCATTCTACGAAACAGAGAACTGTTACGGAGTACCCGCGCATCGTGCACACTTCCGGGCCAATTTGCACTTATATAATAAAACCTTGATTCAGGCCCACATAGAGCCATGCAGTTGATGGAATGCTTCCCATGGCGTTCGACGTCAACAGGTTCGTTGTTTGTGGGGGCATCGATTTTTATGAGGATTCCATCTACAGCTCCACAAACTTCAGGAAATCCTGCCAAATTATGAAAACGTTCTATTACGTTCCCTGTATTGTCGGGCCATCGAACTGATACATCAAATTTTATTTTGATTGAATCGTTGTATTCGCTATGGCTGGACCTATATCTTGAAGACGACTTCCACACTGTTGTCAACTAAGTCTGAATCTTTCCACAAATTCCCCGTCTGTCAGTATGACAAAGGTAATTCTCTTCCGATAGCAATATACTGCACGACCATTTTCGTTTTCACTATCCGAATCGCTTGACCACATATCGACAGTCGAATTATAGATATACGCTCACGATGTAAGACTTTACTACATCAGTACGCTCAATCTACTTATCAATCAAGATAGGTAGAAAATTGTTCACAATTGTTGACAATTCCGTAACACAACTGTACAAGTCTCATTTTTGTGTTACGAAATGATACTACAATTGTAGAGAAAGTCCCGTAAGTACCAGTGCCCCACTAGTTACTACAAGTTACTTTATGTTACAGAATATCTACACTTGTATAATTTATTTATACACTTGTTAGACTTGTAGTGGTTGTGTTATAGACCCCTGGTTGTAAATGCATGCACTGGATCGAAATTGGTTATTGTAGCTTGCTATGTTTTCAAGATTAGTCTATGAATTACCACAACAATATTATATTTCATTGGTAGTCAAGAAAATTGGCTTTTTCCTTGCGTGTGCAACAAGTTCCTTTATTAACCTTGCAACCACATATCGTTTATGAAACATTCATTATTCCACTGAAAATATCAAAAGATCCTCACAAATGGTATATTGTTCATCAGGTAGAAAAAGCCTAACATTCCTGGACGTCTCTGAAGATCACTAAGTCGAGGTGCAAGCCGGAACTTAGAAACACAGAGTCCATGAATGTGGCTTATCCTACGAGGTAAACATGCCATTTTTCCGTAAATCCTTTGAAATTCCACAGATATTAATAAGTTTCGCAAAAATGGCAAATAATTTCATTCACAAATAAATGCTGCTTCGACATTCGAAATAAAGTTACTCGTGTTAGTATGCAAACTGTTTTCAATAATTTATGTAGAACACCACCAAGTTTGAGGAAATATCATTTCCTTACGGTGAGGAAAAATCATTTCCTTGAAGTGAGGAAATATTATTATCTTACGGTGAGGAGAATCTTGACTTTTTCTTTGAAATAATCCGTTTGCACAGAATATTTCCCTCATATATAAAATGTTCCATAAGAGCAATGCAATTATCGAAAACTTACAGCGGTAATTGCATTGTATCAAGTCACCATAACAACACATTTGAAACCTTATCGCTAGACGTCAGTAAACAACACAAATGAATGTCAGATAGACTTCAAAAATAGAAAAACATTCCGCGTTTAGGTGAGTTCTCCATACAATCTATAGAGGAAAGTAAAAATGAACAGAAAATAAAATTTCCTTGAGAATTTCTTCATTCGTGAAATATTCCAATGAATTACATTCGTGCATAAAAATGACCAGATAATTTTCATTCATTCGCATTCAAGCGTGGTATCTTATACAAATTGCATTCGGTTATTTTCATATTTTGTAAAAAAGCCTTCGTCGTTCGGACTCGGGCACTTTTTCCAAAATATAAAAATAAACTTGCAATTTCTAGATATCACGCTTTCTTGCAGAATTATCGGTAAATTTCATGCACTGTGCAATTATAACCGATAATGACACAAGCGCACCGTAATATTTTTCGTGCGTTAAACTAACATGTTCATAAGTATACTGTTTTCAGATAGGTATAATGTTAAACCAAATTCGTTCTATCTAGCTCAAATGATAATGAAAGAGATAATGAAAAAAATAAACAAAATTTTGGCAATTGAAACAATTGTAATACTATCCTCCTCAAGCGCATCCACCAAATTTTTGAATTTTGTCCAATCGTACTGAAAATTATTGTAGGTAACAGATATCATAGCGATTCTGTTTCGAAGTGAAACCTATATGGATCTTGTAACAAATCAAATAGTTTCAATTCCGTATTAGTCCTCAACGACGATGAATTTTCAGTATAAAGAGAAATATATGTTGGGAATCACACGTTGAAAGATAAGACCTCGTCACTGCTCAGCTCGTAAAAATTTCGACTTCTGACGGAATATCATCCCAAATCGTGACGAACAGATGTGACTTCCAACACAATCGACTGAAGATTATACAGTCCAACGAACAAAAATGGTGTCCAGAAAAAAAAATCGTTTTTACTGAAACATCATTGACAATAAATTTATCGTGTGAAAAAAATCTAACGTATTTTGACGTTGCGATAAGTCCCTTTCCAACTTTTTTCGATATAATCATCAGTGACAGGCGTTTACCATTGATAACAGTTCGAAACATTCGTTTCTGTCCGAAAATAAATGATATAGACTACAGGCCCATCCAAAAAATGGATGGGTCATATGAACCACCAGGTGACGTATATAGGACGATAAAAAAAACCCTTCCTCCTTGTGCTTCCCTGGTGCTGGGCGGGGTTCTTTTTTCTTTCCCCCTACCTGCCAACCCCTTTTTTCTCCCTCTCTTTCCCTCTCCTTCCCCCCCCCGCGGGGCTCCCCCCCCCCCCTTCCTGTCGGGGGGGTTTGCTTCTTCCCCCTTTTTTTTCTCTTCTTTTCTCTTTTTTTTTTTCCATTTTTTTTTTTTTTTTCTTATCCTTTTCCTTTTTGCCTTTTTTTTCCCTTTTTTTTCCTTTTTCTTTTTCCTCCCTCCTCCTCCTTTTTTTGGCTTTTTTTCCCCCCCCCCCCGGGTCCCCTTTTCCTTTTCCCCTTTTTCGGCCCTCTCTTTTTCCCCTTTTTTTTTTGGCCCCCCCCCCCTCTTCCCCCCCCCCATATCCGTTGATTGGTGTATTACATTTCGAGGCAGAATGTAAATCATTCGTCTCGAGAAAAATAAATGCTAACCGAGGCCATAAGGCCGAGTAGAGCATTTTTTACAGAAAGTAAACTTATGTTGAGGTTTGTATGATTATTTTATTCACAATCATTCGAAAAATAATTATATAAAAGTACAAGAAATAATCATTCATCAGTTTTATTTCAACACATTTGTGTGAACTGTTCATTACATATAAACAAACTTTATGATGTCTCACAAATTTGAATCTTGTCATTCTTTGTAAATGTCATCTGCCTGAGAGGAGGTCGAATATTTTCCAATATAATTTAACTTGATAAGGAACTTGAAGAGTGTTAAAAAATGATTTTTACAAAGTAGCCTGTTGAAAATATTTCTAACACAATTTTTTTCGACCAAATAGCTATAAACGAAACATAATATAATAATTATTATAATTCGATTTTTAATGATGTTTCATTATGAACGATAATATTGATATAATCAAATTCTCTTACAAATGTATTATACACATGAATTACATTATTAGTATTATTTATGACCTTAAAAATGAATAGTAAAATTGAAACAACTGCTGATATTGATATGCGATGTTGAAAAGCATTGTAACACATTTGAACTAGTTTATTTGACAATTTCATGGGCATTACCATTTAATTCTTGAAGTGAAACATTTGCTTGTATCGACACCATCAAAGAGCGCACTCGACTTTCTTATTGAAAATTCGCTCCACAAAGTTGACGAGTTCTATATTTTGGATTCCTCTTCTAGATAGGCTGAAAAGACGGTTTCGCTGAAATTTCCTTCGAAGTTTTTAAGTTAACACCAGCTGAAAAAATTTGAATATGCGATGTCGTACTGCTGAGCCGACTTTTTCGGTAACAATTCAATTGAAGCTTTTTTTGCAACCTCTTCAATATCGACATGAACACACAATTTCTCACTATTGTACTTCCTTATGCAAGACATTGAACACCAGCAAGAACTTCAAATGTGTCCCGCATGAGCTGTAAACAATACTGTTTGTTGGTAAACAGGGGATTCGGCGACAAGACTGACAAGAGATGTCAAAATGTGTTTTTATAAAAATATTAAATTTGTCTATTTCTTTATGGAAACGGGACAGTTGTACAAAAAAATTGTATGATATCTGTGTTAAAAGTTTATTTTATTTGGTTCGTGAAATCGGTCAACTTGCTCTGTTCGTTTCGCAAAATTTTTCACTCACAATATAAAACGTCAGTTACGTACAATGAAATTCAATTGCACAGTGGAACAATCAAATTCACAACTCTCACACTTTCAGAATCGATGAACATAAGTTGATAGAAAAGCAAAAATCAGGATAAATTCCCACTGAATGAATAGGGCAAAAAAATTATTTATTCAAATAAGGCATTGATCCAAACAAAAAAAATGGAATTGATGTGAACTATTTTTCCTACGACTTCCTATTTTATTGAACAATATGTAAATATCATATTGTGTAAATTGAGTTGCCTAACTAATCTTACGTTTCATTCGAGACAGTCTTTTTTCAAATAAGCCCACTTAGTTTTTTGAATTTTCAAATAATGTACCTGCGCCTGGTTCTTTGGTTGCCTATCTCATATACAGGTAGGTGGATTAGCTTAGTTGATAGAGTATTCGGTAAGATAACCACGAGGTTGTGGGTTCGGTTTCCGGTGTCAACAATTTTTTTCATAATTAATTAGTTTTTAGTCTAGTTTGCATGTAAATGATATCAATAAGGAATAGCGATAACTAATTGAATCTGTGAATCTTACAGGATTCATGGGTTCGACGGTTTATTGACAGTCGAGCACATGCAAAGTACTGTTTCTACGACTTTTACGAAATACCTTCATTGTATGTTCAAGTAGTTCATTTTAATCCTCTTTTTCATGCTTGAAAAGCGCACGGAAAAATCGTTACAATAGGGAAGAATATCGACCGATGGGGGCGCTGGTGGTGGTTAAACTAGATCCACCATTTTGAAATAGTTACCTTGTTTACATTTGTGAAATAACGCGCCAAACTGAAATCCAGTCATCAGTTGCCCTCGCTAGACAAGATTTTGGTGTTTTTTTTGCTATATTTTCATTGTACGAAATTTTTCTCGTGGAGGTTAATATAACTGTGTTCATGATGCTTTGAATAGACGCACAATACCATTCATTGGAGGTGAACATAGATGCATTGTGTTTTAAAATCAAATGATATTTGTTCCAGGACATTTTTTAGTTTTAGTGTAGTGTTAGTGAACCAAAGAGGCTTTTATAACATGAATAATGAAATGCGCCATAACTTCGCCTAAAAATAGACAAACAGACTCACCAGGTAACGAGAAATCATCTCTCTTGAAATGCAAGTAACACACTAAAGCCGCTCTAGGTGGTGATTTATGCAGTTCCAGTTTGATTTTCCGAGCCTTGTACCTGTCTATTTTCTCTTTCAATCCATTTTCCGTAATGATTCCCACCAAAGATGTATTTCTCTTTGGAAACGTGTGGAAAGACAACTTTGGATTTCGGTTCCTAGAGTTGCGGCAACTTGGCACCAAACACTTTGTACGGCTCACTGAGTGATCTGCATCCATGATTGTTCGTTATTATTAATAAAAAAAAATTACAACTTCAGATGAGATTTCCTAAATCAACACCAAAGAACTCAATAAATTCACACACATAAAATGGAAGCCATTTGTTTGGGAAATTATAGTAGTGCGTTATATTTCCGCCAGACGTCGCATAAAATTATGTTTGGTGCCAAGTTGCCTCTAGGAACCGAAATCCAGAGTTGTCTTTCCACACGTTTCCAAATATAAATACATTTTTGGTGGGAAACATTACGGAAAGTGGATTGAAAGAGAAAATAGACAGGTACAAGGCTTGGAATATTAAACTGAAACTGCATAAATCACCACCTAGAGCGGCTTCAGTGTGTTACTTGCATTTCAAGAGAGATGATTTCTTCTTACCTGGTGTGTCTGTTTGTCTTTTTCTAGGCGAAGTTATGGCACATTTCATCATCCATGTAATAAAAGCCTCTTTGGTTCACTAACACTACACTAAAACTAAAAAATGTCCTGGAACAAATATCATTAGATTTTAAAACACAATGCATATGTGTTCACCTCCAATGAATGGTATTGTGCGGATATTCAAAGCATCATGAACACAGTTATATTAACCTTCACCAGAAAAATTTCGTACAATGAATATATATCAAAAAAACACCAAAATCTTGTCTAGCGGGGGCAACTGATGACTGGATATCAGTTTGGCGCGTTATTTCACAAATGTAAACAAGGAAACTATTTCAAAATGGTGGATAAAGTTTAACCACCACCAGCGCCCTCATCGGTCGATATTCTTCCCTATAGTATGTTGAAAACGATGCTTTGTATCAATGATAGCGTGGATATTAGTAAATATTTCAAATTTAGAACATTTTTAAAGCGGAAATCAGATGGGTACAAAGCCAGAAAATCCAAAGCTTTTACAACGAAGGAGATTGATGTGTTCATCAAAGAAGCCTCAGACAACGAATACCTTGTATCAAAAGTGAGTTTCACAATGATTAGTTGATTAATTATAATTTGTTTATATTTTTTATTTGCAGGTTGTACTTATCATGGGAATTATGGGTTGTAGAAGAGATGGGGTGTACGAAATGAAAATTCACGATTTTTAAGATTTAGGTGCCACAGTTTTGGTCCACATTCCGAATACTTCAACAGGAACTTCCCAAAAATTTATTGTAACGGGAGAATATGCTAACATTGTGAAAAAATATTGGAACATGCGACCAACTAATGTCAACGACGCTTATTTTTTTCTTAATGCAATGTCCAGAGAATTAGAATAAATGAAATAGGAAATATGGGAAAAAAATTGCTTCATACTTGAAACTTCCGAATTCTGAGTTATCACCGACCACTGTTTCCGCCGATCTTCACCTACAATATTGATAGATAGTGGCGAGGATATAACGACATTAAAACGGCATGGTGGTTGGCGCTCAACAACAGTAGCTGAGGCTTACATTGAAGAGTCCCTGACTAGTCGAAATAAAATAGCCAATAAAATATTAGGGTCGATCAATAAGTTCTCAGATCTTTCATCGACATCAAACACAATAAATGTCAATAACGTCAACTTTTCCCTTACAAAAAAAAAGGGTTCTAGTTCCCTAAAATTTGTTTTCAATAATTGTACCGATGTAACATTGCA
Source organism: Zygogramma bicolorata (assembly GCA_032362365.1). Taxonomy (NCBI): domain Eukaryota; kingdom Metazoa; phylum Arthropoda; class Insecta; order Coleoptera; family Chrysomelidae; genus Zygogramma; species Zygogramma bicolorata. The sequence continues at coordinate 586,333 of JAVJAQ010002863.1, forward strand.
TATTGTTAATGAAAATTGAGAAGATATTTTTTTGCGGTTATTGTAGTAGGTGCTTAACTCATTCAACTACTACGTTAGTTTCTTCAATTAAGTAATAAAAGTACATATTTCAAGTTGTTGTTTCTTCACTTACATTGTATATTATAACAGTCGTAGAAAAAGTATAGTGCAAAACTCGCATGGAATTACCATTTCCTACTCGTATGATTTGCAGCACTCGCTTGCAGCTCGTGCTGAAAACTTTCATACTCGTAGGAAATATATGTCACTAGTGCGGAAATCAACGTCATTCACTACAATGGCGCTGCGATCGTGATCCGAATTCCCAGTGAATTGATGGTATGCATATTCTCAAACGCATTTTGACGTTACGATAAGTCCCTTCAAGCTCGTTTTGCTGATAATCAGCGACAGCTGCCTTCAAAGCTGACGACGGCGATTCGTCCCTGTCTGGTTGCCTCCATTCCCGCTTGATATGAATTTAATTTGAATACGGCGTCCAGGAATGACCTTTTTCGAATTGGATCGCGGAGCTTCCAAAGCGGTGTCGCTTCCGGAAATTCAATTACGCTATTTCATCGTGCTCGAAACCTTTGAATAATTGTATAAACGGAGTTGTCAACTATTGTATCTCGGATAAGCTCATTTACACTCCCATTTATTCTCCATTCCTCCATTATATACGACGTGTTCCAGTTTAGGTGGAGTTTTAGTTCTTTCTCCAACGTTCGGGCAGAAATAACAATATTAAGTTGAAAACTAGAACTGTATCGCAATACATACAACTATTATTGTGCCAATTTATCACTCTAATACTAGAGCAAGAGCCGCGACGGCCAGATCTTCATTAATTTTTAGAAGCTGAAAGTTTCTCTGCGTATGCTCCCAACATAGGTAAGGACGATCAGTGACTATGGATATTGGATGATGTTTACTTGAGCAGGAAAGAGACAGCAAAAGTGTATGAAATAGTAGTTTACCCAACAAGTGCGGAAAGTGATACTTTTCCGCACGCGATTGCAGATGGCCGAACGACGCGTCAGCGGAGTTCGGCCAGTAATCGCGTGCGGAAAAGTCACTTTACGCACGTGTTAGGTACACTAAGTTTTCTACTAGCGTGCGGAAAAATATAAAGAAGTTAACACGAAGAAACATTTATTATTGAATACATATCAAACTATTGAATATAATCAATATTAATATTGAACGTACAATTTGTTGCGTTGTGCAAATTAATTGCAGAGGCCAAAATTTTTTCACTATTTTGTCAGCAACTTTGCTGGAGCAAGTCATTGTGGAAGGCTTTACTGGTGACAGCTGATGACTACTGGAAGAGTCGGCGAGAAATGTTTTGCCTTTTTTGGTCTAATTCCAATGTTTTTTTTTTATATATATGCAGTGACCTTGAAGAACTTGCTTTAGTCGACGTCATTTCTGAATTCAATTACACTTTTTAACATTGAGTACCTGGACCATAGAGTATTAGGCTTGCATGTTTTGAAAATTTCAGCGAAATAAACCAAAACAACGTCCTCTTTGAAAATTTTGGTTCCATTATTCTGGCACCAGCTTTCAAACAAAAAATATTCTTTCTCATACCTATAACGAGATTTTAATGGTAGCAGATCCATGTTTGCAATTCTAGCCGCTTCTAAAACTGACTCTGGTAAATCTTTATTAATCTGAAGAATCCATGGAAAGTGATCTTACTAGAAAAATCTGTGACAGTTAAATTGGTTTTGACAAGTTAGTGTTTTGACTAACAGATCTGTTCCTTTTGTTGCTACGGTAATTCGAAGTGACATGGAAAATGTCAGATGTTTGTAATTATTTCACATTCAGTTGATGAGGCTTATAGCAGGGCCATTGAAAATTATTGAAACATACTATTTTCTATCAAAAATTATGGCAGAATTCTAATGAATTTCTTCATTTTCATTCATTCTGTGAACTACAATCATACAAATATATATTTTGAATAGTCAAATGTCTGTATACTCCCCAAAATCTCAACAGATTTACCTTCCGCACTAGTGCGGGAAAAAAGTTTTTTCCGCACTAGTGCGGGAAAGTGACTCTTTCAACACTAAAATGAGTGCGGAAAAGTGGACTTCTCCGCACGCTAGTAGAAGAAGTATCCTAAATTCTTTGAAATATAAATATCCGTTTTTTTATATTTTCTCCAGAATAATATTAGAAATTACTTCGTCTATTGCCAGACAGTCACTACAGTTACAATCCCTTGCCAGACACTCCTCAACTTAAAAAGTATATAATTATAGACATAGACATATTTATTTCATGTAAACAATAAGACATGTGTACATTCGTCCAGGAAGTGATATAGATCACACAAGATGAAACAGAGTTAAAATATACGTTTCACATGAAGACATAACGAATGTACAACATATCGTAATTCAAGACAAACAGATTATGAAAATGTTAAAAAGAAAATTATAGTGATATCGATGTAAATAGAATAACCTACTCACATGCACAAGTAACTACATGATCCAGATAATCATCTACAGAGTAAAAGCAGTGCTGTGTTGAATAATTACAGATCTTAAATTTGAATGAAGCACAGGAATCATTGTCATCTTTGAATTTTTGTGGCAAAGCATTATACAGTTTCATGGCCAGATATCTATAGGAATTATGGGTTTTTGTAAGTCTGAATAATAGAGAACAGAGAACACTTTTTCTTCCTAGTACTATAAGAGTGAATATAATTGTGCTGAAGTCTTTGACGTTTTATGTTTTTTTTTATATAAAGAAGGCACACCATAATATAGCAACATGATAAAGGCAGGATGCTATTTTCTAAACAATTGTTTACAGGGATCATTATATTTACTGGATGCTATTATTCGGAGGACTTTTTCTGCGCAGTGAATATTTTATGTCTGTGACATGAGTTTCTCCAGATAATTGTTAGTCATTATGCTGTGGAACATAGCAAAATATGTCTTTTTTAGATGGTCTGTAGCAACTTTCAGCTTTAGTTGCCTAGCATAGGTAACTTCCGCAAAGTCGCTTGTATATATCCTCAATGTGCAGAGCAAAACTTAATTTGTCATCCAATATCAGTCCTGTCTTCAGATGGGGAAGTGTGCTCATAATAAGACGTTGTTTTTGATTCATTGAGGAATAAATAATTACAATTTAACCAATTTGATAATTCTTCTGCTGTTGGTGTGTGTTGCTTTGCGATACACCGTGTGGCCTAGCGTACCGTCGGGCTTTTTTATGATACCTGAATTCAAATTCACATCACCATCCAAAACAAATTCACGCTGTGGCAAGAACTCTAATTACACGTTCAATCAGGTTGGCAGACAACGAACATCAAAAACAAGAGCGGAACACGATCGAGGAAACTCTACGAATGAATAACTACTCGGAGAGAATTATAAAAATGGCTTCCAAAAACAAACCGAAACAGAAGAAAACCCCAGAAACAACGATCATAACAACCAGACTACCATACATAAAAGGAACCACAGATAAAATCAGCAGAATTCTCCGCAAACATGACATAGCTACTTCGTTCGTACCAGAACGTACAATAAGATCGATACTCCGTAATCCGAAGGACCAGATACCACTGGAGTCCCAGGGAGTTTACGAAGTACCATGTCGAGACTGCAACAAGTCCTACATCGGCCAGACCAACAGACGGATCAACGTACGCAAGGACGAACATGAGCTATCAGTGAAAGGGAAAGTCACCACATCTTCCATCTTCCAACACGTATTGGAAACAGGACATAACATCAATTTCGAAAACACAAAAACAGCGATGAGAACTTCTACTCCCGAACAATCAGAGAGGCTATCGAAATTGAGAAACGACCGAGTGGTATGAACAAGAGAGATGACGCCCAAAGATTACCAAGGACGTGGAAATCCATCCTATCACAAAACAAAAACAAGCCGATCACATCATAGGAACAAGGTCGGACCTTATCAAGTGATTACCATACAGACATAATGAAAAATGCAGTCGGACCAACGAAGAAAGGGGGAGGGGTCAAAGATACCATCATTGAACACCCCTATATATTGAGAAGCAGAACTCGAATCAATTAGTCGAGTTCGGAGGTCGGAACTCAATCATCACCTAGAAGATGGCAAATGAGACTTTGCCGAAACGTTGTGACAATTATCCTTCAGAGGATCAAAAACACAGAACACGGAATGAAACCCGAAAACACAATTCATCATACTTCATCCGTGAGAATCTTCATGCTAACATATATATATATATATATATATATATATATATATATATATATATATATATATATATATATATATATATATATATATATATATATATATATATATATATATATATATATATATATATAGACGCTGCAACTTGTCGGGGTAGATTGAAAATCTGCCCTTCTACACCTGTATCGATTCAAATATTAATTCGGCGTAATTTTCTGGTATTGAAATTCACCACATATCTATGTTTCCACATTTTTCAGGAATAAATCATTTTTTGTCATAAGTTATGAATACCTCAAAGGAGTAGTTTTTATAAAATATCAAATTGATTTCTTCGGAAAATGCAATTTTTCGGATAAAATGATAAAATAGGTCTAGAAACAAGACACCTCACTCATTGGACATAATAATGAAAGTTTGATAACTATTGCTAATTGAGATTAGGACTTTGGCGTTGTTTGAAAATTCCACACCGTAAAATTTTGTGAGCGAATATTACAGTATATAGCGTTTTTTCACTTAACCATGAATTGTACTTGATAAACATTAAAAATGAGTCTATTCTAATAAGCACCACTTTGACAATGCTTTGACATTGTTCGAAAATTTTTACGAGAAACCGTATCGCTTTTCTTGAAATGCCAGTAGAGATATATCCTCCATGTACAATATTTTCCAGGTTGTAACTAATAGAGGAACTGAAAAGCTCATATAAAAGGCAATCTCATGAACCCGTATCACGAACAAATTGGAAACAATCACACAAAGCAACGTACACCAGTAGCTTCGGCGTTATCAGTTTTGTGAAATGGCAAGGGACCTGGGCATAAGACTTGGTCACGCTCACGAAACTATAAACTGGTGTTTGTTTTTCTAATCTATTAAATGTGCCTACTTTCTGAAAGTTTTTGTCTGCTTCTCAAGTGATTACATATTATGCTATCATTTCCTTGTCGATACAATTGTTTCCCTTCAACTACTTTTAAATGTCGCTCATAGGAGCAATCAACATTCAAGTGTTAAAATGTTTCATTATTTGATTCTATTTCTCAAGATAATGTGATGAAACTTCTTTGAAATATAGTTCCTTCATTCAGAGCTCTGTGATATCGCACTCAGGAAATGCATGGATCTAATAAATCCGAAGAACCTCAAAGGGGTGAAAGTTTTATCTAGGATCCATAGCTGGCTACAACAAAACTTCTATAGGAAAAAAATACTTGAATGATAAATGGTTATATCATTCAGCACCCACAGTTCCTTGAAACCTTACTTCAATTCTTTCTGATTTTGCAGACCGATTAGTATGTAATGTGAATAGCCTAAATCAATTTAGCAACCACCACAACAAACCTCTATATAACTCTCACCCAACTTAAATAAATCTCAATAGCATTTATATTTTCACTTGATTATAAACGTCAAAGTCGATACAATTCTCTTTATTCCAATTTGGTGTGAGGGTGATGGAGTAGTAGTGAAAATGAAGATCCGTGCTAAATATCCTGCCTTATACTTGAATGCATTTGACAATACCCAACAAATAGTATCATTGTTATCGCTAACTGAATTTTCAATCACTGGAAAATTCTCTCTCATTTTCAGGATACACATATCCCTTCATTTCAACAAGACTCTCGAAGCGACCGTATAACCCTAAGTTTCAATCAGAAGGAATTCGGTTCCAGTTCAAAAACCACCAATTCTCATCATTCCGAAATTCTGAACTATATTCTCTCCTTCCAACCGTAGCGTCACTCTCTTTTCTCCCTTTCGTTTTTATTCCCCTGATTCAGAGTTATCGACGCCATTCTCAGAGATTCATTGAAAAGCCGTTGCGATAAATCAGAGGCGATGAGAGATGGAAACGCATGAAACATCTGCGAATCGAACGGAAAACTTCGGAAAGTCCCTAAAATTGTGAATCACGCTATTGATGAAAACGGCGTCTGGGGATTTCGATAAAGATATATGGCGGCGAGCAAAGTTTTTGTCGGGACTACAAGGATTGTGATGCTAATCCTGGAGTCCGGGTAGGTGTCTTGGGAAATTAATGGCGACGTGGAATAAAAAGTGTTCAGGAAAATCCGATCGTTTCTTCGAAAAGGAAAAGTTATTTTTGTCATCATCCTATGTGGTATTTACTCCAACCCATCAGGATTATGGGGGATTGATTTCTGCGAATCAGAAAAATCTACTGTCATGATGAAAAAGGATAGATTTGATATATTTCAAAGTACAGTTTGTATGGTACTAGCTGACCCGTGCCCACTTCGTTGGATGCTAATTATTTTTGTGATATAATTAAATTGTGTAAGTTTTATTAGGTTCATCACTCAGTTCAATTTTCATCCAAATCGGTTATGCCCGTTCTCGCGTGCAGTTCTCAAACAGTTCACGAACAGTCCCAGAACTTTAATATTAATTCCGAATAAGGAGGACCACTGAGTCTTACAGACAGTTTTTCACAGAAAATTCACAGATTCCTGTACGATTTTCACTGACAATGGGATTATAATTTCTTTATTCATCGTATGGCGATTCAGACACAGTGAATCTAAAGGCTAATTTACACATATAAGTTAATAAAACGTCACTTTCGTCGAAAGTCCCGATAGGAAGCCGTAAATTCCAAACTTCAACCTTGGAGCGCATATATTTTCCTTACATAAAACACTTTTAGAAGTAGTTCATGAACCACTATAGATTATCATTGTTTGAAGATATTTTCTTCTACTAGGACAGAAAAATCGAATGCATAGTGTAATCATCATTTTTCAATATCAAAAATGTAAACTATATATATCATTGATATTTCAAGACCTGTTGAGATAGAGCAGTTTTGTGTTGAAGCCGTTGAAAATTAAAATTTCAGAATAAAAATGTTTGTGGATTTTTGCAAAATGTGAATGTTTGAGGTTGTTATATAATAAGCAAATATTGTCAAATATTGTCAAAAAGAAATTTTCTACAGAGTGGCCTAGAAGGATATACAGGGTGTCCTTTGGAATTCTCGACTCATGCAGTGATGTGCAATTGTTAAGTTATGCAAGGTCACAGAAAAACTTGTGCCAATGAATTGGCTCGTACTATCACCAAATGTAAGTACTTTTCGCCGTCTCCAATTCCACTGACATACCCATACGAATCCAAATCCTCAGAAGTAGAAAATTTCGGGATTCACCTTTCAACGATTGATTCCTAGCCAAAACCCGAAAGCAGTGAGAGTCTGTCCTAATCCGATCTACCATTCATATCATCGCCGCGCGGTTGAACCCACCCCCATCGAAGGAATTCACTTGGGTTTCTTTCTCCACCGTGTTTGTTGACACAAGTCGTACAGAATGAAATGATAGTAAAATCACATAAACTAAGGTCGCAAGCAATGAACTGAAATGAAATGAATGCGGAAGGAACAGATATTCCGCATGCAATATCAGCGGAACGCGTCTCGAATTTTTCGTTTTGCGCATTCGAATCCGTTCATTAACTCCATGTAAACATATCCATGTCGTTTATTATTTGTCCGTTTTTGTTTCAGGTTGAAAACACGTACCCTGTTAGGAACTCTGCACGTGTTTTAATTTGCAGCCGGAATGAAAATGGAAAGTTTCCTCGTTGGTGCATGCGGTGGTCTTTTTCAGTGCATAGAAGGGTATGAATTCTATTGGTTGTCGGCAGAGTTTTTGGGGTTGAGGATCAATCTCAGTGCACTTGAGTTGTATAAAGATGAATAAAAGCCCTGGTGTATTGACTTATACCTAATAGATTGTAAGCAGATTTTCTCGACTTTCCGCTATCTTGATTTTGATCAATTTTAACAGAAGAGATGCCTTCGAGAGTTTGCTAGCAGAGGCGCACCTTACGTGATTTCAATTTAATCTGTGATGCCATGATATCCGTCTGCTCGACGGCCATTCGATTATAAATATATAGGTTATGTTTATTTCATGGTCTCATGTTTTGCATGCAATTTCTTGCTTTCCCGCAAAATGCTAGAAATTATGTAGTCATCACATTTTGATGAAAAATAAACTCAGTGATTGTGATGTGATTTTAAATCTTCCGAAACAATAGCTGTGAGTGAAACTGGAAAGTATTGATATCTTATCTTTCTACTCTCTGAGGAACCGAAGATAGGTGAGTACTTTTTTCTTCATAGTGTTGAAAAAAATGCAATTTGAATGTGATTACGAACCGATGATATGAGGGATAAGTAATACCTACACGTTACACGAGCGTTTTATTTTGAGCTTTGTAAATCGGTTCATAATAAATCTAACTATCACTATGAAATCAAACAAAAGCAAGAACAGCTTTGATAACAAGAACAGCATTGATAAACACTTAAAAAATATAAACTAGAAAAACGTGAAAAGAAACAAGAACTAGGTACAAGATTTTGAATATTGAAGGAACTTTCAAATGCATTCAAATTCAAATCGAACTGTCGAACATTTCAAAATGATTAATAGCTTTTTATTAGACGAACTTGACCTCACGTATTTTGTAATCTGTTGATTCTATTGGTGAACGAAAGATCCCGCGAGAGTTTATCCAATGAGACCGCCAGTATCGAAAATCACTCGTAAGCTGCCGCCTCAATGAAAATGAACCCTTAGAAAATCGCATTTGTATCACCACCTCAACACCACCTACCGTCAAAGAATGTAGGTTTACTCTTCGATTTCTCAGGTCGAACCAGGGTTTTCATTCATCTTGAGTTGTCATAACAAGGTATAGCATTCGACTCATCACGTCACTACATTTCGACACTACGTACCAGAAATTGGAATTCCATTGTAAATTCTTCGAAATAGGCTTGAATAGGAGATGGACTAGCTTCCGAAACGTCGCCAAAGGGAAGTATAAGCATTTTATCAATGAATTCGTTACCTTCTAATTATAGACCAATTGCATTGCTTTCCATCATTTCGAAAGTCATGGAAAAAGCAATCAATATGAAGCTTATCAAATATCTGAAGAAATCAGGAATAATTAATGATCGACAATACGAGTTTCGTCTTCAAAGATCAACCACTGACTTATTGGCTGATGTTTCTTATATTTGGCAGCATTCAATCGAAAAATTAGGAGAAACGATAGCTGTTGCACTCGATATTTCAAAAGCGTTTGATCGAGTTTGGCATTCGTTTCCTTTCTAAACTGCAGTTTTATGGTTTGTGTGCTTTGTTGAAGAGTTTCTTGTCTGATAGGTCTCTGTATGTGGTTGTTGATGAGGTATCATCTACCATTCTCCCAATAAATGCAGGTTTTTCACAGGGTTCAGTTCTGGCGCCCAGTTTGTTTCTGCTTCATATCAATGATTTGCTCGAGATAACATCTTGTTCGGTATATAGCTTGGCGGACGACAGTACTTTCCATACTAGTTTCTCTTCCAGAGTCCCCATATCACCTCGAAAAACAAAAATTCAAAGAAACATTCCCGTCAACAGAATTAACGATATCTTGGTAAAAATGATAGAATGGGGTAGAATGAAGTTGGTGGAATTTAATGCTAGGAAAAGGCTGGCTTCTCAAGGAAAGCTGATCTATCGTCATCCAATAATTAGATGGCAGGAGTAAATATTCCAAGTATCTCGATGCTAGGAATCACGATCAGTATCATTCTCTCATGGGAAAACCATGAGAGATCGATAGCTATAGGCGCTTCTCAGAAACTTGAATTTAAATTTCATGCGAAGAAATACTTCTCTTCAGCTTCTAATGATCCTGTCATGGAATACAGTTCTCATGTGTGGAGTTCTGCATCGAAATATTCATTGAGTCTTCTCGATCCTATTAAGAGAAAGGCAATCCGTCTTGTTGGTAGTCCGTAGAAATGTTGGAGACTTTCCTCTGTTCTATAGATATTCACGGTCGGTGCTCTTCTGAATTTTTATCAATCGTTCCACCCCTGGCAATATCTACACGGATGACTCTACAAGTACAGAATTCCCACCCCTTTGTCCTTACCGAGAGGGATTTTTCCTGAGGCTTACAAATTTTAAAGTGGATGTTAATTCGTACCTCATGTCCTATGACTCACGAGGTGTTCTTCGAACATTACAGGGCTTCCCTTTCGTGTGAAGCTGCATATAAGACAAAATTGAATTTCCAAAATTAATAAAAATACGATACGAAATTGAAACTGAATAGTTACTCAGTTTTTCATCTTTTCTATATTGCATTTAAGTATCGGAGCAAATATACCAATTTGTCCAAAACAACAGATATTATTTCTAGTCGAGAGAAAACCACAAAAAGGATTCCAGAACATTTTTACTTGCTCAACAAACAATCAAACAATTTTTAGTACTAGTGTAAACTTCTTGGTGATAATCATGGTCAAACGCCAAGATGAAGGTGATAGTATACCTTCATTGAACGAAAAAGTCAAATTCCAGTTTCAATTGAAATATTGGATTGTTCAACGGGCAAGGAATGAGCGAATGCTGCGAATCATTCGAGAGGGAAATTAGCATTCAATGCGAGCTATACACTATACATTTCCTACGGCTGTAACAGATAAAATCGAAATGATTTGACAAATGACATGAACTCCAAGTTGGACATACCTTTCCATATTTGATTCTAGAAGAAGCACGCATTCGAATTTCGTTTTTGTTATTTTCCTTGAATTTCACAATAAAGATCCAGTGTGCTGATGTGATTAGTCAAAATCAGTACCCTGCGTTTTCAATTTAGTGAGAATATAACAACAATAACTTTCATTTCTCAGTTGAAATTTACTTCTCGAATTCTAGTAATACCGACCAATTGTCTTTCATTTTTGTGGGCAACTTCGAGTTTTGAGCGAAAAGAATCCTGGTTACGACGTGAGATGAGATTATTCCACATTTTATTGGTGCGAGTTCCGTACACGGGGATATATAATCATCTTAACAAGAAAAACTTGACAAACGTTTCGAGATATCTTGACCATATGGATTCCTTCCGACGTTTTTTCTGCAGATACTCTTTGAAGAAACAGTTGGAGTCCAGGCAACCAGAAACAGAACTACAGTGAGTATTTCCTTCAATGCGAGAAAACAGACGAAATAGTTGAAGTCTAGGTAACCAAATCACAGAATTACAGCGAAAATTTTACAACTTTATTCTTCAACCAATGAGATTCGTCAACTTTGACTAGTTACCAAGACAACTGAAAACAATTCGTGGAAATTTTTCGAGGCGCCATAAAATCCAAGTGGAAATTTTCAGACAGTTCAAAAATAAACATATGATCTACAATCCTTAAATAATGAAGATATACCTGTGAATAATACATTTCTACAAACTTTAGTGACCTGAAATTATTGAAGGGCGATAAGTGGTAATATATTTTATACAACGAAATATGGTAGATATACCTACATAGGGATTTTTTCAAAATTGTGGCATATTCCTTGTGAAAATATTTTTTTACCACCTTTAGTTAACTGAAATTACACAGGGCGATAGGCTGAGCTGGAACCCATCTGAGTTTTAGCATTTGGTTCAACTGAAGTTGGTAATTTTTTTCATTGATATTGTATGGTGGATTAGCCTGTATGATTTTTTTTCACGACTATTGTATTATAATGTATCCATTATACGTCTGTTTGCTCGACCTTCACTAGTGAATAATGAGTCATTATTCACTGCTGTTGAATACTTCGTTGATTTAGCTATTATTTTATATTGTTTTGCTACAAACAATCGGTTTTTGAAGTTTATTCGTGTGAACCACCGAATATTTTCAAATCAGTTCTGCACCTATATATGAGAAAAAAAGAAGGAAAGAAACGTTTACAATGAGCTATGAGCGATTATGAATGAACTTGTCATATCGAAATAGCAAACAAGGGTCTCCTCGGTTAAGATGGTCGAAATGCCCTTAATCACGAAATTTCGATTTGACCCTCAAATGATGTTACCCAGGTCTGAAAAACATTCACCATATTTTTTTCCTCTTCCCCCTATTTTCCTCCCTCTGAGGGTGAAAAAATGGCATTTTTCATGTTTAATTTTTTTTCTCTCACTGCAGGACTCGAAAAATATTGAAAAAATTCAAGTATATAAAAGACAGTCTGTTCTTCGAAATAAAATTTTTATGGGCCCCTGGGCCCCCCATGAAGGCCTTCAAAAAAAATTTTAAAATTTTAAATTGGAAAAAAATGGCAGAAAATCCAGGTGTCCTGGGTGATATTATTTCATCATTTCAATGGGGCTGATATGTACTATAACAACTAGTATCGTTCATTTCGTTATCAGTGGTGGCACTTGAGAAAAAGGCATTTTTTGTGAATTTTTTATGAAAAATTGGCTGTAACTTTTTTGTCATTGATTTTATCGAAAAATTTCAAGGAACAAAAAATGTCCCTATCTTCCCCCCTCAGAGGGGGGAAGATAGGGGGAGGAGAAAAAAAATATGGTAAATGTTTTTCAGACCTGGGCAATATCATTCGAGGGTCAAATCGAAATTTCGTGATTAAGGGCATTTCGACCATCTTAACCAAGGAGACCCTTTTACTCAAACCTATTAACAGTATTGTATGAAATATTTGTTAGAATAAAATGATAGTGTTTCTGAAAATACGTACGTGATGTTACAAAATTTTCCATTGAAAAACTTGTAGTCGTGAATAAATTATAGTATTCAACTCGCGTATAATGGCTATTATTCTCTCGGTGACTCAGGCCACTCGTGAATAATAGTTCTCATTACACGCTCGTTGAATGATATGCTATTTTGAGTAAGTAACTATGGAGCTTTTCTGACAGAACCGGTTATACAAAAATGACCAATAAACATATGCCAAAAACAGCAAATAAATCGACTTGAAATGTCAGATTGAATTAATAATTTTTTTCCAAATTATGGTGTGAAATTTTGTTACTGAATACCACGCAAATTTAAATTTTTCCTGGAAAATATTCAAGTTCTTGTGATATCATAAGTGATAATTCTCTGCCTCCTAGCAGAGATAGTTTTGATATTTCAATGCAGGATAGATTTTAACGATGAAATCCCATTGTACCAGCCTAGTCATGTTACGTACTATAACAACTGCACTGATCGAAACCACTTCTTATTTATCATTTTGAATTGATACCAAAATAAGTTCATCAATGAAAATTCTGTGGAATTGATATTTGGGAAACCTGCCATCTACTGATGATGAAGAAACGACTCCGAAACGGGTATTTAGGTTGTCCCCCCAATATGTGTTGGGATGCACTTCTAAGCGTATCTTCTTTGAATACCCTTGAACAAATGTCTGTCATATGTCAATATCCGGCTTGGTATCAGTCAGTAGTTGATTTCGGACGGACAGCTGCCAAAGTTATTCAACTCAGTTGAATAAACTGGAGACAAAGTGGATTTCCAGATTATTCCGCTATGTTTGTGTATGCTATGTTTATGACCTGTAAAATTACTGCCTATTTCAGTTATTGACTAATTGTGTTTGACGTTTGTTGTATACTATTCTATACTACTACTACTACTTATTGTTATTTCGAGTTTGTGAAATAAATGTGCTCTCATAAATGTATTTTTCATTACATTCATAGGCACATGCTTGATTTGTGTATTCTTACTCGCACATGCTAGTTTAATATTGTCAAATATGGAGAACCGTCATTAACCTCAACTTCAATATTTTACAACAAAAAACCCAGTATTCCCAATTCCATCTTTAATAATCCAGGTTCATAGACATCAGTCGATACGATTACAGAATATGGAAATATAAAACAATCTCGAAATTCGCAAACTTGCACGGATGCGCGATACAAAGATTATATACTATAATCATTGTGCGCGATAGGCATTTCACTACGGTGACCGGAACAAACTTGCAACCTCAGCATATGAATCTCTATAAATATTGAGGGAGGTCAAGATTCGGTATCCATTATTCAGAAATTCCTCAGTATTCATTGATCACTGATCATAAACGGTCTCCAGAGAATTTTTCCGGAATGCAGCACATCTCCTTATCGACGATCCTGTTAGGAAGCAGTATAATGTAAGTTTTCAGTGTTTCTTTATATCTTTTCAACTATTTGATCAAAGTATTTCTTCTTATATTTTTTTATAATAAACTTTCATTTAAGTTTTTAAATGAGTCGTTTCATTATTTTGGATGAATGAAGGTTGGGTGAAACAGCGAAAAATCCTCTCAACGCGAGCCAAGCGAGTACTGAGTTGCGACAATATTTTGGAATACTTCCTAACTGATGTTTAGATCAGCTATTGCACGAAATCGCTGCTGTTATAACGAAGAAACAAGGACGAAATTTCATTATTTATAAGTTTTGCCACTCTCTAGGCACCTGATATTTCAACTGATGTCGGGTCGGGTGTTCCAGTATTAACAGTACACATCACTCCCGACTTGAACTGCTGACCCCATTCTCTAGAAGATCAAATACATGAACACTCCGTGATATGCATAACGAGTCATCCGATTACACAAACACAAATTACCATAGTAACAATTTGTGCCGGCTACAAATACTCGGGTTCAACAACAATTGCAATCAATTACCATACTCCGTACGGTTGAGTCCCGAAAGTAAAGGTTTGTATGTGTGTGCACCTGGTTACATAATAACGTCCACATTTTGATTGATGTAACCGAGGGAATCACTGGAATTGATGTAATGATTACGGTAATAACTGAATAGAGTGCACGGTGTCCCAATGGAATCTGATCATGAAATATTGAAGCATTCATCTATATAGGGTGAAAACCCAACTTTTCCAATCGTAATTCAGATAATATCAGATGTAATTCTGGAAACATCAATCGTGATTTAGCAGTCTTATTCTGATCATCTTGTAGCTGGCTACAATGGTAATGTGTTTTCTTTTTTTTGGATTGAGGTGGCCTTTACTTGATGGAAATCCATAGTTATTACGCTATAAGGTAGACACGATTAAATTTCCACAAAATTTATTGTCTTCGCGACATGTTTCGATACACTGTATCTTTATCAAGCGATGTCTTTAAACACAAAATTATTCTTCGTTAAAAGCTCCTTAAATACATCAAGGTCTACTCTAATTATCTCTGATTCCTAGAATGATACAACTGACACTGATGATGATTCCTAAACTTATTAACTGATGCTAATGACTGATACTGATTCCTAGAATTACACTGATAATGATTATGATATCGGACCATAGTTACTTATTAATTGAATAAGTTCAACAAAGGGGAACTATTGAGATCCAATTGATCATTTAGCAAACAATTTGAATTTTTTAATTTATTGATTTCCAAAAATTCTAAATAATTAAGTCTATTGCCTTTATTTTCAACATGCAGAATTTCGAAATTTTTATCGAAGTCATGGCCTTCCTCCAAATTGTGATTGGCATATGATGAATGAGTTGTTTTCTTTTCATAATTCATACGATGTTCACGTATGCGGCTTTTGAATGGTCTACCTGTCTAGTCAATATATACTTTGGAGCAAGATCCACAATTCAATTTATAAACTCCTGATTTTTCATCTTTTATTGTTTTATCTTTGTTATTCTTGATGAACCTTCCCAACGTGTTATCTGTTTTATATGCTACTTTTAAATTTTGTTTATGCAAAAATGAAGCTACTTTTTCCGTAGCAGGTCCTGAATAAGTTAAGATTCTATAATTATTGTCCTGGGTCCTCAAAGTGGGATACACTTCTTGGATAGCTTTTCTATGTAGTTTTTTAGCAAGAATATTCTCTATTAATTTGACTTGATATCCATTGTTAACTGCTATTTGTTTTATGATATTTAATTCTTTGTTGAAATTGTCCACAGAAAGAGGAATGTTTACTAATCTGTGTATCATACTATGGTATGCTGATATTTTATGTTTATATGGATGTACCGAATTATTGTGAATAGTGATATCAGTGTAGGAAGGTTTATGAGGTTATTCAGAATTTTTGGAAATCAATAAATCAAAAAATTCAAATTGTTTGCTAAATGATCAATTGGATCTCAATAGTTCCCCTTTGTTGAACTTATTCAATTAATAAGTAACTATGGTCCGATATCATAATCCTTATCAGTGTAATTCTAGGAATCAGTATCAGTCATTAGCATCAGTTAATAAGTTTAGGAATCATCATCAGTGTCAGTTGTATCATTCCAGGAATCAGAAATAATTAGAGTAGACCTTGATGTATTTAAGGAGCTTTTAACGAAGAATAATTTAGTGTTTAAAGACATCGCTTGATAAAGATACAGTGTATCGAAACATGTCGCGAAGACAATACATTTTGTGGAAATTTAATCGTGTCTACCTTATATCGTAATGTGTTTTCTATCACAGTTGTAGCCTTAACAAATCTCAGCTGAATACTCTTTGAATTTTGAAGCTGAGGTATAGTGAACACCATTTGAAAACTGTTGCACTATCATGACGACATTAAATCAACGCACTAGTAGCAATCCATTGATGGAAATGCATTTGTACGTTTGTATTCAATTTCAAATTTGGCGCCTGTTATTATTTGGCATTTGGTTGGTAGCACTCTAGATGTTGCCGCAAATCATTTGAAGTCCGTGACAATTGCCGTTCAAAAGTGACGGTTCTGTGTTTAGGTCTTTTTTTGTACTTCAAATAGGATAATTGTGCTTGAAAACGGTGTATTTCGATGCTTCTATAGAAATGACCAGTCTCTTGCTCTTCGTAAACATGCCAAAAGAGTTAAAAACTATCTCTGCCAAGAGTTGGTGACATCTTCTATCAGTTATTACGAAAGAGAACAGGGTAATAATGTCTCTTCGCCTTCTTTAATAGTGGTCAGAGAGCAAAATTGGATAGAACGTAGTACATTACATTTATAATCTACAGCCATATATTCGTTCTTATCGAGCTGCAGCAGATTTAAAGTCGAGTATGTATACTGTCAGTGCAATTTCTTAAGAGATTGAAGATAGCAAAGCTCACAGAGCACTGGATATAGGTGTTATTCTTACCAATATTTATACTATGTAGGATCGCAGTATTTTCCGTTTATAAATAAGGCAGAAATCTCGATTTTTCATATAGTTTTAATGTAGCTATTCAAAAAATATGATTTGAACCATCCGAAGGGCATATAACTCTGAGTTTCTTATTGGGAAATTAGGAAATAACTATTTCATTAACAATGAAGGTTTGTGGAAATTCTTTGTTTTCTTTTTTTCAATAAGTCACGATTTTTATTCAAAATTAAGTCTGGCTTCAGTGTACTTAAAATTTTAACCACGCCCATGATGACGTGCAACAGTTTCTGAATTGTATCAGCTACAGTTTTTTCACCAATGTTTGTAGGCTTTGGCTTCATTATTGACATTTTCGATCAATCCGACTATGTTTTGCAGCCATTTTCATTAATAAATTCCCATGATTTGTGTTGGTCATTCTTATAACTTATGGAAGTGGTTATGAAATGTTGTACCAATTTTGGTGTGAGTGTTGTTAT
The DNA here is from genome assembly GCA_032362365.1 of Zygogramma bicolorata. Classification (NCBI taxonomy): domain Eukaryota; kingdom Metazoa; phylum Arthropoda; class Insecta; order Coleoptera; family Chrysomelidae; genus Zygogramma; species Zygogramma bicolorata. The sequence goes on from JAVJAQ010002863.1 coordinate 604,036, forward strand.
TGATGGAAAAATGAAGAAATTGATGATGGAAAATGCAGTCTTATCCTACTAATTCCCCAGCTGGCTACAATGGTAATGTGTTCTCTATCACAGTTGTAGCCTCTTTGCAGTAGACACTTTGAATTTTGAAGCAGAGGTAGTTTTTCCAGTAATTTTTGTAGGCTTCGATAGTATTATTCATATTATTGGTCAATCGTATGCTCTTTTCATTCTCCTATATGTTGCAGTAATTTTTATCAATATATTTCCAAGATTTGTGTTGAACATTCTTATAACTATGGAAGTGGTAATAAAATGTTCTAGCTATGTTTGGTGTGATCGGAAAATTGAAAAGCTGATTATGAAAAATGCACTATCCTTCTTCTAATTATGTTGCTGGCTACAATGGTAATGTGTTTTCGATAACAGTTATAGTCTTTTCAAATCACTGCTGTAGATTTTTCAAATTTTGAAGCAGAGGTAGTTTTTCCACCAATTTTTGTAGGCTTCGATAGTATTATTCATATTATTGGTCAATCGTATGCTTTTTTCATTCTCCTATATGTTGCAGTAATTTTTATCAATATATTTCCAAGATTTGTGTTGAACATTCTTATAACTATGGAAGTGGTAATAAAATGTTCTAGCTAGTTTGGTGTGAATCTTATTATTGATCGGGAAAATTGAAAAGCTGATTATGAAAAATGCACTATCCTTCTTCTAACTATGTTGCTGGCTACAATGGTAATGTGTTTTCTATAACAGTTATAGCCTTTCCAAATCACTGCTGTAGATTTTTCAAATTTTGAAGCAGAGGTAGTTTTTCCACTAATTTTTGTAGGCTTCGATAGTATTATTCATATTATTGGTCAATCGTATGCTCTTTTCATTCTCCTATATGTTGCAGTAATTTTTATCAATATATTTCCAAGATTTGTGTTGAACATTCTTATAACTATGGAAGTGGTAATAAAATGTTCTAGCTATGTTTGGTGTGATCGGAAAATTGAAAAGCTGATTATGAAAAATGCACTATCCTTCTTCTAATTATGTTGCTGGCTACAATGGTAATGTGTTTTCTATAACAGTTATAGCCTTTCCAAATCACTGCTGTAGATTTTTCAAATTTTGAAGCAGAGGTAGTTTTTCCACCAATTTTTGTAGGCTTCGATAGTATTATTCATATTATTGGTCAATCGTATGCTTTTTTCATTCTCCTATATGTTGCAGTAATTTTTATCAATATATTTCCAAGATTTGTGTTGAACATTCTTATAACTATGGAAGTGGTAATAAAATGTTCTAGCTATGTTTGGTGTGATCGGAAAATTTAAAAGCTGATTATGAAAAATGCACTATCCTTCTTCTAATTATGTTGCTGGCTACAATGGTAATGTGTTTTCTATAACAGTTATAGCCTTTCCAAATCACTGCTGTAGATTTCTCAAATTTTGAAGCAGAGGTAGTTTTTCCACCAATTTTTGTAGGCTTCGATAGTATTATTCATATTATTGGTCAATCGTATGCTTTTTTCATTCTCCTATATGTTGCAGTAATTTTTATCAATATATTTCCAAGATTTGTGTTGAACATTCTCATAACTATGGAAGTGGTAATAAAATGTTCTAGCTATGTTTGGTGTGAATCTTATTATTGATCGGGAAAATTGAAAAGCTGATTATGAAAAATGCACTCTCCTTCTTCTAATTATTTGCTGGCTTCAATGGTAATGTGTATTCTATAACAGTTATAGCCTTTCCAAATCCCTGCTGTGGACTTTTCAAATTTTGAAGCAGAGGAAGTTTTTCTACCAATTTTTGTGGGCTTCGGCGGTATTATTCACATTTTTCGTAAACTCTAGGCCCTTTCATCCTATTATATTTTGCACTAATTTTCATTAATATATATCCAAGATATGTGTTGGACATTTTCATAACCTATGGTAGTGGTTATGATATGTTGTAGCAACTTTTGGTGTGAAAAATTCTAATTCTGTAGCTGGCTACAATGGTTATATGTTCTCTATCACAGTTGTGGCCTTTTGAAATCTCTCCTGTAACTCTTCAAATTGTTGGTCATCTGTAGGCTCATTTCATCCTATTCTATTCTGCAGTAATTTTCATCAATATATTACCAAGATTTGTGTTGGACATTCTCTCATAGCCTACGGAACTGGTTATAAAATCAAAAGTGGCGGTAGATTTCTTGGTCCAAAAAGTATTGATGCTATCGACTTTCACTTCAGAAATTTCCCAACCAGCGAGTATTAATGCCGAAATGCAAGGTTTTTCTGTGATATGATTCTTTGAATGAGGGTTTTTGGAGAAGGAATATCACAGAAAAGTCCACTGTCGCCCAACATTCTCCGGATAATGGTCACACAAAAGGTGAAGGCAATCTGGGACTAATCAAGGATGTGCATGAGACAAGGCTACTCGATGCATTCGGGAGTCTAGATGTAGCAAAATGTAAAAATAATGTGGATTGTGACAAGGATCCTATCCCTTTTAGCCCGCTTTCAAGTTTGTTGTTGATAATGGAACTTGTTGTAGAGATAGATTTCCTTTACTAATATTAATTGTAGTCGATCGCGTTTCGCAAATAAGGTCAACATCTTCAGGAGAAGAAAACTGAGACTTCTTTCCTGAAGATGCTAACTTTGTGAGCAAAAACTGTGTCGACAGAATAGAATTAGTTTGGTGTTGGGGTGATTGATATTTACAAAAAGATTCAACTTTCACACCAAAGATTCAAATACCATCGTTTATTGATTAATTGATACACAAAACGTTTAATTTGTTACTGGAATTTCGAAAATTTTGAAAAGGAACATGCATCAATTTTAACATTCAAGTAAATTTTTAGGAGAATTGAACGTTTTCAATATTCCGTTGCAATATTCCGAAAAAAAAAAAAGTCATGTGAACTTTTCACCTTTATAGCAAAATGACCTTTAAAGTGGGAATTTCTGGCCTCTGTTACCCTACATGAACCATAAAAAAAGTTTATTGTTTTCTATTGCCTCATTGGGTTGACCAGAGGGCCTGGAAGTTTTAGTTTGAAGACTATTCTCTATGAACATAATTTTATTCAATGTTAGTCGAGCCATAGATTACCAGAAATAAATTATAGACCATGTATAATAACAATTCTCACTCTCAGGAGAGGAGAGGAGGAAAAAAGTCTAATAACAAATTACACGCCTTCGTGAGTGTATCAGTTCTCTATGAAATTCGTCACAAAACTGTTATTGGCTATATTGAATGCGAAAATCACATTTTTAATTATACAGTCCGTTTTTTTTATGTCGTACCACTATTGGCATCTCGAAAACGGTAATTGATACCAAGTTGGTCAAATTAGACAAAAGTTGCCTATTTTAGTGAACAATGAAACGATGTTTCCAAATCGAAAATGTCATGGACCGTTTATGAGATATACGGGGAAAACCGAAATGGCCCGTTTTCTTATTTTTGCGCTGGCGCCTTTATTTTTAGGAATATGGAAAAGTGTTCGGGAGACTTTTTTCTCTATTTCAAATTTGCTTCGATGTGCTCTGCTTCATTTTTCAATACGACGTTCCGATTCACGGGGGCCACCCTCAACTCTCTTTTTTCAAATACGGACCTGTATTTTTTTTAATGAATTTGAGTAGTCAATGTCTTACCCAGTTCATATATGTATCTTACCTGATATTTATTTCTACGTTTCTGCCCATAAATTCCATTATCAAAGTCCGAACAATGAAAATCCTTCCCTTCGGAATACGGTCCTGATTTTATTTTTGATTTTATTTGAAAAGATATTTGACTTCAGTTGCGAGAATGAACTTCAAAATTAATCTACCTTGGATGATTCCTCTTCAGAACACAATACCAAAACTTCAGATCTCTGGCTATGTATCAAGAAATGTATCCCGAACGTCGTCAGCCCAATTCCAGAAGTTTTCAACATATTGAAAGAAGTTTACGAGGGCATGGTTCATTTGTGAAACCAAAAAATAAAAGTTGCCTCATTACTGAAAATGGTGATAATGAAATCGACGTTGTGGGTAAGGTTTTAAAAAGTATCATGCTACACATAGTAAAATAATAAGTTGAATCAGGATTCGTGGAATACAAGAAAAATCAAAATGAGGAAGTATCTCTTAGAGAAATAGCAACGAATAGCCCTACAGAGTGAGAAAAGTACATCATTTGCGTTGAACAGACTAAAATGAAAGATTAGTGTTTTGTAGATGGCTACTGAGACATTTTCGGCAAGATGATGAAATTTGTAGTAAAATTTTATGGTACGACGAAAGCCGATTTACAAATAAAGGATGGTTCAATAGGAATATTCATTATTACCGGCGCCAGAAGAATGCTTATTCACATAGAGCCACTAATTTTCAAGAGAGGTTCGGCTTTAATGTCTGGCTTGGGGTTTTGGATACCGGAATCATTGGTCCCTACTTCTTTGATACTTCATTGACGGGGGAGTTGTATCATGAGTTCCTATCGGAGATTCTGGACGATTTTCTGGATGATTTGCCTCTGAATATCCTGAGGAAATATGAATATTTTCAACATGACGGAGCATCACCACATCGCATAAGAATATGTAAAACATTTCTCGATAGGACCAGGCCAGGAAGATGGATAGGAAATAATGGTCCTATTTGAATTGAAAATTTGAAAGAGTTAAAAGCTCCAATAAGTCGAGCATGCATGGTTATATCTCCCCGAATGCTTCAAAACTGCCACAAACATACCATCTTTAGAGCGAAAATGTGTTTGAGGAATGGTGGGCGTCAATTTGAACACCTTATCAGATGCCGGCAGCGATGACTAAAAAAATGTGTACTTAGGATATTATTTGTTGCCTTTTTAATTTTTATAGTTTTTTATTTTTATAGTTCTTCATATCAATTTGAAATAGTTTCAAGTTGAATGTGTACTTTGAAGTAGAATATTGCCTTTTTCCTGCAAAGGCCAGAGGAAAATTAGTAGGAAAAAATTGGAATTCTCAATGTTCGGACCTTGATGATGGAACTAATGGGCAGAAATGTAGAAAGAACTACTAGGTGAGATACATATCTGATCTCGGTGAGATAGGAACTACCCTAATTCAGGAAAAAGAGTACAGGTCCGTATTTGAAAAAATAAAATTGAGGGTGGCCCCGAAGAAAGATACGTCGTATCGAAAATTAAAGCACAGTACATCGAAACAAATTCAAAACAGAGAAAAAAGTTTCCTGAACACATTTCCATATTCCTAAAAATAGAGGCGCCAGCACAAAGAAAAGAAAACGGGCCATTTCGGTTTTCCCCGTATATCTCAGAAACGGTCCGTGATATTTTCGATTTGGAAACATCGTTTCATTGTTCACTAAAATAGACAACTTTTGTCTAATTCAACCAAGTTCGTATCATTTACCGTTTTCGAGATGCCAATAGTAGTACGACATAAAAAAAACGGACTGTATAATCGCTCAACTTGCCAAAATTTGTCAATTGAATATTAGTGAATTGCATTGAAAATTGTAATTCGAACATTTTTTGTTCTCTGTTTTATTAACAAAAAAATTATGTAATTTTTCATAAAAAAAACATAAAATGCTTTTTTGTCAAGTGCCACCAATGAAAATGAAAAAATGAAAGACCTAACTCATTGTGTATGAAAGCTGGATTTTCTGCCATACTTTTCGAATTGGAATTTTTTTCAAGACCAGAATGCCTTTCAAACACTCGAATATTTTCTATATAATTTGGGCACTAGATTTCTCGAAAAAAAAAATCCAGAAAAATACCATTTTATAACCATCAGTGAAAAAGAAAGATAGAGAGACAGAAAAAAAATTGGGATGAATGTTTTTCATACTTAAGTAACAATCTTCACAGGTAAAATCGAAATATCGAATATCTTGACCCAGGAAGAAGTGACCTATTTTTTCATTATTTCACCAGAATTCTTTCACCATTTCTGGACAACTCTCCAAATTAAAAAGCTAACGAATCAAATCAATTAACGTCCATCGTCACTCTCAGTCCTTTCTGTTTCGAGTGCAAAAAGCAATTCCGATAAAACGAAAACACAATAAAGTTCCCGAATGACAAATAATACCTAAAAGAACCAATCCCCAGAATAGATCGAAAATCTTCCCGAATCAGCTTTTTCCTGCGAGAATTAGCACCTGATAACTCCCCAACGATGAATCTTATTTGATTAATCCTTTCTTCAGACGGATAACGCTGGCGTTTTTGTTGGGGCAATCAATCTCTTTTCGCAGCCTTCGACTCGTGAAGAATGAGCCGAAATATTAATTAATCGCGCCACTGAGATCCTTAATCAGCTTGAAAGATTAATTAATTTCGAAGGAGTTGAGATAATGCGTCTTGGAATTAATTATCAACATAAGGAAGCTGAAATTCATCAAATAATGCTACTGAAGATATTAGATTTTAATTGATATTTCTTTGAGAGCATGGAGTTTTATAGAAAACGATGTATTTTCTTACTTCTCGTAAAGAAATATAGTCCAAGATCCCAGAGCAATCAGACATAACTTATTTTCACACGGATGAAACCTGAAGATTTCAGTAGCGTCTCGTGTGCCTTGAATACCTACGCGCTTTGTGGAACTTGCCGAGTGACACCTGGGCAGGTACCAGGTGAGAAAGGTAACTAAAAATAAGAATTATTTGACTTAAATTCACATGGCTGATTTTTTATATATGTCATGTAGAATATTGTTTTGAAGTAATATCATAAGTGTTAGACACTTTTGATGGACCAGAGCTTTTGTCAGACGCTTTTAAGCTACCCAAAAAATAAATGAACTTTACTTATTTTTACGTGTCTGATTTTTTAATATTATGTTATTGAAGTATTCATTTGAAAGTTATATTCAATCAGTCAGGCAAATTAGAGTGACCAAACATCCCCTAAGACAAAAATTATTCAGCCAGAAGTATGAGGGCGAGAGCACTATGCATGCGCTTCAGAGTGAGTGAGACGTCCATAATAACTCGGTTCCCCTTCTTAAACTCACCATCTGTTTCAATCTACTGTGTATGTGCTGTTTGCGTGTAATATAACTTATAGTATACAGTATAGTCAGTGTTGTTTTTTAGGGCACAATTGTGCCAAAAGGGGCACTTTTTCACTGTGTGGGCACTATGGCACCCACTTTGAGAAATTGATCGAAAACGGGCACAATTTCATTTCGACCCATGACATTTTATGATTCCGTATTTTCGTGGTTCCGTGGTCATTTTCACTTGTCAAAATTCTCAATTTTCATTTCATTTTCCTCAACAATCCTGTTTCCTGTTAGTATGAAATTTAAAAATTATGATTTCTATGCAATATAGGTATTCATGATTTCTCAACGTTCAGATTGGTAAAGATTTAAAAAAATGGAGCTTCATGTAGTATTTGAAATATAATTGATGGAATTCTGCAAGTTTCTGGGGCCAAAAATGTAATTTTATTGCGTCCTTTGGGGCTTTGGACAAACCGTCTACTTTTTGCGAGGACAAACGGTAACTCGAATGTGAATCAAGTGGCAATTTTTCATATTTATAATATATCATTGAATATATTTATATTTTGTTTGTAATTCAATTTGAAATTTTGCGCCAAGAGAAATAATCTAGAAAGTGAAAACTCTGAGAACTAACTCAAATCCACTTTGCCATCTTCCTTATAAAGTTGTAAACAAATTTAGAATGTATGCGCATATCTAATGTATGTATAAATGAGAAGGAGAAATTGACAGAGAGCACCAATGGGCACTATTTGTCCCCTCATACTTCTGGCTGAATAATTTTTGTCTTAGGGGATGTTTGGTCACTCTAATTTGTCTGACTGATTGAATATAACTTTTAAATAAATACTTTAATAACATATTAAAAAATCAGCCATGTGAATTTAAGTTGAATAATTCTTATTTTAAGTTACCTTTCTCACCTGGTATCTGCCTAGGTGTCACTCGACAAGTTCCATAAAGCGCGTAGGTATTCAAGGCACACGAGACGCTACTGAAAACTTCAGGTTTCATCCGTGTGAAAATAAGTAATGTCTGATTGCTCTGGGATCTTACTCTAATAGTATATTATACATCGAGGTGGGAAGTGATTCATTCCTGTCGTGAGCTTAGTTAGTTAACCGAGACGCAAAGCGTTGAGGTTAGCTGATCTCGAGACAGGAATGAAACTTCCTACCGAGGTTTGAATACTATTTTATTCACAACCATCATATTTCAATTAAAATTAATGAATCTCTGTTTCGTTATGAACATATCTAAAATATTACATTTAACGACAGATTACCAAGAACGCGGTTTTCTCAGAATATTCAAGTAGACATATTGTTACCGTGACTACGGGGTATACAATTGTCACCAATATAAATAAATATCAGATAAAGTCGATAAATTACAGATAAAGTCTAGAATAGATGAAATGGGGGCGGAAAATTAGAGCGGGTAGTGAGGGCGAGATGTGAGAGCGGGAAGTGAGGGCGGGATGTGAGGACGGGAAGTGGGGGTGTGTAATGTGACACTTCCCAACCTTCAATGACGTTAGTAATGACAGCATTACATATATACCTAGTTGTGAATAAAAAACAATTCTGAATTACAGGCATGACGTTTCTGAGTAGGCTGAATAATGTTCAAATGTTTTTTGAGGAGGTAGATATGTCACGAAATCCATTTTCTGGGTTCCCCTCCTGGAAAGTATAATATAAAGATCTTTTTTTCTTCATTTTCAAAGGAGAGAAAATCCGAAAAATCAATTTTATGACTATAAAGACAGTTAACATATCATGACTGATCAAAGACATCACGAGAATTGTATTTCCTTCACTTCGCAACATCGATTATATTCCTCAATGTGGATAACCAACGCGAAAGTTGAAGGCTTGACTGCTTTTACAGAGTTTCACAGCGATTAATTTTACTAGACCTGATTGAGCCGGTCCAAAAAAATAGTCGCAAGGGGTATTACAAACTACACTGCATTTCTTCAAGCAGGCGCCATTTTTTTCTACTCAGCTAGCTAAGGTCATGTAAGTTATTCCAGATGACGAATTTCTTCATAACAATTATTTAAACAATTTACCAAATTTATTTTTTTCGCTATTAAAAAACTTTTTTTTAAATTATCTGTTCAATTCTAAGACGGAAAGATCTCTTGAGATTTTTTCCCAAAGTGCTAAATTAACCCGTAAAAAATCGGTAAATATTCAAAAGGTACGAAAAAAACGTGATTTTGAGTTATTAGGCTATTTGGAGAAAGGACTAAAAAGCAATTATTTCATCATTCTGAGCACGATATTCCCAAATTCGAACGTTCAACTTTCAATGTATTGATTCGATTTTTCGACTTAAGTTATCTTATGTTAATAATTGTATAATAGTATATTATGCAACGATCGTGTAATGATGGTTATTGATACATGAGCATGAACCGGGATGCGAAACGAGCCGAAGGTGAGTTTCGTATGGTTTATGCGAGTGTATTAATAACCATTACATGAGAGTTGCATACTCTATTTTATCTACACCCAATAAATAATGAAGGACTAAAAAAATTATATAATTAGGTATTTATATTGAACACAATAATAGTAGGTTAGGTTAGTATATCAAAATTATAATGAATGGTATAATCACGGAAAATACAAGAATGAGAGATGAAAAGAAAATGAAAAAAAAAAAACTCTGCCGAGATCAGGAATTGAACCCAGACGTTTCTGATCACTGCCAGCGCCATTGACCACCCGGCAATGAGTGCTCATTTAAATTGGTCGAAAATGAAAATATACGTGTTGCATTTGTCGAATGAAAAATATTATCCTTTCGATTGTATTTTTTTCTTGTTTAAGACATCTGTGGAGGAGTCGCTGGTAATTCTTTTATATCACTGCTATAAGACATTTCCATGCGATAATCGAAAATTGACTAAATTCTTCAAAAATTCAATACCTACTGATTTTGACTTGACAAACGTCAAAATGCAAAGCTTGCACATCATGCTTGACTGAAAAATAAAGGGTTTCTATTGGTTGAAAATCTGTATCGTAATGAAAATCTGTATCGTAATGGATTTCAGTATGAAACGGGTTGTGGGCATATAAGGGTATTATTAGAGTACGGGTGTAGATAGACAACTATTCTAGCAGTGCACATACCATCACTAGTGACGACTTTACGATTTTACTTCAATTTATTGCAATTCAAATGCCACTATCTAAATATTATTTTTATCGTAAGCTTACAATACCAATATATCAAAAGAAAAGGATTTCTGAGTCAGAAAAAAAATGGCGGCCGTTTCGAAGAAAAATGGTGTTTCGTAAAAACCATTTTGTTAGAAATATTTGCGGTCTCATGAAAGAGGTGTAGTTTTTCGTGATGCAGACTATTAATCTACAGAATATTTTATATATAATAATAATTATTTGTATCCAGGGTGGCATCAGTAGATCCGCAATATGGCAACCAATAACCTTCATCTGTTGATTTTATCGTTTCCTAAAGTGCGAGGTAGATGATATGATTTTCGAATACCACACATATCAAATAACTTTGAAATAAAATATGGTGGTATATGGTTGTTTATTTGTTTAAATAATTGTTATGAACAAATTGCTTGACGTGGATTCTGGTGGACTTATATTGACTTACATTGACAATATCTAACTGTAAAAAAATTGGCGCCTTCTTGAAGGAATGCAGTACTCGATGATTTTTTGTAATATTCTGTGCGCACTTTTCAGGTACCATTGTTTATATGTGTTCGATTTTGAAGTTTTCTGAGTTTCAATTTTTTCTGGAAATAATACTTCCTAAGTACACCAAGATCAATCGAGCAAAATGAATGCATTTCCATAATCTATCAAATTATCATACACTCAAGTCATTTGCTGGGCAAAATTTCGAAAATCTTGGATATGTTCACTCGATATACTTGGATATATTCACTCGAGTCGAGTCGAGTGTGTTGATGGTTGTGTTTGAATCTGCTCCTGCTGAATCCTGCTAAAATCGGATTTCATCAAGGAATTATATTGGTGTATAATTGCTCATTTCCATGCAAACTCGATATCAAAAGTGTTGATTGTAAACATTGTATTACTAAAAACTACAGTTTTTATCATCGTGCCGCTGCTGGCAAGAAACCAAAATACGAATGCTGAAAACCTGGGAGTGGCTAAATGACCAACTCTGAATGATACATAACTGAAGGTGATTTATCTGAAGAAATGGATAAGCAGGTAAGTAACAACCAAATCTATGAGTTACTGAAGGACACTAAATTGAAAAGTGAAAAAGCCTCTGAGGAACTCAAGAAAGAGATACGCTCAATACGTTCTGAAATCCTAGAAGAACTACAGAGTGTGAAAGACGAAAATACATTACTTCGTGAAGAAAGCAAAGAACTGAAAGGTAAACTAAGCAACTTAGAAAAAAAAAGTAAAAAATTCAATCTAGTATTCTATGGCATAAGGGAAAATGAAACAAATTGAGGATGATATAAAAACGTTCATAAGCGTATTGGAGAGCAATTTAGGTTTAAAAATAAACTTCCACGAGCTGAGAGATTTTTACCGCATCGGTAAGAGAAACGAAAATACAACACGTCCTCTTCTAGTAGAACTACTCAGATATAAATTGAAATCTGAGATATTAGCGAATGTAAGTAAGTTCAAAGGAACCGGGATTTTTGTCTCAGAAGACTACACGCCTGAAGAATATACTGAAATAAAGAAATTGAGATTCCACCTGAAGAAGGCTAGAGACAATGGCAAAGCAGCTTTCATAAAGAAGAAAACTTTAGTGGTAGATGGAGCGAACTTCACAATAGAAGATCTGGAAGAGGGAAAAGTCAGTAGTAGAGAAGATATAAGTGAAAAACACGAAAAGCAGAGGAGTAGTAAGAAAGAAGCTGAATTCAAGAATACTTTGAGTACTAACAAGGAGAATGTTCTGGAAACTGTACACACCAAGCGAATCACCAGACTGAATAGTACCAGTAGAATTTGAGGTAAATTATATTGTGAATTTGTTATAATTATTTCGAAGTATTGAGTATATTGTGTTTAGAAATAAGTATTTCCCTTGAATATAAAATGGACCCTTTCATAAGAGACTATAATTATGATGAATTCCCTACTGAAGTCTTAAGCGATGTTGCTAAGTATAATATTGAAAATAGTAATGCATTTAAAATATTTCACCAAAATATTAGAAGTTTATCAAAAAATCTGGATAATCTAATTGTAACTCTAAATTCTTTTAGTGAACCCTTCGACTGCATTGTCCTTACGGAAACTAGAAACGATTTTGATCCCAATATTTGCCACTTGGAAGGATATGATTTCATCTTTAATTTTGGAAAATTAAATAAATGTGATGGAACAGTTATTTACATAAGAAATTACTTCACTTATACTTCTGAAATTGTTGAAATCAATGACTGTAAAGTGATAAATATACAAATAAACAGGGATGATAAAAAAATAAAAATAACTGCTCTTTATAGATCTCCCTCTACCAATGAGAATGATTACGTAATGGAATTACACAATTTTCTAGAGAAAAATATTGATAAGAGTGATGTTCACATTATTGTAGGGGACATTAATATAAATCTCCTCTCAAAAACAAGGATTGTTAATGACTATCTGAATGTTATGAGTGAGTTCAATTTTACATCTGTCATTAACACTTACACTCGTTTTCAAGGGACCTCTTCAACATGCTTAGATCATTGTTTTGTGAAACTCCATACAGGGAATGTAAAAGATAATTGTACTAGCTATGTTTATGATACTTTAGTAACTGATCATAGGGCAACTATTTTCAACTGGAATGTATTATTGAAAAAGGAGATATCACCAATATCTAACATCATAAAAACCATTAACTTCAAAAACCTCAGAGCTGATCTGAAAAAATTTGACTGGTCAATATTTTACCGGATATGTGATGCACAGAAATCAACATCGTATTTTACTGACACTATTAATGAATTGATCCAAAAACATACAGTAGCTATAAAACAGAAGAAAAAAATGTTAAAGAAAATAGAATGGATAACTAATGGTTTGATGAAGTCAATCATAGAAAGAGACAGGCTATATAAAAAATATCAGAATAATCAAGGAAACGAATACCATAGGCAAAAGTTCATAAATTACAGAAATACATTACATAAATTAATAAATCAAACAAAGATAATGTTCCATAAACAACAAATTGAAAGAAATAAAAACAACTCTGAACAACTTTGGAAAACTATTAATTCAATTACCAACTGTGGTACTTCACATAAGGAAATAAAAGAAATCAGATTGTTGAATGGTAGTAAGTCGAATGTAAAATTAGAAATTGCTGAAACATTGAACACTTTTTTTTCAAATATAGGTCCTGATCTGGCAAAAAAAATTAAAAAACCTAATGCTAACCCTAGCAAAACCTTCCTCAATGATAAAACTATATTTCTAAATCCCACTGATGCAAAGGAAATCATTCAGCTGATAAAATCACTTAAAAATAACAAGGCTCCGGGAGTAGATCAAATTAAGAGCGAAACATTGAAGGAAATTTGTGAAGAGGTAGCGGCACCGTTGAGTTTTCTGTTTAATAAACTAATGTCTGAAGGTATTTTTCCAGATCAGTTCAAACAAAGTATCATAAAGCCTATTTACAAAAAAGAGGTTAGAAGTTTACCTTCCAACTATAGACCTATATCCTTGATTACTAATTTTTCCAAATTATTTGAAAAAGTGATTAAGATTAGACTTGAATCCTTCCTAAACACTAATAATTTGTTATCACCTCAACAATTTGGCTTTCAAACAGGAAAATCGACTGAGGATGCTATATCTGTATTAATCACTAAATTGTATAGTGCCATTGAACTTTCTACACCAGCAATTGGCGTTTTCCTGGACCTTGCCAAGGCTTTCGATACGGTTGATCATAAACAGTTGTTGAACGTCTTGGAGGACTCAGGAATACGAGGAACAACTTTGAAATTATTTCATTCCTATCTTCATAATCGTACACAGCGTGTGAAAATTGACAAGTATGTGAGCTCAGAGAAAATAGTTGAATGTGCTGTACCTCAAGGAACAGTTCTGGGGCCGTTACTCTTCATCATTTATATGAATAACTTATTCAAGATAGATACAACCGGAGTGATATATAGTTTCGCGGACGACACTGTTTTGTTCTACACTGCGGAAACATGGAGTGAACTGAAGCAGAAGATTGAAATTGACATGTTAAGTATCGTAGAGTGGTTCAACTTCAATCTACTAACGATAAACTTCGAGAAAACCATGTTTCTTCCTATCTGTAGCTACCGAAATGGTCTTCCGAATTATCGTGAATTGAAAATTCCAAATGATGATGCCAGTAATTTTATTGAAATAAAATTCACAAATTATATTAAATACCTCGGGATAACTCTTGACTGTCACTTGAGGTGGAATCATCATATAGAAAATGTAGCGAAAACTCTTAGATCTCTATTAGGACGTTTCAAATATTTAACAAAAATTTTAGATATAGCCCACCTTAAAATGTTGTACTATGCGCTCATTGAGTCTCGATTGTCGTACGGAATACTTGCCTGGGGAGGCACAACAGATACATACCTCGAAAAACTGCAAATACTTCAGAAATACTTTTTAAAAATATTACTCAAAGTAGAAAAAACTTACCCTACCGAACAAATCTTCCGGGATATATCTGTATTGGATCTCCGTCAAACATATTTTCTGAAAACACTAATATACACTTTCAAAACCAAAAAAAACTTCAATGTTATCTCTCATTCGCATTCGACGAGAGCCAAAGAAAAAAATAAACTTCAAGTTCCCAATGCCCAAAAAACTATTGGACAAAAATGTTTTATGTATTTGGGCCCTCGATTCTTCAATTTCATCCCAGAAACCATTGTAACAACAAATTCATTGTACCAATTCAAAAAAGCAGTCAAATTTTTTTTGTTCACGAATGACAGGAATTTAATATCTCACTTCTTTTGAGCTTCCACAGTTGAATATCTCCTTTGAATATATCCCTTATGATTCTCCATCCGCATATCCTTTATGGTTTATATTAGTATTAGTTTATAGCTCTTGTTGTATGTTCGTTACTTGTTCACCTTTTCTAGATATTATACCATTTGAAAATTCTATTTCATAAACTATTTATATACACCACTATTTAAGCTTTTAATAATTCATACATATTATAGAGTAGCGTCTGCTACCACTACAACCACGGACAGCCATTCGGCTTTGTGGTTTTTCAGTTTATTTGCAGACCGCTGAATAATTGTATCTGAAGTATTAGTAGTTCTGTAAATTTTGTAAAATTCTATACTTTCTGCGAATAAACATAATTATTATTATTATTATATTATTTTAACAGATTGATCCTGGTGCACTCGAGATAACTCCCAATTAAAACAATCATCAAAATCAAAGTGCGATAGAAGCCAAGTTATGCTATTCTGAATGAACTTCCCTCCCTTTAGACTCACACAATTTTTCAATTGCTTCGAATATTACAAGAAATTGTTAATAATAACAAAGTTGACATTATGGCAATTTCATGTAATCATATTATTTCCTGACTTCATTATTTTTTTGGTAAGAACGAAGATTTCAGGATGGAACTGTTTTTTTATATTTTTCTTCTCGAAACAAAAGGAAGAAATACAAAATCCCTATTGAGGAGGTGACACCAAAAACTAAAAAAAATTCTATTCTGATCAACACGTGTATATCATTCAGAGACATCTGATACATTCTATTTCAAACAGCTTCCCCTACCTATATGGCATCAACACACAGTTTTTTTTATATTTCACATCTCATATAGACGTTATTTCTTTTGATTGTTTCGGAGACGAAGAAAGCCAAAATATTCTATACAAATTATTGGAAAGTGATTTTGTTATAACTACTTTTGATACGTACTAATTAGATTCATCCTTCAAGTGAACAAAACTTTTTTTTTTCGAGTTTCAAGCATAGAATTCATAATCGGGCAAACCTTCTCATTTTCAACAACTTCTCCCATGGAATTATTCTGTATTTTTCAGAATGGGAGTACTTAATTCTGAATGCATGATAGTTCGTTATCGAACTTTTGGCGGTATCTGAATTTTGTGTATACAACTAATGAAGAAATTTCTCATTTGTAACAAACTTAATGGGCCCCACTGTATAATATTGAATATGCTATTTTCGAGTACATTCTGTATTCCATCCAATGAGATCAATTGAAAAATCTTAAAATAATTTTATAAATTATATATTTTAGAGATGAAAACTCCAAATTGTTTAGATGTTAGTAATCGTTTCCATAGAAATTGTACATGTTTTTCTAATAGTTCTTAAACCTCTAAAATTTTTAATTTCTAATGGAAATTCTTTGAAATTTTTCAAACTTCCATAAAATAGTTGAATTTGCACATAAAAAGTAGTACCATCTCAACTTTATGTCATTCAATTTTCTCGTATTTAAACTTGTGTTGTGGCTTGAATATTCCATTTTGTCTATCAGATATTTAGGTAGCATGGTATTTTTCAGTTCATCTTGCATTCCTTGCCAGCGTGGAGATCCGGAATGTGTGAAGGCCGCTATTCCAAGGCATGGACCGGCTGCGGCTCGATAAGGGAGAATCTCGCGCCAATACATCTATTTCCCGCTGAAGATCGATCAGCACACTTCTAGTAGTAGCACCCGCTCGCCTTCTTGGTAGTAACACCCTTTTCCCCACCATAGGGAAATCGGGGGCTTTATAACCGACCACACCTCGAAATATTGTTAGTCATCACTCGAAGACGATTGCGCATACCAGCAATCGGAACGTCGTGAGTAGACAACTTGAAGGTTGGTTTCAACATTTTTTTATAATATTACATCAATTTTCTTTATTTACATTTCTGACTAGTATTTCATATTCGATACCCAATTTTCTTGTCACAATATTATTCATTTATTTCGTTATTTGAAATTCTTTTTTTTTACTCATATTTCGTATTCGAAATCTTGGTTTTTTGTAACAAAAGTATTTTCTTTGATCAATCAATCCCTAATTCCATTATTGACCAAGAATTTGATTTTGATTTGATTTTTCTCCCTTGATTTGCATTTTAATCCTTCCGCTTTCAGCAACAGGTTTCAATAGAGTTGAAAATATAGACAATGGATGTCCGAACCATTACCATTCACCAAGGAACATTGTCAACCACTTTCAAGCAAAATGAAAGGTTACTGTAAGAATACATATTACATATATTCAGAAAAGTGTGGCATCTATCTTTTCTTGACCAAAGAAATTCCCATACAATTTTCGACGATGAGAAGAGTGACCTCAATTCGGTTTCCCGTATATCGATCCGTAAATAGCAGTTGCTAATGATTTTTCCCCCTGCGTCACCAGCTGATATAATATTTTCCAAGCTGCCTTCCATATTTTCCGAGCTGAATATTCAATAGACTCTAATATTCTCCTTCGAACTTTTCAGTCCAATATTCAATGAACCTCCGCCGTCAAGTCTGATAATCACATCCGGTGCTCGAGTTTACCAACAAACTTTCCAGTCACCAGGCTACCGCGGATCGGCCTTTCATTCAATCTTTGCAGCCGTATAATTGAGCTGCTGGTCTTTTCATGCTTCGATGTAGTCACGATTGATTTTCTGGGAGTAACTGGTAATGAGTCAGGGGTTATGAGCTCTGAGGATGGTTTCGATGATTTAGAACGAGTTTTTAAACGGATCGTCAGCATGGATGTGGATCCATTGTCATTGCAACTCATACATTAGAGGAAGAACGGATGTGAATCTTCCACCAAGTTCATGCTACCCCATTCTATTTTTATTGCCAAGTCATCGACATCATCAACAAAGCACACAACCGAGGAAGCAAATCATGAGACGGCATTTTAGAAAGGGGACCCCAATACCAAACTCGATCAAACGCTTTTAAAATATCGAGTGCAACAGCTATCGTTTCTTCAAAATTTTCGATTGAATGCTGCCAGATATGAGAAACATACGATAAGTCACTGGTTGATCATTGAATGCGAAATCCATATTGTCGATCATTAATTATTTCTGATTTCTCTAGATATTTGATGAGCTTCATATTGATTGCTTTTTCCATGACTTTGGAAATGATAGAAATCAATGCAATTGGTCCGTAATTAAAAAGTAAAATGGTTAAGGCTTTCGCGGCCAAGGTTATTATTATAACTACTTTTCTTCGGGCTTGAAGGCCGTCGTTCTTTGGAATTTCTTCCTAACGTTTTGCTAGCGCGAATGGCCAGCTTTTTCAGAGGCTTACTCATTTCTGATGACTAAACTTTTCGATTTCTTAAGGCGTATTTATATTGATGCAGGTAGTCTGGAGTGTTTATTACTTCTGTAGGGTTCAGGGAATAATCATCATTATTAGTTGCCGCACTACCTGCCGTGATTTCATTAGTTATTCTTGATTTCCACAGAATGGGATTCCAAATTCTGTTTAGACTCAACGCTTCTTGTTTTCTGTTGAAATTGTCCGCATGTTTTTGGATCTTTATTGCCTCCCGTACCAGTTGGCTATGGTAGCCCTGGTTGGGGGCAATCGGTTTAGCATTTTCAAATAGAATCCTGTGGTCACCCTCACTCAGTGCGTGTTTCGCCACCACCGATTTGTCGGTTTGCCCCAGCCCGAAGAGAAGTAGTTATACAAGGTAAAGTTTTCATGCAGTAGGCTTCTGAATGAACTCCATGGGGTTCCACGAGGATCAATTCTGGGTCCCTATCTTTATATAGCTTTTGATATCAGTATTTTAAAAAGCAAAAACATCCTGGGATATACCCAAGATGTTATGCGGATGATACCAATATTTTGGTGGCTGAGAAAGACTGGTTTGTCTTGAAAAATAGAGCTGCAAAAAACTATGAACGTATTTTGGAATTGGAAGAAGGAACACGAAGTCTATTCCACATTAATTTATATGGAGATGACTTCGGGTTCTTCTTTCCAATAAACTTGGTCTTCCACTTTGAGTATGGACTACTACTTTCGTATGTATTTTGAAGTGGTCATAAATGAATAACTTGGAATTCAACACCTCTAAAACCCTTGCATTGTTATACAATTAAGGTAGGCGAAATTTGGGTTGTACTCTCTTCGTAAACTCTGAAAACGAGGTCGAAACGTCTGAAAAAGTTAGTAGGTTACGTTTTACGATTGATGACAGGTTGGTCTGGTCTCCACATATAGATATATAACCTGTGCTTTGAGCTGAGAAAAATGTGATACTAAGGTTCATAGTGAAACATTGTAGTGAAAAAGTGTTGTTGATCCTATTCTATGCTAACTGCCATTTTCACTTATAATATGGTATTTTGAATTGGGGTAACTGTTCATCTGCAAGCAGAGTTTTCATTTCACAGAAATATGCTGTTAGGATTATACATAATTAGGCTCTAGACACTCATGCAGGGATTCTTCTGCAAAATACAATATTTTAACTGTGGCTGAAAATTGTATATGGGAAATATATTAAACAATTTTCAAATATCAGATCGTGGGTATGGAGTTGCCTGACTAATCTTAAGTTTTATTTGTGGCAGTACAAGGTTTTACCTTCGATCATATATCTTCTATCACGAAATGTCTATTTGTTGTGGTATTGTGTCGTAAAATCATTTCAAAGCCTTCTTAGCTTTTTGAATCCTGAAATACTGTGCCCGCTGGTTCTATGGTTGCCTATTATCTCAAACAGGTAGTTTGTATTGAAACCAATTACTGAAATAATTATAAATCGACTGTTTCATGCTTCCGTTGCAAAATTGCTGAATTATGTTTCGATAAAATGAAAATACAAGAAATATCAAAATGAGATTGATGTAAATCGACATGGAGATATAAAAAAATATCTCTGATAACGATAATTCAAATCCGAATCAACTCACTTGGTAGAGTATCCGGTAAGATAACGGCAAAGTTGTGGGTTCGATTTTCGTCATTAGCACTTTATTTCTCTTTTTAATTTTTTTATGAAAAATCGGTTGTTAGTCCAGTTTTTAAGTAAATAATATCAATAAAGAAGATCAATCGATAATTACATCTGTAAATCTTACAGGATTCAAGGGTTTAACTTTCCGCACGAGTGAGAATAAACGTCACTTTCTATGGTAGTAGAGTTGACAGCAATGATTGTGAAGTGCTTCGGTTATGCTGTTGTGGTTTTCATGGGTTACTTGGATACTGCCCGCGAATCATTGGCGTCGCGTTGCCAACGAGTCGTGTCAATCTGGCATGTAATAATTCATGACTGATTTGGATTATCGTTAGGACAATGAGAAATAATTACCCCCTCTGTAATAGCGGATATTTCTCACTGAGTGAGAAATCCTTCGTTTTGAATGTATGGAAAAAGAAGTGGCACATAGTGGGGGAAGGTTGGGTAAAACAGGATGGTCTGGTCAAACAGGATACTTTGTTTCAACCCAAAACAAGTATTACGATCTATCGAGCATGACCTCTACTGATACTCTAGGTGTCTACCGATTCCCAGCTAGTCATCTACCAACCCTAGTTTCACTCTAGACTTCGTAACAGGTAGATGTTTCGAATTGTGTTGGTTGAACTAAAATATTTGGTGTGCTTTCAAATAGCGTTTTTTAGTTTACAGGCGAAATCAGTTCAAGCTGAGTAGATTTGAAGAATACTCTGTTTTTTACCATAGTTAGGCACAACAGGTTTTAGAAATTTGCTTTGTTTTTTATCAAAATATGGTCACATGCTTTAGCAATCCACAGTTGGATGAAACCGGACATTGTATATCCCGAACCTGAAGGTTGGGCCCATGAATCCTGTGAGGAAGAGGGGGAAGAGGAACACAAAGTTTCCACCTGTGACTTCTGTCATTGACATATTTTATTTATGTTTTTGTTAAGTTTTCCTCCCACAATGGTGGTTGACATATCGACAACATTAAAATGTTTTATTGGCACCTCTATGACAGAAAAGATTTGAGCACTACCTGTTTTGTTTTCATATTGTTAGGCTAATATTTTTGTTTTCATTTACCATGTTTGTTTTATTTGCAAGGGGCTAAACGTTATGGAAGCTTCAGTATCCCGTTTTATCCAACTGGGTCGCTAAAACGAATTACCTGCTTCTTTTCATTATATGTATTTTTTACATGTGACTTCTGTATTTTGCATAAAAAATGATATCAATCGAAAGCTCATTTATAATAGCAACTGGAGCCGAACAATAGTTCCCAACATCGCTTTAGTGAAAAAAATAATGAGACCTAGAATACTATTTCGTTTTACCCAACTTTCTCTTACAGAATTTGTAGTAAATAGTTATTTATGATATGAGTGCTAAAAGTGATATTTTATGTTGTGAAAAGGGAAGTTTGGGACACGACGCCGAAGGCGGAAGTTTCCATTCCTTCAAACAGAATAAAATCACTTCTAGCAGGTATATCATACACTATTTTTTCTACAAACACCAGTGAAAGTCCAAATTAATGAAAATTTATTACAGTTTCCTGTAGTTTCCTTTTGTTAATATGGATTTTCATCAACTATCGGCCAGTTCAATTCAATTTTCCAAATTAACGCATACCTATTTTACATTGATTAATTGATAAAATAATAGCCTCAAGATTATCAGATTTGAATCCAATTTCATCTAATATATTCATGAAACAAGTTGCCAAGATAATCAAAAACAGAATTTGTTGATTTGTCTTTGTTGACAACTAACGTCAATAAATCACGAATTATTCTTCCTCGTTTCTTCGTTCCTCGATGGAAAGTGATACAGAAAATTAATTTCTACCGCCGGAAATTGAAGAAGCTGTCAGTAAAGCTGCTTTTGAATCAGTGCCTAGTAAGTCAAAGCGACAGTAAGAGTTTTCATACGATCGTTTCTTGAAATGGTGTGATCAGAAAAATGTCAGTGGCAAGTAGGCCAGTGAAGGAGTGCTTTTTGCATACTTTGAAGAGAAGTCCAAAATATGGAAATCGTCAACGCTTTGGTCGAATTACCTCATGTTGAAGTCGATAATAAATATAAATAATCATGACATAAGCAGATATTACAAGCTTGTGGCTTTTTTGAAGCGAAAGGGGAAGGACAAGGAAACAAATCGACAAATTTCTCGCTGAAGCCCCGGATGAAATATATCTAACGCAGAAAGTTGCTGCGATTTTTGGTGTTTTTGGAGCCTGTCGTCGAGAGGAACTGTGCGATTTGACATTAAATAATATCGAGGATTCCGGAACTTCATTAGTTGTGCATATACCAGACACAAAAACTAATGTGCCACACACCTTTGTTGTAAGTGGTACATTGTATATGAACTACTATAAAAATATAAATGTAGTTTCACTAATTGTACGATGAATCGAATGAACACTTAATTTTGAATTATGCTTTCATATTTTCCTTACAAATTAATAACTTTCAGCACTAGTGCTAAAACGATTTTCTCTTCAACACCAGTGTCATAAAATGGCATTTTAGACACTGACAGCATGCGTCAAAAATTATACTTTTACTGAACTTTGTAGAGAAACACTTTTTTACTTACCGTTGGCGCTGTGAGCGAGAGTATAGCTTCATTGAGGTGCTTCAGGTTCAGAGTATTCCTGTCCTCCTCTTCTTGATCGTCGGGCTGCACCTGAAAAGAGTTCTGCCTCGACGTGAAGCTGCGTTTGAGGGCTGCTCCGCCATTTGGCATGGAAGTCGAGGAACGACGAAAAGGGCACGACATGACGGTTACTTTCGAGTTTCTGTGGTCGTCTAGTAAGCCTTTTCGGCTGGGGGATCGACAAGCGACATTTCTGGTTGTGGTGTCTCGTTGTGATCTGGAAATAATATTAATATTTAGTGATCACAAGAACAATATCAGACGCTATTGGAAAGAATTTCTACCGATGAGGGCGCTGATGTCTGTTAAAAAATGTCGGCAACAAACCGTAATCAGCTGATCGCAATCTGTCAAAAACATATGTTTACTATCGTTTACGTTGTTTTTTTGTATTGTACCTTGTGTTTTTCGAATTTTGGCAAAGTTCTGTGTAAATAAAATGTGTAGACTAATCATTGTGTGAATGTGTTAGAGAAATGTACCATAATTTCACATTCAGAAGTTTGTTTTTGTTTTACGTGATGAAATAGTTCAAATATTTTCCGATAGAGGCGTATCTGGATGATGAACTTCCCAATTATGAATCTACGGGAATGTGAATGGAATGAAAGGAGAGAATGGGAGTTCAAAATGAAATGTGGAAGCTGTGGTAATAAATCACGGAAACAAGTTCAGATGGGACCCACTAAACATGAAGTATAACAATAACACTGAAAACATTTTTTTCGGATCACATTGCAATATTTACTCTGGTATAAAGATTTATGTATATGGAATATTATTCTGATGTATTCTGAAAAAATCAAAATTAATATTAGAATCTATACAAGTGAAGAAGGGCATTTTCAATCTACCCCGAAAAGTTGCTGCGTCCATTGTATGTAATGTTATATTCTGTAACAACAAAAAAAAATTCCCCACTATAATATGTAATAGTTATGGCCAAATATTCCCAAAATAATTAGAAGTTATATAAGTTTCTTTCGCTTCTGTATAGTAATTCTTCATGATGTGATTAAGATGTCTAGCGAGCCTAGGTATGATATTGACAAGTGCCGCTATTTGATGTTTTATTTTGCAATATCGTTACTAGGTTTTGGTAATGAACAAGTGCATCTTAAAGGAACTTATTACGAATATTTCCCTCAGATATGAAATGTCCCATGAGAGCAATGCAATTATCGAAAACTTACAGCGGTAATTGCATTGTATCAAGTCACCATAACAACACATTTGAAACCGTATCGCAAGACGTCAGTAAACAACACAAATGAATGTCAGATATACTCCAAAAATAGAAAGACATTTCGTGTTTAGGTGAGTACTCCATACAATCTATAGAGGAGAGGATAAATGAACAAAAAATAACATTTCCTTGAGAATGTCTTTAATCGTGAAATATTCCAATGAATTACATTCGTGCATAAAAATGACCAGAAAATTTTGCATTCGAGCGTGATATTTTATACAAATTGCATTCTGTTATCTTCATATTCCGCCAAAATATGAAAATGAACTCTTGCTTTCAGATATCACGCTTTCTTGCTAAATTATCAGTAATTTTTATGCACTCGTGCAATTATAACCGATAATGTAACATAATATTGTGATAAAACTGTTGCATTGAGGATATATCATAATGTTCAGAAGAAAGAGCATGCTTGGATGAACCAAAAAACTAGTACATTCTTCTAGGGTTGTTGACCCTAATCATACAAAAAACTTGGATGAATTTGAGTAATCTGAGAACTGTGTTATCGACTAGTTGAGGGCATATTTTGAAATCTGTATCAATTTATAAAATCCACCACCAAAATAACAGTTCTTCTTCTGTGCAAGAAGCAGGTTTGTCGAAAAATGTGACGTTCCCTAGATTGTAGATTATAGGGAGACGGTTGAGCATTGAGCCTCACTGTACTGCTACCTGTGAGATCTATTTGTTCATGACCCTCATATATTCAAGGCTCAGGATACTGGGAGCTTTCAATGCTAGGATTATAAGTGAATTCGAAAGCCTGAATTCTGGCCCTGTTACATCCACTTCCACCCCTTCATCCATCTTCGAACCATAGCTTTCCTACTCACCTGTGGCTCTGTCAGAGAGCGTTTTTGAGGGGGATTCATGATCACTTCAAACAGCATCATAAAATTGTTTCTGATGGCCATGATACCTAAGTTTGAACATGTAGGTATTCTAATGAAATCAGGTTCGGAAATTTTATGTTACCGTACACATTTCGGAGTGCAATGTTACCTATCTGGAGAATCTTGGAGGCATTTAGTGCTGCCTCCTTTATCACATATGTGGCACGGCAAAATATTCGGTATCCGTGTGAACATATGTGGCAGGTTCCTGCCATTTTGGCAGGACTGGGCTCCCATTTTAGCCTCTGGCGTATGTGGGACAAGTTCGTGTAGCCCCTGTGATTCCCAAACAAGCGAGTCTTTGCACTTTCTGCCATTCGGCTTGCGCAGTGGGTTGTTCCATTTTTTGTTGCGTACCCTAAGACGAATCTACATACCCTAAGACGACTTTCATTTTCTAAAACTCACCTGGAAATGTATGGCAGTGTGAATTCCGAAGAAAAATATACATTGAACACAAAAAATGAGTTGGGAATTCGGTTCCGAGAGAGATTTTCATAGTTCAGTGGTTTGATCCACTCGATTCAAGTATGGAAAATTCCTGGATTCTTGGAAAAATTATGACTTCGTCGCGCATTCATCAGGAAAACATATGGTACTCATCCATCATCAGAATGGAGTAGAATCAGAATATATTCGATAAAACATACATGCTGTTCCTTCCTCCTGTGCATACCATTAACCCTGTTTTCTGTTGAAACTATTTATTATTGCGTCACCTTTTCGAATTCCATTGAATCAATTATCGGGTCTCAGTAGCAATGGATTTTTTATGTGAAAAATCCTTAAACATCAACCTGGAAAACAATTTCGGTAATTCCTCTCAACTATTCAACCATTTTGGTTAACCGTGAATTTATGAGCAATTGTGGCAAGTAAATTACATTGGAATATACGAATACCTGAAAGAGTAAGATGCAAATGTGCCTCGACGGGCCTGGAAGAATAAAATGGTAATAAGATTATTTGATTTATGGATTATGATGATTTATATCTCATTACATGTATCTCGGTCGTAGAACGGAGTTATAATGCTGATGGGTACATTTGACGTCACACGCGCTGCTGTAACCCTCTTTGCATAACTTTTGCATTGTAAACGTTTTATTATGTTGCGAATTCTTGAAGTTTTTCCAAAACTAATTTCCCTCTCCTACTCGCTTAGGGAGCAAGTTCATTAAATTAATTGTCAACATCCCAGTTCACTTCGTTGGTTCCATTTCAAAAAGATAATTGAACAACTCAACACTGAAAGTGATCTTCTTTTATCTTGAAATTTGTGTTACAATTACCGGTATAAATAGAAATGCAGCTGACACAACGAGAACCGAATTCTCATTCGCATGAATAATTTCAGGCGGAATTAGAATGGTTGAATCGTATCTCAAATATACATTCAGTGAAAGGGACCAACAACTCATTGTGGAATAAGAGAAAGGTAGATACGTTTTGAAGCATAACAATATGAACTAGGAGATCATTGCACCAAGACAGGGACGATTTTCTGGAAGAAGTGTTCTTTTTTTGTGACAACAGGCCTACAATTTTTTTGTCACACCTGTTCATTATTGTTTATTTATTGTTCAGTTATCAACTGAGTAACGGTGTAACCATATAATTGAGTTGAATTAGAAATTGAATTTTCCTTTTTTTTTTTTGGAATACTCATATTGTTGATGCCATAACGAACGTTTTCAAATAGATGTATATATCCTCGAGCGATCGTCGCCCTCAAGGTATAAACATCTACTTCATACCCTACAATCCTTCATGAATTCTGAACCTATATTCAAAAAAGTCATCGTCTTAAGGATGCTCCCAGTTCATCGAAAATGATTTTAAAAAGAATCGAAGTTAAGCTAGAAAGTCAAAACTCGGTGAAGATTTCGAATAAATGAAATTATATGAACTTTCTCTTTGTGGATTTTATGAAATATTCATGGAAAACCTGACTAGGAATAATAATTCGTGGATTTGAAATTCAATAGTAGGTACTTAATGAGTGGAGATCATCTTTGCCTGATATATTTTGATTTTATTATTATTCTTCAGAAGAAAACATTCACTGTCACAGAGATATAAATAGATAGTCGTGAAGATTCTCGCATCAGTAGATCATAGGAAATGGTTAGAGGTGATGAGAGATTGAAACAAAAATTTCAACATGCCCAAAAAATGAATGCCAATTCGAAAATTATTCTGGCGATGAAAATGATTTGAAAGGTGAATTGAAGTAAAAGTTTGATAGGAACTAAAGACCCATAATACTTTTCCATGGTATCGAAAATGACCACACAAGAAACATGTCGAGGACGATACTGTCAAATAAAACAACTTCTAGGACTATGCCATCAGTTTTCCCCTCATAATCTAATGTTTACTGGAAAAAACTGAATTTCCTACATGGAAAAGATAGTTATCAGGTCAATTTTGTCATATTCAATATGGTTAATTCAGAAAAACTGATCACGAAGAAATTCCCAGTGGCTTCCGATACCATTATTTTTTACGGTAACTGATTCTCTGTTTTATAGTTTTTCAGGATCAATTATCTTGAATATAGATCTATAAGAACATTCGGCCGTTACTTCTAATTTCTGGAAGGGAACTTTAGTTCTCCCCTGGCATAAATTCAATTGTTTCGTTGAACTTCCAGCACTATGATGTCAGTTACATCATAGTGCTGGAAGTCATTGTTTCATATAGCAACATCGTTCTGAACATGAATCATACTGGATCTGACCCCTCAGAAATGTGTTAAGGACTTGTAGTCTATAAGGTAAGTTTCATTAAACTCGATCTTTCATCTGAAACATAAAAAAGGCGATTTGCTTTCATGTATATGCATCAATTTTATTTCATTTTCAAATGCAAACAATCATGAATCGTTCCAACCGATATTATCAAAAATGGTAGGTTATCTGTCCAACGAATCCACTAACCAACTGTCGCCCTATTTCTGAAGACAATTCCCAGCAGACCAAATTGACATGGAGTGGGGATTAACGAGGTCGTCTCCTATAACTTGCGATACAATCTAAAATATTGTATGACTCTCCACAACTTCCTTGTCGAAATCAATAACTGGTGTAATAATAATTATCTCAATCTCAAATTGGGAGATTGTAAAATATTTCATTATCATAGAAAACGTACTCCTATTATTTAGAACTGTGCAATTAATAATGTTTCTCTTGATAGATGTATAACTAAGAAGTTTTGCAAACTTATATTTTTCAAATGCAATGGCTGCTATCCTCCAAGAAGTTATGATCAAGTAAATCTGCTCAGCTCTCTCATCTTACAATCCCTGATCGAAAGAAGACATTGCATGGCATTGACATTTTTGTATAAACTACCCAAAAATGACATCGATTGTGGTTATCTGCTCTGTAAAATACAATTTCTGGTCCCCCGTAGACAATTTCGACAAGCTGTATCATTTTATATAATACATTTGCTAGAATCAATAGCTTGCAAAAGTACCCAATATATTTCATGTGTCATCTTTTCAAAAGTATCTCTTATTTCTGTGATAGATATTATGATAGACTAGCAATTATTTTGGGAACATTTATTAATAATAATAATATTATATTTTCTCTGTAATTGGGTGATTACCTGTTGACAATAAATTATTGAATTTGATCCTTAGCGATCGAAGAGGACAATGAGGATTGTTACTTGTGCCAACCAGAGTTGACACTTCATGCGTGGGTTGAACACCAAATCCTCAAGTCGATCCCAAAATCAAATCTATATCTACATCACTTCTTTGAGCTTCATGAACAATAATAATATTTTTCCGCCCGATCCTAGTCTTGGAAAATATTGATTCTTTCATTCTCCATTGGAGTTCAGAACATCGTCTTCAACGGATGCATTCGAATATACTATTCTAGAGCACAGAGAAAAATGCCACTAAAATTCATATCGAGCGCTACGAAATTTCACATTCATTTTTACTGTTCATAAACTTCACCGTTAAGGAAATGGAGCACTTGATATTCATGATGGATCCGGTAGTAACTTTCCAAGGAAGCAGGTAATATATTTATTTCGGTAGAGTCACAATATTCTTACGTGGTAAGTGAACTTCGTAATAAATGTCCTTTGTTGAGACTTTCAGTTGGGTAATCGTTTCACAAGTTTCCATAACAAAATACAGAGGGGGTTACAAATTCCCTGAATGCTATTAGAGTTTCAGAGATACCTTCGAAAGTAAAGGGCGTTGTTCGTTATATATATATATATATATATATTTTATATATATATATATATATATATATATATATATATATATATATATATATATATATATATATATGTGTATGTGTGAAAAAAATAGAAAAAAGAGAATGTGTGATAGTGTGTGATAATATGGTATAATTTGGTTATATGTGCGGATGTGAGATATTTTCTGCTCTCCGGGGAAAAAAAGAAAAAAAAAGAGAGGTGGGGGGAGGGGATGTGGGGGTTTTTAGAGGGTGTTAGGGGGTGTGAATTTTTTGGGGTTGTTGGGGGGTGGTAATCTCGCGGAGTGAGAAATTGAGGGATTGTGATCTAGTGAGGTGTAGAAGGGTGGGGATTTGAAAGATCTGAGATGTATCATTGATATTGAGAAATGAAACCTCTTTTTTGTGGCACCCATGCTGCATTGTCGTCTGATACAAACATTATTAAATGTATATTATAATCTTTTTCTACTCCCGTACTTTAATAATACAGTTGTATCTCCATAATCCGTTCCTTAATGAGATCCATTATGATACATATTTTCCATAACGATACAGATTTTCAATCAATTGGAAATCAAATTCAGCTGCGGAAGAATGCATTGAAAATTCGATTCAGAATAAAATCAGCATGTTCCGAAAACAGAAGCGGATATTTTCCGAAACGTGTACAACAATAAGCATTTTCATAAATATTACTTCTGGTGATTTTTCGATGGTCAAGTTGAACGAGAACTTGTTGTTGTTGACTGCTAGATAATCGCACGTTGAAAGGTAAGGCCTCGTTAATCCATTGCAGGCACAAGTTTCGACTGCTGAGAGTTAACGTTCGCCAACTGGTTATCGGAACGAAAAATTTCAGAACAACAAACAACAACAGTACATAATCGTTGCATAATGTACTATTAGATTTCGATATTAATTCTCCATTTTTTCGGATCTCTAATGTATGAACATTTGTTTGCCCACACTGATATTTTCACGATAGATGAAAACTAGTTTATAATTTATTGGAAAGAATGTTCAAGAGATCGATTATATGAAATCTGTAATAAAGATAATGGATATGCAAATAATCATGTATACAAAATATCAACAGAAATAGAAAATCAAGCAATATGTTCAATATAAAAAATATCGAAAACGACAGATACGTCATCCGCAATACTGAGAAAATAAAGAATCGAAATACGCAACATAATGAACGTAAAGTATAAATCACATATTATATATCTTGATAAGAATATAAATCATGGATTGAAGTACTACATAGACACCCATTACCAAACAAGTTTGTATAACTTCTGTGCTGGTAAGAATACCTTTCTAAAATCTATTGTAATTTCCCAGAATTGAAATCTTCGACGACATATTCATTGTATTGAATTGGGTGATGAGCGCTTGCTTCAGTGACATATGAAATGTAAATTATATTTGGGTTTGATATCAATATGTAGCGAGGAAACAAGTTGCCCAAGAACCGAACCTTGAAGTACACCCCAAGTGCGTATAGATAAATAGTAATGGACTGCTGTAGAAAAAAAACTGACACCAGAATTTTCTTTATGTCAGATCCAGAGTTATCAATCGTATCGTCTCAATTTGTTGGAATAATTGAAGATCAATTCCTTCTTTTTCTTCTTGAGCTTGTAGTTGAGAATTTTCATATTAATTTTCCAGCAATCAACTGTATTTTGTGGATGTTTCGGAGAAACTTCCCACATTGGCTGAACCTAGTCTGTCCTATAAATACCCATACTAAGCTTCAATGTGTATAGCCTTATCCGTATCGATTGGCCCCAACATTCACTTTGTACTGATATAACTTTTTACGAATAAAAACATACTCGTAAGTTCACATAGTCGAAGTTTTTCAATTTATTCTTCGCTTGTTTGGACTCTTGAATGGTTTCTCGATAGATGTGATCACTTATCTAATTGGATGAGGGGATATTATATAATCGATGTAAATGGTTATTTTTCGAAATATCTACAAAGAGGAAGTATTGAAGAGGCGTAATAAGGGTTTTCCTCTGTGGGAGTTTTGCATTTATTTTTATAATAATCCAGAAAAGAAACCAAATAGTCTGTCGTAACTTCATATTCTCCACAAAAAAATATAATTTTTTCTGAAAACTGTCTGGAAGACATTTTGGTGGTAAATTATTTTTTCTTTGTAGTTTTTGATATGATAACCCTCCCCAGTCTATGAAAATGGAGAAATGATGTTGAAATCTCATATACGTGTTACTGCGTTAATATAAATAATTTTTTCTGAATTGGAGCTGAGAGCTATTGATCATATTTGCGTTTGCAAAAACACAAATAGTCCAGTCTATGACCATTTTCCCGTGTATTTATCCCATACAGTACCGATTCGCATGAGAATTTGTATTCAGGATCTACATACACTCTTTTTCAGAATCTACCCTGTGCCGAGGGTTGCTTTCTACCTGGGGGTGGATGCCACCCCTTCTTGAGGGTGAAAAATTTTTTATTGGAAATAAGTGCGGAAATCAATAGATTGACTAATTCTAAACACTTTTTGTTCAATGGATTTTTGTCTGAAAAGCAATACTTTTCGACTTATTCGCGAGGGAAATTGTCGGTTTTCAGTCAAAAAAAACACATTTTCAGATCCTTTTTCGTGAAAAACTGGAAAATAATGCATCTAATCCAAAAACCTGCGGAGAGCAATATTATAGCTTTTGAAAAAACGAAGGCGATTGTTTATTTGTGATGTATGCAAACCCACTACAAACTGAATAATTGCCTATTGAAAGTTGATCGGTATTTTCAAACGCCAAAATGGAAAGTTTCTACGTACAATAACCAAAAACCAATGCATTTTTCGGGAAAAACTAATTGAACATTATCTGAAGTCCTTCGGAAATCCTTCATTTTTGTTATTTATAAAAGTTTCTAGAATCAAAACTGACCGAGATATGAAGGAAATAATGTTCAATCCTATTTTTTCCTTGAAAAAAATTGTGAATAACTCATCCTTGCTTTCCCCCCCCTTTGGAAAAAATCGTTGTCTAGTGGAACTATATGTTTATATACATATATAATATACAAATAGTTCGACTAGGCCTAAAATATTGTTACTATGTGTATTCTTCAATATACCAATGTACATACTCTAATTGCTACAAAAAATGTTTTTGTTTTTTTCCCCATAACTCGCTTAGTCTTCAAACAATCAAATCCGCCAAAAAAGTATTTTGTAGCTTTTTTCAAGAGCTATAAGCTCATTTACATTATTTTTTGTTTGAGATTATATTTTTGAAAAGGTTCATGCTGGAAAGGCTCAAAAAAGGTACTTTGCGCGAAACCTCACAATATTTAACTGGCCATATCTTACTCTATTTTCATCCTGCAGAAAGAAGTGAAACACCGAAATTTTCAGAGAAGAATAGCCTTCATTTTTCTTCCCCAGAAAATTTTGCATGTGATCAACACTTTTCGAGTTATTTCGAAGAAATTGTGATTTTTCGCTGAATTACGTATATGATTTTTTCTCTTCAATCTCAATTTTTTCCAAAACTGCGTACTTTCAATTGATGAAAAAATCAGAACTTATGGAAGAACATAAATGAAGTGAATTATGGAGTAACAACGATTTTTTTCAAAGGGGGGCGGGAGATAGGATGAGTTATTCACAATTTTTTTTCAACGAAAAAATAGGATTCAACATCATTTCCTTCATACCTCGGTCAGTTTTGATGCTAGATACTTCTATAAATGACAAAAATTAAAGATTTTTGAAGGACTTCAGAAAAGGTCCAATTAGTTTTTCCCGAAAAATGCATTAGTTTTTGGTTATTGTACGTAGAAACTTTCCATTTTGGCGTTTGAAAATACCAATCAACTTTCAACAAGCAATTATTAAGTTTTTAGTGGGTTTACATACTTCACAAATATATAATCGCCTTTGTTTTTTCAAAAGCTATAATTTTGCTCTACGCAGGTTTTTCGATTAGATGCATTATTTTCCAGTTATTCGCGAAAAAGGATCTGAAAATGTGTTTTTTTTTTGACTGAAAACCGACAATTTCACTCGCGAATAAGTCGAAAAGTATTGCTTTTCAGAAAAAACTCCATTGAACGAAAAGTGCTTAGAATTAGTCGATCTATTGATTTCCGCACTTATTTCCAATAAAAAATTTCTCACCCCCAAGAAGGGGTGGCATCCACCCCCAGGGAGAAAGCAACCCTCGGCACGGGGTAGATTTTGGAATAGAGGGTAGATAGATAGATAGATAGATAGACAGATTTATTTCCCAAGAAAGTACATCAATTTTACATATAACAACAACTATTCATGAAACATTTTGTACATCGCTCAAGAGAGCATGCGGGAAAGTTATTTCCTAATGAAATAGAGAAAATTGTATATCAAACAGAAGTACATGTGGTAATCGAGAAGCAAATCATAATATGCATTGAATTTATGATACCGTTATAACATTAGTACATGTGGTAATCAAGATGAAAATGACAATATACCTTAAATTTATGATACCGTAATATTATTAATTTCCTTCGAAGATGGAAGTTATTGGAAGGATTCGTCAAAAAACTCGTTAAGGGAGTAATATACTTTGGTTTGTAGGAACCTTTTGAATACCTTTTTGAATTTATTCACTGAGGTAGAACCAAAGCAAGGAGGAAGTTTATTCAATATTTTTATTCCCATATAGAGAGGCCCCTTCCTATTCACCTTGTAATTGAAAAATGGCGATAAAAATTTGTCTTCGTTTCGGGTATCGTAGGAATGAATATCGGATAGTTTGGTAAAGTTCTGTTTATTTCTGAATGCCATTATGGCAACTCTATAAATGTATAAATTGTACATAGTGAATATTTTCAGCCTCAAA
The DNA here is from genome assembly GCA_032362365.1 of Zygogramma bicolorata. Lineage (NCBI taxonomy): Eukaryota > Metazoa > Arthropoda > Insecta > Coleoptera > Chrysomelidae > Zygogramma > Zygogramma bicolorata. The sequence goes on from JAVJAQ010002863.1 coordinate 637,960, forward strand.
AAGTGATTTCGACAAGATTCTAACCTTGTTATACCCAATAGTGCCCGCAATGCTTTTTTTTTGAAGTGAAAAGGTCGAATGGCTGTCAACTGAGTTACCCCATAACTCAATTCCGTAGCAAAGCGTGCTTTGAAAATATGCAAAATAAATTGTCTTCGCTACACTGAATCCCAAATTATTTTTAATAGTTCTTACTGCATATATGGCATATGGTAAGTAGAACCTATATCCAAATTTTTATACGAATCTGTGCTGTATGGGATAAATACACAGTTTTCACTTTTTTCACCGTCATAGACTGGAGTAAAAAGGTAAAGGAGAGGTTTTATGAAATTGTATGTCACTTGCCGAAACTTTGACAAATTTTCGAAAGGAAACATTGAAGGAATTGTGGATCTCTCTCTATTTGATGATGAAAAACGATAAGTTTTACTGTAATAGGTCGTAAGTAGTTCTTACACAAAAGGATCTGGGTATACCAGCAGTCGACTGTTCTACACTGGATGAAGTCCAGCATCATGCGTCACCTTTTTCCAGAGTATGATAGGTTATCACCCGAAAAACTTTGAAAAAAAGTTCTGAAAACTCATTGTTGCTTTCAGAATAAATCAATGAGATATCATTCAGAATAAATCACATCTATATCTCAACTCTAGTGTATAAAGGGACCAATAGTGTATTATACACCTGAGAGGAGAAGAGAGCTAATCACTTTCATATTCTGAAGCGCGAGCTGTATAGTAGTAGTGTCACCAGGGAAATAAGTAATGATTTTTCGTCTACCAACACTGAAACAATATATTCTATTGATTCAAATTTTAATTTCCTTGGAGAGAGCAACGCCAATTACTTTGTTAATTGGGCATGTTTCTAAAATATAATATCAATGTTTCCTGGAGCCTGAAACAAAATTCGATTCGACGGCTAGTTCCATTCAGTGCTAGAAAATAGACGATGCATAGAAATTCCAGACCAAATTGTCAATAAGAACTGAAAATGAATAAGAGTTTAAGTGAAAATGATTTTGATATGGAAGCAGTGGCGGATTTACAGATTTGCCGCCCGTAGCCTATTCAACTTTTGCCGCCTCTAAATTTTGATATCCTAGTCCACAATCATATCAATTTTCTATAAAAAAAATTCCAACTTCATGATTTGTTCTGCTCCATCATCCTCGTTACATCAACTTTTCCCGTATGGTTAGTATCATTGTGAACTATGGTACCGTGTTAGATCCTTGATTATTTTTACAGCGAAGAATTATAAAAAACATTATTTTAAGCAAAAATACACGCATTTTATTTAAAAAGCAACTTATCAGAAAAAAAAAATGATCTTTTCAGTTATGATTAGTTACTTTTCATATAAAAAAAATATTTAAATGCCTTATCGTAAGGATTTTTGAAAATCGTGTTCACAGTAAACACGATAACTTGCGAATAGATCATTTTTTCACTTCAATTTTTTTCAATATATACTCATTTGACTGGAAAAAAGCCGTTGAATTGCAGCTTAGTATTGTTTTATCTTATTATAATTAATTCATTCCGATTGGCCTTTTCTGGAAAAGTTGGCATTGTGAAAAAGTACAAATGTACTAATGTAAATATTCAATTGTGTACGACATGAGCGCTTAAGGCATGCTCATTTGGATTTTTCAAACTTTTTCTTGCTATAAATAAAATTATTAACTGATGAAATGTATCAATTTTCTAATCAGCGAATTATCTTACTCTCGGTCTTCATATTTTGTGGAGGGATTTTTTTTATAGTCAAGTCGCAGTCGTTCAAATATCAGTTATTCGATTAATTCAAACCAAAAGACTATATCTCTATGAGATATTGAACTAGTTTTTTATTTAATAAAAATGAGTCAATTTTAGTCAGTATTTTTTTGGGCATAAGGAGATAAATTTCTGAAATTGAATTTGACAATTTGCTGTAGCAATCAAGAATAGAAAACCAATATTATATCAACATTGAATTGTGTAAGGAGATCTCATAACTATTAGGTACACGGAGAAAAAATTATAGTAGTTATCAGTGAAGAAAATATGTAAAATAACTAAATTTCGATTAGTATCGAATCGCTATTGCAATATTCTAAGAATTCATGATCATTAATGTATAATAAATGAAGCGTTTAGGAATCATCAACACTGTATATATGACTTTATTTCGATTTTTGTTGAATATTTGAATTTCTCTCCAGTTTTCGAAACTCGTATTTTGTGTGTATAATATATTTTTTAATTTGTAAATCGAAATGAAAACTTTATGAACTAAATTTGCCGCCCTAGGGTCCAGCCTACTCAGCCTGCTGGTAAATCCACCACTGTATGGAAGCATGTACCCCGCTTGAGGTTAGGAGAGCGATTTGTTTCCACTCAATTCGAAGTAACTACAGTTTTTCATTATAGGCTTTGGTAAAATTTCTCCATAGTTATTCGCCTAAGTTGAAAAAGTGTCACTTCTCAATTGAGGAAATGTTTGAATAAATCTCTTAGGTAAGTAGTGGAGAATTTCGGGAAAATTCTGTGTATCGGGCACAGTAAGCTCTAGAAAAACGTTTTTTTTGGAAACTTACGTATTTTGACCTTCAGAACAAAAAACCCAAATGTTATTATCGGCGCTCTTAATTATTTTCATATACAGGACTTTTCATGATGAGCGTTAATTAGCCGTTTCTGGCAAACTATTCAACGGATCAACCTGAAAATTCCACATTATGCATGAATCAATATGACCTACAAGCCTAACATATTTTAGACGATGCGGCGTTGTCGCTTCTACTATAAAGTAGCGGATTCTTTGATTTTTGGAACACCCCGTATATAATATCATATTATGATTTATTACCACTTTGGCAACAAATTCATATACTATTTTCCTATACCTATCTATTACCGTTTAGAAGATATAAATTAATTTCGAAATTTTTTTTTACAAACATGAACTTTTATAAATGCTGTTCGAAATCTAAATGGTATTACCTGAACAGAGTCAACCTTAAATTGAATGTAGAGCTCGAAAATGTTGAAATACACAGGGTGTTCCATTTGAAAAAATTGAGTTCCACTAATTTTTTCATGAGATCAAAGTATCTGCATTTTTGAAGACCCTGTATGAGGCAAATGAAAATATGACTCGGAGTGAAAATCCCCATAATATCACTCCACTCCACTCCATTTCAAATTTGATTGTTTTAGTGCAAGAGAGTTCAAGATTACCAGCATTTATAAAAGTTCACGTTTGTTAAAAAAATATCGAAATTAATTTATATCTCCTAAACGAGAATAGATAGGTATAGGGAAATAGTATATGAATTTGTTGACAAATGGATAATGAATCATAATATGATATTATATACGGGGTGTTCTATTTGAAAAATCAAAGAAGTCGCTACTTTATAGTAGAAGCGACAACGCCGCAGCGTCTCAAATATATTGGGCGTATAAGTCATATTGATTTATGCATACTGTGAAATTTTCAGGTTGATCCGTTGGAAAGTTTGTCAGAAACGGCTAATCAACGCTCATCATGAAAAGCCCTGTATACGGGCCAAACTTTGGGTGGTGACTGGTATTTTCTAGAACACGTTTTGCGGTGGACCCTTATCTCCGAAACTAATTGAGAGCTCCAAAAATTGTATTTGGGTGTTTTGTTCAGGAGGTCAATATACGTAAGTTGCCCACAACCGTTTATCTCCATCTTAGTGTGCCCGATAAATAGAATTTTACTAAAATTTCTTCATAGAACAACTAATCAGTCATTTCAGTTAACCATCAAATGCAGTAAAAAAATGGAAAATGAAGAATCAAATAGTGAATGGGGTACAAATAGATAGAAACATCAGGTTCACACTACCCAGCTGAAGATATTGATATCTCATCCGTAAAACATCCTTCTCTGGTTCACCTTTATCCGAGCTATCTTCCCCAATAAGTTATTTTCCCGAGGATAATAATAGTAGTTACTTTATTACTTCGTTCGGCGCGTAATAGAGGGCAATAAAGTAAACTATTTTTTCTTCAAACGTAGCAATTTTCAACCATAAATAGTACAATTCATACGCTATTTTTACTCGAAATTACCTGTGACAACTATCAAAGTCGTCTAGATGTTAGAAATTAAAATAATTGAGTCGTCGGTGGGATTTGCGTCTCCCTGGTTACAGTTGTTTGACAGTTATTTTATGTTATTAAAGACAGCTTATTGTTGTTGCAACCGCAAGCGCAAATTTAGTGCGAAAATGGAAAACCTAAACGAAATTGAGTCCGCGGCTAATGATGCAGTAGCACGTTTGAGGCCCTCCAAGTCCGGAATAAAGTATCGGTTAGCGTACAAGCACTTCCAAGAGTGGTGCGATACAAGAGGAGTACGGCAAGTTACCGAAGACGTTTTACTGGCATATTTTAATATAATGGAAAATGAAAATAAATGGAAATCTTCTACAATGTTGTCACGATACTCTATGATAAAATCCGACTTAGTGATTAGAAAAAATGTGGATATAAGCAAATTTTTGAAGTTACGTGCCTTTCTGAAAAAGACAAGCGAAGGATATACTACAAAGAAGTCTGAAGTTTTCACTGAAGACGAGTTTGATAAATTTTCGTTTGAAGCGCCAGATGAGTTGTATTTAGGATTAAAGGTAAAAAAATTTTTATTGCAAAGCATGTAGTATACTCTACTAAATTATAAAAATATTTCAGATTGTTTTGTTAATTGGGGTTACCGGCGCCTGTCGATGCGACGAATTGGTAAAAATGAAGACTGTGGACATTGAGGATAAAGAAAATGTAATAATTATCAAAATCCCAGACAGTAAAACACGACAAATTAGATCTTTTACGATAATCGGTCAAAACTACATTAAACTGTATAAAAAGTATGCATCACTGCGGCCTGAAAATTTCACAGAAAACCTATTTTTTATAAAGTACCAAAATGGAAAGTGTCACCGAAGCGACATGGGAATACATTCGATCAGCGCAGTAGCCCAAAAAGTAGCTAGTTATTTAAATTTAAACGATGCAAGCGCATACGCGGGTCACTGTTTACGAGGAACTTCAGCAACACTTTTAATTGATGGAGGCGGAAATCTAGAATGCCTCAAATGACATGGGGGCTGGAAATCAAGCACAGTTGCCGAAGGATATATAGAGGATTCAATAAGAAATAAGAACGATAATGCTCAAAAAATTTTAAACCCTCATGATTCGCCAACATCGGGAATGATTGCTGAAAGTTGTGCTCGACCATCAGTATCATCAACAATTACCAATGCGTATCAAGAGTCGGGAACATTTTTGCACGGTTCCAATTTTGAAAATGCTTCATTAAGTAATTGTACTTTCAATATTACTATAAATAAAAATGATGTTCAATTGTTGTTAATGGCATTTGTATTGTTGCTTTGTGACATGTTTCATATTGTTGCCATGACAACATTTTTCCCTCCGCCGTAAAGAAATGGGAAAAAAAACTGCTGCCGGCGGAGACATCAAACTTTGACAGGATCAAGTTAGATAAGTAATGTCATCATTATTTGAAGTTTGAAAAAAAACTTTCCGTACTCAGCTTTGTACGATAGAGATGAACCCCTGTAATAGATATTCGAATCTCTATAAACGAGCTAACCGGAGATGAATATCTGACATGGATCCTGGTGTTCGTCAACAAACAAAGACTTGTTCTGCATCGTAAATGACAATGTGTTTCACGTGTGAACCCGTTCAAGATAATAGCTCGTAACTTAATAGTGTCACGAACATGGAGTACGTATTAGCGATGGTATTAGAATGTGGATGGAATAATGGGAAGGATATTTCGTTCTAATGTTGTCGACAATGTTCCTTGCAGATTTCAGGGGAATTGTCATCTTTAGAATTGAATGTGATTCAGAGCCTGTCGAGCCATACAGGCAGGGGCGAAGATGAAAAATAGTTCTTAATGTTTATTTCACAATTACATTATAATTCATGCCGAGCTATGGCTTCTCGACTGACGAAACAATTTCAAAGAATATTCGAAATAATTTCTGGTGACCAAATGTTTATATTCTATGAATGAATTCTTCCGAAACTGATTTTTCATCTATGGTGCATGTCTTGTTCAGTGTGTTTGTTTGTTGAGTCCTAGTGTTATTTTTATTTTGATTTCAGTCTGCCTCTTCAAACGAGCCATATACAATTGTCAGTTTTGAAATAGGGAATTATTATTATTGTTATGATTACGCATTAGAGGAAAATGTGGGGATTGACAGGTCACCAATTACCCTCTTTCACATGATACACACATGCTAGTTTCTTGAAAAATGTTGAAAATTCAAATATTCGGTCAGAACCTCTGTCTTGAAAAAGAATTATAGAAAAAAGCAGGAAAGCATTGCAACAGGGCCAATATGAACAAGCCACAAAAAAAAAAACCCCTCTGTGAATACCTGTCTTTTTTCAATTTCTGATAAATATCTTCTGGTATGGCAGTTGAATTGACAATTATGATTTTTAATTATTGGAATTAGCATTCAATATATTTTTCTCCTGAGCATTTTTTCTCTAAAAATAAGAATGCTAATTCCAATAATTTTTAATCATAATTGTCAATTCAACTGCCATACCAGAAGATATTTATTAGAAATTGAAAAAAACAATTCACAAGGGGTTTTGTGGCTTCAATTGGCCTGTTGCAATGCTTTCCTGCTTTTTTCTATAATTCTTTTTCAAGACAGAGGTTCTGTTATCTCGAGGGTTAGCGGTTCAGAATTGCAAAAAATAAAATTTTATTCAAAACTTCGATTTTACTCTACGGTTAGTCGAAAACAATTCCTTTATTGAAATTGTAGTGGATTTGGGTCTTCGATATTTTAGTGGGGATTGTTTTTCAAAAAATGAGCCGAGAATGACATAGAGAAGGAAATTTCAAAATTTTACGGTTTTTTCAAGATGGCGAATGAAGCAAATGTTATGAACTTGTATAGGTAACTTTTCAATACTTCTCATCAGTCATAGCCATTTTGTAGGGTTCCCTTCCCCCCCATTCAGTGAAGTATAATTCACCAACATCTTTGAGGCGCACCTACATTATCAAAAGTAGATGCTGAGTTGATTCAAATAATGACAAGTCTTGTGGTGTTTCATTACAAGGATTGGACTTTGCTTCTGTTATCAATAACAAAGAGATTTTTCTCAATGAGGCTCAGACATGAATGCATTTATGGCAGCTGAAGATGTCTCTTGCGTGTAAAATCTATCTGTACTATCCAACCAAAGCGCGAATGCTAGTAGTAAACATTACCCTTGTGCTTTCTGCACAAGGACTTGGCACGTGTACAATGACACGAGAGTATCACCCATTGCATCAAAATTCCTTCAGAGAAGCATATATTTCTCTATGAAATCTAGGAAGCGCCACAGTTCCTTTATGGATGTTATTTTTCACATCATTCTTCTCTCCGTTTTATATTTATATCATATTGTTAGTTTGATATGGAATTAGATTTTTCTCAAAAAAAAAATATAGTCACAAAGAGGTAGATTGATGTTGTATAATCTCAATTGGTAACAATAAGAAAGATTTTCGATTTTATTACTATCCTCAGTTTTGCCTCTTCATCATTCTCATCTTTCGTTCAGAAAACTTTATTTTTGAGTGAATACTGTTTTGAATTTTTCTTGAGGAGGTGAATATGTCATGTAATCCAGGTTTTGGGCTTTGTGCCCCCTGGAATTGGTATAGTTTACCATATATAATCGTAATACAATAAAAAAGCAAAATTGACTATTTTGTCAGTTGCCAATCGTAATTTTTCTGAATTCGGAAAATAATCTGAATAATATCGAAGAATGCATATATATCGATAGAGAGATAGATAGCATCACATTAAATACAATAAGTACAACAGTGATAAGTCCAAACAGAGAAATTTAAAAAATAGTTGCAGCTAATGCAATTATATCATCCTAGATAGTTAAATTTTAAAACAAAATAAAAAGACAGAAAGTAACACGTTAAAAGATTGTCTCACAGTTTAAATACTCTTCGATGGAGTAGAAACAGTGCCTCAATAGTGAGCGCTTTACTCTATCCTTGAAAAGATTATACCTCAAAGAAGTAATATCTGCTGGTATTTTCTTGTATAGGTGTAAGTTTAGGGAATTTCGAGCTGATAGATTCAGTCTATAAAATTGAGGCCTCAGTTGTGCACCTCTTCGAGTTGGATACTTATGAAAGTCAGCATTTGTGAGGTACTTAGTGCTATTTTTATATATTTCTAAAACGTTGTAGAATATGAAAATACATGGCAATGGTAGTATTTTCAGTTCTTGAAATAAAGGACGACAGTGTTCTCTGTGAGAAACATTGGCTATGATCCTGATCGCTTTTTTTTGCATACGAAAGGCTTTAATTGCATGTATGGATTGACCCCATAAAAGTATGCCATAAGTTAGGTGGCTGTTGAACAGAGAAAAGTATGTCTGTAATATCATATTTTGACTAAGACACCTTTTTAGTTGTCTTAGTAAGAACAGTTGCGTGGAAAGTTTTTTGCACAAACTAGCAATATGTGCTTCCCAAATTAACATATCATCAATTTTAAACCCTAGTAATTCTACATGTTGCTATTATAATTTTCTGTGACTTGTCCCTGTTAAGTTTGAGATAATTTGAAGTAAACCAAGTTTCAGCGTTTTTATCTGTTCTAGAACATAGGCCCATCAAGTCGTTCACATTTGAATCTGCTTCCACCATTGATGTATCATCTGCATAGCAGAATGATAAGCTTGGAAGTAGAGAATTGAAAATATCATTAAAATATACCACGAAAAGAGTTGGTCCCAGAATAGACCCTTGTGGTACACCGTGTGAAATGGATCTGCATGTGCTAGAATTTCCAGCTGTATAAACAACTTGCTTTCTACCACTTAAGTAGGTTTTCATTAGCTGTAAAGCTGTGCCGCGTATACCATAATATTCCAATTTACCCAGTAGAAGCTCGTGGTTTACACTGTCAAAAGCCTTGCTTAGATCACATAAAGTTAGAGCAGACACTAGGCCCTTTTCTTAATTCTCTATTATTGTATCAACTATGGCGATCACAGCTTGTGTTGCTGATTTGTTGAACCTGAATCCAAATTGATTTTTATCAAATACTGAGAGAGCATTTGAAAAAGAAATCAAGCGGTCTTTAATTAGAATTTCAAGAATTTTACCAAAGATGGGAATGATAGATATGGGTCTATAGTTATCTGGAACATATATTTGGAGATTAATTCAAGAAATATATTAGTATTGGGTAGAAGATAATGAATTAGTTCATTTATGACAAAACAAAACTGGAACTGAGCGGAAACTGTAAGCTGATACTTGCTTTCTTTAAACGGAAGAGAATAGAATAGAATTAGAATAGAATTCTATTGTTCAGTACAGTAATAGAGTAAATAACATAAAAAGTAAGTAAAGTAAATAACATAAAAGGAAATATTTTACAAATATCTATATGAGCGATATACGGTAACATGAATAATAATTCACCACAATGTTTTAGTATGTTATTATGAACAGATACAGAAAAAAAAAACTGATCAATAAAATTGGTTGGCTACAGAGCAAGCTCGTGTGTAGCAAACAGTAATATTGTAGCTTTATTTGTTGTAATTGTGTTGTTAATTCAATATTTATAGATACAATCTGTTTCACCGAAAACCAGTTTAGATACAAGTACTGAAAGAGAAAAAGAAGAAGAATGCCTGGAAGATTGAGTAGGAATTCGTGAATGAGTTTGAGATTGCTACTCGTTCATTGGATACAGTTCAAAGTTGTATCTTCTCCTAGGGAAGGAAAATGGAACCGGCAAAGTTGAAAATCACAACTTCAATTATCCATGCCACTGTCACATTTCGACATAACTCTCCGAATACTCGAGTCTTATTCCAAAAAGGTGCCATAGAAACTACGATACGTAGTAGTCAGTCAATATTGCTCTATATAGTATTGCTTACGTATCGCGACAAATCTACCAATTTGCACTAAAAACATATAATATGAGAATTTGAAGCTCCTTATTTTTAATTTTCGAGGAGAAAAAACTGAAAAATGGGAACCATAACTTCATTTTCACTTCAGTCACTGTTGGTATATGTGTGAAGAGTAACTTTTCTCTCAGTTTGGTATATCACCTTACCTTCGAACAATACACAAACTAGACGAGTGAGCGAGCAAAGCAGTTTCCCAGCAACACTTCCAACGTTATATATCTCGGACGTTTACGATGATACGTACGAGTATACGCATGTAGCTTCCAACTAGTTCATAATTAGATATTCCTATCGTAATTGGATCTTGACTGATGACTGCTTTATATCACACCCCTATCTTCCAGAATGCACCTAGTTGATGAATGTTGTAACTTGGTGTCCTCCTTTCACATTCAATGAACACTACTTCCAGGCAAGTGAAATTAATCACGAAATCATTCAAATATGGAGGTGATGTAAAGTAGTGGAAAATAACTATTAGTGGAAACAGCTTTGAACATGAAAACTTACGATAACATGGATTTCTAAAATCAAAAAAGTTGTGTTAATTTGCGTGAAATAAGACATTAGTACTACCGTAAGTGTAAGATCTATTATTCATGACCCCAATCTATTGGAACGTCTATGAATGCTATACATTCAACAATCAACAGAGAGTGTTTGTGAAATGTTCTGATTCCATTTCTTCCAAAAAATTTTGGTATTCCCTTCCTTTTTTCCATTCGGAGAAGTCAAAAAAATGGTTGAAAATTCGTTCCATCTACGAAATACTTTATACCGTGATCAAATTCTTGGCAGTAAAATATCACGTGCGGACTAACAAGCAGCAGTCATGCAATATTTCATATAATCACAGAATTTGTAGAAAATTAGAGGGTGATTATAGCAGATAACTGATTAAGCAGTCTCTCAATTCGAGAGACTCGCGGCTCTTATATCCATAATAACGCTGTTGCAGTTCTGCATGAAGCAAAACCAAAGACTAAGATTCATATGGGACCTGAAATATTCAAATTCAAGAAGAATTCTGTCGTTATATTGAAGGTTGTTGTTGTATTATTGACTGGCATTATTATTGTATTATTATTGTATTTATTACTTGTAGGTAGATGAGTTTTAGGACGTTTCTACCTCTTCAAATGAGTTTCAATCAATAGGTGCTCAACCTACTCTTCCAAGAAACTCAACTCAGCCTTTTTTTGTTCATACCAGAGTTTCCAAACTCGTTCATCAACAAAATACTCTTCACGAAACTCGTATGTTCTCTCACTCCGTCCTGCTAAGAACGACAAAAAGGAGAAAATAACTACCTAGTTGATCATCTCGATCCAGTTAGAACACCATCAACAGCAGAGACCCTCATAAAATTCCTGCTGGTCGTGCCTGGAGATAATAGTGATAAAAATAATAATTTTCCTTTATTTTTAATGAAGGAACATTTTTATAAAAAAATATCATTCGGGAGGTGGCATTCAGCATGGTTACTTTTCCATATAATTCCCTAAGTAAATGATCATCAGACACGAGATATCGTGTGTGAGTCCAGAATATAATCTCTGAGAAAGTGGAAGGAAGAAAATACATAAAAATATGAACTGGATGAATGTTCTTCCATTTGAGGAAAACTAATCTGATATATCGACTGCCCACTTCATGATGAAGTTAGAGAATTATGTTATGGAGCAAAACTTGCAATGAGAATCCTGATGATCTCTGGAATATATAGGCCTTTGTGTTCAGATACAGTGGAGTGAACCACTCTGAACTGTTTTTTATCATCGACAAAGTCAGTTTAGCATGAGCTCGGCAAACATTTCTATTAGTTTCATGAGTGTTTTATATCAATTATAACCAGATATATAAATAAAGAGATGCTCAGATGGAAATAATACCTATCTTCACATGAACATACATTAGAGGCACAATCATGTCTTGAAAAAACAAAACAATACTGTATGAAGTAGTATTCTATGAAATGAGATGAACATTTTGTGTTTGAGCCGAGAAAAATAGTTTATGTCTGACTTGTTCGGTTGTGGGTAATGTGTAATAATGATATAATGTTTCGTTAAAGCATTACAATATAAGAATCTTCACGACAATGGAGACTCGCAGGTTTGTGCAAACCTTGAAGGATTCATTTGACCGTTGGCTGGGGATTTTTCATAACTTTTCTGCAACACAATATCCTCCACAAAACTTAAACGCACTCTCATTCTGTCGTGCTGAAAAATAATAGAGGTAATCATCTCGAACCAGTTTGAAGGGCATTAACAGAGGAGAACCTCCATCAAATCCTGCTGGTCCTCCCAGATAATGGTCACGAGTGTATTGAACACCCACTACGAGATATCGTTTGTGATTCCAAAATATACCCAACTCCTGAGAGGAACAGGATACATGAGAGTCGAATATGAATATATATATTTGAGGATTATAAAGAAAGAGACAAAGACATAGACAGCTTACTTGGAGATTGTGGTATATTCTGCTTCAATATGAGAGTAGATGATCACCAAAATAATAATACGATGGGCTTCATACATGCGTACAAAAAATTACACCAAGCATTGCGATCCCACCTTACAAGGTGTGACAATATTACCCAAATATATAACAGAGATGACGTTAAGGTGTGACCTAGTACAAAAGAAGCTAAGAGAATTTTAATGAATTCAGGAATTTATTTCATTTTATTTCAAGCTAGTGAAGTGATCAACTCTAAAACTTCTTCTCATCCTCATATATCGATACAGTTAGAAGACCGTTAACAGTGGAGATCCCATGAAATCCATGCTAGTCCTGCCAGTAAATGATAGCAAGTGTATTGATGAACACTCAGAACGAGATATCGAGTGTAATTCCAAAATATAACGCCTAATTAATTGAAAGGAAGACAATACACGAATGTGCGACTGGATCAACGGAATTGCAAATATCTGTTGATTTCATAAGAGTGTCTCTCAAGGCTACACCGATTTTTTTGTGTTGACATCAATGAGACATTTTCGACGTGGCTTACAGAATGGCGAATGTTCTGTTGAGACATTTGGATGTAAACATTGACTTATAATGAAGGTTGAGTGGGGAAATTTTCCCCCACAAAACGCTTTCTCACTTTCGTGTACTAAGAACGACAAAAATGAAGAATAAGAACCTAGTTAGTCATCAAAATCCAGTTGAAACGCCATCAACAGCGGCGATCACTCTCTTCGAGCTATTGTATGTTTTCACTAAAGTGAGAGTAATAAGCTATGGAGCAAAACCAGCATATGAAATCTCGAGCGTATGCAAGCCAGTGGAGTGATCACTTTTGAGCTGCTTTTCATCCTCAGAATAGTTAATTCAACATAAGCTCGGCAAACATCTTTTTTGGTTGTATGAAGAATTTTGTAAAGCTATGTCAATTATAAACATTTTCATGAAACGCAATATAATCAGGCATTCATCATCGAGATACACAGTTGCGTAGACAGTTATGAGATCATTTTTCATGAATGAAGACACGGAAATGTCAAAAATTGTGTATCTGTGGATAGGGATATTCTGAGGAGATGATAACAACAGTGTCTGAAGTAGTGTAAAGACGTTATAGGATCAATGGTACATCTTTGAAACTACCAGAGAGTTTTGGTTCTAGACAGAATGAAGAAATATTTCTGTTGAGGAATCAGAATATAAGATATATTTTCGCAGGATCTACTTTAAAACACCAACTCATTCTTCTAAGATATCTGAACAGACTTCCAGTGTTTTCAAACTTGCCATCAACAGAATATACACTCTCTTTCTCTCAGTCCCTCACGCTACAAACAACAATAGTAGAAACTAACAACCTAGTTAATCATCTCGATCCAGTTAAAACACCATCAACAGCGGCGACCCCTATAAAATTCCTATTGGTCCTGCCCGTAAACGATCGAAACTGTATTAATAAACACCCGGCACGAGATATCGGGACTGATTTCATGACAAACTCAACTCTGATAAATTGAAAGAAAGATAACACACGAATTTGTGACTAGGTGAATGTTGGTTTCATGAAAGTTTTTCTTTAATGAGGACACCAATTCCTTTGGGTTGACATCAATGGAACGTGTTTGAAGTGGCTACCAAAGAAATTTGGGAAGTTTTGTGTGGAAAATAGTTTGGTGAAATTATGTGAATGTGAGAATCTTCTTCCAAGTAGAATCTCACATGTTTGTAAGGACTATGACATATTTATATGACTGTTGTCCAAATGATCTCGGCAAACATATCTGTTGATTCCTTGAAGGTATATTCAAGTGAAAATGAAACCTTTCTCCACATAAAAATATACTAATGCCAGAGACAGTTCAGATATAATTTCTTCTTGAGGCAACAGGAATATCTGGATTTTTGTACCAGAGAAAACTGGAAAAATAGTGTGTGAAGTATTGTACTATCAAATGTGATGAACATTTTGTGTATCTCTGGATTGAGAAGAATGGTTTATGTTTGACTTGTTTGGTGGCGTATGGTATTTGATCGACGAATGTTTTGTTGAGGCTTCACCGAGGGCTTCACAATGTAAAGAGCTTCAACTGTTTCCTAAGAAGGTTCAGTGGGGATATTATCCAAATTACACGAGTTATTCTATACGACTAGAGTTCCTAAACTCGTCATTACAAAATGTTCCCCACAAAACTTTCACGCTTCCCCAATAATGAAAAATCACAACCTAGTTAATCATCTCGATCTTGTTGAAACACACAGTAATAGCGGCGATCACACTTCACGAGATACCGTGTGTTTTTACTGGAGTAAGAGTAATATGCTATGGAGGAAAATTAGCAAAAAATTGTTGATGAGTTGAAGACCTAGTGGAAGAGTATGCGAGCTAGTGGAGTGATCAGTTCGTAACTGTTCTTTATCCTCGAATTGATTAATTAAGCACAAGCTTGGCAAACTTCTTCTCTGGATGTAGAACGATTTTTTGAAGCTACGTCAGGACTCCGTACCTGTGAAAAGGGATATTAGATGGAACCGGTATCAGTAGCATGTGAATTAGTATGAATATGTGATAGGATAATCATTTTGTGTTTGAAGGAGTGTTGCGGAATGGTAAATATTCATGTTTGGGCGGAACCACAGGTACGTTACTACTTTGATAGATTGATATGACCATCGTATCCTGAGACTCAACCTATTCTTCTTAGAGATTCCAACAGACGCCAATGGAGTTTCCAAACTCGTCATCATCGAAATATTCCCCACAAAACTCACACGCTCTCTCACTTCGACGTGCCAAAAACGACAACCTAGTTTGAAATGGAAGAGCAGGATTTCACATCCTCGGTGTGAAAGACTGAATTCCGCCCTTTCACCAGAATTTGTAATTTCTGGTGAATAAAGACATTATTATTATTATTTATCATCTCGATCCAGTTGAAATACCATTAACAGCGGCGACCCCATGAAATTCCTGCTCGTCCTGCCAGTAAATGATCACAACTATATTAATAAACACTCGGCACGAGATATTCAATCTGATGAATTGGAACGAAGTTAATACACGATTCTGCGGCTGGATGAAGTTTGGTTTCCTAACAGTTTTTCTCTTATGAAGACACAAATCCTTTGAGATGACATCCATAGAAAATGTTCGACGTGTCTCTTGAAGAATTTTGGGAAGTGCTGTGTGAAAAATAGTTTGGTGAAATCATCAGAATATCAGAATCTTCTCCGAAATCGAATCTCACATGTACGTAAGGACTATGACATATTTATATGTCTATTGTCTCAGGACAACTCAACATGAGCACGGCAAACAACTTTGTTGATTCTATGGAGAAATATTCGAGTTCACTTTAAATTTTTTTGAGCCTTCCTTCTCATAAGAATATACTAGTGCCATTGACAGTTCAGATATAATGTTTCATTGAGGCAACAGACATATCTGGATTTTTGTACCAGGAAAATGTCGAAAAATGGTGTGGAGTAGTGTAGCAAATTAATTGAACATTTTGTGTATCTTTGGGTTGAAATGAATGGTTCATTTTGGACTTGTTTGTTTGGCGTTAAGTGTTCAATGGATGAAAGTTTCCACTTATTTCTTCGAAGGTTTATTGGGGAAGTTTTTCAAAGCACACGAGTTATCTTATACTTCCAGAGTTACCTACCAAACTTGTCATCAACAAAATATTCTTCAAAAAACTTACACGCTCTCTCACTCCATCGTGCTACAAACGAAAATAATTAAAAATAAAAACTCAGTTAATCATGTCGATCCAGTTAAAACGCCATCACCCGTCAAAAGGTATTATGTATTTTTACTGAAGTGAGAGTAATATACTATGGAACAAAATTGTCAAATGAAATCTTGATGAGCAGGAGAGCGTATGCAAGCTGTTAGTGAAGTGATCAGTTCTGAATTGTTTCTCATCCTCGTGATAGTTCCAACACAAGCTCAGCAAACATCTTTTTGGGTTATAGGACAATTTTTGTAAAGCTTCATCGATTATATCAATTTCATGAAGAACAATATATTCAGGCATTCAAAATCTAGATATATAGGCAGTTATAAAATTATTTCTTGTGACTGAAGTCACGGAAACATTAAGAACTGAGTACCCGTGGAAAAGAATATTCTGACAAATTGGTATCAATAGTGTGTTCAGTAGTGTAAATATGTGAAAGTTTCAATAAATACATGTTTGAAGCTACCAGATAGTTTTGGGTCTTGACGAAATGAAGAAATATTTTCGTTAAGGCATCAGGATGAATAAATTTTGTCCAGAATAGAGTCGCGCAGATTCGTTATTACTTCGATGGATTGATATGACTATTTTCTCAGGACCCACTTCAAAACACTAACCTATTTTTCTGACCGATCTGAACAGACGTACAGAGTTTCCAAACTCGTCATCAATAGAATATAAACACTATCTCACTCCTTCGTGCTTCAAACGACGATAATGAATCATCTCTATCCAGTTGAATAAACAATAATACGATATATCGTTTGTTCCAACTGAAGTAAGAGTAATGCTAACATCTTTTTCCGTCGTACGACGATTTTCGTGAGGCTACGTCAATTATAATCAGTTTCATGAAAAGCAATATATCCAGGCATTCATCATCGAGATACACAGACCGAGTTGCATAGATAGTTTTGAGATATTTTTCTATGACGGAAGTCATGGAAATATCAAGAACTATGTACCTGTGAACTGGTATCAACAGTGTGTGAAGTGAAGTGAATAGGTGATGAGATCAATAATAGTACATATTCGAAGCTAGGAGAGAGTTTTCGGTCTTGGTGGAATGAAGGAATATCCCCATTGAGGCATCGTAATGAAGAAATCTTGTCCAAAATAGAGTCTCTCAGATTCGCTATCACTTTGATGGAGTGATAGACTAATGTCTCAGGAGTTACTTCAAAACACTAACCTGGACAGACGTCCAGAGTTTCCAAGCTCGAATTCAACAAAATATACAGACTTCCACGCCCTCGTGCTAAGAACGACAATAATAATAAAATAACATCTTCTCGAACCAGTTAAAATATCACCAATAGCTGCGACCCCCATAAAATTCCTGCTGGTTCTGCCCGTGAACGATCAAAACTGTATTAATAAACACCTGGCAAGAGATATCGAGTGTGATTTTATGATAAACTCAATGTTTGATGAATCGAAAGGAAGATAACACTTGAATCTGAGACTGAATTGATGATGGGATCACAAGAGTTTTTCTTTTACAAAGGCTACACCAATTCCTTTGGGTTGACATCAATGGACCATGTTTGACATGGCTGCTAAATAACTTCGAGAATCACTGTGTGGAAAATAGTTTGATGGAATTATGGGAAAGTGATAATCTTCTCCCAAGTAGAATCTCACATGTGACATGTGACATATTTATATGACTGTTGTCAAGAAGAGCTCGGCAAATATCTCTGTTGATTCCATAAATGTATATTCAACTGAAAATGAATCCTTTCTATAAACACTTGTACCATAGACAGTTCAGAAATACTTTCTTGTTGGGACAGAAGAAGTATTCTAATTTCTGTAACTGGGAAAACTGAAAGAATAGTGTGTGAAGTAGTATACTATAAAATGAGATAAACAAATCGTGTATGTTTTTGGGTTGAAATGAATGGTATATGTTTGAATCATCTGCAGGTGTATAGTGTTCAATGGACTAATGCTTTGTTGGGGCGTAATAATGTAAAAAGCTTCCACTCAAGATTCCTATGAATGTTTATTAGGGATTTCTTTCAAAACGCACTAGTTATTCTATACGCCCAAGGTTTCCAAAATCGTCAACAGAATATCCTTCATGAAACTTATGCGCTCTCACTCCCTAGTGCTGTAAATAATAATAATAATAAATTCTCGTTGAAGTTGAAGTAAACGGTTAAAGAACGTAGGTAACTAGCAATTGGAATCTTAATGAGTTGAAGAGTAAATGCCACTAAGCTAGTGGAATGATCAGTTCTGAATCGTTTTCCATCCTCAAAATAGTCAGTTTAACACATGTTCGGCAATCATCTTTGTAGTTTGTGTGACAATTTTGGGAGAGATACGTCAGTAACAATCAGTTTCATGAAAAGCAATATATTCAGGCATTCATCATCGAGATATACAGCTGCCTTAACAGTTACGAGATCATTTCTTGTGATTAAAGTCACGGAAATATAAAGATTTCTGTATCTGTGAAAGGTTATATTTAAGAACTGGTATCTATAGTGTGTGAAGTAGTGTAATATGTGATAGAATAAACATTTCTTGTGACACTATTAGTTTGAAGAGAGTTTCTGATCTTGAGGAATGGAAAATTCATTTCTTGAAGCATCAGAATATAGGAATTTTTTCCAAAATAGGGTTGCAGGCTGACTATTTTCTCAGGCCTTTTTTCAAAACAATCAACCTGATCCTCTAAGAAATCCGAAGATTCCAAACTCTTCATCAACAAAATATCCTCTGAAAAACTTCGATCCAGTTAAAACTACATCAACAGCGGCGATCACCCTTCACTAGGTACCATGTCTTTTTACTTGAGTGAGAGTAATATGCTATGGAACAAAATTATCAAATGGAATCGTGATGAGCTGGAGAGCGTATGCAAGCTAGTGGACTGATCAGTTCTGAACTGTTTCTCATCCTCTTGATAGTTCAACATGAGCTCAGCTACGTCGATTACATCAGTTTTTTGGAAAGCAATATATTCAGGCATTCATCACTTAGGTAAATTATTTCTTGTGACTGAAATCAGGAAATATTAAGAACTGAGTAAAAATATTCTGAAAAATTGGTATCATCAGTGTGTGGAGTAGTGCAAATATGTGAAAGGATCAGTAAATAGATGTTTGAAGCTACCAGAGAGTGTTGGGTCTTGACGGAATGAAGAAACATTCCTGCTGAGGCAACAGAATAAAGAAATCTTGTACAAAATCAAGTTTCGCAGGTTCGGTATCACTCTGATGGGAAAATAGACTATTGAAACTTTTCCTAGAGATCATTACCCTAACATCAAACTGATATTTTTGCAATAATGTCAGTTTGGTGTTAGGGTTATTGATCTCTAGGAAAAGTATCAACTTCCACAGCAAAGGTTACAAACTCATCGTTTATGATAGACTTTTGTCTCAGGACTTACTTCATTACAGTAAACTATTCTTCTGAGAGTTTCCAAACTCGTCATCAACAAAATATACACACTCTCTCAAACCCTCATGCTACAAACGACAATAATAAAAATAACAACCTAGTTAATCATCTCGATCCAGTTGAAACACCATCAACAGCGGCGACCCCCATAAAATTCCTGCCAGTAAACGATCACGTGTGTGTCAACAGTCACCCGGCACGCGATATCACCGAACGACCGCCACGACGCTTCTCAACGCGACGCGATCACGACTGAGCCGTGCAAGGCGACGCGACGTCCTCCGGTGCCGACGCTGGCGCAGACGGCGGGATACCGCTTACGTTACGATCCTTTTTTTTTTCGTCGACGGAACACACCCGCGTTGGGCGCGATGTTCGTTTGTGTGGTCGTGGCGATGGTATCTGGATCTTCGAGAATGTTTTGGGCTTATTCAGCAACTTGAGTGTGTTTCTGGGAGAAAGAAGATTGAAGGATTATTTTTTGGCTTCATCATCTCCGAATATGGAAAAACTTGTTTTTGGTGGTCAGTGAAACAGAAAATCAAATTCCGTTAATGACGACGTTACTACCTTTTATTTCGTCATCTTCAGGACACTAAAGTAAATTTTATGAGAACGAAAACATCGTGAATTTACAGTTGAAAACATTGGTAAAATCAAGAAGAAACATATTGGATATACTTTGTTGAAAAACGAATCCTAGAAAATTGGTTTAATGTGTCTTTATGGGACATTCGCAATATTTTGAAATTCAGATGTTATTTTTTCTCAAAATGTTTTCATCCTCAATTCACAAAGTTGTTGTTCTTCTATTAATTATGGTATCCCGAGGATGACCAAATGAAAGGTCGAAACGACATCAACATAATACGATTATCTGTTTTACTGACCACTTCCATCAAATTCAAAAATAGGAAAACTTTGGGTCACGAACATTCGCACAAACAAATAATGAAACATGTATGGTTGGTTGAAAGTGTTTTTTTCTGTTAACTAGCTGAAGGTCAATCCAGAGAAGTCGAAACTTGTTCTAGCAAAGGATTAACGAAGCCTTGCCCTCTGCCTTTCCACGTATGAATCTCAACACGGTGGTCCGGCGGGAATAAAACCCGTGATTTCAAAACAGATAACGTATTGTTTTTTGTTCTCAAACGTCAAGACATTTTTGCAAAGTAAGTTGAATTCAGATAAATTACGATTAGTAATATTGAATGTTGAAAGAAAACTAACGAAGTGACAATTCAATAACTTTGACGGTCACCTTTTTCCGATATACTCTTCACAATATTGTTCCGAAAGGGGCATAACGGTATGTCCTTATATTGGTTTAGAATACTGAACCAATATCGATGAATTTTCACATTTTCTAAGGTCTTTGAAATATTTACAATATCAAGCAAATTTTTCCATAAAATTGAACCAATATTGGTTCAATAGATGTGTGCTACATGAGTTATATACAACACACACAAAACTTTATCCAAACGGATAGCATCAATCGGATGTAATACACAAAAGAGCAAGAATATTGTG
Organism: Zygogramma bicolorata; assembly: GCA_032362365.1. NCBI lineage: Eukaryota > Metazoa > Arthropoda > Insecta > Coleoptera > Chrysomelidae > Zygogramma > Zygogramma bicolorata. Next base: position 659,171 of record JAVJAQ010002863.1, read on the forward strand.
TTGGAATTTTATTAATGCTATTCATTCAATTCGAGTTGTATGACTGGTATTCAATTTGATCAAGAAAAAGTGACTTCGCGCCATATAGACAGGAAAGTAGTTGTTTCAGATGTACTCTTCATTCCTTTCTGTGAGAAAATCGAACATCTATGAATGATAACATTTTCCTATCGTCAGAAAGTTTTTGTAAAAAATTTGATTTTCATTCTTTTTAATTGATTTCTGATATTTTTCATTCGGAAAAGAAGCTCAAAAATTGTTCTAGGTTTCATCTCCTTTCGAAACGGTATATTCATGACCGAAAGTGGTGAATGAATATTTTCTTGGTAGTTTTTCGGGTTTCCTAACCCACCACAATTTGAAAACATAAATATCAATATTGGAATCTATACAAGGGTAAGAGGATAGACTTCTATTGAAAAATAGTTCCCTTTGGATAAAACAAGTCCAATTGGTCACGGTCCTATTTCCGCAAGTGAGTTGAGTATTCAATCGAAAAACTATATTAGTGAAATGTTGTCATTATAGTAACTTCAATCTGTTCTGATGCTGGATATTAACTGTAATCATCAATTTTTCCAAATACGATGAAAAATCAAATCGAACTCGATTTGAAATTCATAACTACGTTACCCAAAATCATTATCGGAAGTAATTACACAAGTGCTTCAAAATTACCAATAATTTTCCATGAAAGCATGTTGTCTAAAAACTGCATGAGTTTATTTTCATATTTTGTCGAAAGAGCCCGACTCCGAAGGAGGAGAGCTCTTTTAGCAAAATGTGAAAATAACCGAATGCAGTTTTTTTTTACTGACATCATGCTTGAATGGAAAATTATCAGGTTTATTTTGATGCACGAGTGTAATTCGGTAGAATATTTTCGGAATTGAAGAAAGACGTTTGAAATTCAGTATTTATGCCTGTCAAGATGACAAATGTACATTTTAACAATCATTAGTATAGATACACGTACCGAGCGGGTAATTTTCGATATCTACCGGGTATTTACCAGCCCGAAAATGTCCTGCCGGGAATTTATCGCTGTAATTGATCGAAAATGTCTCGCTTCATATGGGATTTTCAACATACGATGGAAATATTCGGGAGTAATTACACAAGTGCTTCAAAATTACCGATAATTTTCCATAAAAGCATGTTGTCTAAAAACTGCATGAGTTTATTTTCATATTTTTTCAAAAGAGACCGACTCCGAAGGAGGGGGGCTCTTTTAGCAAAATATGAAAATAACCGAATGCAGTTTTTTTACTGACAACATGCTTGAATGGAAAATTATCAGGTTTATTTTGATGCACGAGTGTAATTCGGTAGAATATTTCCGGAGTTAAAACAACGACGTTTAAAATTTAATATTTATGCCTGTCAAGATGACAAATGTACATTTTAACAATCATTACTATAGATGCACAAACCGAGCGGGTATTTTTCGATAGCTACCGGGTATTTACTAGCCCGAAAATGTCCCGCCGGGAATTTATCGCTGTAATTGATCGAAAATGTCCCGCTTCATATGGGATTTTTAACATGCGATGGAAATATTCAAGTACTGATAAGTTGAAATGGGCATTTTGTATATCAGAATTGCAATTATAATTTCATAAAGTTACCATTGTTGTTTATTGAAATACGATTTGTTTGTCCAGCAGGCTTATGCGGGTGACATGCCAGCGGTCTATAACGTCAACTTGACCACTGGCTGAAAGTCACTTTTTCATGGTGGATGATTGTTTTTTTCATAGTTTTTTTTGTCTTTCATATTAGTGAAATCTATACAAGCGTGGAAGGGCTAATTTCTCATCTTTCCCAAAGCGATGTTGCGTTACTAAAAAACAGTTTCTCCTGAATGAAACACGTCCCATCAATGAGGAACTTCTCTACCATAACGTGAATTTGAATATCACAGAAATTCAAGAGAATATGACCTGAATTCAAGCCACTTCAGGAGAGAAGGAAGATAAGGAATTCTGAGACTTGGCATTCGATTTCTTCCGTTGTCGAAACTTGCGTCCACTACAAATAATATCAGTCTGGTGTTTGGTTTCGTAATTGATCTCTTCGAGAACTTTCAGCTTCCACAAAAAGGTTCAAATCTCATTATTTCAGCATTTTGTTATAACATATAATATATTAAATTTGAGTCCATAACACAGACAGGTATGCCCACAGTAGATATGTATATTATGTTCGAAAACTGAGTTAAGTTAGTTCACAATCACATTTTCCACTGATAAATAGCTAATGCAAAACTAGCTCCTGACTTTTTTAAACTGAGCTGTATATAAATATAGCATGCTCACGTTGGAATGATATTTACGACAATATAAACATTATTTGAGATATAGATTATTCCTTCTCGTCATTTTTTTTTATGCTGATTCACACGAAAGAAAAGCTCTGTAATGTTCAAAGAACACCGTGTGAACCAAGGGACAGAAGATACGAGTTAACATTCACGTTGAATTTTTGAATATTGTAAGCCTCAGGAAAGACCTCTTTCGGCAAGGAGTTCCAAAGCTCAACTGTTCTTTTGAAAACAGATCCCTGGGCAAGGGGTGGGAATTCTTTACTCGTCGAGTCATCCGTGTAGATATTGGCAAGGGTGGAACGATTGATAACAATTCAGAAGAGCACCGACCGTGAAAATATCTATAGAAGAGAGACAAGTCTCCGACCCTTCCACCATGCTCTAATGAAGTGAGCAAGTCTGTGAGCGAAGAACTATTAACAAAACGGATTGCCTTTCTCTGAATAGAATCGAGAAGCCTCAGTGAATGTTTTGGTACCGAACTCCACACATGAGAACTGTATTCCAAGACAGGTCGTATCTGAGCCTTGTAGATTATCAGAAGCTGGCGAGAAGTGAAGTATTTCTTCGCATGAAATAGAAATCCAAGTTTCTGGGAAGCACCTTTAGCGAGATATCTCACATGAGAAATTATCACTGATCGTAATTCCTAGCATCGAGATACTCTCATCGAGAGACTTTATAGAAATAGTTACTCCTGACATCTGAATACTAAATGATGACAGATCAGCTTTTCTTGAGAAGAGACATGCCTGGGTTTTCGTAGCATTGAATTCCACCAAGTTCTTGTCAACCAATTTTATTATTTTTACCGAGTCGTCGCTAATTTTATTGAAGTGAATGTTTCTTTGAATTTTTGTTTCTCAAGCTGGTATGGGGGCTCTGGAAGAGAAACTGGTATGAAGAGTATTGTCGTCCGGAAAACTATGTATTGAACAAAATGTTTTCTCGAGCAAATCATTGATATGAAGTAGAAACAAAGTGGGCGCCAGAACTGAACCTTGTGGAACACCTGCATTTATAGGGAGAATATCAGATGATACTCCATCAACAACCACATACAAAGACCTATCAGACAAGAAACTCTTCAACAAAGCACACAACTGAGGAGGCAAACCATAAGACGGCAGTTCAGAAAGGAGACCCCGATGCCAAACTCGATCGAAACATAAGCCAATAAGTCACTAGTTGATCTTCGATGGCGAAATCCGTATTGTCGATCATTTATTATTCCTGATTTTTATAGATATTTGATAAGCTTTATATTGGTTGCTTTTTCCATGACTTTGGAAATGATAGAAAGCAATGCAATTGGTCTATAATTACAAGGTATAGTTCTCTTTCCTTCGTTTGGAACTGGCTGAACTTTTGCTGCCCTCCAGGACATAGAAAAGACCCCCAAGTTATATGAAAGGTTGAATAATTTGCAAAGAAGTGGTGTCAATTCGGGGGAATATGCTTCCAGAACAATTGCTGGGATCATCAGATCCGCAAGCCTTATTCGTCTTCAGGTCCATTTCTTTATTTTTCAAATTTCCTACAGCATTGTTATCGTACTTTTGCATCGCTTTGAATACGAAAGAAAAAACACTCTATCAGGTGGATTCCAAAAAGTTTTCTTTCACTTCGGTGCCAGACAATACTCTGGTAAAACTTTTTTTAGCTTCTTCCATGATCTTAACATCAATTGAAACAGGAACGCCTAGAGTGAACAAACACGGAACACGTCATTTGACATCATCCAAAGCGCCCGATGTATGGTGATGTTTGAAGGGCTCCAATTTACTCAATGTTTCAAATTCAACTTTGAAAAGTAATTCGAATATCATCGAGTCCATTCATATTTTTTCACGTCATGAAGATGTAATTGATTAAATGACGACATTACAAAAAATCATGCATATTCCTTATTTTTGTGTCCTTCGGACTCGCCGGTACTGGCCCCCCACTTGCCTACAACAAAAACAAACCTCATCTACTCAAAGCACTGCAGATGACTTATATCCGAAGCATGTTTTGCAGGCTCTGTCACGAACAAAATCCTGCGGGACTCGGCCACTTAATGAACCGTTGCCACATAATATGTGGCAGAACGTCCCGAATAACATTTCCAAGTTCACGAAGAGCAATAAATTCCAGACGTTTAAACTGCCGGATTATTGGATTGATGATGAATTGTTCCGGGCTCTTTCGCAGTCGGGTAAATCGAGATCGTGCGTGAAACATCACTGACAACCAGTGTCGTACGAGAACCGTTCTGGTATTTGTAATTTTTTAAAGAAAAAGTTAAGATTTCCTTAATGTAAGCAAATGATAGTTCCTCACAGTTGTTGGTGTTCTTACAATAGTCCATAAAACGTTCATATGCATATTCGTACTCTTCTCTTGATTTCTTCGGCAATAATTCTGATAATGATGATAATAATGTTTATTTACTAGTAAACTCAGGAATAATATATCACATAGAAAAAGAGTAAATGAACAGAAGGGAGATTACGAAGCTCTAGTGAAAACACTATCGCTTGTATGTGATGAGGAGAAAATGCTTACATCTGATTTTCACAGACATACAATAGATAAATTCAAAATAATTCAACAAATGATGGATATTTTTCAAAGAAGTAGATCTGTCGTGTTGGAGGGCCTTAGTCACATTTAGTATAATTCTGTGTTCGGATGGATCTCACGTTTGGGTTACTTATATAATTTGCTACTGATATACATATTCCTTCAAATATAAATATACACAAAGATAAGGACTATTACAAGTATATACAGGGTGTAACTGAATAAGTGTAAAAGATTCGAGGAGGTGATTCCTCATCAAAAAGAATATAGGATCTTTCATATAAATGAATTTCTTTGGAGCTTCCCTTGTTAAGATACATTCCCTTGAAGGAGGTACATAAAATTTGTATAACAATTCAAGAACAGAACAACAACACACAATTAGTATCAATTCAATTTCGAAAATTCAAAAACTGACAGCGTTATACCAACTCAACTGTCACTATCGCTAATAGCGACCTACTAGATAGATTAGTTTCGTATTTTCGCATTTATGACATGTATCTCTGCAGTTGTTCGTAAAATAATGTTTTGCTGCGAACTTATTTATTTTGGGCAAAAAACCAAGGAGACATTTTTTGTTAAGAATGAAACAGGCCTATTGGAAATGAATTTCCAATTGATAAACAAATAATAAGAAAACAGTTACATTGGGAATACATTCTAGGGGTTGCGTTTTCCACTCCTTACAACCATGGGGTAAACCAAATAGATTACTGGCTAAGGACCGGTTTTTTAATGTAAGATATCTTTCAGATAAATACAACAACAGTTTTCAACCTTGTGACTAACATAGATTAATCACGCACACCGTCTCATTTCCTCCATCCGTCTGAAATATATCTCATTCATCCTTGTATTGAAAAACTGGCCCTGAGTGTCTTTTTGGTAGTATAAAACGTCAGGTTAATTTTAATATTGTAACTTCTCCTTTCAGGGGCTGTATCTCAACAAGGAATGCTACAATGAAGTTTCTTTATATGAAAGATCCTATTTTTTTTCGATGAGGAATCACCTCCTTAAATGTTTTACACTCATTCAGCTACACCCTGTATGAAATGTTCCATTTCATATCTGTATTCTACTATAGTTTCAATCTCAGAATTTGGTTGACAAGATCCAATTCTCATTTTTTTTGTATATGTTTGAACTATATATGTTCCTGGTGGCTTCGGGTAACATATTATAGAGACGTGGTCCAAGATTATCTGAACACCTATGCCCTATTGTTTTTTTTATCTTGAAAGCTCAACCCTTCTATTCCTGGTGTCGTATTTGTGCTCAACCAGTTTCGTAGGAATTTTGTTCTTTTTCACCTTAAGCAACTTCAGGCAGTACAACTGTCTCCACATCGCACACTTTGGCACCTTCGAATAGACTGTCACTGGAATATGTTGAGACTATTCCGTATATTATTTTATTTCATACTGCATCGTAACAGCCATGTTTAAGTCAACGATTTTAGTCCGGCAAATGAGACTTTACGGTATCGAATCCGGTAAAATTTTTACCGGACTCTAATGAAATCGGGCAAGAATCAAACAATTTATTGTGAAAACAATACAAAATTAATAAACATGTAATTAAAGACAATCTAAACATTAAAAGTAACATGAATTGTGCAATCTGTATTCCCAGTTATTTCAACTTTCGGTAAACCATCGTGGAGAGTGGAACTCGAGCAAGCACTTGTACTAATAATTTCTTCAGATTTCTCAGTTAAGACATGTACGAAACTTTCTCCTCCCCGGATCATTTTAGCCACTTTGTTCTTTCCTTCCAACGAATCCTCAATATACTTTTCTGGCACGGAGGAACTCTTCCATCCTCCATGTCTTTTGAAAACGGAAAATTCCGCTCCCGCATTCGCCGATGTGCGGCGAAAACTATGGCCGGTGTACAACTCGGGATTTGCTAATCCTAGAAATTCCGCTATTTTCTTGGGAACTCCACCGACTGTGGAGAATTATCAGTAAATACAAAAATATATTACAGTTTCCTGTATGATTTTCACTCACAATGGGTTTACAAAACCGCGACACGTGTTTCGCTATTACAATAGCTTCTTCAAGCAAGATAAATAAATCACTATTCTATAATACGCTATTCATATACAAGTAGGTCGAACGTCTCTTACAATAAAGGTCCGACTTAGGTCCGATATCCGACCCATAATTTGTCCAAATACTAATTAGTTACATACGAAGATTATTCCTAGAAATAGAATTATTGGCCGGGAACATATTCAACAATGGGGAGTTATTTAATTCAACCTGATCATTCAATAAATATTCTGAATTTTTCCCTCTATTGATTTCCAAGCTTTCTAGAAGGTTAAGTTTCCAACCTTTCTGCTCAAAATGCCTTATTTTGAACTCGTGGTTGAACTCATGACCTTCCAGAATGAGGTGACTTGCATAAGTAGAATTTGTTTTTCCATTCAAAAAACTAGCTCTGTGTTCTCCTAGGCGAGTGTTGAAAGATCTTCCCGTTTGGCCTACGTAGTACATCGGACATGACCCACATGTTAATTCATAAACTCCTGATCTTTGTGACGATTCATTTTTGTCTTTATTATTTTTGATATATATCCCCAATTTATTATTAGTACGAAAAGCTGTATTAATATCATTATTTTTCAAGAATCTAGAAATATTTACGCTTGGTTGGCCTAAATAAGTTATGGTTCTGTAAGTATCCGGCTCGGTATTGACTACTGGATACACCAACTTGAGGGCTTGACTATGTAATTTCTTCCTCACAAGTGAGTCTATTAACTGACCCTCATATCCATTGTTAATCGCAATCTGTTTTATTATATTAAGTTCATTAACATAATTCACATCAGATAAAGGGACATTCAACAGTCTATGAATCATACTATTGAATGCGGCCACCTTATGCTGATATGGATGACACGAAGTATTATGAATAACAATGTCCGTGTGGGACGGTTTACGGTAAACCGAAAAATCATGTTTGTGATTTATTCTTGTGATAGTCAAATCCAAATAGTTAATTGCACTATTTTCTTCCATCTCCATCGTAAAAATAATGGAAGAGTGAAGACCATTCATGAATTCGAGAAACTTGGTTAGCTGTCTGTTTGTACCTTTGAAACATACCAAAATGTCATCAACATACCTATACCAATAAACAAAATTTCCTATCAACGGATTACAGTGAATTTTACGTTCCAACGTAAAATTCACTGTAATCCGTTGATAGGAAATTTTGTTTATTGGTATAGGTATGTTGATGACATTTTGGTATGTTTCAAAGGTACAAACAGACAGCTAACCAAGTTTCTCGAATTCATGAATGGTCTTCACTCTTCCATTATTTTTACGATGGAGATGGAAGAAAATAGTGCAATTAACTATTTGGATTTGACTATCACAAGAATAAATCACAAACATGATTTTTCGGTTTACCGTAAACCGTCCCACACGGACATTGTTATTCATAATACTTCGTGTCATCCATATCAGCATAAGGTGGCCGCATTCAATAGTATGATTCATAGACTGTTGAATGTCCCTTTATCTGATGTGAATTATGTTAATGAACTTAATATAATAAAACAGATTGCGATTAACAATGGATATGAGGGTCAGTTAATAGACTCACTTGTGAGGAAGAAATTACATAGTCAAGCCCTCAAGTTGGTGTATCCAGTAGTCAATACCGAGCCGGATACTTACAGAACCATAACTTATTTAGGCCAACCAAGCGTAAATATTTCTAGATTCTTGAAAAATAATGATATCAATACAGCTTTTCGTACTAATAATAAATTGGGGATATATATCAAAAATAATAAAGACAAAAATGAATCGTCACAAAGATCAGGAGTTTATGAATTAACATGTGGGTCATGTCCGATGTACTACGTAGGCCAAACGGGAAGATCTTTCAACACTCGCCTAGGAGAACACAGAGCTAGTTTTCTGAATGGAAAAACAAATTCTACTTATGCAAGTCACCTCATTCTGGAAGGTCATGAGTTCAACCACGAGTTCAAAATAAGGCATTTTGAGCAGAAAGGTTGGAAACTTAACCTTCTAGAAAGCTTGGAAATCAATAGAGGGAAAAATTCAGAATATTTATTGAATGATCAGGTTGAATTAAATAACTCCCCATTGTTGAATATGTTCCCGGCCAATAATTCTATTTCTAGGAATAATCTTCGTATGTAACTAATTAGTATTTGGACAAATTATGGGTCGGATATCGGACCTAAGTCGGACCTTTATTGTAAGAGACGTTCGACCTACTTGTATATGAATAGCGTATTATAGAATAGTGATTTATTTATCTTGCTTGAAGAAGCTATTGTAATAGCGAAACACGTGTCGCGGTTTTGTAAACCCATTGTGAGTGAAAATCATACAGGAAACTGTAATATATTTTTGTTAATATGGATTTTCATCAAGTATCGGCCAGTTCAATTCAATATCAGTAAATATTGAAATGTACATCTAAAATTATTACCTTTGCCAAAAGATATTGTTGATCTGGTGCCTCTTTCACAAATTTTACCAATTCTTCTCTGGTGAGTGTTTTGGCTTGTTTAGGTTGATAGCCAACAGACTGATTTTTAAGGAACGCTCGAAGTTTAGAGAATCTTGATATATCCACGTTTTCATTAAATTGTAGCATGGCTTTAACCATCGAAAACTTTGACCAGAGTGAAGAACTGGACATTTTCTTCGACTAGAAAATCACCAATAATGATTCCTTCGAAAGAATATTAAGTGCAACTTACCAGATCAAACAAATACGCCAGCATTATTTCCTCATTGATTTCACTGACTGCGTTTACCCTTTTCCAGTCGCAAAACTGTTTATATTCGCTATGGTACCTTTCTGATGATTTTGTGGGAATCAGAGAGCCGGCAGCTCCATTATATTTACGCAAAACATCTTCGGGAATGTTATTGTTTGTTGACATTTTGTCTGTTGACATTTCGTTTCACAGAAGTCAACAAAACAAACACCAGGAACAGTAACCTTAGAAACTAGCGTTTCCATCATGGATGATCATATTTTCAATTTTTGTTTCATAAATGTAAGATTTAGTGTCTGCAGTATGAAATAAAACGGGTCTGCAGTATGAAATAAAACGCATTACGACATACGACCGGGAAACTTTTACAGTAACTCGTCTAAAAATTACGGACTCGTACTGTAAAAATGCGTTCCCGGACTTATGACGTAAATTACTATTGAGGATCCATTTCTGTATAACAGTCAACTTTTCCAAGTAACAGTCATTCATGAAGCAGTATCCACTGCCTCAACCAGCTTTGGAGGAGTCTCAGGAATAGAAATTCAATCACTAATTATTTTGCTTTCGAGAACACCAGCAATTGAATTCATAAGCGTCAAGTTTGACAATTCATCCTTAATTCTTTTCCTCATATATGTGAATTCTCTCTCTGATTTGAAATTGAAAGGAAAACTTAAAATGTTTGCAGACGATACGTCTATAATATATAGGGGAAATGATAAACAAGAAATAAAAATTAACATGATAATGGATCTTCAGACAATATTATCCTGGTTGAATAGTCACAAACTAACATTGAACTTCGAAAAGTCATCTTTTATGTATATTTGTAAAAAATCAAATTCACCCCTATCAGAAGATCCCATTCAATTAAAAAATGGAATTATTGAATATTCATCTGCTGTCAAATTTTTAGGACTACATGTGGATGGAAATTTAACGTGGACCATACATATAGGAATGTTGAGAAAACAAATATCTCCAATGATTGGCGTCCTTTTCAAATTGAGAAATTTTATACCTATTTTCCTATATTCCAAACTCCAGTATTTAATTTCAGTTTGGGGAGCGGCAACAAAAACCCTAGTAAAACCTGTGAAAACCCTACAAAATAAATTGATTGAATGTATATATAAACTTGATTATCGAGAGCCAACAAAAAATTTATATAAACCTAACAATCTTTTGGATATATCATCATTATATACACTCAAACTTTGTACCTTCATACATTTGGTTAAAAACAAACTAAAACATTCAAATCTTATCTTCAAAATTAATAGTGATCAGCACAGTCATTCAACCAGATCTTCCAAAAATTTATTAACGATGAAATTCAAATTCAATATAGGACGACAGTCAATTTATCACACAGGAATAATTTTTTATAGTAGATTACCAGATGCAATGAAGAAATATGGAAAACTCCGTTTCAAAGCCAACTTAATGGAATAGATAATTGGCAATTTTTTATTTATTTTTTTATTGTCATTTTTTTTTTCATTTTCCACAATGAAACAGCCTGATTTTATTACCTTTTTTCCTCTAATGTATAATATTCTTAGAGTTAATATTTTTTCCTTCTATAAACTTTGTAGTTTCTTGGGAAATAAAAAAAAAGTTATCATAGTAACCCAAGTAATTTTATTACGAATTCCAAAGCAACATCTATTTGTGAATAAAATCATTTGAGATTTCTCCTCGTACCTCGTAGGAGAGGCCACATTCCCGGACTCTGTGTTGCAGTACAGTCGTCCAAGAATATTATGCTTCTCCTCTCGATACTTGGAAAACTGGTGGATGATTCTCAAGAGGATTTCAACAGAAAGAGAGAACAATGGAAAACATCAGTCAAGATCGGACGTGACCAGGATTTGTTCTTGTTCATTGTCTGATCTATTCGCGATAGAAAATAAGCGATACGCTCCCTATCGACATTTGCGGGAACGCTCGATGGTCAGATCGCCATACTCTAGTTTGCATGTGTTCATATGAGGCTGTTGGGTTGACTCTTCAGTCATTTTGTATTTCAAAAAGTTTTGTATGTGTTTGAGGTTTAATAGCGATTGTGGAGATTTTCGAAAAGTTTGGAAATATAACAGTGGAATAATTGAAAGGTTTTCTGCATTTCAATTATTGTGAGCGCATATTAACTTTTTATTATTTTCTAGTTCTGGATATAAACGAGTTAATCTTTTGATACAATCTCTATGGTATCGGTGATAATGTATAGTTTAGTGTGTATTGGACAATTTCAATTACATTATCATATCTATATATATATATATATATATATATATATATATATATATATATATATATATATATATATATATATATATATATTGTTGTTGAGTTCGGGTTGAACCGCGTCTGGAGTTTTGTTCTCGACGTTTCGGCTCCGATTTTGGAGCCATTTTCAAGAGGTAAATGTGACTTCACGCTGAGGTCTCAATCTGCCTACTCCTCAGGTGTTGTCACAGGGGGCAAGGGTTTGTGACTTGACGCCGGCGCCTCAATCTGCCTACTCCCCAGGTCTCGGCACGAGTTCTTTCTAAGGTCTCAATCTGCCTACTCCTTAGATCGAACTGAGGTATCGAGGGATGTTGGGTAGTATTTATAGCAGCGGGTGCTACTAAAGGACCGTCGGATGTCTTGGTGGGGACTGGGCATCTGGAAATTAGGGGTTTCCATGCAGTGGGAAGTCTCTGGCCGTCGTCACGTTTATTTAAGCAGGAAGGTCGCTTCTCGATTTCGATGGCCTCGCGAATTATACGAGCTTGCAGTGTTTTTGCTGTGGCGATGGTCTTAGTGTTCGCAGAGTCTATGTTGTGTCCTGTCTCTTGATGATGTTTCGACAGAGCTGAAGATGGGTCTGATTTTCGGACAGCAAGTTGATGTTCGTATACTCTACTTGTCACACGTCTGTTGGTCTGGACTACATATGTTCTATGGCAATCGGAACATGGTATTTCATATATACCCTGTGATTCGTTGACAATTTTGTCCTTGAGGGAGCGGAGGAATGTGGAGATTTTATTGCTGGCTGTAAATATCGTTTTTATGTCCTGTTTTTTGAGAATTCGGCTGATTTTGTCAGTAACACCTTTAATGTAGGGAAGAAAAGCTTTGTGGGAAATGTTATTGTCTGTTGGGTCTCTGGGAATGGAATGAGAAGTTTGATGGCGGCGGATGGATCTGTCAATTTGATGGTCTGTGAATCCATTTTGAAGAAGGGCTGATTTGAGTTGGGCTAGTTCCTGTGGTTTGTTGTGGAGGTCTGTGAGGTTGATGGATCTGTGGATGAGGGAATTCACAACGGAATTGGTTTGTGCCGGATGATGGTGGGAGTTTGCGTTAAGGTATCGGTTTGTGTGTGTTGGTTTTCTGTAGACCGTGTGGGTGAAGGAGTCATTGCTTTTTGTGATGAGGACATCTAAGAATGGAAGGAGTTATTGCTTTCGATTTCCATTGTGAACTTTATATTTGGGTGGAGGTCGTTAAGGTGATCAAGGAAATTATGGAGAGTTTCGGATATATATATATATATATATATATATATATATATATATATATATATATATATATATATATCAGAGATAGATTCTTTGGAGGAATTGTCTGGACAATATAGAAAGAAATGATTTTTCAAATGGGATTCATGAATGCGAAAATTTGAGAATATTCATAAAGAGTGTTTTTCTGCTATCTGGGTACATGCATATATGATATGAACAAATCAATCCTCGAGTGTTATTTCACACATTATATACCGATACCTGTACAAATTATTACTCATTATTATCTTTAAACGTCTGGAAAGATATTTTCTTGGCATCTAATTCTCATCAATTTCTTGTATTCCATAACATACAAACGTTTATTGCACAGCTATTCTTTCCACTCCCTATTTCTGATTTCTTTGATAAGGTTTTTTATGGCTCCTCGTTCCTAAACACCACTTCCATTTCATTTTTCATTGGGCATTATGTTGAATTCAAAGAAACAATTGAAAGAACGTAATTTTATGTTTCTGTGGTTAGTTTTTAGGATTAAAGTGATATTATTTTATCATAGTAAGAATGAATATTCTTATGAGGTGAATGCTAAAAATATTGTTTGTTTTTCCAACATTTCATAAAGAATACTATGGCCAGAAAACGTGATATTCTTGCAAGAGAATATGTCAGACATATCAGATATCCTCTACCTCTGTAAACGATATTCACTATCATTCTCATGCACACTTCTATATTGGGTTGGAGTATTTCGTAACATAATTTGAAAAATGAAAATTCTATTCATATTCACTGTACGAAAATGATTTTTGTGGTGGATGAATTCGCTATTTTCAAATTGAATTCATTCTGCTCGATAAAGCTATTGTATAGCGAAACACGTGTCGCGGATTTGTAAACCCATATTTAGTGAGAATCGTACAAGAAAGTTATTATTTTTTGTTTCTCTTTGTTGTATCTTGGGTTTAGAGTCTACCACAATATGAAGGAATGAAGAATCAATTTTGGAATCTATTCAAGAGTAGAAGGTCGGACTCCTTGTTTACCCGAAGTTGCTGCATTGATGGTAACAGTTCCTTCTGAATGAGAACTACATCCTCTTACTCAGCAAATACTTGAATGATACAAAATTGAACATCAAGAAATTGAACAACTATTATTCATAAAAACTACTCATCTTTGTTGACGTTTCGGGAGCTATTCTAATTCTGTTCTCAAAACTGTATCAGAATGTGTCGTCTTAAATTTTTCTCTGTAAAAATCTATCAAAAATCTGAGGGTGACATGATATTTCGTCTTTTAAGAAAGGCAACCAGATGCAATTCATATGACAATTTAACTCATGTATAAAATATCCCATAAGCCGCCGTGATTTTGTCATTATGACAGCGAATAAACTTTGCCCTAAGTTCTTCAGCGACAAAACGGAACCTAAAGCATGGCAACTAGAATTGTAAACAAATCTTTGACGGCGTCTTTGTTAATGTTTCACTTGTGTTGCCAAAAAAGGGTATATCCGATCTGTGAAAATGAAATATAAAAATTGTGTTTTTAACAATTGTATTTTTCCGTTGAATTGAATAAACTGAACTGTATTCATTAAATTGTCGTACCGAATTACACTCGACCTTTTTTTGTCAAAGAAAACTTGACATTTATGATTCGAGTTCAGTTGCCTTCCGGCAAATTAACTCAAAAAACTGCCAGAAAAAATTACGAATCCGTTCGTTCGTTGAGTTGCCAGGCAACAAAATTCTCATCGAAATGTCAACTTTACTTCAACAAAAAAAAGATCTCGTGTAATTTTAAGTGAGTGAACTCTTCTGCACTTATATAGATTCCAACATCATTTCTTTACTTTTATTATTCGAAGTTTTTTTCTTAGAATTATTTGATACAAACACAAACCATCAAAATGTCAGATGGTAATGCGTGAAATAACCATTATGAATTATACAACCCCCTATCAAAACAGATCACAGTCTGAAGGTCTTCTAATCTATTCAGGCAACATGTAAATAACCTCAGGGTATTTCGGGGGACTATCGAGTTCACATTTTGCATCCTAGTGGAATTTGATGATATCGAACAGATTTGGAACCCATTAAAGTTCAATCATGGCGTTAGGGAAGGGGTAGATCGTGTTACCTTATACGAATTGGCGGCTGTCAACGATAGTTGACAAATGGGGAACTGATGCTGAAGAGAGGGATTGCATGTAGTTGAGGGGTTGTAGAATCGAGTACGAAACTAACACAAATTGCTGTACTATGAAATGTAAGAATAAAAAGTAAGTTGTGGTAAGAGCTTGTGAGTGATTAATCAAATCTTTTAAGGCACTCGAAAAAAGCTGAACTATTGGCTGAAAAAATTAAGAACTGCAAAAGTAACAATATCGCGAAATCAATTGTCGGGAGTAATTACACAAGTGCTTCAAAATTACCGATAATTTTCCATGAAAGTAGTTCTCTAAAAACTGCATGAGTTTATTTTCATATTTTGTCGAAAGAGCTCGACTCCGAGGGAGGAGGTTACAAATTGGTGCATGCGCCAATAGTTGACAAATGGTGAATGGACGCCAAAAAGTTTTTACTTTTATTCACAAGTGAGTAGAACCCAGCCTCAATATATGAAATATGACAAGAACGTGACAGAGAATAGTAATTGGTGATGATGGCTAGAGAGTAATAAATCAAGTTCAAACATCGATCTCCACAATAAAAACACACTCCCGCCTCTTGAGCTTGCTTATGGCTTCCAATTCTAGTTCCAGGCATTGTTTGCAACTCAGGTCACCATAGTACAGCATTATCTTTCGCAGAAATCCTTTCAATACATATTATTATTATTATCTGACTCCCGTTACGATGAAGCAGGTGTCCAGTTCCTGTCCTTGAGGATTGTTAATTGAGTTGTGAAAACTCATCTTTTTTTTTTCTATAAATGCCGAAGTTACAAGAACGATTAACGATATTTCGAAAAAGGGGAGACGTATAATTATATCAGTTTTTTTTCATTTACAAATAATTGGATCCAATTACCCGACTTTCTTGTGAATTTTTCTCTGGATTGAGTAATTAACAAATATTTGTCAATTAATTACTGCTGTGAAGTCAATTGGATCCCATTCCCTTCATCGAATATTTCATGAACTGCTTTATGCTCAGGAATTCTCAGGGACGAAATTCTTGACAATTCAAAGCAATTACATGAGCAGGAGAGTTATTATTTCAGATCGATGTGCACCAAGGAGAATAATCCAATTATCGATAGTCTGAGAGATCCATATAATTGTTTCGGTTTTCTTCTATTTCAATATGTTGCACAAGAATTCGAGGTGTACTCCATTCAATGTCCACTCTGAAGTGATAGAACAACACCAAAAGGTGGTGCACTAGCTTTTATATACCTACTCATACAATAATTTTGTAAATACTTGGTAGTGAACGTGTCGTACTACCTGCATATCTGAGTAAAAAAAAAATACTGTCTTAGACTTCTGGCAAAATTCACCATTATTGGCGTTTCAAATCCTTCGATGTATAATACCAAACATTTGTGAGAGTACAGCATGTCACGAGACTTGGACTGTAGCGAGATCCGACATGTCATCTCTGTTTGGAATATTTTTTTTATATGCAGACTCACACGAAAGGGGAGCCCTGTAATGTTCAAAGAACACCGCGTGAATCAAGGGACAGGAGATACGAATTGAAATTCATTTAGAATTTTTGAAGTTTGGAAGCCTCAAGAAAATCCTCTCTTGGCAAGGAGTTCCAAATCTCAGCTGTTCTATTGAAAAAACATCCCTGAGCAAGAGAGGTTCTACAGGTCACCAAATTCACAACAAAGGGGTGGGAATTATGTAATCGTCGAGTCATCGGAGTAGACAATACCAAGGGTGGAACAACTGATAAAATTTCAGAAGAGCATCGACCGTGAAAATATCTATAGAAGAGAGTCTCCGACCCTTCTTCGATGTACGAATGAAGTGAGCGAGTCTGTGAGCGAAGAGTCACCAAGAAGACGGATTGCCTTTCTCTGAATAGAAGCGAAAAGCCTCAATGAATGTTTTAGTACCAAGCCCGACACATGGAAACTATATTCCAAGACAGGTAGTATCTGTGCCTTGTAGTTTGAAGCTGGCGAGAAGTGAAGTATTTCTTCACACGAAATTGAAACCCAAGTTTCTGGGAAACACTTTTAGCGATCGATCTCACATGATTTACACATGGGAGATTATTACTGATCGTAATTCCTAATATCAAGATACTTGACTTTGTAGAAATAGTTGCTCTTGATATTTGAATACTAGATGACGATAGATCGGCTTTTCTTGGGAATAGACATACCTGGTTTTTCAAAGCATTGTATTTCACCAAGTTGATGTCACCCCATTCCATTATTTTTACTAAGTCATCGTTAATTTAATTGACGTGAATGATTCTTTGAATTTTTGTTTCTCGAGCTGGTATGGGGGCTCTGGAAGAGAAACTAGTAGGAAGAGAACTGTCTTCCACAAAACTATGTACTGAACAAGATGTTTCCTAGAGCAAATCATTGATATGAAGCAGAAACAGAGTGGGCCCCAGAACTGAACCCTGTGAAACACCTGCATTCATTGGGAGAATATTATATGATACTCCATCAACAACCACATACAGAGACCTATCAGACGAGAAACTCTTCAACAAAGCACATAATTGGGGAGGCAAACTATAAGACGGCAGTTTAGAAAGGAGACCCCGAAGCCAAACTCGATCAAACGCTTTTGAAATATCGAGTGCAAAAGCTATCGTTTTTCCGAATTGTTTGATTGAATACTGCCAATTATGAGAAACATAAGCCAATAAGTCACTGGTTGATCTTTGATGGCGAAATCCGTATTGTCGATCACTCATTATTCCTGATTTCTTTGAATATTTGATGAGCTTCATATTGACTGCTTTTTCCATGACTTTGGAAATGATAGAAAGCAAAGCAATTGGTCTATAATCACAAGGTAATGTTTTCCTACCTCAGGAACCGGCTGAACTCTTGCTGTCCTCCAGGACTTAGGAAAAACCCCTAAGTTATATTAAAGGTTGAATAATTCGCAGAGTACTGGTGTCAATTCTGGGGCACATACTTTAAGAACAATTGCTGGGATTCCATCAGATGCGCAAGCCTTATTCGTAGTCAGGTCCATCAAAATATTCCTTATATTTTGTTGCTAAAAAATTATCTCAGGCAAATGACTGTCGACAGGCGTGATATTCGGGGGATCTTCTTCCGATGAGTCCAGAGTAGAATCTCCAGCAAACATTTACCCATAGTACTCATCCCAACAAATGATATTTCCATATGGATGTATCACTACTATTATTCGGGTTTGAAGGCCGTCGTTTTTTGGAATTTCTTCCTGACGTTTCGCTAGCTCGAGTGGCTAGCTTCTTCAGAGGCTCATTCATCTTAAAATTCACTCCAATGACTGGAGATTTTTTCTTCGCAAGTTGTATTTATGCCGATTCAGGTAGTTTTCGGTGCTAATTATTCCATTCGGATTAGGGGAATTGTCATTAATATTGATTACCTTGTTTACCTCATCTGAATGATGAGAATCATCATCATTATCTGAAGAACTACCTGCAGTTTTTATCGATTTTTTTTTTAAATGGGATTCCATATTCGGTTGAGGTTGACAGCTTCTTCTTTTCTGTTGAAATCATCCGTGTGTTTGTGGATTTCTATTGCCTCCCGTACCAGTCGGCTATGGTATCCCTGGTTGGGTGCAATCAGTTTTGCATTTTCAAACAGAATCCTGTGGTTACCCTCACTAAGTGCGTGTTCCGCCACAGCCGACTTGTCAGTTTGCCCTAGTCTGCAGTTTCTCTCATGTTCCTTTAGCCTTGTTCCCATGGATCTTTTTGTGGTACCGATGTATACCTTCCCACAGGTGCATGGTATGCGATAAACCCCTGCTGCAGACAGTGGATCTCTTTTGTCTTTAGCCGATCTGAGGCTCTGTTGAATCTTCTTTGTGGGTTTAAATCAATAAAGGAACATGAGAAAAACTGCAGACTAGGGCAAACTGACAAGTCGGCTGTGGCGGAACACGCACTTAGTGAGGGTAACCACAGGATTCTGTTTGAAAATGCAAAACTAATTGCACCCAACCAGGGATACCATAGCCGACTGGTACGGGAGGCAATAGAAATCCACAAACACACGGATAATTTCAACAGAAAGGAAGAAGCTGTCAACCTCAACCGAATATGGAATCCGATTTAAAAAAAAAATCGATAATAACTGCAGGTAGTTCTTCAGATAATGATTATTCTCATCATTCAGATGAGGTAAACAAGGTAATCAATATTAATGACAATTCCCCTAACCCGAATGGAATAATTAGCACCGCAAACTACCTGAATCTGCATAAATACAACTTGCGAAGGAAAAATCTCCAGTCATCGGAGTGAATTTCAAGATGAATGAGCCTCTGAAGAAGCTAGCCACTCGAGCCAGCGAAACGTCAGGAAGAAATTCCAAAAAACGACGGCCTTCAAACCCGAATAAAAGTAGTGATACTGAAAACCTCGGCCGCGAAAGCCTTAACTATTTTGTCCATATGGATGGCTAACTTTATATCTCCATAAACAATGCCATGAGTTCACATCATCGTCATCAACGCCTTTAGTGATACCCTTCCAAATTGAGAGTAGGAAAGCGACTGTTGAATTTCTGTAATCTGTGACTACAGCATCCCAGAATTCATCACGGAACTCGTGTTCTCTGTTACACTTGCATCCTTGAATCTTTGTGCATCCCACGCACGAAACTACATTGAAAATTCCTAGCCATTCCACGAGCGAGACAGTTATTTTTCCGATGCACTAAACGGAAGATCGCTTTTATTAATATTTGATAATGAACGTCTTCGGAACGTATCTGGCTAGTCCCGATTGGAATTCCTACCAAATCCATCTGTTGAATTCTTAATGAAATATCGACCCGATAGCCGATGCTGGTAGAGCCGAAATATAATAGGGGAGCCCAAGCGGGGATTTCGGGATTCACTAAAGCGCGGCAGATTCATATACAAGGGGATACCTTCTACCCGGTTAGGTACTTCCACCATATATGAGCCCTATATATATGGCCGCCCTTAAGGATGAAGGATCAGATTAGTAAAAAAAATGATCATCTGATATTCTCGATCGCGTCAGTAAGAGGTAGGGTGAGTTAGTTACATCCTGAAACGTGTATGTTCCACTTATCTGACAATTCGAGAGTGACCTAAAGAAGGAGGAGGGCTAAAAAGTTGTAAAAAAAACTCCATCTCGACATTCTCGAGCGTGGCTGATTTCATTTTTATTTTGAAGGGAATAATTCAAGAATTGCAAAACATATATAATCTGACGATTTCCACAACTCGAAATAATGAAAATTCATCGATAAAGTTCAATGCGTGGCAGCTACGTGATGCTACGAGTCAGTTGATCAGCGTCTATTATGCTGTTGTTTATTCCCACATTTCCTATAACATTATTCTATGGGGTGGTGCAGTGGGAGCATCTAGGGTTTTCATTTCTCAAAAGAGGATTATACGATTAATATTCAACCTAGACTATAGAGAAACAGTCGCAATCATTTCAAAGAACATGGAATTCTCACATTTTACTCTATTTACATCTACAAATGCATTCTATATGCAAGGAGTAATTATCATCAATTCTCTCTTAATTCTGATTATCACGAATACCCAAATCGATCCTCGAAATTAATTAGACCTCCTAAACATGGAACCAGTCTGTATGAGAGAAGCCCAATGTACAGAGGAATTCAATTTCTGAATCATCTGCCTGCCTGTATGAGATAGGAAGAAAACCTCAATGTTTTCAAAAGGAAGCTCAAAGACTTTCTATGCAAAGAGTGTTACTATGACATATCAGAATTCATGAACAAAAAGTTCACTTGAGTTATCACATTCGGATATTCACGTTATTATTATTATTAACTTCAATGGTCCCAATATTGTCTCTCGTCTACTGTCTTTCATTATTATTGTCTTGTATTATTAGTATTGTCCTTTGATCTGATTTTATAGATACAATAGATGCTGTTTTTTCTTTTGTGTTCCTTGACTTTTCCAATATCATGTAAATATAATCTGACTGGAATGAATATTATTATTGTTATTATTATATTCCCCTCTCCACGTTTCTATTTCTCTCTCACTCTTTCTCTATCTATTGCTCTCTCACTCCGTCTCCACTCTGATTTCTGTTGCCATGGCAGTTGATCACACAGACTCGTTCGTGGCATAATATTGTTTACAACGAATATCCAACGTTTTGAAATTTCAAAAATTTCAAAAAACTTTGAAAAAAAATCTCAAATTGACAGAAAAGGCGAATCCCTCCAGATAATTGTCAGATTATGAGACTGCAACGTCTAGGGCGTAAAGATGAACCATATATATCTCAATTTGACGCGCTTGTATATTTCAACATGAAGAATTTTTTTTCACATTCTAATAACGGCCGCGAGTCTGCGTCACATCCAAACCGTCAGATCATTATATAAGAGCGTTTTTTTTGTTCATTTAACATCCCCCCAGAAAATCTGACGCGCTCGAGATTTTTTTTTTTCATATTCAACCCTCACTACGTACGACCACCCCCATCATGGAAACGATCAGATTAACATACGTACATTTTTGAAAGTATGTAGGAAATAGATGATATCAATATCTGACGCGCTCGAGTGTATCCATGCAACAATTTTTTTTTACATTTTTGAAAGTCTATAGCCGCTCCCCCTACCGATGCAAAGGTATACATTATATCACATTTTTTTTATGATCTAAGCTTCGCAACCCAATAGGTCTCTATGACGCTCGAGTAAACCCCGATTTAGCATCGTGGGCTCTCCTACTAATACCTTTCGCACCGAGCGATCCCGGAGATTTTTTTACCGGGGAAAAAGGTCCTCCGACCGTGACCAGAAACGCATTCTTTGGGTCAACGGAGAATGACATGTCTTGTTGGAGATGATGAGGGTTTCTGCTGCCATTGGATGGAGAATGAATGATTCATTAGGTTTGTGGTAGTGAAGATTATCGACCCAGGATTTGCAGAATACTAATAGAAGTGTTATCTGTTGTGAGGAAGCCCAGCAGCATTAAGTATATACAGTAAATTCGTTAAAATATAGCGTAAAAACGTTTGGAAGAAAATATATCAAGGTCAGACAGAATCTACGTGAAATTATATTAGTTTTTCTTCATCTGGAAATTCACACGAAAGGGATGCCCTGTAATGTTCAAAAAACACCGCCTGAATCAAGGGAGAGGAGATACGAATTAACATAAGCTTTGAATTTTTGAAGTTTGTAGGTCTCAAAAAAAACCTCTTTCGACAAGGAGTTCCAAAGCTCAGCCGTTCTATTGAAAAGAGATTCCTGAGCAAGAGAGGTTCGACAGGTTTCCAAATTCACAACAAAGGGGTGGGAATTCTGTACTCGTCGAGTCATCCGTGAAGATATTGCCAAGGGTGGAACGATTGATAACAATTTAGAAGAGCACCGACTGTGAAAATATCTATAGAAGAGAGACAAGTCCTCGACTCCTCTACGATGTTTCAATGAAGTGAGCGAGTCTGTGAGTGAAGAATCATCAACAAGACGGATTGCCTTCCTCCGAATAGAATCGAGAAGCCTCAATGAATGTTTTGGTGCCGAACTCCACACACGAGAACTATATTTCAGGACAGGTCGTGTCTGAGCCTTGTAGATCATTAGAAGCTGACGAGAAGTGAAGTACTTCTCCGCACGAGACAGAAATCCAAGCTTCTCGGAAGCACCTATAGCGATCGATCTCACATGGTTTTCCCATTGAAAATTATCACTGGCCGTAATTCCTAGCATCGAGATACTTGACTTTGTAGGAATACTCACTCTTGACATCTGAATACTAGATGATGATAGATCGACTTTCTCTTAGAAGAGGCATGCCTGGGTTTTCCTAGCATTAAATCCCACCAAGTTCATGTTACCCCATTCTATTATTTTCACCAAGTCATCATTAATTTTATTGACGTGAATGTTTCTTTGAATTTTTGTTTCTCGAGCTGGTATTGGGACTCTGGAAGAAAATCTAGTATGAAGAATACTGTCGTCAGCAAAACTATGTACTGAAGAAGATGTTTTCTCGAGCAAATCGTTGATATGAAGCAGAAACAAAGTGGCCGCTAGAACTGAACCCTGTGGAACACCTGCATTAATTAGGAGAATATCAGATGATATTCCATCAACAACCACATACAGAGACCTATCAGACAAGAATATCTTCAACAAAGCACACAACTGAGGAGGCAAACCATAAGACGGCAGTTTTGAAAGTAGACCCAAACTCGATCAAACTCTTTCGAAATATCGAGTGCAAAAGCTATCGTTTCTCCGAATTTCTCGATTGAATGCTGCCAAATATGAGAAACAAGCCAATTAGTCACTGGTTGTTCGTTGATGGCAAAATCCATATTGTCGATCATTAATTATTCCTGATTGCTCTAGATATTTGATGAGTTTCATATTGATTGCTTTTTCCATGATTTTGGAAATGATAGAAAGCTATGCATGCAATTGGTCTGTAATTACAAGGTGGAGTTTTCTTCCCTTCTTTAGGAACTGACTGAACTCTTGCTGTCCTTCAGGACTCAGAAAAAACCCCAAGTTATATGAAAGGTTGAATAATTCGCAAAGTACTGGTGTCAATTCGGGAGCACATGCTTTCAGAACAATTGCTGGAATTCCATCACATTCGCAAGCCTCGATCGTCTTCACTATGTCATAATGGACATTTAAATTTTTCTCACAATAATAATTTTTTGAATAATTGACAGCTGAATTTTAAATTTTTATTCTTTGACAAAATCTCTGTCAATTTTTTTTGGAATCGAGTAATTATCTGTTTTTTCCATTGATCGAAGTTCATAGTTCACTATTTACCTTATGTCACGACACTTTACTCGGATAAATCATAGCAGAGCTTTCGAACAAGCGAATAAAACAATCAAAAACGAAGAACAGAAAATTACACATTCGTAATATTTGGACATAGTTATATTCACAGAAAATTCAAAACAAGAAAGCTTTGATGGAGGACATCGATGCGTTCCGATAATCTAGGTTTTTCATAAATATTCTAATGTAACCACTCTTCCAGCCAGGATCAATAAAAATTCTAGGAACACCGTTTCCATCCAAGGTATTTTCTGAAAATTTTCGAAATTCTCATTTCCACACGGCTCTCGTTTTCCTCTCAATTCAAAATACATTTTGTGTTTCGAGTAGCATTCTCACAAAAACGAATTCAATGACGATTCCACAAATGTCAATAATTACATTCTTTGTAAATGACATTTGCCTACAGAGAAGTTAAAATATTTCACAATTCATCTTTTATAGTCTCAATGAATGTGTTTGGCCTTAATATTCCCAAATTTCCCTGATATTTCACAAGAATTATAGCGGATATCACATTTGGATTACCTACTGAAATATTACTACCATTTTCGACAAAAACCAGGAACAGCCTTTTGTGAGGAAAGCGCTGAATCCTGTACTCGAGGAAAAGTCTAATGAATCGGTGACTTGCCAATTTTGTGAACTAATGAATAAGTTATTGAAGAGGTTTGTGGATCTTAAGGGATAAAGTGGGTACCTATATATTTCAAGCTACCATTATTATTATTATATCGTGGTTAATGATATAAAAATAATGCTGAACGAAAACAGTTTTATTGTGAATTGACAATAGTTGTGTATGTCACATTTATGTCTACCTCTACACACTCTGATCAGACTTTCATCACACCGGGCGTACGAACATGCACATGTTGCATGCGATTAGATGTCCGCTGCACACTCCCCCCGCAGTGACAAGGTCACGTTAAAAAACGTTTTGGGAAATGCACTCTTCTTCCTGAACGGCTGGTTCCGGAATCGTTCTCTGGAGCGGTGTTCGAGTCATCTCTAGTTTGCCTCACCTTGGGCACATCTTCGTTGTCTGATGTCAAAAATGCAGGCTTCAATCGATCCATCGAAATGTCAGTGTCATCTTTTTGTGAGTCCTGCTGCAAAACTTTTAAAAATTCGACTGGTTTGAAGATACATAAGACTAGAATTCATGGAGTACTCAAACAAGGGAACAATCCTGTTGCCGATGTTACTTGTGGGACGCCTCGAAAGAATGAAACAAATCCAAGGCCCATTCATATAACTTTAGCTAAATTGAAAAGTCAACGATTGATCATCAAAAGAATTCCAAAAGCGGCCAGACTACCTTCTGCTGCTGCCCTCACTAAATTAATCGATGTTTGTTTGAAGCAAAATGATGAAAATTCCTGGAAAAACCTTTTATGTTTCGCATATAACTCATTCTATGTGCCTTATGAAAAGTCCAACCGTAAGTCTTCACTTGCCAGCCTCATCAAAATGAATCTCAAGAATTCCACCCGGCACTTACCTCAAGTGACCAATAAAAATAAAAGGCTTCCTTTAAGTACCGAAAATTGTCTTTTGAGAAAAATTCTGAATAAAGTATCAGATGGAGATTTGTCATCAGCTGTAAGAATATTATGTTCAGATGATTCCATTGCAGCTTTCGATAATACTACTTTTTTGGAGCTACAGTTAAAACATCCCAAAGCCTCCTCCGAAATCTTTAACCTATCAGAATGTCCATCAATTTCTCCTATCACTGTATCTGAAGAAGAAGTGCACCGAGCAGTAATGTCCTTCCGCACCGGGTCTGCTGGAGGATTGGATTCCTTAAGACCTTCGCATATACAAGATATGATTAGTTTCACTGCAGGTCCGGCAGGAGTGAATCTATTATCTTCACTCACAGCCCTTTGCAACCTCATGCTTTCTGGTGGGGTACACGAAGGAATTTGCCCAATATTATATGGAGCATCGCTTTGTGGTTTGAGGAAAAAGTCAGGCGGAGTTCGTCCCATCGCTGTTGGTATCTTTTTTCGTCGTTTGGTTGCCAAACTTGCCTGTTGGAAATTGAGAGATAAACTAGGCAATTTATTCCGCCCTGTTCAGTTTGGATTTGGAACTCCAGGAGGCTGTGAAGCTGTAGCTCATGCTGCTCGACGTTTTATAAATCATCACAATGATCCATCTGGTAAAGTTTTCCTGAAGATCGATTTCCAGAACGCTTTCAACATGATCCACCGTCACTCGATGCTCCAAACGGTTTTGGACACCGTTCCTGAATTATATCCTCTTATTTCACAATTTTATAGCTCTCCTTCGTTTCTGACCTTCGATGAAAATATAATAATGTCTGAACGTGGTGTTCAACAAGGTGATCCACTGGCACCAGCCCTTTTCTGTCTCACCATACATAATATCGTGAAGAACATCACTACAGATTTCAACGGATGGTATTTAGATGACGGATCTATCGGCGGTGATTCTGTTCAAGTTCATGAAGCACTTTCATATATTATTTCGAAATCAGAATCTATTGGTCTCAGATTGAATTTCGATAAATGTGAACTCTTTTTTCTCGATGAACCAGATTTAGATATTTTTACTAAATTCAATTCCATTGCTCCTGGAATCAAACTGATCGATAAATCACACTTTTCTCTTCTTGGCTCGCCATTAACCGATGAAGCTTCTTGTCTTGAAGAAAAAGTCAATATTTTCCATATGATGTCGTCACGATTGACTAAACTTCCGTCACATGTTGCCTATTACCTTCTGAAACATTGCCTCTCAATTCCAAAACTTATTTATATCCTAAGATGTAGTCCTACTTGGCACGATGAGCGCCTTCTGAACGAATTTGATAAAACAATGCGTGAAGCCTTACAACTCCTAGTGAATAATCCCATGGATGAACCATCTTGGAAGCAAGCATCGCTACCAGTCAGTTATGGTGGTTTAGGTATCCGGTCGGCCACATCTCTAGCTCTGCCAGCTTTTCTGTCTTCCATACATAGCGTGAAACTCGTCATAGAATCAATTTTACCCGAAGGATTTCCTGCCGACTCATCTTTGAAAGAAGGAGAACAGATATGGACTTCAAAACTGGGATATGACTTGGATGATTCAGAAAAGAAAATTCAACGTGCATGGGATCTACCTCTTGTCAAAATTATTTCAGATGAACTCCTTGCAGATGCTTCAACCCCCTATGATAAGGCACGACTCAAAGCACTTTCATCAAAATATGCAGGGGCTTGGTTGAACGCCTTACCTGTTTCTTGCCTTGGAACGCTACTAGATGATGGAACATTCAGAATCGCAGTTGGGTTTCGTTTGGGTTCCGATGTTTGTGTGCCACACCAATGCGTATGCGGTTCTGTTGTCAATGTAAAAGGTTTACACGGTTTGCATTGCAAATATAGTTCTGGCCGTTTCTCTCGACATCAAGCAGTCAACGACCTCATCAAGCGTGCCTTATCTTCCGCCAGAGTTCCTGCTATTTTAGAACCATTGGGAACCAGTCGAGACGATGGAAAACGCCCGGATGGGATGTCCCTCATTCCATGGAAAAGGGGAAAACCTGTTGTTTGGGACTTCACCTGCGTTGACACTTTGGCACCGTTCCATGTTCAAGCTACTTCAGTCAATGCGGGAGCAGCAGCAGCATCTGGTGAAGATCTAAAAACCCGCAAATACTCGAATCTCAGTAAAAATTATTTATTTTTTCCAATCGGTATCGAAACTTTCGGAGTGTTCGGTCCCCAAGCTTTGAATTTTATTGAAGAAATTGGAAGGAGAATCACTAAAGAAACTAATGAATCAAGAGCCACAAATTTCTTGGTTCAAAATATTAGTATTGCCATCCAAAGAGGTAATGCTGCATCTTTTTTTGGAACCATACCATCTTCTGAAAGTTTTGACGAAATTTACATGAATCCAAATTCTTGTTTCAAAAAGTCATTCTCGATAAACACTACCGTTTCAAAATTTGAACGTCATTATAAAAAGATCCCAGAAACAAGTCCCATCATAGATTATGAAGCTGGTTCTGACCTATCGACCTCTCCAAAGCTCACAAGATCCGCCATATCTCCATCCAACTCGATTTCGAGCAGTATAAATTCCAGTTCCTTGTCGCGCCGTTCCAGTGACAGAGACAGTCACCGAAGAAGAGATTACTCGAAAGAGGACAGCAGAGGCGAGCGAAGCACTAACAGCTTCAACACCATCAGACCCTTGGTACAAGGTACTGCCAAAACACTAGGGCTCAATGGGCTGAAAAACATTGGGAACACTTGTTTCATGAATAGCGTCATCCAGTGTCTGTCCAACACGAGATGTTTGTTGGAGTACCTGAGAAAAGGTGTGTATATGAGAGATATAAATACCAGTATCTCGAGCATGAAGGGCGCTCTAATAAAAGCGTTCGCGGAGGTCATCAAAGAACTATGGTCCGAAGATTCATCTGACAGAGTGGTAAATACCGCCTCTCTAAAGATCCAAATTCAACGTTTCGCCCCTCGTTTCATGGGATACACGCAACAGGACGCTCAGGAGTTTTTGAGGTTCCTGCTGGAGGGTCTGCACGAAGACGTCAATAGAGTGACAGAGAAGCCCAAACCGATTCTTACAGATATTGACGAAGAGTTGAGTGACAATGAGAAAGCACAAGAATCGTGGTCGAGGTACTTTCGCATGGACAACTCGAAGATAGTGGACAACTTCGTCGGCCAATTGAAATCGACGTTAAAATGCACGTACTGCGGCCATTGTTCTGTCACCTTCGACCCGTTTTGGGACCTGTCGCTACCAATCCCGCAGAGAACAGGTCAACTGAGATTATCTCAGTGTTTGGATTCATTTACCAGAGAGGAGACATTGGACGGGGATGAAAAGCCGACGTGTTCAAAGTGTAAAGAGAGGCGGAAATGCACCAAGTCATTGTCGATCCACAAGTTCCCCCAGGTGTTGGTGATACATCTGAAACGTTTTTTCCCAACGGAGAGGTTCAGAGGAAAATTGAACGTAACCATCGATTTCCCGTTGGAAGGCCTGGACATGAGCAACTATGCGGCTGCTAATGTCGCCCCTTGCCGTTACAACCTCCACGCGCTCTCCAACATCGCAATATTCTCTTCAATCTTACTACTACGGGTAGTTACCAACCTTTGTCAGGATAGAAATTGTTGTTCATAAAAAAACAACGGAATTTGATGAGAAAGTTGTTGAAGAAATTTTTGTCGAATTTTACATGAAAAGTGAAGTATTTTCGTTTCATTTGTGACTATTTCTGTGGATTTCCCAAGTTAACTTAAAAAAATTATATTCTCTCAACAAGGGAAAAAAATTTCGTAGAAAAAAATTAAGATCGATGTTGAAGTTATCACTTCACAACCAACACTGAGCAGGCGCAAATCCAGAGATATAAAAACGCGCCCGAAAGACGCTTCTATCACGGAAAAAAATTGAGGTAGAACAAAACAAGTGAGGTGTAGCCTTATTTGGAACGTTATTGGCTATTACAAATCGATATTTAAGACATCGCCAGCTGGGGCTGACTTTTTTTATAGCAAAAAATGTATGAAAAAATGAGAATTCCAAAAAACAATTTTTTTATATATAACTTGTCATAACTCAAAAACTATTAGAGATATCAAAGTACATTTTTTTTGTTCGGAAGTAGAAATATTAGCGCTAGTGTCAGTGCAGCCGAATTCTCGAAAACCCACTTTTTCTTCTCAGAAAAAAAAGGAAATACTAGTATTTATTTTTTATGCACTGATTTCTTGAGCAATCGAAAAACTTTTTTATTTATAGGAATTTTCACATACTACCTGCGAGTAAAATGAAGCAAAAACATCACACAAGTTTTTCAAAAACATTGCCATAAGTTGAGATTAATAGGGCACGTAATAGCCGCGCTGAAATTAAAATCACGCGTGCCTCCCGCGTGCACTTTGCCCGGAAGACTTGTGCGCGCTCGACACGACATATACAAACTCGTTCATGTAGGGGATCTCATTATGGTATGATTTCTATCAGTAATGGTCGGTTCATACACCACACTTTTACTTTTACTTTATCTTTTACTTTTACCTTAAGAATGGAATTGGACCGTTCATACACCAGTGTTAAAGTGAACAGGACGCATGCGCAGTGATCAAAAACAAACGAAGAAGAAGAAGTAATCGTGGGTTACGTCATTGTTTTGATTTGCAATTTGCTATTTTGTATCGGATAATGACAGATTTTTCACAGAACACCCATTTTAAATCATTTCTGTGAAATACTCAGAAGAATACGTTTCCTTATAATGTTGGTGGCACTGCTTGCTGTGATGATTTCACATTCACGCATGCGCAGTCCCTAAAATTATTGAATCATCTGATTCTTAAAGTAAAAGTTCTCATCCTTAAACTAAAAGTAAAAGTGCCGTGTATGAACGCCTCGATTGATTTACATTGTGACAACTTTCTTAAAGTAAAAGTAAAAGATAAAGTTAAAGTAAAAGTGTGGTGTATGAACCGACCATATGTCTATCTACCTGTTCAGTACCGAGAACCATTTTTATACATGTGATACAAGTGAATCAGTTGATTATGAGTAATCATTAAAAAACTTTGATCCTCGTCTACAGAGATCTGAAGCAGATTTTTTTTTGTATTGATCATTATGATAATTTCAAAATATATAACTCCGAAACATAGAAAAATCGATCTAAACAATCATTCTTTCATGTGAATTTTTTTCTGTTGATTGTGATGTGAGAAAATATAGCGACATGGCAACTTCGTCTTTCTATATATTTCAATTTCATTATCCTTATACTGTAGGATTGCGAAGGCACACTATCACAACTCGTCAGTATTCAACAGAATGTTGTAATAAATGACGCTGAAATTGTTATATTCAATTAATTGAAATTTCTAAAAGTGGAGACATAATGAAAACTCATACTGATTCAGAATATTGAACAAACTTCATTTCATTCATGTATACTAGATTTCGATTTTTTTCTTAAAGCTTCAATTCGAAGCTTTTACAAAGAGGGGAAAATTTAAACTTCGAAGAATAATAAGTATGTAGGTACCTACTTTTGAATTACAGGTGGAGTTGAGCTTGATTTCAAATATCTACTACCCCAATTATTGAATATACAAAAAATTCGAAGGTTTTTTTTTAAGTATGATACGCTGTGTTGTTGATAATGAATAATACGTTAATAGTAAGTTTGATTTCAAAAGGAGAAGTGAGGTGTGATGCCCTCATGAATGACTCAATAACTCAACAACAAACATCCATTCTTTCCCATGTTTGCTCACTTCTGGGAATCAAGAACAACAGACGAAACAGATTCAAAATAAAAATATATTCCAAACGAATAGCAATGACGAGTAGAAAGAACCAAATTTTCACCTCTAGTAATTCGTCGATAAAATTTGAGTCCAATGAATCCAAAATATCAAACAAAAAAATTAACATTATTTCCCATTACATCATCCCAAAAAAATCAACTTTGAAAGACAATCAAGTTAATGATATGAATAATCATCCAAACTCACCGAATCTTCCCAATTTCTCATATGAATGTGCTATTGAAGATACTTCTCTTATTTCAGTTGCTGCAACTTGTTCCAATCCACAAACACCAACAGAAAAAAAAAGCGATTATGTGGAATTTGACGTTTCTGTATAAAACTCAATGGGTCGATCTCAATATTCAGCCGAAAATAATTTCGGAGAGTCGAGCAGTATTGTCCAACCTTCTCCAAGAGAATCTCTTCTTGAATCGAAAGAAATAAATATTTCAGATGCAACATATAACAGTGAAAACGTTTCAACAGATATGGAAAATATTCCAAATATTTTGGAAAATTCAGTAACAAGTAGTGAAATTTCAGAAATTCTCCCAAAAAATTCAGTCAATGTCAAATGTCTTGAGTGGATTAGACCAAAATATACTTCTTGTAAGGTGAAAGAGGGGGAGTTTTCGATAACTGATGAAGAGTTGATCACTGTAACCAATTCTGAAAAAGATGGGTTCCTTCCGGAGCGGTGGATATTTTTATTGAACAATAAAATAAAATCAGTTGATAATGTCTGTTTACTCAATTTTAAACAAAAGAGATACGTTCCTACCTTAGATTGCTTCAAAATATATTGTTATTGTACTCATGACTGTAAAGTCTTTCTTCTCACCATTCATGATGTTCAAAAAGTTTGTGAGCATACTGTAACCGTTATGAGCTCTTCTCTGAATTACAATCATACAAGTAAATTAACGAAGCATCTTAAGGGCACAGAGAGAAAATTGCTGAAAACATATGTACGTTCGATAAAACCTTCCAACTTGAGGGAAAAATCGATCAGAAGTGCATCAAGTAAATTAATTCAAGCTGGAAATCTGCAAAACATAAAATCTGATGCAGTATTCAGAAAGGTGAGATCTGAGAAATTTGGTGCTTACGATCAAGATGACATAATTGATATGATAATGATGCAAAAAAACAATATGTCATATATCAAAGTCGTTGGACAACCACTGCATGTTTTTATTTATATAAAACTCAAGGGGATCTAACATTGCATCTTGATGCAACCGGTAGTATTGTTGGAAAACCTTCGACGAGTGATAAAAAAGTTTTTTATTATGCTGGTGTGATTAAAACCTCATTTAATAGTCGAATTTTTCCAATTCTCGAACTCTATAGTTCCCATCATGATGCTTTCTCAATTGGTACGTGGTTGGCTAAATTCAAGTATTTTGCTCTAATGAATAGGAAAAAATGGCCATTATTCACTAGGGTCGTATCAGATTTCAGTTTTGCGATAATAAATGCTGTATTGTTATTTTGGAATAACGTTTCCCTTATCAAATACTTGGATATCACTTACCGATCGATTGTTTTGAAAGAAGAGGAGGAGCTCAACGAATTAATCAAAATTCATATTTGTTGTTCTCATTTTTTTAAAATAATTTCTAATGATTTAAAAAAATATTTCTGTGAAGAAGTGCAGAAAGTTATGAAAGAATTATTTGCTCCTCTTTTTAATATATCTGAGTTCAATCAAATTGTTCAATATATTCAGAGACTAACAATAATTCTCAATAAGAAATACATGGACGAGCAAGTTAGGTCTGTCTTGAAATTCTTGTGTGAGGTAGCAGTCAACACCGGTTCAGGCATTGCGGAAAACGAGAAATATGAACAGGGATTTGATCTAGGAATGTTAGAGCCCGAAAGCGGCACCATCTATGAAAATAGTCCTTTTTACAGATATTTTTATGATATGTTCACAGCTTTCAACGAAGAGCATCCTTTGAATAAAAATTATAATCTACCTCTCAATCCATACTTCAATTCAATTTATTATAGAGAAGTGTTTCTGAAAAAATATATCACATTTCTGCCGATGTGGAGCGGACTGCTGCTCAATGCTAAAAGAATGAGTAATGCTGAAGTGGAGAATTGGTTTTCAATAGTGAAGAATGTTATCTTGAAAGGACGAATGTATCAAAAATGTAGTAGAGTTGTAAGGCAAATAAAGAGAAGGACCCTGGCACTCCATAAAGAGTTAGTTCTTGAGGTACCCAAAAGTCGATGCACCAAAAGGAAATTGGCTAAACAAAGTAATGTACCTGATTTACCGAATCTATTGGAAGAAGAGAAATGGGCAAAGAAGTTGAAACCAAATTCTAACAATTTCCAGGGAACCGAAGTCAAAAAAATTTTGGGTGATTTCAATGGGACCAACAGATCACAGAAAAATTCTCAGGTATACTCATTCAGGAATTATTCATCGAACGGAAGCTCTCTGGAAGCTAAGTGTGAAGATTTTTTAAATAGATTGACACTGACTTCTTCGACGCAGAATTTCCCTATTCTAACGAAAGAGCAACACAAATCTTCCCTATGGAAAGAAGAGAGGAAAAAAAGACTGACAGCATCCAATTTTGGTTCTATTTGCAGCGCCAGAAGCCATGTTTCCCTTTGTAATAAAGTGAAGAATATGCTGTATAGCAGGGAATACAATATCACAGCTATGGAGTACGGTCGTGATAATGAGTGTGAAGCACTGAAAGTTCACAGTAATTGCCACACCAATCGGAAAATACATCTTACAGGCTTGTGGGTGCATGAAGAATATCCTTTCCTAGGAGCATCTCCTGATGCTCTAGTGGACGAGGAAGGCATAATAGAGGTGAAATGCCCATACTCGATCCGAAATTTGCATCCAAGGGATGGTATTATGCAAGGAAAACTTAGATACTTCAACAATGATGGAAATTTGAAGCGAAACCACCAATATTACTTTCAAATTCAGGGAACTATGTTTGTCACAAAGAGAAAATGGTGTGATCTAGTCATTTACACACAAAGGGGAATTCACATAGAGAGAATTATTGCCAATAAACAATTCTGGGAAGAGATGGTCCCGAAATTGAAAGATTTTCATTTTACCTACTTGTTACCAGAAATTGTTGACCCTGTTTACCCAAATGAAATTCGTAGGCGACAATGGTTAGGACAGGGGATGGAACGAAATTCCAAAAATCTTTCAACATTTGAAATAGATAACTTGCCCAAAAAACTGTTTTCTAATGGATTGAGAGGCGATACAGATTACTATAAACCTTGTTCAATTTTTGGCAACTACACAATCTGTAAATTTTCCAGTTTGCTGTGTAGCGAACTGAAAATTGAAGACTTTGAGAGTTTGAATGGTTCTGCCTGGTTGACAGACTCGATAATAAACTGTGCCCTACATGTAATCACCAGAAAAAGTTTCAACACCATATCTATTTCCGTGGAAAAATCATACGCAATATTCAATTTCACGAATCAGTTGGAACAATCCTTTTTCGACGATCTAGATGATTTCTCAAAGTACGAAAATATTGTTTTACCACTACATATTAATAGAAATCACTGGTGTTTGATAATATTGCATATGAATAGAAAATTATTGACATTCATAGATCCACGAGGTGCCACTAAAAAGAACTCTCAGAAGTATTTAGATTCACTCAAGTCTTTTTGGAAAATGTATGACATTTATAAACATAAACATTTTTCAAATGAAAATTGGAATTCAGATTGTCCGGATCACCTGAAACAAATCGACACATTCAATTGTGGTGTTTTTGTAATTTATTTCTGTCTGCAATTCATCAGGAAAGAATCATTTTCTTCACCCGTGGATCTAGTGAATTTTAGGAAACAAATTAAATTGCTTCTCCTCGAAAATTCGGACAATGTATTGAATTTATGCTTGGTTTGTGGTGAAACAGTTGAAACTGAAATAATAGAAGTATGTTCTATATGCCAAAGAAAGTTCCACCGTAGGTGTCACGATTTGAGAGATATGAGTTGTTACTTATGTCATTGATTGATTGCTTGTTTGGATTTTTATTTCCTAGTGGAGATTTTTTGTTTATTATTATTGTTTGAATTCTCTACGAAAGGAAACAACAGTCTGTTATGTAATCAGAATTTCATATTCATTTGATCAATCTTGGGATGTTTCCATTTTAAACTTATTGTTAATGGAAGTTTCAACGTAGGTGTCACGATTTGAGAGATATGAGTTGTTACTTATGTCACTGATTGATTGCTTGTTTTGATTTTTCATCTTCTATTTGAGATTTTTCGTTAACTATTATTTAAATTTCCTACGATAGGAAACAACGGTTTGTTATGTAATCAGAATTTTATGTTCATTTGATCAATCTTGGGATGTTTTCATTTTGTACTTATTGTTAAACTAACTGAACGCAACTGTGATCGTACTTATTAATTGTATATATCCATGAAGGAATATGTATATATAAAGTAAATTGTTTATATTTCCTGTCAATTTGATCGATCTTGATTCGGTTGTGTTTTCATTTCGTACACACTCTATTTCAGTGACTGAACGAAAGTATGTGTTAAGCATTGTATATACCCATGATGGAAAGAAAAACATATGATGACGTGAATTGTTTATATTTCCTACGAAGGGACAGTGTAATTATGTTTCATTGAAATTGGGCCGGATTGTAAAATTCCGATCATACCTCTATTACCTGTGAACTATTCTAGAAAAAAACCTTATTTCATCAACTATATCCATCATCTTATGGCGGCCTGGAAAACTCCGACATGGTATTTTTCTCAAGTACTCGGCCACAAGGAATAACATATCCGAAAATGAAACGCGTACAATGTCAAGTTGACGAGATAGAATTTTTCGTAGTTTTTCAACCCCATTCCCACCCCCTTAGACGGCCTGGAAAACTACGACATGGTATTTTTTTTATGTACTCGGCCACAAGGAATAACATATCCGAAAATGAAACGCGTACAATGTCAAGTTGACGAGATAGAATTTTTCGTAGTTTTTCAACCCCATTCCCACCCCCTTAGACGGCCTGGAAAACTCCGACATGGTATTTTTCTCAAGTACTCGGCCACAAGGAATAACATATCCGAAAATGAAACGCGTACAATGTCAAGTTGACGAAATAGAATTTTTATTAGTTTTTCAACCCCATTTTCACCCCCTCAGACGGGCTGGAAAACTCCGACATGGTATTTTTCTTATGTACTCGGCCACAAGGAATAACATATCCGAAAATGAAACGCGTACAATGTCAAGTTGACGAAATAGAATTTTTCGTAGTATTTCAACCCCATTTCCACCCCCTCAGACGGGCTGGAAAGCTCCGACATGGTATTTTTCTTATGTACTCGGCCACAAGGAATAACATATCCGAAAATGAAACGCGTACAATGTCAAGTTGACGAGATAGAATTTTTCGTAGTTTTTCAACCCCATTCCCACCCCCTCAGACGGGCTGGAAAACTCCGACATGGTATTTTTCTTATGTACTCGGCCACAAGGAATAACATATCCGAAAATAAAACGCGTACAATGTCAAGTTGACGAAATAGAATTTTTCGTAGTATTTCAACCCCATTTCCACCCCCTCAGACGGGCTGGAAAGCTCCGACATGGTATTTTTCTTATGTACTCGGCCACAAGGAATAACATATCCGAAAATGAAACGCGTACAATGTCAAGTTGACGAGATAGAATTTTTCGTAGTTTTTCAACCCCATTCCCACCCCCTCAGACGGGCTGGAAAACTCCGACATGGTATTTTTCTTATGTACTCGGCCACAAGGAATAACATATCCGAAAATGAAACGCGTACAATGTCAAGTTGACGAGATAGAATTTTTCGTAGTTTTTCAACCCCATTCCCACCCCCTTAGACGGCCTGGAAAACTCCGACATGGTATTTTTCTTATGTACTCGGCCACAAGGAATAACATATCCGAAAATGAAACGCGTACAATGTCGAGTTGACGAGATAGAATTTTTCGTAGTTTTTCAACCCCATTCCCACCCCCTTAGACGGCCTGGAAAACTCCGACATGGTATTTTTCTTATGTACTCGGCCACAAGGAATAACATATCCGAAAATGAAACGCGTACAATGTCAAGTTGACGAGATAGAATTTTTCGTAGTTTTTCAACCCCATTCCCACCCCCTCAGACGGGCTGGAAAACTCCGACATGGTATTTTTCTTATGTACTCGGCCACAAGGAATAACATATCCGAAAATGAAACGCGTACAATGTCAAGTTGACGAGATAGAATTTTTCGTAGTTTTTCAACCCCATTCCCACCCCCTTAGACGGCCTGGAAAACTCCGACATGGTATTTTTCTTATGTACTCGGCCACAAGGAATAACATATCCGAAAATGAAACCCGTACAATGTCAAGTTGACGAGATAGAATTTTTGGTAGTTTTTCAACCCCATTCCCACCCCCTTAGACGGCCTGGAAAACTCCGACATGGTATTTTTTTTATGTACTCGGCCACAAGGAATAACATATCCGGAAATGAAACGCGTACAATGTCAAGTTGACGAGATAGAATTTTTCGTAGTTTTTCAACCCCATTCCCACCCCCTTAGACGGCCTGGAAAACTCCGACATGGTATTTTTCTTATGTACTCGGCCACAAGGAATAACATATCCGAAAATGAAACGCGTACAATGTCAAGTTGACGAGATAGAATTTTTCGTAGTTTTTCAACCCCATTTTTACCCCCTCAGACGGGCTGGAAAACTCCGACATGGTATTTTTATTATGTACTAGGCCACAAGGAATAACATATCCGAAAATGAAACGCGTACAATGTCAAGTTGATGAGATATAATTTTTCGTAGTTTTTCAACCCCATTCCCACCCCATTAGACGGCCTGGAAAACTCCGACATGGTATTTTTCTTATGCGGTTGACCTCAAGGAATAACATATCCTAAAATGAAAGGCGTACAATATCAACTTTTCGAAATAGAGATTTCAAAGTTACCGAACCCCATTACTACCCCATGCACATCCCGTTCAGATAATCTGATAACCCATAATCAACAGATTTTCAACTCAGCTCATCGAAAGAAGCATCACATTGAATACCGTGGCGTATATCAGATTTCTAGAAGAGTTTGAAAAAATTTCGATATATTTTTCTCAGTGTATGTTGTGGATGTGGATAACTTCACACCCGTGCTTATGTTCACTATTTTTTCAAGCAAAGTCATATATATATTTTTTTTCATATAAAACCTGCATTTGTTGCGGACTCTATGTTTGCGAAAGTGAATTGCAAAATGGATATCTCCGACAGAAAACAAATATCTGTTTCCGGCAGCATGATTTGAACCGGTGATCGGTAACCGTTGAGATATGTTTTCAAT
This sequence comes from Zygogramma bicolorata, assembly GCA_032362365.1. Classification (NCBI taxonomy): domain Eukaryota; kingdom Metazoa; phylum Arthropoda; class Insecta; order Coleoptera; family Chrysomelidae; genus Zygogramma; species Zygogramma bicolorata. The sequence continues at coordinate 698,116 of JAVJAQ010002863.1, forward strand.
ATCTCCGCTATCTTCTGACTACGGACTTTTCTTAGAATGATAATAAATACATTTGGTGAATCACTTTTCGGTAGTAGCTTGTTCAAAATGTCATAAGTGTTGACTTGCCCAAGTTACAGGAAGGAAATTCTCTAAAACTCACGCTAAAACAGGTACCTACCTATACAGATAGTCATCTCGTTTATATCGATCTAAATTTTTTGTGTTATAAGTTGGGGAATAATCTTATAGTTGTTTTTTCGACCTCGAGAGAAATAATTGAAATCTCGAAAATTATTGGCTCGAGCGTCGACTTAGGTTTATAGCTATTTATATTACAAGGGAGGAAGGTGTTACTTTTCATACCGAGGATGAAGTTTACTGCCCGACGTATGCTCCTGAAATTCCGAAAATGAGGAGAAACTACAGAACAAAGAAAATTAAAAATAAAGAAAGAAAAGCTGTCGACGCCGAAATTCCAATCAACACCTACAATGCCTATACAAACCGTGCGAAAAAATACTTCACTTTTCGTCAGCTTCTAATGATCTACAAGGCTCAGATACGACCTGTCTTGGAATATGGTTTCCATGTGTGGAGTTCGGCACCAAAAAATTCATTGAGGCTTCTCGATTTTATTCAGAGAAAGGCAATCCTTCTTGTTGGTGATTCTTCGCTCACAGACTCGCTCACTTCATTGGAACATCGTAAATGGGTCGGAGACTTGTTTTCTCTTCTATAGATATTTTCACGGTCGGTGCTCTTGTGAATTGTTATCAATTGTTCCACACTTGGCAAATCTACACGGATGACTCGGCGAGTACAGAATTCCCACCCCTTTGTTGTGAATTTGGGGACCTGTCGAACCTCTCTTGCTCAGGGATCCTTTTTCAATAGAACAGCTGAGCTTTGGAACTCCTTGCCGAAAGAGGTCTTTCCTGAAGCTTACTAACTTCAAAAATTCAAAGTGAATGTTCCTTCGCTTGATTCAAGCGGTGTTCTTTGAACATTACAGGGCTTCCCTTTCGTGTGAATCTGCATATAAAAAAAATGGATAGTTCTCAGTGTACCACCGGCAATTTCTGCGTAATCATGAACATTGCGTTTTGCTGTAGCTCTATAATATTTTCCGTTTGACTTTTATTTTCCTCGATTTATACTTTATAATAATAGAATATAGTTTGGGTCGTCAATACCGTAATATGGAACAAATCAACATATAAATAAGGTGTGTCCGAGAATAATTGCCAAATTAGGTAATGGTGGAGATTCATCTCATAAAATGATTCGAAAATAAAAAATCATTTTTTTGTGAATTTTTCGTCATAAAACTGTGGATTTCATCTCGCATAGATAATTTTTTTTTTGAATGATTAAGATTCCACCTGCGGTAAGGGCTAACCGTGAACATTGCGTTTTGCTGTAGCTCTATAATATTTTCCGTTTGACTTTTATTTTCCTCGATTTATACTTTATAATAATAGAATATAGTTTGGGTCGTCAATACCGTAATATGGAACAAATCAACATATAAATAAGGTGTGTCCGAGAATAATTGCCAAATTAGGTAATGGTGGAGATTCATCTCATAAAATGATTCGAAAATAAAAAATCATTTTTTTGTGAATTTTTCGTCATAAAACTGTGGATTTCATCTCGCATAGATAATTTTTTTTTTGAATGATTAAGATTCCACCTGCGGTAAGGGCTAACCGTTCCGAACCCTCCATTTTTACGCTATTGGCGAGGGCTGTTTCACTTCGGAAATCCGGTGTACAATCATTGCTAGAATTCTTGGAAATCCATGTTGAAATCCAACCTAAAATCAAAGATGAAATCCTGAAATCCAATTGAAATCCTGATTTGTTGTAAAAATTTTATGGAAGTGATATATCACTGGGCTATTGGCCAAAGACAAAAACGTAATCTAGAATTTCATAAAAAAATATTCATATTCCAGAAGTTTTGTCGAAAAAAGTTTTATTATTTCCCATGCAGTTGGAAAACGATGCATTCTGATGCAGAATTATCAAGAAATATTGATGGTGTCATGAGAGCATTCTCTTGGATCAATTTGGCAATAGTTTTCAAAAACATCTTTTATATAGGTACTTTCTGCTCAAGTATGAAATGGATAAACGTCAGGCATCCAGTTTGAATGATTTTTTTCTGATTTAGTTATAATTTTTGAAATTATGAATCAGAAGTCACATAAGGTCAATTGGCATTCCATTTGTAGTGTTCGTAGAGCAATTAATGATGCTTAATGGATGTTGATTGATTGCAATCGCATGTGAGTAATAATAATATTCATTTATTCACATAAAAAAAAATTAACATATGTGAAAGTCGGACCTTAATAAATTAATACTCTATGATCGATGAGTGTATAACAATTGTTACGAGAGCCCACATATAGAAATTGAATGTTAGCTTTACATATTATGTGAAACGTAGAGAACACATACACCTACTCACCTAAGCTCACCCCTCGGCTCACCCATATATATATATACAATAACAATGACAATGAAATTATACATGTTGTTAATATAGTAATTTACCTAATTTAAGTCAAACAAGGAATGAATTTCAACTCACACGAGATGAGTCGTCACAGTACTTGTACAGTTAATCATATTGTTACGGAATCTCCTAGCGCCGGACCTGTTGGTCGTAAAAATGTTAGATTAATATGAGGGGTCGACGAAGAGTCTGTTTGCTTGCAAAACAACGGAACGAGTCCCGAATAGCGTAGAAATTCTCGATTCTTGTATCGAAGCCCGAATGGATAAGTTTGGAAGATTTTCCTTAGGCGTACGCGTGTACATTTACGGAAGCGATTCATCGCTACGGCAGAGTTTATCAGGGAGGAAATATCGTAACAATATTATACAGTGCATTTCTTTAATGTTTTCCCCTTTTCTATTTTATAACGAGTTAACTCAAAAAATTGAAACTAGGGACTATAAAATTGATGCATAAATACTATATTTTGGAGTAAAATTGACACATGAAAATTTCAAGATGGCGACTGGGCGCTACCTGGAAAAAATAAATGGAGAGAGTGGTCTTATGATACATCATTTTGAAGCTCCTGACGAATACTTTACAACCCTAGGATATGAAGTCAATATCTTCACCTACTACAAAATGGTGGCACATTTAATAATTGCCTGCAAACATCGACGTTTGACTTCATAATTTGAGGAAATAAGCTGAATTCACTTCAGAAGATGCTCGAAATGGTTGCCTCAAACGTTTTGAGATGAGAACAGCCTATCCGATATTTCACGTCGAACATTTTCGAATACAGGAACGCCGATATTTCTACAAATACCATTTATTATTCTTTGCCATACATCCAATATTGAAGCAGGTTCAGTTTCGTACACCTTTTACTTCGAATAGCCCCATAAAAAAAGTCTAAAGGTGTAAAATCTGGCAAGCGGGCTGGCCATTCCGTAGTACCTCGATAGCCAATCCAACTACTATGGAAAGTATTATCCAAATAGTTTCTTACTCGTCTGGAGTAATGTGGTGGTGCACCATCTTGTTGGAATAATGATGTCCATATCGAAGTCTTTAGGATTCACTTCGGAAGATTTCGGTGATTAGAGGATCAATAGTAGTTGCCAGCATATTCAAATACAAATCCTCTGTTGAATTTTGTTCAATTGGCCATTTTGGAGATAGTCTACGTGCTACCTATCCACTTGTAAAATCGAATAACTAAATGAGAATATCTGAACTGAAAAATTATGTACGTTGTACTGACATTTTTGTCTTTCTTAACGCACAATAAAAAACCTATCAAACCTTAACGGGTTGTTGGGAATGCCATATGGCAAAGAAAAGGGAATATTTTGTTTCAGGTAATTATTAAATCCGCCATTTATTAGTAGGTCAACATATTGACTTCATATTCTAGGGTTGTAAAGTATTCGTCAGGAGCTTCAAAATGATGTATCACAAAACACCCTTTTCCATTTAATTTTCATTTGTCAATTTCACTCCAAAATATAGTATTCACGCATTTATTTCTTTATCCCAAGTTTCAATTATTTTAGTTTACCCGTTCAAAAAAATTAAAGCATGGGGACATTAAAGGAATGCACTATATAAAAATAAGAAAATTGGAACTGAAGTCGAAATCGGTCTTATCGTGCAAAAGGTCAGCGAGCATATGAATCGAATTGAAAAACCTTGTGGTTACCAAAATGTTTTGTAATTATTTATTAAAGAATATATTCACGATATCATTCTTGTCTGGCACGGAAGTCGTTTGTGCAATGTTATTAGAATAAACACTACAGTTGCGAAAGCAGTTATTCGCAGCGATACTTTTTTGTCTTAGCAACTTTCTAAAAAACTATGTGGATGGGAAAAATTGTATAATGAAGAGTAAAACAATATCAATAATATTCACTTTAACAAGATAAACTCAGAAACACTCATTGCCACTGAAAAGATCGTCACTTTCGGAATCGTTTTCGAATGGAACTATTATTACAGCTCAGGGGTGGGGCTCTGATGAATAGAAATGTATCATAGAATCGAAAAATGACGTCAAAATGAGGTCAGAATCGAAATTTCGGTACTCTGATTCCTATCCTAGAAACGCTTCGACACGAAAATATGAATAGGTCAATTCATCAGAGTCCAATTGGATGAATATTTTCGTATCGAAGCGTTTCTAGGATAGGAATTAGAGTGCCGAGATTTTGATGCTGGCGTCATTTTTCGATTCTATGAGACATTTCTATTCATCAGAGTCCTACTGCTGGTGCTACTATCGAGTAAATGTTCTCGATCCCACCAATCTCTTATTTATTTTTCGGTATGTTCAACCGATTTCTTCCAATATTATCCCGTAATGCGGTCCAATGCAGCTTCCCAAACCATCTCCACCCCAATGGTTTCAAGGCCACCACCCACATACTTGTCATAATATGATTTAGCCCTGGCCCATATTAGTTCTATTGCATTGAACTGGCAAAGGTATGATGGTTGTCATAATACCTCATGGCCATGCTCACGTAATATCTCATCCACGGCATCAATTGTAGCTTTTTTTATGGATTTTGCAATCGAAAGAAATTCTGATTTCAACATATTTTGCTTATGTGATTCTAACAACTCATAAATTTCACTTGTTAGCCAAAAAAAATAAGGCTTTTTATTTAATATCCTTGAATGATAAGATGCATTGTCCAAAATGGTCTAATACGGTTCTTCTAAACTTGGTATCAACCGTTCTCTAAGCCACTTTTCGAACATGTCACAATTCATGTTATCATGATAATCCAAAACTTCTGACTTCGAAGAAATAATCAAACTTGCTCCTGGAAGCCTTTTGAAGAACCGGCATATAATATAACGCTCTTTACGGGCTCATCTTGCCACGATTTTGACCCACTCCAATTCGAAAATATCCAAAGTCCGTCTAAAATCACAACTTTTCTCAACTTTGAATTTTCTATATCTTTTTTCCAAAACTGAACACGTGGACTCACAATTTGAGGCATTTCACATAAACATCTTCGGTTTCAATCTTTTTCAAAGCGTTTAATCAAGTTTGACAACGCTTTTTCAGAGCATCCTTTAGAACTGGAAGCGTAGAAAAGTTTAAAACCGGTGAGAAATATCAACAAATCTTTTCGCATGTGAAAATCGTATACCTATGTCCATCTCATCGGTGGGATTCACGTTGAGCCCGATTTGAACTATAACAAAATTTTTGTTGAGACATGGTGAGTGATGGTATACCACCATTGTTATCAAAATATTTATTCATCTTGCCATAAAACGTGAAGGCAGATGTTTAAGATCAGCAAAAAGTAGCAGATTTACAAAACATCACAGCGATTTCACATATATCAGGCAATTGAAGTTTCCAAATCAAACTGACATGAGACGAGGATTGCTCAATGACGCTAAAAATCTTTTTTCACAGGAAGTGTGTGTGCTCTATATTTGTTATAGACCAAGAGCCCGTGTCACTATTTTTGGTAGTGATAAGTTTACGCCCATCGACCACTGAAACTCGTATTATCGATGTCGACCATGCTAAAGAGATTCTCGCCATACATGATTTCCGGGGCGAAGTTAGAGTAGGGGGCTGACCGATCTGTATAAAAAAAGTGAGCAAAATTAGTCGTAAGTTTACGACTGAGAACATTGGGAAAGCAAAGATTTCAGGAAAATAATCCGACGCTCGCTTATTGTCAGTCGCCTACATCGTGGCGTTCACCCGCTACAACCCTCGAAATATGTATAAAAAAAACAACAACAAAGAAAAACCAGTTTACAACTGACAGTGGGGCAGATCTTACCATTAGCATTTTAATGACACAAATTTCGCAGGCCAGCCTTATTCAATGGGGCGGAAGGGCGCTGGGCCCACCTGTTTCGGAAGAATTTTTCAGTTATTTTTTATGATAAGCTCACGACTGATTCCTTCACAACAATGTTCAATTCCAACTGTCCAATTGAAAAATGCAATCAACAGTCATCAAACAAGGGGTGCAAATATTGCCGCTCGTAAAAACAAGTTCCTGGAATAGCGCTCTATAAAGCTTGACTACATTTTTATCATAAAAATCATATGTTTGTGACTGACAATCAAACATTTAGGTACAACGTAAGTACGTGAATATGAAAACACCTTTCTCAGCTGTTTATTGTATGGATAAAGCTCACTTGGTTGCTAAACTGACAAGTTTCTTGCATTTGCGAAGTGCAGATATAATATGACAATTATTGAAACATCGGCCCTAAATTTTTCAATACAGTAATTTGACGACTGACACTTCGAAACATACCTGAAATGGACTATGCTGGATCGATCAATTCACGTGTCAGTCATCTCATGTATCGGTGGAATGTTGTCAGTCATCAAATGCAGCGTCGCGCACTAATCATGATTAGTATAGATGTATTTTTCGAATGACTATAATAGTTATTAGTCAAAAGCATTGGTATCTCTCTAGCTGTCATTTTTATTTATATTTTTTGACTATGCATATCAAGAATGAATATAGGTATTTCAGTTCATGATTCGTTTTTTTTCCAAACCAAATTGGAACTTCAGTACGACCCTGTTGCCCACATCTGAGTTTACCGTCACAAAATAATAACTATCTGTATCACTTATCACTGAACTTGATTCTCCACATTAAATTTCCACAGAAATTTAATCGCGTTTTACCGTATAGTGTCATAACATATAGAAATGGCAGATTCCTCACTTCAAAATATAACAATTTGACCCCACTTGCTCATATAAAATGTTGCTAATGAGGGGGATCACTATATAGGGAGCACTATTCAGTTGTTATTTATCAATTTTTTTTTTCATTCGATATCGTTACTTCTGATGATTTGATCAAGCATTATTTTGGTTTTATTCGTGCGAGATCTTTTCGAATCGATTTTACATGAAAGTGATTCACCCAATCCAAATTGAACAGGAATACATTTTTGTGTAGAAAACTGTAGAATTCAATAATCTGAGATCGAAACCTCAGAAAAAATACATGGGAAAAAAGGTGGGGTTTGACCCACCCCTGAATGGAATCTTGAAAGGAATGTTGATACTTTTCATTCGTGATAAAAAAGATTATCAACTCTAGTAATTTAATTTTTTTGTAATGTACCGTTTCTGAGATTTCAGATTAAAACCATCCTGAAAGTTGCACATTCAAATGGCTGTAGCTCATTTAGGTAGAATTTTAACATATTGGGCCTTCATCTTGGGCACGCCTTTAAATGGCCATAACTCCCTAAGGGACCATTTCTGGACACATTTTTGTGTGTGAACTTTCTCAACTCTTCCTGGACTTGAAATGTATCTATGTAATTTCAGGACACCCTTCATACATATACATACGCAAGCATATACAATGCTTGAAGCGCATTTCCACTGAAATGACGCATGTTTTCACTTTTTATCGGGCCTTTGCCACACTTCACATGATTATAGGTGACAGGTACTTGATGAAGGTGGTACAACTAACGTCGTGTGAATTTTTTGAGCATAAACTTATAATATTGAAGTATACCTGAATAATTTTGCACCTTTTCAAGGGCCCAGTTTCTTTTTGCCTTGTGGTACGCGACTGACGGTAATAGATTTTCGATTTATGCATAATAGATTACTTGCCCCTAAATTTTGAAATGTAAGCTCATCATAAAAAAATACTTAAAAATTCTTCCGAAACAGGTGGGCCCAGCGCCCTTCCGCCCCATTGAATAAGGCTGGCCTGCGAAATTTGTGTCATTAAAATGCTAATGGTAAGATCTGCCCCAATGTCAGTTGTAAACTGGTTTTTCTTTGTTGTTGTTTTTTTTTATACATATTTCGGGGGTTGTAGCGGGTGAACGCCGCCATGTAGGCGACTGACAATAAGCGAGCGTCGGATTATTTTCCTGAAATCTTTGCTTTCCCAATGTTCTCAGTCGTAAACTTACGACTAATTTTGCTCACTTTTTTTATACAGATCGGTCAGCCCCCTACCCTAACTTCGCCCCGGAAATCATGTATGGCGAGAATCTCTGTAGCATCGTCGACATCGATAATACAAGTTTCAGTGGTCGATGGGCGTAAACTTATCACTACCAAAAATAGTAACACGGGCTCTTGGTCTATTAGGAAAAATATCATGTCTGAGTAATTTTCCATCGACGCAAAAAGTTGCTTACTGAATGCAATTACAAATCTTTTTTTAATCGTAACGAATATAGGAAGAAGTTTCTTCAACTCTCCTAATGTGGCTTCATGAATTATGGTTTTTATATGCCAATTTCATAGTGCAGATATGGCCCATTTCACATTACAATTCAAATAATTCGAAAATGATCATAGACAAGTTACATTTTTTGATCGCCTTATAAGAATCCTGAACGCCTTTCATTGCAACGTATACTACAATTTCTTATGAATTTGAGAATGATAAAACTGCAGGTGAATTGGAAGTAAGTGAAATTCCTTTATGCTTGAAATGATAGGACATGACAGGGGTAAATAATGGTTTGATATTTTCGAATCGTTCCGTAACAGATTTTTTTGGTGAAAAACTTGAGACCCTCAACGTTCAGAACAAAAATAAATCAGACGAATGGTCCACATCTGTACTTGAAATGCTGAGGATAACAACTCGACACTAATATCTATTTGATAAGCTCATCCTGTCAGAGCCTATGCCAAAGTTGAAACGACGAAATGCCAATAAGTTTTTTAATATCTCTGCAAGTGAAGTAGATGAAATGGATTTTGAATCAATGATTGTTTTCCTGTGTAATTGAGATATATCATCCTTCATTTCCAAATGGAACACAAAGAGACGGTACAAAGAATATGATAGCCAGCGGGTTGGGTAAAAGAGTAAAACAGTTTATCCTATCCGTGACATCACGGGCCTATTTCCGCGAGTGAGTTAACTAGCCAATAGCAAATGGATATTAGTGCAATGTTGCCGTTGTGGTGATGTGCTTTTCAATAATAGATTCTCCAGGAGAATAGCACTACTAGCAGAAATTCGATTTCGAAACAAGAATAACGTTACCCAACATAAATATTCAACGAAACATTGCGATTCAATGCCGGAGCTCACAAAGGTGTATGAGGTTATGTTGTTACTTTGCGTTGACAATCGTTACTGTTTATTTTTATTTCACATTGTTTTACCATAAAAATGAATATACGGTTAGTTGCTGGTAAGGTGGCTATATACTGGAGTGTCTACTCCATATAAGAGGTTGTCAGCAAATCAGACGACCGATATGGCCAACTTGTTCAAAAAATTGATGATGTTGGCGTAGTAGTACTACAAAACATCCGCCAGGTACCGGCACTCTTGCAGTGGAGATGACAGTCCTGTGTTGCCAAATGTCCATGTCGTTGCGAATTCTGGTCCAGATCAGTAGAAACACAATGCAAATTTATTCCAACTGAGAAATTATTTTCAAACTACATGGAATAAAAAACGCATAAAGTTAAACACAAATTCGGCGCGTTTTGGTGTTTTTAATAACCTCACATATCCAGTCCCGATAAATTCTCTATCCTTTTACAAAAACATCAGAATTGGCAACAGCGTGTTCCATGGATCGAGTGATCACGAAAATTAATAGAAATTTTTGATAACCAGCGCTTCCTCATGGCCACTGATGAACTACCACGCCTTGTCTACAGGTTCGTCTGAAACAATATCGCAACATTAGAAACACCAGTATATAGACATCTTAGTTGCTGGGCAACCGAGCGAAGGATGTTCCACAGAAATCAGGTGTAGAGCATTTATTAGAAATCCTGCGAATCCATGATGAATATCATGATGACTTCCAGAAATCTTACTCGAAATGCTTCATGAAAACCAATTGAACTCTTGAATGAAATACCCCTTGACATGCCGCCGACAGCACACACGACTAAGGAACACTAGAACATGTTCTGAGTAAGTTCTACAACTTTTAGACTACCAAACCTCCTCTTCAGTTACCCAGTTAAAGGTACTGCGGTACTTCATGAAAGTTAAGTGACGGGTTGCGTCTACACAGCGGCCCACTCATTGCCATTTTATATGCAACCACATGCATTGTCATTTTTACCTCTATAATTTCCATGTGAAAATTATGATACTGATATTTCTTGCATCTTTTATATTTATCAAAGTACGTGTTTTGCAAAATTATGTTGGTTCTGCTTGGCATTGAAATTATGTTGATAAAACATGTACAAAAAATACTGTTGGTGTTTGTTTTATAACGTCATATCAAACAGGTATTTCATTCATTTCAACACTAAGTATCACTGATAGATAGTACCTATATTACACACCTAGATGGGAAGTGATTCATTTCTGTCGTGAGATCAGTTAGTTAACCGAGACGCAAAGCGTCTCGGTTAGCTATGATCTCGAGACAGGAATGAAACTTCCTACCGAGGAGTACACTATTTTATTTATAACCATCATATTTCGATTAAAATTAATAAATCTCTGTTTCGTTCTGAACATATCTAAATATTACATTTAAAAACAAATTACTAAGAACGCGGTTTTCTCAGAATAATCAAGTAGATAAATTGTTACCGTCACTACTTGGTACACAATTGTCACCAATATAAATAAATGTCAGATGAAGTCAATAAATGACATAAAGTCTAGAATAGATGAAATGAGGGCGGGAAGAAGAGGTGTGTAATGTGACACTTCCCAACCTTCAATGACGTTAGTAATGACAGCATTACAAATAAGTAAAATATATTACTAAACTCATAATTCCTGAAATTGAAGGCACTGTTTCCTATACATTCAGATCGACAAATCCAAAATTCTTATAAACTTCCATTGCATTTCTTCCTGAAATATGTAGTGATGAAATGACAAATAGTAGTTTGCTCCTGAGTTTACAGCTGCTAGAATTTGTTTCGAAATACAGGAGACTTGTTTAATAGCTACAGGACACTAGCTCAACTGTTATGCTTGGTTCATAGACCACACTTTTTCTTTTATCAGTGAAGGCGTTCATACACAAAATGGTAAAGTAAAAGTGTCGTTCATGAACGCTTCCATTAGTTGGCATTGTGAGAACTTCCTTGAAGTGAGAGTTGAAGATAAATTAAAAGTAAAAGTTTGTCTTTGAACCATGCATCAGTTACAAACTTCTGTAGGGGTTGATTGACCATTATTTTGTAAGATGTCACTATTTCTTGGATGGTATACTGCTTACATTTGAAAAAATTACCGACTAAAGAAAACCAATAAACTAATAACAGAGAACAAAATATTTGGTTACCAGGGACAACCTTGTAGAATCGTCACAATTCTAATCTGTCTACCTAATTATATGAATTTTGAAGAAAACATTTTCAAAAATCAATGATTTTAGCGAATTATCTTCAAAAGAAACAAAATTTAATGGCAAAAATGGATGATAACAATAATTGTAATATCTCGATTTTCCCGTTGTATTTCGGTAGGTATAACATTTCACCTTGAAAATCACGGCTTCCTTCGCGAATTCTAAAACTTCGTTACTGTCAATCTGTCATCAGTTCTATTGTAATTATTAGTGTATCATTGTTATCTGTAACAGATTAATTTAAAAAAATGAGTGATTCAAGTGAACTTTACCAATAATTAACTGAGATTGTGCAGTCCAAATGGCCTCGTTGGTTGAGGCGTGTGCCCTCTGAAACTGCCCATTATACAGGGTGTAACTGAATAAGTGTAAAACATTTGAGGAGGTGATTCCTCATCGAAAAAAAAAATAGGATCTTTCATATAAAGAAACTTCATTGGAGCATCCCTTGATAAGATACAGCCCCTTAAAGGGGTACATAAAATTTGTATAACAATTTTTTTCACATGCACTGAAAAAGTTACAATATTGAAATTAACCTGACGTTCTGTAATACCAAAAAGAAACTTAGCCGGTAATTTATTTGGTTTACCCCGGTCTCTTGGGTTTTTTGCCCAAAATAAACCAGTTCGCAGCGAAAAATTATTTTTAGAACACCTACAGAGCTCGCTACAGAGATACATCGTCATAAATGCGAAAATATGAAACTAATCTGTGTCTGTGCTGAGTGTTTTTTGGTAGTACAAAACGTCAGGTTAATTTCAATATTGTAACTTTTTCAGTGCTTGTGAAAAAAATTGTTATACAAATTTTATGTACCCCCTTTAAGGGGCCATATCTTAACAAGGGATGCTCCAATGAAGTTTCTTTATATGAAAGATCCTATTTTTTTTTTCGATGAGGAATCACCTGTTTAAACGTTTTACACTTATTCAGTTACACCCTGTATAGTCGTTGGTTTGCGTCTCACCAGATTCAACGTTTTTTTCTACGGTTGGAATATAACTTCAGGTACTTATAATTTTTGGAATTTCCGGCGGATGTCGTTGGCAAGAATCAAATCTTGAATAAAATAAATTTCCTTTCCTCCGAGTTTTTCATAAATATCGAAAAATACTCTATATTTGGAATTGATTAGCAATATGATACTTGAGAGTTCTGAGGTAATTACCTGGTCGAAAAAAAAATTAACTTTATAATTCGAATGGACATTTGCCTTCATCTTCGTGCGATATGGCCACCATAATATCCACTATTGTTCTATTCCTTTAAACATATTAATCAGTCAAAGATAAGTGTTCTTCAAATTGATCACGTATATGTTCCTTTGTGAACTTACGATCCAGTGCATCTAGTCAATTGTGTGCAGAGTCGAATAGATAAAAAGAATAGTTCCATAAGTTCTAAGTAAACATAAACGCTATTTTTTTCACCTGTAGTAGAACGGAAAAGTTCTCCATGCCATAAACTAAAGTGTAAACAATTGTTTAATAGCACATAGCTCATCGGGTTTATGGTGAACATCTGGAAAATCAGTAGCAACTGACAATACTGCTGGAAACACTATGTGTACGAGACAATTCTGATTAGTTGGTTGGCGGATCCTTTAAATTGTAACATATTTATTATTTGTTGTTCAGGGAACCTCCGAAATAATATTGATTCATTATACCCGCAGATTACAGAAACAAGTTAAGATAGGCAACGGCATACTTGAATTAACCAAAAACTATTGCGCCACGTTCATGTAACGATTGTTGACAGCACTTATGCAACAAAACTGAAGGTAACACAGAATAAAAATAGAATAGAATATTGTATTATCGACAAGTGGGACCAGATTTTCAATACTTGGGTCGATCAATAGAAACCAACAATTAAAAAATAATATATCTCACCACCTAACTTACACATTTTATGTGCGATATTGCGAGATGCAATTTCTTCGGAAAATATGGCGTTAAGTACCCTAAGACGACTTACGTACATAATATGATGCAGTTCAAAATGATTCATCATTTTCTTTAATTTACCTGGAGTTTTTAGTCGAATTCAAGCAAGCCAACTCAACTTATAAATAACTTAACAATAGTTACATTTTCAAATTTATTTCTGTTCTGTGATTACACCCCAGAACGATTATATATCAGCTACTTCACCTGTGTGTGATCGACTTTTTATAAATCCGATAGTGCGTAACGAGCCCATTTATGCAATGTTTTTCGATAAACATTCACTCATTTTCAGCATATTCAATAATAGATAGTTCAATGTTGCATTAACTTATACAGAATAATTTACCATTTGCAACATTACTATTATTTGAAAACAATTTTATAAAAACAATAATACGCAATGATTCGTGTTTAATGGGCTCATTTTCAACATAAAAAATTCTACCACTGAGATGGGATGGTAACCACCCCTAGAGCATGAGCTCATATCGAATTTGATCTTTGAGTTATTATTTTCAAAATACTGTCAAAATTTCAAACAAATTCATTCATATTCAAAAAAATTCGGAGAAGACTTCCTAGAACGTACTATTATGGTTCAATCAAAATGAGGGAGAGAATATGACTACTGTGGTTTTTCCATAATCGACGTGATCGTGTACAAAGTCACATATTCACAACTCGGCATTTATTTTATCGTATAGCCGAGGCAAGAGACCTTGGACTATTGGAAACGCCTACTTGAAGCAGTGATGTTATCGGTTATAATTGCACGAGTGTTTGCAAGAAAGCGTGATATCTGAAAATTGCAAGTATATTTTCATATTTTTGCTCTTTTTGAATGCAAAATTATCTGGTCATTTTTATGCACGAATGTAATTCATTGGAATATTTCACGAATAAAGAAATTCTCAAGGAAATGTTATTTTTTGTTCATTTATACTTTCCTCTATAGATTGTATGGAGTACTCATCTAAACGCGAAATGTTTTTCTATTTTTGAAGTCTATCTGACATTTATTTGTGTTGTTTACTGACGTCTAGCTATACGGTTTCAAATGTGTTGTTATGGTGACTTGATACAATGCAATTACCGCTGTAAATTTTCGATAATTGCATTGCTCTTATGGGACATTTTATATATGAGGGAAATATTCTGTGTGAGAATTTTGCCCGAGTGTTCATTTTGATCTGCAATCGAAGATCACGTCTGGATGTAGTGAACCAAGGTTATGAGGAAATATTTGAATTATCAGACCGAAAAACAGTTCATGATATGAACCAAATTATGTAATTATAGTATGATGTATCTCGTTGGGGGTTTTTATTCGTATTTTCCTTGTACGAGGAATTGGGGCCATGCGGATATGCTCTTGGTTAGTACCTAGTCTACGGGCAGATGGCGCAGCAACGGCTATTTTGCTAGTTGTTTGTATCAGCCTAGGTCTAGGGAAGATACTCTACCGAGTATGATTTTGATTTTTAGTTATGGGAAGTCATCAACTTATGTTGATGATGGCACTGCCTTGCACTGACGAGAGGCCAAATAGCCCGAAACCGGTCTGCAAGTGTGTCCCGTCCCAATAATTGAAAATCAATTCTGGTGGTGTATCGCCAAGAGTATATGTGGAATTTCTTCTGTGAAGAATCCCACACTAACACCTGTTGGATGTAATCCAATGCCCTTCGTGGTATTAGCCAGGGGAGTAGTTGTTTTCTAATAGGTATTAGTCCGTCAACCTACAGTGTAAGTTGAGTTGAGGCTGGCCTGAACAAATTGTTCATTTTTTGAATATTCCTTTTACAAAACATGAAAATAACCGAATGCAATTTGTATACGATATCACGCTTGAATGCAAAATTATCTGGTCTTTTTTATGCACGAATGTAATTCATTGGAATATTTCACAAATAAAGAAATTCTCAAGGAAATGTTATTTTTTGTTCATTTATACTTTCCTCTATAGATTGCATGGAGTACTCACCTAAACGCGAATGTTTTTCTATTTTTGAAGTCTATCTGACATTTATTGTTTGTGTTGTTTACTGACGTCTATACGGTTTCAAATGTGTTGTTATGGTGACTTGATACAATGCAATTACCGCTGTAAGTTTTCGATACAATGCAATTACCGCTGTAAGTTTTCGATAATTGCATTGCTCTTATGGGACATTTTATATATGAGGGAAATATTCTCCGATATTCATAGACATTACAACTAATGGACTAGCCGACTGGCCCCTAAGAGAGAGAAGACTGCGGAATAGACCGCGGGCATGTGACGTCACATGCATAAGCCTGCTGGACACACAAATCGTATTTCCACAAATAAATAACAATGGTAATTTAATGAGATTATAATTGCAATTCTCAGTTACAAAATGCATGAATATACCGTTGCCCGTTTCAACTTATCAGTGCTTGAATCTGCTCTTCTAGTTGCTTGAATCCACAATTCACGTCTCTCAACATCAAGAGGATTAAAATTCTTTCTAGTGTTGAAAATAGAAAGGAATCGATGGAATGAAACATCACAATCGCTCAAAATTGTGTTATTATCGAGAAAAAATATTTTGAAATATGACAAATGCACAATAAGCATTTGTAGATCCGTTTGTTTGTCCAGCAGGCTGGATTTACAACTATCATTTATACTGTCGACTGTCAGATATGCCCGCGGTCTATGAGCAAGATGGAATATTTCAAGTATAACCTAACTCAGCGCCAAGGACGTTAAACATTATTATAGAGGATGGCCAGTTCCCTATACTGCAATGTGATCGGGTCAACTGATGTCACCGCGATACCTTCCGTAGTTCATATTTCTATTTCACGATGAAGTTGAACTAATGCGAAGAAGTAACTCATCTGAGAAAGCTCAGTTCAATTCGTCTTCTTTACAGTCTAGTTCATTCGCTTGCCATTTCGTTAAGGAGTAATACTTTATGAAATTTAATTTGTGTGTTGTACCTGTGCTATTTACTCGCAACTCAGTGTGATCCCAATATGTAATGAGTTTTAATTCTTTATACTAAATAATGACATGAATTCAAAATAATAAGAATGGACATCAATAATAAAACATTTGTGAACTCGAAGAATATATGTTTTTGGTGTTGTTTGAGGCATCGAGCTGACGTCACTTACAGGTTAATAAAATTGTCGAATCGGGCCATTCTCTATAATATTGTTTGATATCATGGACTACGCGCACTCCTCTCTCAATGTAACAGAGAAAGAGAGATGAAGGATAGAGTAATGTAGGTATAAAATTGTCATTGTCTTTTACAATATCTGTTCAATGTGCATATCCTTTCTCTCTCTTTAATGTATTCCGCATCATGCTATATGAAAAACTGTCAAAACGAGTCCATTAGTTTTAATGTCTATGCCTAAATTCTGTCAAAGTTGTCCAGATACAATGAAAATTTGACAACTCTGACATAATTTCGGATCCGCCCTTATTCTACCCCTCTTGACTAAGAGCAGGTTTATCAATACACAGTCCAAGCCAAGTTAGTAAAGATTGGCTATCAATGACTTCGATGACGGGTTAATGTCGAAACAATACATTGATAATCCAAAATCCCGCTGTAATGCCTTGTTCATAGACCAACCTTTTTTACTTTACCTTTAACTTTCACCTTGAGAAAGTTTTCACAAAGCTGATCAATGGAGGCGCTCATACACAAATTGTCAAAGTAAAAGTATCGGGATGAACGCTTCCATTGATTGGCATTGTGAGAACTTTCTCAAAGTAGAAGTAAAAGATGAAGTCAAAGTGAAAGTTTTATCTATGAACCAGGCATGAGCCCCCAGTTGTAACTGAACTTCATTATTATCATCATCATCCATTTTCCATGGTGGATCGAAAGCTCGTAGCAAAATAGAAAGATGCTTATAATAGGTAATCAATAATGGATACAAATCGTCCTTTTATACATGAGTTTAGTCCATTTGTTTTGGCAAAAACTCTAATGAATGACAAGGTCAGATAAAAGTACAATAAAGATTGAGACTTTTTGAAAGAACAAAGTAAACACGCATATTTTGTATCAATAGATTAATTCAAAAATCCTAACTGACTAGTTTGTTTATACAAACGGATCGCTTGCAGAATTCGTATATTCATTCAACCAATTATCTAACTATTTATTTTTTTCATTTACCAATCCATCGAATTTGAACGTGTGATTCATTCTGTGCGTCACAACGTGGAAGATAAAATACTAACAATCTTTCGCAACAGCCACGCTATAGTGTCATGTTTTTCCAATTTGTTTACTTCCTCAGTTCCTAGCTGTGGTGAACCAAGAACTGGTTTTCAGATAACTGTTTATGGCATTTGATAATGTCCAGTTTCTGCATATCTCTCAAATCTCACATCGCACTTGAAAAATTGGCGTTGACGATAAGTAAAATGTTTGAGATGATTCTTCCCATTGATCGATCGTCGTTTCCTTTCGAATGAACCATCAAAAATATGTTGGAAAAAAAATTGAAAATCTGTATTAAATAGAAAATCCCAATATACAAATCCGTTACATAATCGAAAACAAAAATACATATATACATATATTTATTCACCTAATTTAACATATCCTAATTGATAACACCCTCACACATACACACCATTCACTATCTTATACATCCTTTTCTAATATCACATGAATATAATAACATTAATAATAAAAAAAATACCTTTAATTATTTGCAGACTGAATATTCTTTCTAATATATTCAAGTAGCATTGATTTGAACGAATTGAGTGTTGAACAATCTTTTATGTGATTTGGAAGTTCGTTATATTTCAAAAGTTCAAGGTGGAATAAAGACTTCGTGGTTTTCGAATAATTAGTTCCAGTAACATAAAAATCTCTATTCTTCCTAGTAGCAAAGTTGTGTATTTGATGACAAAATATCATATATTCTCCGAAGTGAGCAGGCCATAAATTATGCAATATTTTGAAGATAAACACCATCGAAAAATAGAACAGTCTGTCTTTTACCGATAACCAATTCAGTACAATCAGCATCAGTTGAGTAGGTGTATACCTGTTACATCTGAGAACAAGTTTTTGGAGAGTAGCAATATTATTATTAAGTAGAGCAGGCTAGCACAGTATTCAAAATGCGGTTGGATGATTGTTCTATAAACTGTTATAGACGCTTGCACACACAAACAAGAGTGTTCTCCTTGTCAAATACTCCAAGAAAAAGTCTTGTGCGGACAAGGGGCGGCTAATAGTCTTGGTGCCGTAACGCTATGGGTCGTCTTACAGATTGTTCTAGTAGGGTACTTGCTATTTCCACTGCAGGAAAGCTAGAACAAACACAGTGTTGTCAAGTCGATTGTGTTCGATCAACAGACTTCATCTAATGATATTGGTATCTAGGCAACCCATCGAACGGAACCAGCCAAAAAAATTGTGCCCTAAACCGGGCTTGAAATTTCCGCGAACCAACTGTGAGGAAAGAGAAGCAATTTCAATAGTATTAACGAGCCATCATCTTTTAACGTATCCTATAGCAAAAATATATGTCAATACCGTCCCGATCAGTCTCTCCCCCTACGAAATAACCAACCAAGGCAAAGGACTTTAATCGTCTGAGAAACCGGTATTTTGTAATTGAATTCGTTTATGATAACCCCCCGCAAAATATTTTTTGGCTATGATTGTGAAAAGCTTACTACCATTATCATAATTGAAATTAGTAAAAAAATATACTACTATTTTACTCATTCAGCTTCAATCTTGTTACTTAGACATTGAGTGAGCGCAGTGGTTCAGGAAGTTCCTGGTTTCGAGCCTTCAGTAAATAATTGTCTCTTGGGAATTTCTCTGTCATATTGAAGAATACATCTGTCACGTTTTATGGTTGACGAGACCACAAATAACTGATGCTCCTCTGTCGACTGATACCCGTAGCGTTGTTTAAAGGTACGCGTCCATAGGTATGCATCGTACGGATCGTATAAAACGGATCGATTCAATTCGTGGTAGTGCGTCCACTGTATCCGTAGCGATCGGATTGCCGATGCGATGGTCGGTTTTTGAGTAACATTCGCATTTTCGTTGTGAGCGGACGATCGGAAACGTTACACACTGTAATGTTTCCGATCGTCCACTCACAACAAACAACAGGGAAAGTGATGAAGAGCTTGTCATTATTGCTTTGTTATTAGATGAAGAAGATGAAAAAGAAAGCAGAGGAAATAAGAGAAGATATAGAATGTGGACATAGAGTGTGGACATATTCAAAAAAAGATCACAATTTGGATAATATCATACACTGTTCACTGATTTGGTCAACGACAACGTAAAATTATTCCAGTATTTTCGTATGTCTCATGCGTCCACTTATCGGCAATCCGCATAACGTCATCCGCACCAGTCGGAAAAGTTGCCCCTTCGATCAATTTCATCGGCATTACCGACGGACCAATACGTGCGATCCGTCCGCTGCCGGTCAGTGGACGCATATGTATAACTTACTATACTGATAATTCTAAAATCCGTTTCATACGATCCGTACGACACGTGCGATGCGTACTTGTGGACGCGTACCTTAAAGATATAGTTTGCCAATGCCTATATAAGAAGGATTTGAAGCGTTTTGTTAACGCCATCCACAACTATAATGCCGATTTTTCCGTGCACTTGGCAATGCACCAAAACTTGGTTTTTATCACAAAATTATTTTCTTTGATCAATCAAAAAAACTTGCAAACGACCAAAAAATCCATTTCACCCTTTTTTATTCTGATTTGATTACCTTATTCGAGTTGTATTTTCCCTCTTTCTATTCTTAGCAACAGGTTTCAATAAAGTTTATAGTATAGGCAATGGATGTCCGACCCAGTACCAGTCAACAAAAAAGTTTCTCCGGAGGGTGAACTAATTGCAAATTTCTGAACGCATGTTTGACTGAAGTATTGAAAGAGAGTTAATGAAGGAACTTTTCGTTGAGGTCAATTACCCTAACAAACACCAAATTGATATTATTTGCACTCGACACGTGTTTCGCTAAAAAGGTTAGCATCTTCAGGAGAAGAAGACTGAATTATCTTTTTTTTTTCTGAAGATGCTAATATTGTTAGCGAAACGCTCTACCAGTGCGAGTTATATCAATTTGGTATTAGGGAATTGATCTCTACAAAAAGTTCCAACTTTCACACCGAAGGTTACAATCTCTTCGTTTATTAAAGTTAATGAAGCTTCAAAATGATGTTGTCAATGAAAATTACAGGAAATGGGAGTTGAAGCTTCGAAATAATCTTCAAAATATACGACATTGATGAAAAATTCAACTGTTTCTAAATTCATTGCCAACTTTTGGCATTATAATTGAGTTATCTGGCCTGGCCCTGAGAGCGAGAGGACTGCGGAATGAGCAAGATAGATACAGATATAGATACTCCAAGTATAACTTCTAAACGAATTCCTTCCTCAATGTGTAGCAGATAAAGAGAGATTCAGAAGGATAGAGTAATTCAAGTATAGAAGTATCATTCTGCCCTTCACAATACCTCTTCAATGTGCATATTCTTTCTCTCTCTTATGTATGCTGCATCGTGTTATATGGAAAATTGTCATAAAGGCCAGTCTAAGGTGGCTATATACTGGTGTGTTTACTCCATATAAGAGGTTGTCAGCAAATCAGACGACCGATATGGCCAACTTGATGAAAAATTTGATGTTGTAGGCGTAGTAGTACTGCAAAAAATCCGCCAGGTACCGGCACTCTTGCAGTGAAGATTACAGTCCTGTGTTGCCAAGTGGCCATGTCGTTGCGAATTCGGGTCTGTGTGCTGAAAAATTAATTGAATGTTGATATTTTCATTCAAGCAACTTTTATGCATAATCCGAGTGATCTCAACCCAAAATATCGGTTTAGGAGTAGTAACACTATTATTCAGCCCAATATTCACGTTAATGCGTGTGATGTTTTCAATAACCTCGCATATCCAGTCCCGATAAATTCTATATCCTTTAACAAAAACATCAGAATTGGCAACAGCATGTTCCATGGATCGAGTGATCACGAAAATTAATATAAATTTTTGATTAGCAGCGCTCCCTCATGGCCACTGATGAACTACCACGCCTTGTCCACAGGTTCGTCTGAGACAATATCGCAACATTAGAAACACCATTATAAAGACATCTTAGGCCAGTCCATTAGTTGTGATGTCCATGGAAAAAATATGACTCAGAAACGAATCCTTTCAAATGATATTTCTGTATGGTCTAATTAACCTCTTTATTGGGATTTCTTATTTAGATCGCAGCGCCACTTTGAGAAAACTGATATGCACCACTTTGGCAACTATTCCTTATCAAGGTTAGGAATTTGACATGCTTGCTTGAAAATAGAACACTAGGTAATTGGTAAATGATTGTTATAGTTTTTAGTGATTTCTCACTTTTTCGGAAATTATGAACTTCTCTCAATAGATATATTAGTTATAATTTCAATGATATTTCGAAATTTCAGAATAATATCACAGCAATATTTTGACCAAGACCTCAACTAAATTCCACCACTTTGTCATTGATTGAAACTTTCATCCAGAGAGTGTATCGCTTCGCTAATCATGATAAACAATGATATTACTTTTCACTTCCTTACTGATTGTACAAATCATGTGTCCATTTCCGTTTGATTCTATCTGGGTGCCTTACATGAAATGTTTACACGCGAATGTATTCATAATAGTCTTAGTTTAGATTTCGATATTATACAATGCCATAAATATTGAGTTACTTTGAAAATTCAAACAAAGTAGGAATATGGGGAAATATTTTCACACCCCGAGGTATAGCAAGAAAAAAAAATACAATTCGAATTCTAAGGGAAATTTTTTCAATACGAGGATAAATAATAAGTTATGTGTCAGATAGATGAGTAATGTTTGACAGTGATAGGGATGAAAACTGTTTGTTATTTTTATCTGATAGATATCTTGCGTTGAAAAACCGATCCTAAATGATAAAAATCGTATCTGGGATTTTTTTCACCATGAAATAACTGTTGAGAGAATTCATTCGAAACTAATATGTCTGAAATTGAATCCCTCGTCGCTGTCAACCTCACCCAGAGCTAGAATTACTCTGGGGGGGGGGGGGCGAAGCTACAAATTTCCCAATTTCAAAATTACTTTTTCCAACTATGAATCATCAACTCATCACGATCGAAAGTCTAACTACATCACACTGCCAAGGGCAACAGGAGAAGAATTAGTGTTTTTCATGAAGCTTCAATCATCACAGACTCGGAGATATAAAAACATTTCTTCAGTTTTCCAGAAATGAGAACACGTTCGTAACAGAAACATACAAAAAAATAGTGCTGAAACAGATCTTTGCAGAGAACCAGCATTTATTGAATATACAGTTTTTGCCACAAAAAAATCAAATGTCGAGTTTGATTTTCAAATGTCCACACTTCCGATACATCTGTCAGATTTATTATAATAGGCACCGCTGGCTTGGTTGTCACTGTACCTAATAGTTTTTAATGGCAATATAAGTTCTGTGTTATCTCTTTTGCAAGATTTTTCAGTTCTCAACTACTGATTCTGGATTCAAAACTACTAGTTCAGTGTTAGGCATTGTATAATTCGGTATCAGTTGAAGAACTTTCATTATTATTTTCGGAGCAGATTCAATAGTTTTATCTGATTATTGATTCAGAAATTCCTGTCAACAATGAAACAGATAATTCTAAGTACATATTCAGAAATAATCGAGAGTACAAAACTGGAGCATCAAAAATTAAATAATTGATAATGATAGAAAACACTTGATATTCAACCTCGTTTTTAGTATTGTTTTCACTAAAAACTATTTTTAAAAAATCTGGAAAATTATTTTTTGTCTTCACCCAATTTAACTATTAGAGCCTCATTTTGAGGCTTTTGACAATTTTTCACATGAAATTTGACTGAATAAGCTGAACCGGTAGGGCATACGGAGAGTAGTGCCACCACTGAACTCATGTCTGATCATTCGACGAACATAAAATCGGACATATATGTATCGATTCTAAAGTGAAGATTGGTGTACCACAAGGGACAATATGAGGACCGATACTGTACCTAATATACATCAATGATATAACTAAAATAAATGGAGGAGCAGGACATTTTTTGATATGCCAAATTAGAAGAAAACAAGAAATCAACGGATGGCTCGAACTGAATTGACCCATTTTAACTATTGAAAAGACAAACATTTTCGAAATTTTTACCTACGAATGTTAACCAACCGAAAGTTTTTCTCATTCAATTGCGCACTAAAAACTGCCAGCAAAACTTATGCACATGTCCTTCAGTAGCAAAAAACATCAATCAAATATCTGGAAGGAATCTTAGATCAATAAACACGCTAGCAAGAACAAAAAACTCACGTTAGCAGGCGCTTGAGGACTTTGATACCCAGCTTTCATACCCTGGGAGTCGTACTTACCAGAAGAAATCTTTTAACACTTCATCAATCCATATCAGAATCTATAATGACCTAATGTATAGCAACATGGGGCGGAGGTTTGAAAAGAATGACTCAGGAAAATTTCGTTAGAAATGGGATCAGAATAACTAGGTCTACCGGTGATATGGAAGTGAAGATGCAGTTTTTAACACAAAGAAGTTTCTTTTTTCTTTGTCCCGAAGTTTTACATTTGCGTACCAGTTGAATTGAAGCAAATCAAGAAACAAACGAATACAAAAGAGCAACGAAAAGAGTTATATGTATACTAAGGCCGCAAAATGCTCTTTCTCTCTCTAATGTATTCCGCATCGTGTTACATGGAGAACTGTCGTAAAGGCCAGTTCCTCAGTTGTAATGTCTATACTACCTACATTCACGAAATCCTAGTTGTTTCATTGAGGCATAAATAAATCTACCTATATCTGAAATATTCTGTAATTTATCGAGTCAAGTTTGAATTGTCACAATTGATGTTTTTTTTTTCATATCCAAGTTAGTATATTGGTATGCACTTCCAAATTCAAAGGGTTCTGAAATTGTTCGTTCCGTTAACCAGCTGACGAACGTCAACCCTCAGAAGTCGAAACTTGTATTATAAATTTCCATTCAGGAACAATCGAATACAGCTTTCATTGCTTGAAATTTGACATTCCATGGGAGACCTGGTTCATTGTTCAATGGTAACTACAACTGTAACACAATGAAGTCATTATCAGGTGAGGAAATGAAATCGAATACATAAAATGTACCTCATTGTTCTATCAAGAACCATTAAGATAGAGCAGTTTTGTGTTATATCTGTAGAAAACCAGTTTTTCTGTGTTAACTACCAGCTTATTTTTACTAACCCATTGTATTAAGTTGTAATCTCGTGTGCACCAAGTCTAATAGGTTGAAATGTGTGCACATCCATATAGTACCTGAGAAGTGAACCAAAATCAGGTTTATTTTGATCAGTTTAATCGGTTCAACAGGTCTAGTGCGATTAATCGATGTAAAAGCAGTCTAGCCTTCAACTTTTTCATTGGTTATCCGCCTTTGAGAAAATATTCATTGCCAATCACTACATATAAGATTTCAGAGGTGCTTGTCTTTTTATTATTATTAATATCGTTTTCAACAATTGCCTAGATTGCTCTCGACTTATTGGTAAATGAAATCATTTTCGGTCTTTTAGCTGGTGCACATATTCTACTGTTTAATGGGATGTAAGTATAGTCGAATGGGCAAAAAATTCAGCCTGTATCATGAAAATCATTTGATTCGTCTCTCAAAGCGAATCAGTCTTATGGCAGATCGATTTTTTGGAAATAAGCTTCAGACAAAAATTGTTGGGGGTTGGAGGTGATCAAAATCTTGTACTATGGGTGGGATACGTCCCACAACATTCCTTTTAACAACCTTGAAACACTGGACAACTAGTCCAAAATAGTCAATTTTCAGATAGTGACAGCTGCATGATACCTGTATGGTGCGCGTGGCCCTTTATAACCTAATGACTTTTATTTGCACCAATCAGATAACTTTTTGGTCAACGGAATTGCTTATGCGAGAATCCGGTCTTAACACGTGAAGTACGTAGCTCGTGAAGCTCTATTGAGATCATGGAAAAATTCTTCAGCAGGGGCTTCTATATTGAAAGTATACTACTTCGAACAGAAATATTGAGTCGTTTCTATATTTAGTAGATGAGACATAGGCAACCAAAAGTTTCTAGTTTTTTCTTTCAATGTGAGGTCTCCATCTTATTATGCGGTACACTATTCCGAAATCAGAACTTTCGAAGGTATTTCAAAAAACCTTGACCTCTTTTTGGGAAGTCGACAAAGTTCAATGTTTCGAACATAACAATCACTGTTTTGGCATACATGCACTGTTTTGGCATACATGCACTGTTTTGGCATCCATGAATTGTGAACGATAAATATTTTTCCTCCGATTGAAAGCAACTATTAATTTTGCTGATACATATCAATCAGCAAAGTATTACTTTTCCTGCCTAGGCAGCAAACTGATTTTGATTTGATATTATCAATGGGAATTGAGACTTCTCCGGCAACGAATTCAACTCGATATTTTCTGACACCTCCCTTATTTCTGGAGTTAGTACTTCTGAGTCGCTATCACTGTCCATAATATAAATATACCGATACTTTGCCACCAACCAATCCAACACTTGCGATTTCAATCAAATTTTAATGTCATCCAAATAAAAATATTGTGAGAATTGTAATGATTTGCAAATACAATATCCTACATATATCATTTTAAACAATCGGAGGAAAAATTATAATATGTTCAACTCGGCAGCAAAGTAGCTTGACTGCCTGATACTCCAGTCCAGGGGTTCTCAACCTTTTCAACGTTGCGACCCCCTTTTTATTAGGTTGAGAATTTTGGCGACCCCCTTCTTGTAACAGAATTGACCAAAGTAGCATTGAAGATTTTGATACCTTTTGAGTCATTTAGAGCTCCATTTGTTCCTTTTTGTTAATTATAGTTGTTTTTTAAAATAGTATTGAATAATTGTAAATTGATTAAATATACTTATTGTATTTAACAAGCGGTCTCAACTCAGTTTCTAAATAAGTACATGGTCGCTTCATTTGATATTCGCCGCTCATATGGTATATATGGCCTGAGTTTTTTTTCATTTATCACCTATCTCGCGACCTCCTTAGACCCGTCCCGCGAACCCCGGTTGAGAACCCCTGCTCCTATGACGGTAAAAAAATTGTAAACTGTGTATTTATCCCATACAGCACCGATTCGTATGAAAATTTGAATATAAGTTCTAGTTACCCTCTTTTTCAAAATGTACCCTGTGCCGAAAGTTGCTTTTTGGAGGAGGGGGGGGGGGACCAACCCTATTCGAAAAATATCAAAATTTTAGATTGGAGCATGTAAAAAACTGAAATCATATTTATATCAGTAAAATCAATCAATTGATAATTTTTGATATAATTTATGGTTCAGTAATCAGTGTCAGCCCTTAACAACCCCCCTTATGACAGAATATCATCAGAAAATAATAATTAACATGTTATTTGGCAGTTATTCAACTTATTCTCGGTAGTGTAGTGGTTAGCACATCTGCCTATCAAGCGGAAGGCCGGGGTTCGAATCCTCGCCGGGCCACCGTGCTGGGTAATCGCACGTTAAAAGGTGAGGCCTCTTTGATACATTGCTCGCACAAGTTTCGACTTCTGAGGGTTGACGTTCGTCAGCTGGTTAACGAAAAACGAACAATTTTAGAACGAACGAACAATTCAGTATCCATTTGCATTTAATTTGAGATTTAGCTTCTATCTACCATCTACTCCAAAGTTGAGGTTGTGCCTGGGGTTGATTTTTATTCATCAGAGGTGAAAACTACCTCTAATCAAAAAAAATTACAAATACTAGTTTTGAGCTTGCTGTCATCTTGCAGTACTTTGCGCGAACCCTCACAATATTTAAATGGCCATATCTTACTCTATTTTCATCCTGCAGAAAAAATGAAGCACTAAACTTTCCAGAGAAGAAAAAACTTCAATTCTGTACTTAAGAAAATTTTGCGGAATTAGCGGAATTAGCGGAAGGCCGGGGTTCGAATCCTCGCCGGGCCACCGTGTTGGGTAATCGCACGTTAAAAGGTAAGGCCTCGTTGATCCATTGCTCGCACAAGTTTAGACTTCTGAGGGTTGACGTTCGTCAGCTGGTTAACGGAACGAACAATTTAGAAAATTTTGCATGTCATCAAACTTTTCGAGTTATTTCGAAGAAATGGTGATTTTTCGCTGATTTACGTATATGATTTTTTTCTCTTCAATCTCAATTTTTTCCAAAACTACGTACTTTCAATTGATGAAAAACTCAGAACCCATTATAAGAAAATGAATGAAGTGAATTATGGAGTAACAACGATTTTTTTCAAAGGGGAAAGGAAGAGAGGATGAGTTATTCACAATTTTTCTTCAACGAAAAAATAGGATTCAATATTATTTCCTTCATACCTCGGTTAGTTTTGATGCTAGATACTTTTATAATTAACAAAAATGAAGGATTTTCGAAAGACTTCAAAAAAAGACCCAATGAGTTTTCCCCAAAAAATGCATTGGTTTCTAGTTATTGTACGTAGAAACTTCCCATTTTGGCGTTTGAAAATACCAATCAACTTTCAACAAGCAATTATTCAGTTTGTAGTGTTTTTTTTTTTTCCGCTCCGTGGAAGCCGTCTGACCTGTCTTTCACAACCAGGTCTCCGGAAAGCACCTCAGCCTCTAGGGCTTATTGCGCTTTACTTCCCTATATTTCATGACACCCATTCCAACAGCCTTGTCCCCTGCACAAGTTTGTGCAGGTTGATTGCTGGGTGTTTGTCATATTCTTCTGGATCCAGAATTGGTTTTCCATATATTTGTTGCCTTTTGTGATCCAGAGCCTCACATTCGCAGAGTACGTGTCGAGCTGTCTCCGTCCCTTTGTTGCATTGTCTGCAGCTAAGGTCGCCGTTGTACAGCCCTATCTTGTTCAGGTGTCCTTTGAATGGACAGTGTCCAGTCAGTAGCCCTGTTATAATCCTAATCTGATTCCTGTTACACTGAAGCAGGTCTTCAGTCTTTTTCTTCAACGGTCCTTTTATGAAAGTTCTCCCGTGAGCACTACTAGGTAGATTTTCCCAGTAATCTCTGTGTTTTGTTCTCACCCAATTCCTTATATGATACCGTACCATCGTTTGGGTACCCCCACTGCTGGTTCGGGTCCAGTATATGGTGTCGATGATTCTTGCCTTGCAAGCTCATCGGATTTTTCATTGCCTGTGATACCTGAGTGACCTGGGACCCATTGTAGCGCAAGTCTATTATGGTCTGCCAGATTTTTCAGTTCCTCGCGGCATTCCCATACCAGTCTAGATGTCACTCTGGGGTTTTTCAATGCCCTAAGTGCAGCTTGGCTGTCCGTAAAAATATTGATCCTCCCATTTCGTTGGGACCTCAGATTGATTGTTCTCGCGCATTGGAGTATAGCATACATTTCTGCTTGAAAAACAGATGTGTATTGTCCGAGCGGGTAGCTGTACCCTAGGTTCCTCCCCGCACAGTATACACCGGCCCCTGTACCCTGTTCCGTCTTGGATCCGTCTGTGAACCAGTTGCTCCAGCTGGGCTTGATTTCAGGGGCATTGTCTTTTTGCCACTCTTCACGATCTCCTATCATTACTGAGAAGTTCGTGTTGAATGTAAATTTGGGTACCATGTGGTCCGTATTCATGTCAAGTACATGTCCCTCCACATGTCCCACGATATCTGTTTTCACCATCTTTTATATCCCGATGAATTTTTCACCCCGAAATGTCCCCTTCTTCCCCCCCCCCCCCTCCCAAGATGTAAAGGGGGAAGATCCAAGAGCCCCCCCCTTTCTCCTTTTTTTGTTTTTCTCTTTCCCCCTTTTTTCCCCCGACAGGCAAGTCTTTTGACCTTTCTCTGTTTTTTCTTAGCGGATTTTTTTTTTTTCTTTGCCCCCCATCCCAGAGATGCATACGTTATCTTGGGTCTAACTATCATTTTTTACACCCAGTACAACATCCTTGTTTTTATTCCCCCTTTTTTTCCAAAATGCCCCTCCCCCCTTTAATTTTCCCCCCCCCCTTCCTTTTTTTTGTGGGGTGGGATAACATACAAAAATTATTCCCTTTTTTTTTTTCTTCTCCCCGTCTCCCCGAAAACTTCTGATCTGAAAACGTGTTTTTTTTGCCTGAAAACCGACAATTTCACTCGCGAATAAGCCGAAAAGTATTACTTTTCAGAAAAAACTTCATTGAACAAAAAGTGCTTAGAATTAGTCAATCTAT
Source organism: Zygogramma bicolorata (assembly GCA_032362365.1). NCBI lineage: Eukaryota > Metazoa > Arthropoda > Insecta > Coleoptera > Chrysomelidae > Zygogramma > Zygogramma bicolorata. The sequence continues at coordinate 728,241 of JAVJAQ010002863.1, forward strand.
TGATTTCCGCACTCATTTCCAATAAAAAATGTTTCACCCCTAAGAATGGGTGGCATCCACCCCCAGGTAGAAAGCAACCCTCGGCACAGAGTAGATTTTGACAAAGAGGGTATGTAGATCCTGAATCCAAATTTTCGTGCGAATCGTTGCTGTATGGGATAAATACACGGGAAAATGGTCATAGATTGGACTATGAGCTGAATTCCTAGCCTCGCTACGCTCGCTCGCTACTATCAACCGCGGCAGTCAAAATAACTATTTATCGCTAAACAAGATCGTTCGAAATACCTACTCTATTTCCTAGACTCGTTATCTGACTGGACTTTCAACAAACTCAACTAACAATGACTGTGTTATCGCCATCACCTGATTCACTATTCGTTTCGTTATGAAACTGGCGACGTAGTATCTCGAGTTTACTTAGAATAATTTAATTTCAAGCGACACTGGTCGCTGGGATTCTACTCTTGTTTGCGCGATCTACTTTTTCATTAAAAAAATATTTCTTGAGGCATTTCAGTGGACTCTGATAAGCGCTAATAACAGGAGAATTTGTTAATTCAGCTAATCTCAATGTATTGATGTGAAATTATCTGTCATGTTTTATTTATAGTATACTAAAAAGTTTACCTAATTCCTTAATTGCTTCTGTTTCTTTTTTATCATACATCGTGGATGCCGGGAGCAAAAATTATCACTCAAAATGACCCCGAAAATACATTTTCACAGTCTTTAATTGTCATTTTTCAAGTATATTCAAAACTCATAAAAAGAAAACATCTCTGAATTTGTTAATTCATTTTATTTTTACTCCATACAGCCAAACTTGATCGAATGGGAGATGATAGATTCTGTATCATTAACACCTGAAACAATGAAAAAATGCTTCATAAAAGTTACTAGAGGTAAAAATTTACTCAACTATAGCAATAGCTGGTACAATTATTAAAATGTGAAACGGAACAAGAAGAAAACTAAATAGAATATTCAGAATATTGAATTGATTTTTCGGAACTCTCGAACGCTTTCAAATTCCATAAACTTGTTCTGATGACTCCATCGGCGAGGATCTCGCTAGAGTTCAGCCAATGACCGTCAAAATTCACTCGTAAACTGCCGTCTAATTGAAATTGCAGCTTTGGGAAATCTCATTTGTATCACTACCTACCATCAAAAACAAAAAAGCATAACAGGGATTTTATTGATCTTGCATAATATAATGTTCAGATTGTTTGTCAATGAAGATGAATGATGTCATGGAAACGACTTCAAGAGTCACCTTGATTTTTGACAATAAATGCAATTTGGACACCGAAAAATAGTGGCATGAATATATAAATGTCACTTTTGAATTCTCAGGTGGAAATTAATTTTTTCTACACCCACTTTTTCAAACCGTTCACCGCGTATTCAACAGATGTTAGGTAATGGCTCATTTATAATACAGGTGTATTCGAAATTAATGGCGGATTCAAGCAAGACAACTTATGAATAACTTCTCAACCGAGAAACATAAATCATAAGTTATTTGTAACTTAAGTTGGGTTGCTTGAATCCGCCTTAACATTTGATCTCATTACTACATTCAATAACCCAAAATCCAAAATTCAGCAAATTTTTGTTTCAAATTTTTTGTAAAATTGATTCGAAAATGATATTTTTAGGAAATTTATTGTTCAATAATTTATGGATTGGTCTTATTCTGAAAAAAGTGTTCTAAAATTGTTCGTTCCGTTAACCAGCTGACGAACGTCAACCCTCAGAGGTCGAAACTTGTGCGAGCAAGAGATCAACGAGGCCTTACCTTTTAACGTGCGATTACCCAGCACGGTGGCCCGGCCAGGATTCGAACCCCGGCCTTCCGCTTGATAGGCAGATATGCTAACCACTACACTATCGAAACCACTAGTATCTGTATCTAGTTATATCCATGAAGCAAGCAATGGTATTCACTAAGAATGGCAATATTAGCATTTGTGGAAGCTTCATGAAATTACCTCATGTGCAATATCTACTTGAAACACAGAATGTATTAGAATCAAATTGCAAATATTCATTCCTTGTTCACTTTATGAAATTATTTCGAAGGATTGTGAATGAAATAGTATCTAAACCTCGGAAAATGATATAATTCCTTTCTCGAAATACTGCTCACCTCGGCTTTCAGCCTCGGTATGTAATATACTGTTTCATTCGATAGGATGATCTTTCACCTAGGACCTAGGACATGATTTTACTAAATTTTTGTATCTCCGATCAATTCATCAAATTCGTTTTATTATTTCCTAAGAAACATGAGATAACATAAAGTGACTAATAATTTGCTGATAAAATTCATTCCGTCAGTCAAGGTTGGGAAGTTGTGTTACAATATACATATTTGTATCTTGCTTCAAGGAAAACGAATACTAGAGAAATTTGTCACCATGTGGACACACAGGATCGAATAAAATAACTTACCGTCAATTCGAGAATCGTGCTCTCAAGGAAGGGGCCAACATATAAATATGCTACCATATGATTGGTTACTTCTATATGATTGACCGAAAAATGTTTTCTAAGATTCCATCTTTTCATTTTGTTTCGTATTTTGTCTCACTTATTTTATTAACTCCCCCTATCTCGGTACAAGTACTTCCTTAGATTTTATTCAAACCACTCATTTATAAGTAACATACGAATTCAAAATCTTCCAAGAACTTTTAATTTACGTCTACGTATCACTAATAAATATGAATAGGTATCATAGATTGCTGAGTAGTCTACTTGCTACTGTTATGTTGTAAGAAGTAGTGGCTAGTAGCACGAAAAGGACGTGACTACCATTTTGGTTTAGTCGAACGTGGCTTTTCGCTTAATAATTATTGAATTACCCTACAGGTAAGTCATTTAATCTTTGATTATACTTCGAGTCGCGTTCTAATAGACCAAAATGGGAGATTTTTCAAGACTATCTGAACAAATTTTGGACCATGAAATTTATCTCTGAGAATAATCTTCTTCGTATGAACATTGTTTTTTCTTGCAGGAATTGCTTTATAAGGTGACAATGAGCGACATGCCTTATTTTATGTTATATGATTAGGCGATATTTCGAAACATTTCCATTTACCCAAATGTAATTCTGAAAAAATATATTATACTACATACTACCATCATTTTCCTCAAGGGGGCTATGAGGCACTTAGCATGCATCGATTCTTCTTTTCAAAGTATTCTGCTTCCGATAGACTCTTTATTTCTACTTGCCCAAAAACCGCCGAGGTAGGTCGAGCAACTATGACTCGTAAATATACCTGCTCATAATTTTTTTATTTTCTTTCATTCAATGCCTTCTTTTATGTCAAGCATCATTCTTCGATATCGTTTCGGACTGGTAAATTTAAGTTCACCTAAATCAACTTGAAATCTGCTCCCGTTTTAGAAACTTCTTCTGCACTTGTATAGATACCAATATCAATTCTTACTTTTCAGATTGTGGTAGGTTAAGAACTCAACAAAACTAGGAAGAAAGAAATGATCCACCACAAAATGACTTTCAAATATCAGAGTTTCCTGTACGATTCTCACTGACAATGGGTTTACAAAACAGCGACACGTGTTTTGCTATACAATAGCTTCCTCGAGCAGAATAAAAATGAATGTGTGTATACATAGATATATATACACATACCCTTATACAGGGTGGTCTCTTTCGAACCATAAGAGTCAGAAGGTCGGTCAAATGGAGAAAAAGTTGCATTCATAGAAGAATTGTCCAGTAGTTCAAAAGTATCGAGATTATCAGGGCCGTTTATTTAGATATAAGAAAAGGAAATTATGTCATTTTGATTTCCCCTTCATTTCCACTTTATTTCAAATATTATCAAAAAATTGTTGAAATTTTTCATTTGACAGTAAATCATCCCCAATTTGACGTAATCAGATTTCGTATCTCTCGTTTCGTACTCTCTGGACTACCCTCAACCTCATTTCTTTCAATACGGATCTGCATATTTCGTGACCCTTTTTGAAATAAATTTCAACGCTGAATTCAACGATATAACATACAATGTCATTCAAAGTTGATTTTCAGGTGATTTTGACCCTTATCCAAATTTCTTTGGGCCGGATCTACATTTCTACATTTACCATTAGTTTAATCGACAACATGCACAACAAGTAATTATTATTTACATATTTCAATAGGAGAAAAACCTAACTCATAATAATATTTATACGAAACTACCATTTATTTGAAAAAAAATTGAATGCATACGAAGGTAGTAGTCCATACTCAAAGTGGAAGACCAATTTTATTGAAAAAGGAAACACGAAGCCATCTCCACAACATATTTAATTCTTACAGGAACAATGTCCTAGTTAAGACATGTTTCGAACATATTCATGTTCATCTTCAGTTAGGTACAACAAAAGAGCTGAAATAGAATTAACAATGAGAAAACAGTAGAAGTGATTTTTTACATTTTTGATTTCCCAACTTTCGTGAGTAGGTATCGTTGGTTACTAAATTTGATTACGTCAAATTGAGGATAATTTACTGTCGAATAAAAAATTCCTGTAACATTTGATTTGTAATAGAGTAGAAAAAAAAAAAGGAAAATCAAAACAGAATATACTCTTCTCATATCTCAATAAGCCCTGATAATCTCGATTTGTTTGAACTACTTGACAATTCTTCTATAAATGCAACCATTAAAAAGTGGCCACTCTGTATACATATATCTATTTTTTATGTTATATCAATATTGATAAAGATGTTAAATGTTTCTGTATTTCCTAGAAAACCCTAAAACAGAAAAACAGTTCTGAAATATACAGGTTGGAATATAATTCTTCTCCATTCATCATGCTACAAACGACTACAATAATGTAATTGTTGTATCTGATGCATTTCGAGGGCAGTCTCCTATTGAATCGAGCATGAAATAATGTCATGAATATTTATTAGATAAAAAACTGCACTGAAAACCCCAACAAAAATCATGAATATGGATAAATCGTAACAATAAATGGGGAAGGGTTGAAAGGGATATTTCCTTCTCCTATCGGATCAGAAACTTTGGAATTTTTTTCGAAGTCCTTCGGCAAGTAAGCTTGTTGCTAACTCCGTACGCCATACCCCAGGAGCAGCATGGTTATTCGCGGAACTAGCATAAAACGTAGCAGAGTCATTGCCCAACACGACAGGGAGAAATTCTCAAAGAAGACTCTCCCGGTTGTGGAATCGAACCCACGACCCTCGGATTGTGAGTCGGATACGGAACCATAGAACCAACTTCTGGACTGAAATAATTTCTTTCAAAATGCTGTTCTAGGAAACACCTGAAACTGATTGAAATTGATCAGTTTTATTATGCAATACCATATTTATTTCGTCTTGAGTGAGTAAAGATTTGTACCCAGGACTTCAGAGTGGTACTTTGAATGAATCACAATTTTCAGGTATTTCGTTCTGAAGTGAATTTTTCTTCGTTGTATTAACTGACCTCACCGTCTTTCTTCGATACGACTTCTGTGCTTAATAAGGGGGCAAGCAGACGTCTCAGAAGGGTCAAGCCCTATTCCGATGTATCTGTCTTGCAACAGATTGAGACTCACCTGCAATTCATGTATTCTTATATCATTTTTTCACTAGGGACAGGAACATTGTATAGGAATGTCCCCTTCATCGAGCAATGTTTCGGAAGAACGGTACAAACCGCTTCAATTTGCTATTTAGTAAAAACATCACGAACAGTCCAGAGTAAAGACCTGTTCATTTTGATCTTATGCATCTTGGATTGTTATATAACATGATTGAGTTTGCGTTTGATGAGAATATGCGAGGTCAAATATTTTTGAACTGGTCACGTCGTTCATCTATTCAGAAAATTTCCATTACATTTCGCTATAAACTCAAGATTTCCGATTGGTAAAATTAACTATTACATATTTTTAGTAAGTTTCTTGGAGGTTGTTTTGTTATTTCGATTTGCATAGATGTAGAGTCCAACTTTCGGCCAACTAGTCGAGGAATTTAATTACCATATTTTTTCCGGCATCTGTTCATTTTAGTATCAATACTTGACTAATTATGCAAATAACGTAAATATCTTGAAATTTTCATACGCATATAAAAAATATATAACTCTGTTTATACGCATAGATAACTAACCAGTGTCATGAAAATTGATGTTCCATCAGTTGTGCATATTATATAAAAGGAGTAACATCAGGAACTAAAAAATATTCCGTTGATATGTGTATATAATTTATAGATTCTTCCGCAAAAAGACAAAAATGGTCTATGGAAAATAGCTACCCTTCTTCCTACATGACACAACAGGCGCTGAATCACATTTACGTCTCATTTTCTTGCTCAATTATTATACAAAACAGCTGCATCTGAAGCAAATAATTAGCGTTTATGAGAATATTTCACACCTCCACTTTTCAACCAATAAGATGCCCCTCAATTTTGACTAGTTACCATGACAACTAAAAAAATTTACGAAAATTTTTTCGAGACGTTAAGATATTCAAGTGGAAATTTTTTGACATTCCAAGAAATAAATATTTGATCTACAACCCTGAAATATACTTGTGAATAATGCACAATTTCTATAAGAACATTAATTATTATCAACTTGACAATAAGAAAATTTAATTTAAAATGTCAGTTTGGATTAATATTTTTCCACCGAATTATGATGCGAAATTTTCTTAACGAATACCACACAAGCTTGAAATTTTCCTGGAAATTTTCTTCCCGGCACGAATATTAAAAAAAATATCCCTCGTCGCTTCGCGATTCGGGATAATTTTCAAAATATTCGTGTCTTATAGAAACCTTCCGGAAATAATTCAAGCTCTTGTGATATTATAAATGATATATCTCATCATAAAATAAACGAAAAATAATAAAATTTCTCTCACTCGGATTACATTTCATTTTGAACCCAGACAAGCTTGTTTCGTTCGGAAAATTTTTGTTCGAGTCGATTTTTCCTTGAAACCGTGTTCGGTTAGGATAGGTACTTGAATCATTCCTGTTCGAAGCCTTCATGTTCGATTGGTACACAAAAGTGATGTTAGAGCGCTCTCGGAACTGAAATTTTTGATCTGACGATGGAAACAGATCAAAGATTTGACTGACCGAGATCATCGTTGTGAATGTGAATCATGAAAGATATTGAACAAAAAAATGGATTTTTTTTTTCAGTTCCAGTAGCTGAACTACAAATAACATGTTTTGATTGACGTTGCTCTTGATGATGTTACTTGCTGATAGCTCTTTTGATTCAGAATTATAGTATATTGTTAGGGGATGGAAAACAAACTATAACCAAAAGTGAACAAGTGTTTTCATTCAATTTGGGTTCACTGAATTAATAATGCATAATTTAATGCATAACTCAAAACACGGAAAATTACATTTCCCAGTTGAAAAACTCACTTCGTTCACAAAAGCGATAATAAAGAAACAGAAGTGGCAGTTTTCAGTTGGACTTGATTTGAGTTATCTACCAAGTTATGCATGATTGTGTTCACAAAACCCGCCTTCAATCTATAAATATGGCGAATTCTGGTATAGAAATACCATAAATAATATTCAGTACTACTATGATGACGATTTATTTAGGTTAAGTTATAAACAACCAAATCGCTTGCTCATAATATGGTCGATTCAAATTATTCTCATGCAAGGTCTCGAACATCTAGAAGAGCGGGGAATTCTCAGAGCGATCATAGAGCTGTACCATCTAAAGCCTTGTACAGGCAAGGGACGCCCAATGTTCTGGAGTGCCCTTGCGCTCTGAGGGGATCATATGGGTTAGTTTAATTGTATACACATCTGAATTGGCACGCTCGTTCATAAACGTAACCAAGTTCGGAGAAAATGACGTAAATTTCCTGAAAATTCATTGATTCAGCACATGATCGGCTAAAGCAACGGATGCAAACGGAAAAGTTCTAAGGCCAACTTTGGTAACTTATGAAAACATAAATTGATAAGTTGGTACATTGATATTAATTATCAATTGCATGACCGTGAGACCGTCGCGTCGTAGAAAGATTCTAAGACCAACTTGGTTTACTTTGAAAACATGAATTAATAGGTTGGTACATTGATTTCAATTATCAATTGCATGACCGTGAGACAGTCGTGGTCGCACGGATCATGTTCAGAATCAATGGTAATTGAATCAATTAAACAGTCGCTGACAGTATTCATCTGATTGACAAAAGTGGACTCATAAGAGGGCAAGTACGCGACCTTTTGCTTAATACGGTCATTAATGGCTGCAAGATAACTCTGGTTTTGAAATTCTTGAGAGATTTAAGAAATTATTTCATTCACAAATATGTGTTTTCTTTCAGTTCAATGGCCATTGTGCTACGTTTCTGCTCAATTGACCATTCACAAATATTTGAAAGCCTCTACATTAGTGAGAACATGCTTCGTATATCTTGTTTGTGTATTTAATTATTTTGAGATTCGATATTGTGCACCTCACAATTTCAATTTCGTTAATTGTGGAAAGTGTAAATTTGGCTTTAAATGACGAGTGAAGCATATACAATTTTTCACATGCAATATTTTTTCTGATAACATACATCATATTATTATATTTTGTATTTTTGACTTTCGTATTTCGTGCAGAAAAATCTTTATTTAAATTGTAGCAGAGCGCTTTCGATTAAAAAGTCATCATCGGTGCCTATATGAAACTAAGTAATGGTCGAAAAAAAATGAAATTATGGGTAAATAGAAAAATAATTCAATATTTGATAAATAGTTCAGTTACGAGAGTCATAATCTTAAAAATACATGTTCCTAAATGTCACAGAATGGTTCAGAAATTTGTGGACATATTACAACGTTGACAGATGTGATCCTGTACAGGATTATCTTGCTTGCGACTATGTACTGAGACATGTCTGTATCAATGAAGTCCATTGAAATTCCAATGGCGTGTAAATAAAATTTGAAATTTGGCAGTATGCGACACATTGACGATGACAGATGAAGACCGCATGGAGCACAAAATAGAGCAGGAAATGTGTTTTATGATTGAAAGGCACATTGTCAAACCAAGAACGAGTTCAAAAGCAACCTGTACAGAGGTCTGAAAATATCCTACCTACCATATTCATACCTATTTGAGGATGAACTATAAGCCACAATTATATATAAGATATATTACATTAAAATGTTTGGACATCAGACAGTCCGAAAAATATTAATTTCTCAATCTCGGATATTTTTAATTTTCAGTTTAGTCATAAAACACCCATTTTTTGATATTCCAATAATATATCCCGAGTTCAATAGAAAATTTCGATGGCACTTATAGAATCATGAAAACGACTTTATATTCTCATTCTTCAAACGTGAAAGCGGCGTTTTCGACTTGTACTCTTTTGCCCCCCCCCCCCTAATGTTTTTGCTACATTTTACAAACGGGCGGACAGATATCACAAGGTATTTATGTAGTAGAATGATCAACATGAGTGAACCTTCAAACCGGCTTCAACAATCTAGTATCAAGTCCATATAATTAAACCTCTTCTGTATCCGTGTGAGTTATAATGACGATTCTTGGATATTTGTTACATTGGGTTATTATTTCAACATATCACCTCATGTGAACTTTGTCGTAGACGTGAAACATGTTTGATTACTTGCTCTTGTTTATTTATATTTATACAGCCAAATATATTTCGTTTTTGTTTTTGATACCGCTCTATTTTTAAAGAACTAATAATTATTACTATATGACGCAAAACCTATTGCATTTTCATTCTAGTTTTTTGATGCTCTCTCACTATTATTCTTCTTTCGAGTTGTTTTGAAATAAAGAAATAATATTCTTAATTCACTCGTTTATTTGATACCTGTACAAGATAAAATCCGAAATTGCTAACCATTTTTTCGTTTATTTACGAGCATTTGCTCATCATCACATAATTTGAAAAGCTAACATTGCATGAGTTCACAATTCGAAATAAAATACACATAAGTAACATAAAAAAAATACCTAGTCTTTTTCGAACGACATGTATCTCAGAAACGTCTGCTGAATTATTTCGATTTTTCGTATATAAATATTATATCTAGGAAACCACACACATGCCGCACAAAGAATTTATGTCTGTGAAATGTTGAAGCATCTTTTGACGAAACTGAGCATTTTGAGGGGTTTGGATGTTTCCAATGAGATATGTAAGTTATAACTGAGGTCAGAACTCCTTGGCACTTGTTTGGAAAGGCATTTCCAAACAAGAAAATGAATATTGACCGAACTATAAAATGAAAAATTATTTCATCCATATTTTCCATCAATATACCCTCAGTATGGTCAAGCTACACAAGCTAAATCACTCCACTTCATCCAGAGGAATGGTTATAAAGTCAAAATAACAGGACTTATCATTACTGAAAACCAACCGTGGTTGGGCCATTTTCTGGATGATGTGGTTTTGAATGATAGACGTCCTTCAGAGCTTCTTGAAATCAATAGATTTGTTAAAAATCGCTTTTTCTCTACCACATCTTGTGAAACGATCACAAGTATTATGAATAGAAAGAAATCAAATATGGTTCTATATGTTTTTACACAAGTACCCATTTACTCATCCACAGATATTCATCATGAATTTTTGAATACTCCAAGGATATAATGTAGAGCATATTCAATCATATTTTCTGCACCATTAGATAAACCTGAACTCTTTTCAAACAGTTTCAGAGTTTATTTTCCCGTAGTCCCGCAGGAATCACAATCATTACGGAAAATGAAATTTTTTATCACTGAATACGTGAATAGCGTCTATTTTAATGTCCCTAGCTTCTGCCCAAGTAGGTACAACTGATTAGCAACAATGGAGCGTATCAATTCTGAAGATGTAGCAATGTTGATATGCTCTTAATTGGTGAATGGAATGCCATGCCAAGTCTGAATGTGAAACTTCCCATATCAACCTTATCTCATACCTATAAACACATCATTTTGAAGAATACATAAAAATTGAACCTTCCTACCTACATTCTTATTCAACAAGAGTTCCATATGATTAATTAGCCCAGCGAATGTAGATTAGATTATCGGGGAGCTGGCCCATGGCCTGATTCACTGCGACCTTTTCAGATCTATTGTGATGCTCCTTGGCTGTTAGAGCTCTTTGTCTGGCCTGATCTCTTTGATGAGACTCCATAGCCTTGACACTGACTCCTTCATGTAGCTAGCAGCCTCTGGTTTCTCCTGCCCGCATCTTGCATGTCTCAGCCTTGCTATTGTTTTGCATTCACAGAGCACATGCAGTGCGGTGTCTTCCTCTTCTTGACAGAACCTGCATTGGGTTTCTTCTGTCAGACCAATATTGCTCATATATTTTCTGAGCCGGCTATGCCCCGTTAGTAGACCCACCACTACCCTTACAACCTTACCGTTGTGGTTCAGCAGGTCTTCCGTGAATCTGGGCGCTGGTTCCTTTATGAACTCTTTCGCCTGTCTCATTCCAGGGAGCTTATTCCACCAATCTTTCGATTCGTTTTGTATCCATGAATTTATGGATGTCTTTATGCTTGCTTTCGCTACCCCGCAGAAGGGTTCTGGGCCGATCATAGCCTTAGATGCGCCTTCACGGGCTAGAGCATCGGCCTCCTCGTTGCCCTTATGAACCTCATGACCGGGTACCCATGCTAGAGTAACCCTATTTTGGGTACTTAGCTCCTTGGGTGCGCTCAGACAGCTTCCCACCAATCTAGAGTAGGTTTGAAATGAGCTGAGCGCCTTAATTGCCGCCTGGCTGACGGAGAAAATGACAATGGTTTTATTTACGACCTTCTGCCTGTTTATTTCCCCTATACAGTGTTCGATGGCCGCTACTTCTGCCTGGAACACAGTTGCATTATGTCCGAGGCTGAGTGCGATTCTCGTCTTTGCTCTGCCTCCGTATACGCCGGCTCCCACTCCTTCTTGGGTCTTCAAGCCATCTGTATACCAAGTTTCTTCCGCTTTAACCGGTGGGCCATTTTTCCAGTCCTCTCTACTTGGTATGATGATTTTGAATGTAGATAATAGAAGAAAAATTCGTAAACATTCAAGCAGAAATCACATGAAATAAATACAAAAAAAATGAGTTATGTTTTATGTTGCACGCTCCAAAAGCTCAAAACCCGTTCGTTTTCATGCCCCGAACCTTAGGCTTGGTTTCACCAACGACTTTAATCTGGATTATCTTGCTAACTGGAATTTCTGAATGCATAAATGCGTAAAAATATTCCAGTTAGCGAGATAATCCAGATTAAAGTCGTTGGTAAAACCGGGTATAAGTGATCAGCTGATCTCTGCTCTATACTCGCTTTACTCCACCCATGAATAATCGAACTTAGCTAATGTTCAACTCTATTCCTTTTCTTTCTATTTCTTTCTCATTTGGTCATAATATCAATGACTTAAAAAAGGTCTTAACTCTTCTTGTTCTTCACATTTTTAAATTTTCACTATATTGTCATTTCCATTTTCTGGCCAGTTACAACCGAAAATTGTGTTTTCTACAAACATCACTGTTTTTTCAGAATTTTGTTTAAGTTACGAGATTCATTGAAAAACATTATCCGTTCCACCTTTTCTGATGATCAATAAAATGTTTGAAAAATAAAAATTGTTGAACCACCTATTTCATTCTACTCCGCTGACCCCATAATTCTTTCTCCATATAATTATTTAGTAACCTTCGAGCAGCAATACTTTCTTGGACCGTAAATTAGCATAATGTTGCGAATTGATAAATTGTGTCAAATTCCTAAATCCTTGTGACAATTGTGTCCAATATTAAAATGCAAAGTGCGTGCTTGGCGTCTTCGTAATAACCTGGCCGAAAGTTAGTCATATTATCCAAAGGAGTTCAGCGTAGAATTTTAATAGCTTCAAATATGCTGTTTGTCACAGTCAATGTCATTCGAATATCGTTATTTCTGTCCTCAATACGTGGTACAAGTATATTATTTTTATGGCAAATACACCAAACACCACGAGTTACCAAGTTATGTGTTTACTTCATTGAATGCCAAATTCTTGTAGAACCTATCATTCGGAAACAGGGGAACTGGTTGTTATTGTTCGTTTCAGGTACATAACACTATTTTGAAATAAAGTTCAGTTTCCGTGTCTGACTTCCATTACTTGGATCGATACCAAATTTCATCAAAATATGTCTGTTAAAGTCGTTTTTCAAAAGAAGTTTCCAATATATTTTACCCAAATCTGGCAAAGAAGTTTTGTTTCGACTGCTCTAAGATCTACTTTAATGAACACACATTTTTATGATAATAAATGAATAAATAATAACATTGAAATTAATTTGTTATAATGGTACATAATTGAAATTTTCATATTGACTATGGCGCATTCTCATCCAGAGCACTGAGTTCGATGGAAAAATTTTTATGAAAAAAATATTTTCCTCAGCTCGTGCTCATAATTATTACTGTCTTGAAACTGTTTCTAGGGATCAATTGCCCTAACACCAAACTGATATTTTTGCACTCGACGCGCGTTTTGCGAACAAAGGTAGCATCTTCAGGAGAAGAAAATTTGATACTCAGTATCGTCTTAGGGCAATTGATCTCTAGAAAAAGTTTCAACTTTTACACCGAAGGTTGCAATCTCATCGTTAATTACTGTCTTGTCTTTGAATGTTATGATATAGAGAATAAGTGTTTTTCTGATTGTTCTTCGATTGCTTGAAGCAAATTGAAAAATGGAAAGTGTGATGCAGATTGTCGTTGAATGAATGAAATAATATAAAATTATGGAAGGAAGTGTGGTATTGATCATGATCCTGTTCAATATTGTCGATGATTTATTACTGGATTCATTCAAAACGTTCAATGTTGATTCACATATGTCTGGGTTTTGCTTTTCCCTCTCATCATTCTACGCCGTTTTCATGAAACTCTATTTTTTATCTGTGTCTAGGACCTAGGTGCCATATAACATGGCTTGACTTAACGTTTTATTCACGTTTCATTTGGAAGGAAGCAATCAATATCACAGTGGTGTACAAAAAATGTAAAGAAATAATGACTGTTATTAATTACCTCAATTGAGTCAAATTCTGATATTCTCAAAATTATTATGAGTGATTTGGAGAAGAATAAACCAAAAACCTCAGAATCCAGTATTTTCTCCGAAGTGGGTTTTTGAATGTTATCAAGTTATCATCTATGTCAAGGTGTGCATGTATACCCCAACTCAGAAAAGGGACTGTACACAATGACCTTCAATTTTTGATTAGTATCGTTATTGATATATTCTGCTATTTCTGTTATATTCGTTGGGTTAGGTAAGTTCTATACGATTTCTCTGTTCAATTATATTATCAAAGTACTGCTTTCACTTGCACATAGTTTACACTGATTACAATCACACGTTTTTTTTTTTTCATTAACACGCTTTTATTAGCTTGGTATGTATCTGTTTTCAACTGAAACTTGAAACGCGGTTTTGATCAACTTTGAAACGTCGTATTAATTTTTGCATACTTACAAAGGACCGATGACAATGCAATAATATGAGAAAATCGTCCCGATGTCTTTACTGAGACGTTCAGAACTGATATGAAATCGAATTTAATTCTCGATCTGTTTTTCTAGCGACCTTGAATATAACGTCATTTTTATCGAAGGAACCCATTTGCACTTCCCTTAAGACCCCATCCATCAAACTTCAATATTCACAGTCCACAGAGAGATTTGCAGTTTTTAATAATATTACATGCTTCTGTTAAATTTCTGCGACTTCGAGATGCTCTCTATGTTGCGCATTTTGGTGCTGATGATCACGATAATAATCTATTTAAGCATCATAATTCTCAAAAAAAATAGTCGAAAGAAAGCTAAAAAAACACGCTTCTATGGAATTGAAAAATGAAAAAGAAATAATAGTTGAAAAATAACACACGCTTTTATGAAAAATCCAACTGAAAATGAGAAATGAAAAATAGTTCAAAACTGAAAATAAAATTTTTGTGAAAGAATTAACTGAAAAGTTGGGATTTTTTTTCAATTTGAATTATGAATTGTGTAAATGAAACAAAATGTATTGCAATGTAAAAAAACGTGGGGTGTTTTTCAAGTTATCTATTTACACCATGGTGTGAATAGATTTTTAAAAGCGTGTTTTTTCGTTTTTGTTTCAACTATTAGTTATTTTTCTTGGTTACCTTCCACAAACATACGAATAATTCTCCTACGATTCTTATTTCATATTGTCTCAAACAAGGTTTTTTCTTCGTGTTTCAATCTCTGAGCCTTTTGAATTTTGATATCAAGATATAGTAGGCGTTCAATGATAAAATGTATTAGTAAACTCAATATGCAAGTGAATGATGAGACTGGAACCTTTGGTGTAAAAGTTGAAACTTTTTCTAGTGATCAATTATTATCAATTTGGTGTTAGGGTAATTGATCTCTAAAAAAAGGTTTATTAAAGAGCAAAACCACAGGGAACCCTGGGTTCTACTAGGGTTCTTATTAAAAATTGAAATAAATTATCAAGTAAAGAGTACAAATGGTTATAGGTGGAAATTGGTAGCAGTAATTGGTCACACCTTCAAAATTTCAAAAGCTTATATTTTCTATGTGGTATTGGTTAATATGAATAATTATATGATTTTTGTACACACATAACTCAACTCTGATAGGTAATCATTAATTGAATACTTGTTGGAATAATGCCACCGTCAGACCAAAGTAATTAACTGCAAGTATTATTTCTGTTATTCTACCACCGACCACGACATTGAATTGATCACACTTATAGTTATTTTCCTTGATTGAAACTGATATGAAATCGAATTGAATTCTCTCTTTCTCGTATATGGTGTTATGTAATGGGGTACCCTTTACATGCATTTGATGTGTCTCATTAATAAAAAATCTTGTCATGAAACTGATAAAAAACTAGCCTTGAAGCATAATAACAATATTGCCATATTGATCAATGTTGTTCTGGGAAGTCCCAACTGCCAATAAATTTAATTGTACCTACGGCTCATACACGTATTGCATTACATCCGATTTATTTTTAGAATAGAAACTGAATTCCTCTCTTCAAACGATGATTCTTCAGCTCGGAAGCATATCTCATGTCTATGTCGATTTCATGACATTTCGTGACCACTTGAACTATTATTCGAAATAAATCGATGAAGTTATCGGTTTATAAATTTCTTCGTTATATGAGGACACTTCTTACACAGGTGTCGATTTCATAAATCCGATTTAGATAAGAAAGTAGAATAGTATTATATTATGTGATTGCCGGCTAAAGGATGAATAACAGTTGATAAAAAGTCGAGTATTTACTTGATATTTCAAGTAAACTATTGATTTAACGTTGAACCTATTATATTTTATGACCTAATGAGGTTGTTGTGAGATTTTTTGAAAATTCACAAAAGAAATATCTTTCGTTTCCAGTCAGGTCAAGTCGAATATACTAGTCAGAAGAATGTGGTGCTCGGTAGTGTAGAGGAGCACATTCTCCTTTCAAGCGAAAGACCGGGGTTCGTTTCCCCGCGGGGCCACCGTTCTGGGTAATCGCACGTTAAAAGGTAAGGCCTCGTTGATCAATGGCTCGCACAAGTTTCGACTTTTGGGGGTTAACGGAAACGAACAATTCTAGGGAATAATTTTCATTGGCAGAGCATGCATATACAAAGATATATTGTCGCGATGTTCGCAGAGTAGGCAGGTCGCTAGTAAATATGCTCCGTATTAACTTATAAATCTTAATCTAAAGGACATCAGTCGAGACAACTGAAAATCTTTGAAAGTGCAACACGAACACCAATAGAGGTACTTATGTCTAATTTGTCTTGAACACAAACTATCTGTTATTTTGCACCCTAATCGTGAACAGTAACATTGTATTAGAACCATTCTCCTACAGCAAAGCTCTGAGTTGGACTCTGTGCACCACAGGTTGTTAAATATTTCTCGACGTAAATCATTAACACGTTACAACTGAATCATCAAGAGCTTTATGAATCATCAAACTATAGCTATATAAGACGGAATTAAGTGTTTTTTGCTGATGTAAATGAATATGTTTTTGTTCGTCAAAAACAATTTGGCGATCTCCAAAACAAGTGCCAGTTTTTAGAAAGCAAGATCAGACAGAATAACATAATAGTCTTTGAGATTCCAATTGATGTTAAGAACATTCTTGAAGCAACACTTGAGGCACTAAACTCTCTTGAAATTGAATAGTAGTGAAATAAATATTAACAACATTCATCGATTCGACACCCATACTTATCTCATTTGTATCGTCTCATACAAAAAAACATTTTCAATCTCTTGAAAGAAGTGGAAATACCTTATCCAACGATCTATCCCCTGAAGAGAGACAAACGCAGAAAAACATTACAAAAGTGCTCATGAACAGAAAAAAAATCTATGCTTGAAGGAAATTTATTTGTCGTCAATGGAAACCCGTACAAAGCAGAGGAACTCATGGAATTGGAACAGCAGACACAAGAAAGTGTTGCTTCTGATAATTTTCACTCGGAAAATTCTAAGAAATCACTTTGGAAGAAAATAGTTCAAAAATTGGCAGAATCTAGTTCAATAAGAAATCAGGATTCGATCCACCGTCAAATCCGATCACTGGGCGAAACAGAATTACCAGAAACTACACAAAAACAGTATAAAGGGTTTCTTGGGTTTTCAATGCCAAAATGCCTTCCTTCTCAGAATTTGTTAATTTTTGATGAGGTTACTAATTGGGTATAAATGATTTTTGAAAAATTGTTTGCCCCCTACCCCCTCTCATATCTCCGAAATCATTGAAAAACCTCTTTTTTCATCTCATATAAAAATGTCAATATTACTTACTAGTACTTATACTACTTCCCTCACAATTTTTTGTCCGACAACAGATTCCCTTATCACACAACGGTACTACATTATTGATCAATTATATCACCCACCGCTCTCTGTTAAGATATTATATTCTGCCCGTTCAGGTGTTATGTAAAAATGGGTGTTTGTTTTCACGTTCATGCAAGAATGTCTCTCCGGGGTTTTATCCATTGATGTTAGGTTTCTTCTGGATTGTTCGAGGAGTGTTTCACTCCAGAAATACGTTTTAATGTTGTATTTCCTCAAGAGTTTTCCAATTCTGTCTTGGGGTCAGTGGGTCATGTGACCTCCCAAACATAATCATTTATAGCCCTGACTGTCTCCTTCGACCACATATTTTATTCATAGAGCTCAGTCAATATGAACCGGAAAATGAAAAAAAGAGGATTTTCAATTACCTTTCGATGTGCTGGGCCCATGATAATTTTTCACCGATGTATAAACCCAAAATTTTGATGATGTAAGTGTAATTTATATTACTGTCATCTAGTACTATTGAATTTGTAGGAATGTCATAAGTTCTTTTGGATATATTGGTATGAGCTGATTTGTTAGAATTCAATGTCAATTTGTGTTATAGAAGCCGAATGCTGATTTTTCTCAAATCATTATTGTTTTGAATCTGTTCATAGGTTTCTGAAAAATAAATGATTTCAGTTTTCTTCAAATGAAACAATATTTTCGAAATTGCATACGACTGTTTCCTTTACACATGACTGATATAATACAATCACTGTTGATCTTGATAATGCTGTGTGGTAGGTATATAATCCTGATTGTTTGCTGGTAGACTATACAATATCATTACCCAGATGAATTTTTAATTATCATTACATGTCGGTTCGATTTTATCTATATATTCAACGGAAACTTTCATGGTAATTTTGAATTTCACATTGATAGTAATCACCGTCATTATTTTTTGTCTAAAAACATACAGGATGTTGCATTAATCATCAAATCAAATATTTCAAGAATGTTTTTTGAAGGTGAAAAATCACCTTTGTCCCACCATTCGAACCACAACCATTGCAGGCAATTATAAAAATATTCGTTATATTTCAGAAAATAAAAAATAATGTTTCCTTTTCCAACAATCAGGAGAAAAACCAAAGAATAAAAAACATAACACATCAGTGAAACAATTTAATTTTGGAATTGGATGATTATTGAAAAAATGTCTAATCCACTTCGAATTATAATTGTATGAACCTTTGAGAAAATGTAGCAGTCCTGAAAGTTGCCGTACGATGTCTGGCACCTACAGCACAGTGAAACCCCTCTTTTTTATCTGAACCAGAAATTTTATCTATACTATATTCACTTTAATATATTATTCCCGGCACAGATTTTTTCAAACGTAGCCTTTGGTATAACTTGGGGAGTTTTCCTAAGTCCTGGAAAACAGCCAGAGTGCAAACTTTTCCTAGAGATCAATTATCCTAACACTAAACATATATTTTTTCACTTCAATTTTCTTTTCCTGAAGATGCTAACCTTGTTAGCGAAACGAGCGTCTAGTGCAAAAATAACAGTTCGGTGTAATCTATATCTAGGAAAAATTTCAACTTTTACGCCAAAGGTTCCGATCTCATCGTTTAGCCAGAGCTCAGCCAGTTCCCAAAAAAGGGAAAAAATTCTACCTCATGATTATAGACCAATTTGCATTGCATTTGCATTACTTTCAAAGTTATGGAAAATCATTGGCGTATGTTTCACATATTTGGCAGCATTCCATCGAAAAAATTCGGATAAACGTTAGCTATCCACTCGATATTTCCATATCGTTTGATCGAGTTTGGTATCAGAATGAGGATGATACCGAAACAAATCTAGAAAACTTCATAGGAATTTAAGCTTTAATTTGTGTTTATTATAATGGTTGAAGGGTGGGCTTTCTGCTAGCGCTCGAATGTATTATAATAAATCAAGAATTACACTTATTACTATCTATTACGATATTTCCTGAATGGTGCATGATATTTGTTTAATATGAAGCTGAACATGAAACGTTGATTATGGATTGAGTTGGTCGTTTCTAACAAAACATATCTACTCAATTCCTTATTCACCGCTGTATTTATTTTATTTCATTCGTAATGAAGTTCTAATTTGTTTCAGGTTACTGGAGCCACCAACAATGAATCGACCGATCGTATAGACCCCACGCCTGGCCATTGCATATGGTACGGAGAATGCTTCAAAAAGGGGGAATACATGAAAAACTGTGTTTACTCCGGAAAAGCGAAACCTTTAACGAACGCTACCGGATTAGAGATTCTCAAACGACGGTGTCCGGCGTTGTCTCCGGACGGCGTTTGTTGCGACACCGACCAACTGATGAATTTCGATTCGAATTTGGCAACCCCCGTAGATTTGTTGAGCAGGTGTCCGGCATGCATAGACAATCTCGTCAAGCATATCTGTCAATTTACCTGTTCGCCGATCCAGTCGACTTTCATGAAAGTGAACGCCACCGAAACTGATGCAGCTACAAACACGACGTACATCACTGCCGTCGATATCCATCTATCGAGAGATTACATGGAGAGCACTTTCAATTCTTGTAAGCAAGTCAGCATGCCGTCCTCGGGTATGAAAGCGATGGACATCATGTGCGGAGGCTGGGGCTCTGCTAGATGCACTGCTAAGAGATGGTTCGACTATATGGGCAACGAGAACACGATCAAAGTGCCTTTCCAAATGAACTATTTCAGTGATGTCGGACCCAATAATGGTTTTGTTCCCATGAATCCTTCGACGTTGTCTTGCAAAATGGCTTTGAGCGTGAGTTCAACAATTTTTCGGTTGTAGCCATGGTAGGCAATAATTGGTTTTGAACGGCTTTATATACTGCTTGTGTTTAATTGGTGGACTGAGAAAGAGTGGTTAGCTTCAGCCCTCACGCGTGGGTCTCTCTGATGTTCACCTGCGACTGTTCGATAGCTCTGGATGAAATGGTGAATTCTTCAGAGGAACTCGCACGTGGTAGAGTAGTGTTGTTCTGTCGGTAAAGGTCTAGCTGAAATTGAGATTAGAAAACTAGGCAGTGTAGAAGAAAATGCGGTCGCCACACAAAGTTTTCCATGCACTAGATTGAATGCACCGCCCTTTTACCATAAACCAATCTCTCTCATAGAACTCTACGTTTTCCATATCACGTCGCAGGTCACAGCAGTGAAGTGAAATGTGACTCGTCTTTTGCTAATGAACTGCTATTCCTTTTCTTGCACATTTTGGTGACGAATCACTGAGAAAATTCAAATCACAGCTGTTGTCACGTTGATATGAGATTGAAGGTGGTTTCGGTGCACAAAAGATTATTACTTTTTTTCGTTCACGCGGCGTCATATACATTCAAATCATCAACAATTACCAGCGAGGCTCATCTCTTTTCCAGAATAAAGTATATTTTGAATACAATTTTTTTTGCAATGGTGGTAATAGATACGTTCAATATAGTTCACAATGAATAAATTGAATGATTAGAACGATTTCTCAAATGATTATTAATCGATCTTGATTTCTTACTCATTAATAAATGAATGCTGAATAGAAACGACGGGTTATATATAAGTAGTCGATTCATCAATAGTGAACCAACTCAAACAAGCATTTCAACATTCACAGTAGAGAGGTTTACATATATTGAGAAAGCACTTTCAAGTATGAAATTTTGAGCCGCTTCCTTTAATCGCGAGGACGGCTAGTAGTCCAATCAAATAAACTTTTTTCGTAAAATTATCGCCTACCCGAAAAGTAGCTGTGGATTCCGGCAGACACAGGTGTTCTTATTATCCCCTAAAGTTTGCGCCAGATTCTGTCCGTGCGTTTAGCAACAATTAGCGGTTGAATGCCGGAAATCATTTTTTTTGTTTTTTTCTTATATAATGAAAACTTTTGGTCGGATCGAAAAAAAGTTGAATTGAAAGTTGAATTGAAAAATCTATCGATTAGCGTTGGCCCGATGTCGATATTCTAATTTGCTGCTTAACTATTGCGCTCGGAATTATAAAAAAGGCATTTTTTCCGTTATTCTATTAAAAAATGTTGAAATGCATTAGGGTGTTGCAACTGTGAATTTGGGAAGCTTTCAACTAGTAGAATATCGACATCGGGCCAACGCTAATCGATACCTGTGTCTGCCGGAATCTACAGCTACTTTTCGGGTAGACGAAAATCGTCATTTTGGCCTCTTGAACAGTTTATTTGATTGAATTATCGTGAGTCGTGTGAGACCTGCCTCGCTACGTATTTGCCGCGACTTTTCAATACAACTCCCGTGAAATCAATGACACTTCCATCCAATTATGCGAATGCCAGTAAAAAATCACGATGAACAATTTGAACTGGAATGCTACATCACTAGAACAAGGTAACGGTGACCATAAAATGTGTCGTTCGTTGTGAAAGTGGTGTAACTCCATATTTTTAAAATACTTAATTTTTTGCTTAATGGTATCACATTTAGTAATATAATTTCATTATAAAAGTGAAGCAACTCCAAGAGTTGCATACAAATTCCATAGATGGCGTTACTTGTTTGTACAGGGCACTGAAACTTTTCAATATTCATTATAAAAGTGAAGTAAGTCGCCATTCAAAATTCAGTTACAAGGAGATAATTCACTATTACAATGAATGACACAAATATCACCTCGCACCGTGCTTATGCCACGCTATTTCGTTTTCCCCAGATAGATACAGAGGCTTCACATATGTTGTTACATATCACAGAAATAAGTTTAGATAGGCAACAGCATACTTGTATGAACTATTTCGCCACATTTCTGTAGTAGTTGTTGACTCGATATACAACAAAATTGCATGGAAGATGGTAGTTAAACCGTCGGAACTTTAAAAAATTAATTTAGAATAGGAAGAATACAACTTTTGAATCAAACGAACGAAAAAAATGTCAAGATGGGAAAAGCCTGTGCATATTTGCAAGAAAAAATGAGACATTCTTGATGTTGAATTGCTTGAGAAACTGAATTCATTTGAATATTTTGAATGAGCATATCCGTATAAAAATCAGTCACAACAGTCGTTCGTATTTTATCCCAAAATAATTGCAACGTATAATATGTTTTTGATTCTAAATGGTATTGGCCTATCAACTGCAATAAACTGGCTGGTTTAATCCCATTGTAAAGGAAATTATCAAGTAAAAAATGCAAACGTAATCCTCTATATTCCCTCTCTGAGAAACAAAATCACCTGCTATCATCCGGTCCTTTCACATTTATGATGGGCATTTTCGGGTCTTACAATTCAAGGGTCTGATTGGTTTCATTATAATAGTTTAGCCACTATCATATACCGTGAAACCTACCTACTATACTTAGTTGGAACCTATGTCAGGAAGTACAGTCAGATCTTGCAATAAAAACCACAAACCTATTTGCCCTGTCTCCTTGAAGATGAGTGGATAAATCTACAATGTTCTGATAACGTAGCAATATTTCAATAACGTCTGAATCTGAACCTTTGTTATGAAACACGTTGTTTCAGATAATTTCTTAAGTAATTGTGCAAGTGTTTGATTTTATTATTTTCTCATAAATATATCTGATTGTCAATTGCGCAAGGTTCACTACCTTGTTGAATTAAATGAATTTAGCTATTTTTTCTTCAAATGTGGAAGATGACATATCAGTAATCGTTGAAACATATTTGGATGAGAAAATCTAAGCGAGGAGAGTTAGGCTAGGTTAGATTCAATCTTCAAAAAAGAAAACGTAGGTTTAAAACTCGTAGGTAGATTTGAAAAGCGGATGGCGGAAAAACAACGTGCAGCTACAAAAATAGTTCTTTTTGTTTACAATTTTCTTTCTTTTATGATAATAAGAAACATGTTTTTTGTGATTCCCTGCGTCAATTTGCGATTTTGGACAGCCTCCAAATCTAAATTTAAAATTCAAATCGCTCTCGAATATAAATTCTCATTGATTCAGTATACACCTTAATTTATTTCCCTCGCATCTTTATTTGAATATGACCCCATTAAGATTCATCACGTTTGAAAAAGAAATCTTGTCTGGTCAGATAAATTTGAATATATTTCTGGTCTGACCGATTTGATCCATTTGCATTGTTGGGGAAGTCATCATCTGATGGAAACAATGCACAATGTCGGCATATCCTAATCCCAGCATGAACTTTTGATATGGGTTGATGAAATGAAAAATAAAGTATTTCTTCCTATATTTCCTTTCCGAATTCTGGATTTTTTCTGAACATAATTTTTTAATAGACAAAGCAACTGCTCACTTATCCAGACTTAGACAGGCTCAAGTTTTGAAATACTCTATAATATAAGTCGAGTACACCTGAAACAAGTGAATTTGATCAAGTACCTTGTCTCAGAATGTAAAAACTTAAAAAGTCATAATGTATTTTCTACCACAGTCTTTTTAACTTTGTAATTGAGGATCACAGTTTGGACTTACCACCTGTTGTGTATCCCTTTCATGTAGTTAATAAATAAATTATCTCTAACCATCCAGTGACTTGCAGTATGGGTAGCCGACCACCTCTGAATAATCATTTATAACGCCACCTTTCATTTTTCAATTCTTTCTTCATTTCTGTCCAGAGAATCTTCTCGGTTTTGTTTTGAATGCGCATCAAATCGAAACACCCTGTATAACACGTGTCAACCTTATTAAAAATATCGGACAGTTCGATTAATGTGAGAAAAAGAAAAACCAGCTGGAATTTTCATTTTCAACGGTTCAGTTTGGACTGCTAGGTTACCCGATTCAACTCCTTTACTTTCACACTAAAAGTGATATATTTGTTTGAATGAAGAAGTGAATGTATTTTCTTCAGGATAAGGCACCAGCTTGCAGTTGTGTAGATTGTGAGGAAAGTTGCCCTGTTCCACCGCCTCAACCTCCAGCACCGCAGCCTTTCAGAGTTGCTGGTTTCGAGGGTTATGCGTTTGTTATGGTCGTCATCTTCATTCTTGGATCTGGAATATTCCTTCTGGGAATTTTCACGTGTAAGAAAGGAAACGACCTGGGTAAGTCTTATGTGCCTGAAAGCATTATTGTTCCATTTGCAGTTTTGCTTCGTCACTATTTGTGTTTGGTTTTTACATAAAAGTACTAAGGCTAGTTTGATTTGCATCGTTTCCCTTGAAAAAAATCATTGTCGCAAATTATAGGATTCATATGGTTAATTTTTGTTCACCAACACCAATCTTGTGGTGATAGTTATTAGTTGAGTCAACTGGACCGGATTTATAATACGATAAAGAAATTATCAATGTGCAAAATATATTTTTCTAAGAAGTTTGGACGGACTCCTATTCCACTGATTATAAAAGATTATTGAACCTCTTATGAAGTATATTTTTTAAATTGATGGCTTATACATTTTTTGTTGAATTTGAGATTTTCACCATTCGACATTATTATCGAATAATTTTGGAGGATTCAAGTATCTACTACATAGACATTGAAAACTTTTTCAATCCAACGATTGTTTCTGTTGTCAGCACATAATCATTAGAAAAGTAGTTAAATTACTCAAAAAATATGGTTCATAAATAATGGCAATGTTGTTTCTCAAAATCGGAGATGTTGATATACCTATCAAACTGGTTTTATCATAAGCACGGTTTTATGTTGTTGGTGATTCTTCAACTGGTGTTTGTAAGCACTGTAGCTGAAACGAGTGGTTTCGTAATTTTTTCGCAGGAGCCAATAGATTCATCTATGAGCGAGAGCATTTCCATGCAGAAATAGAAAATAGAGCAGAGGATCGCCAAGGTATAAAAAATATGCCGGCTTTTGTCTATGTCTCTTATGTCGTCCGTTGGTATTTTAGTCTCTGGTAGTGTACAGACTGGTTTTCCTTGTATTCATTTGGCTTGGAAATGAATAGAGAATGCGAGTTTAATTTTATTTATTGTCAGTTTTTTTTGCCTACATTGATCTGGAACACTTCAAATGGGTTACCAGCCTGTATGTTTATGTGAAAGTGTTTGTATTTCATCAATTGTAGTAGCCATATGAAAACTTCAAAAGCCTAAACACTAATGGACTTGTGCAAAAACTCCTGAGGCATACTAAACATAAAAATACCGTCTTCGGACGTGATATATGTTTTTAGTTATCTTGTAAATTAAACTGATTTCTTGATTTTCACTGATTATCCTGTCGAATTTTGCATTTTTTTTTCGAGTAGATACAAAAAGAAACATTTGTATGCATGATTATTTCATCATTATTATACTTGCACGAGTCTACTGTGGAGGAAGAAATAAGTCCAGCATTATCTCATGGCAAAAAATGAATAAGTAGTATCCAGTTTTGAGGCATCTTATTTCACTAGAATTTGAATTCATTAATGCGAACCTTACTTCTTTTTCAATCGAATTCAAACTGGTTTTCAACCGATCATGGTTTCTGGAGGCAAAACACTCTACGGGTGTGATGCAGTAATAATAATGACAGCGGGCCCTCATCGTCTCTATTTTAAGAGGGGGCGTCACTAGCAAATACTTTTTTAATTAAAAATGAATTATTTTACAGGTGAAAGGCATGCAACGCTTACTCATTCTGAAACTTCCAATATATTTTCATTAGACCATTTTAAAATTTTTTCATAATTTGTTGTCCTGAAAAACTGTTTTTCGTACTTATTTGTTCTCTTCTCAAGAACAATCATAAGAGATTTGCTCGGAGATTTGTCCTTTGCAAAGCAGTCACGTTTCTGTGAGATAAGATGTGAGGGATACAGTTTGTAAATATTATCTGTGAGATGATTCTGCAGTTTTTCAGATGAACAATATATTTTATTTTCAGTTCGATTAACACTACTAACTAAAAGCAGATATTTGGTTCTTATCGACTATTTTAAAAATAACCATGAACTGCGTAATTTCTATATAGCTTTCAACTTGTTCATGGTAATTTCAAATTTGTGTTTTGTAATGACAAGTTTTGTGGTGAATTTAAAATACATTCGAATTCTCCAGTAATTATCTAATGATTATATCATTGTTTCTATAATATATACAATTTTAGAAATTTCAAAAATTATGTGAGAAGTTTTGGTGCCCGTATCTTCATTATTAGTAGAATAATGACAAAAATGAAGAAACAGGTATGTTGAATTGAACTGGCCAATTCTTGATGAAAATCCACATAACCAAAAAATATCATAGCTTCCTGTACGATTCTTACTTATAATGGATTAACAAGACTGCGACACGTGTTTCACTATACAATAAGCTCCTCAAGTAGGATAAAACCTGTTATCCTGATTGAGGAAGCTATTGTATAGTGAAACACGTGTGGCAGTTTTGTTAACCCATTGTTGGGAGAATCGTACAAGATACTATGGTATTTTTTGTTGACATGTATGTTCTTTTAATTAAAGCTTTGGGTTGCAGTGATTCACTTTTTATGAACAGAATTGAACGATCTTCAAACCCTTTGCCAAAAATCACTCATATTATGATCTACAGAATAAAATAATATCTTAATTTCTATCCATCTATGAATTGAATCTAGATAAAACACGACGATGAATTCGAATGTATCTGTATCATATCTAATCCCGCCTGTTTTCATGTGGAATTTGGTAGAATACTTGGGTTATGGTTGGTTACAGTTGGTTTAATCAATGGACAGAGATCTGACGAGTTGAGGACTGCAGTGGGCCGTAGGTTGGCTGTTGCCGATCACCATTCTTCCCAAGTGGCATTAGGAGAGGGCGAAGAGAGCCCTCTCCAGTCTTCAAAGCGATCCAGTATGTTTAATGCTCGTTCAGCGCTTGGCCATCACAAAAATTCGATTTTGAATACTCAATATAATGTTTCAATAATATTTATTGATATATTCGATTGTTATCAATGAACTTTTTTTGTAAATACTTGAGACGATATTTCAAACAAACAGGTAGGGCGATTAGTTGCAAAGGCACTCATGTCTAAGTAATTTTTCATTGGAGATGTTCCGCTCAGTTCTTAAAGATAGGAAATCTACCAACTTTGGAAAGTTGTTCGATATGCAATTGTTAGTTTTTTCGGCGCACTGTTTTGTTATGGGTAATAGGGTAGAAAAGTACATACGTAAGGTATTTTTACATAATATTCCTCCGAATACCGACAACTAGTGAATTCAATATTGAATATAATTTTTTAGAAAGCTCATACCACATTCTTCTTTCAGAATCCCCTTTTTTTAAATATCGCAGGAAAATCAAACGAAACTGTATTTTCCAGAATTCAATATTTTTTCTGAATTAATATTAAAAAATATTACTACCTACCTCAGATTTGGTATATTGGTGAATACTGCCGTTGTAAGAAACTTATATTTTTATAAGACAGTATCGAAAAAACGCATGGTTTTTGACATTACTTCGAGAATATATTTCTCTCTCTAGTTTAATATCAGTTGACGGGAAAAATTTATTTAGGCTTTCGGGATGACTTTCAATTGCATTTTTCGAAGTTAGAACTAGCAAAGTGCAGGACAGCCTAGTCCAAGGCGTTGCTAGATTTGAACGTTCTTAAGCAGGTCCCAATCATTTCGTTTTTCTTCTTGATCAAATCACATTTAAATTTCAATTTGATTATCTTTAAAATTAACATTCATCATAAACACCATCGAAATGAGTTCAATTTGTATTATTTCCAGCCCAATTATTTAATGTCTAAAATTTTTGGGTGATTAATTTAAAAAAAAATTGGCTAGGTGATAGTTTTTTTCATTTCCTCATTGCCAAAATACCATGAGTATAATCGAGGTAGTTTCTCATTATTACCATCACAATCTCAAAAAACATCAAGATTCGAGAAAATCTGACTAGGCACTTAAAAATATGGCACCTATATAACCAATATGAGACAGACATCCTCAAGAAAAAAACTGAAAAAACAGGATATTAAAAAACAGTTAGATCATCGGGAGATTCATCTCCCTTATTAACAGGCAATGACACCCAGATGGACAGGTAACTTCCCAAAAAAAAACCCTGCAACCTAAAAATAAAGTTCTCATTCCTTTTGAAGGTTTTTCTTCCGAAGAGATGTCCCTAGTTGTGGTAGCCGGCCCAAATTGAAAGCAAATGAAAGATAATTAATATACTGATAGGGTTCAGTGAAGTTATTTTTTCAGTGAAGATGTTTGCCTGTAATAAAAATCACACTTTGGAGAGTGCATAAACCTAGATAAATAATTAAGGGTTTTAAGAGGCAGAAAAATGCTACTTCGGACAAATTTCAGTTAAGTTTGCTATGTTAAATAGTCCTACATGGATCTTCAAATATTTCCGAAGAAAATTGAATGTTCTATAGTTTCTTCAACTCAAAAATAGAGATGTGATTTTTTCTGAGCACTGAGTATATTGGTGGATACACAATATAACCAAGTGCTTTTCTATTTTCAATTACTTTTTTCTGAACCAAGGTTTCGATAGGAATTCAGTGTGACACGTTCTGTATTGATTCCTAATATACTTGGTACCTATCGCAATAACCCTATTACCCACTTTGTTGTAAAATAGAATGCCTAGGATAAACCAATATTTATCACTTGAAAGTAGTTTGCATTCAAGGAAAGGAAAAACTGACTAAACCGAACATTGATTTGGGATTCATAGTTTTGTCGTGTTTTCCGAGTTGGATTTAATGAAAAATACCCATACCGAGTCTAGAATCAACAAATTATATAAGAAATTCAAGTACTCAGTAGAGCAAAAACAATTTATATAACTGGTTATGAATAGTAACGCTTTTTAAAAACTACATTTTGATACTTTATTTCATAATTAGAATTGAAAAACTAAGATTTTATAGCGAGAATACAAACTCACATACAAGTGACAATCATTTTAAATAAGTTCAAATGATTGCATTTAGTTTTATAAAAACGTTGAATGTTTGTGATGGTTTTGCCTTGATTTGAACTAGATGAATGTATGACAACTAACCTCAATTGTTACTTTTACAGCATGTTGTTGGGGGCGCTTCTAGATGAAATGTTGCATGATGCATGAATAAATTCTGGGTTTTGGTGTAAAAATACCCCTCAATTTATACAGTTAAAATTCCAACATTTGCAGGACGTAATTTTCTACTTCGCTTTTTTGACATATTTTCGTTATCCTGCATAATGCGTGAAAACTTGTTGAATATTCAGTTCAGTCTCGAATCTTTCAGGAACTAAGTTCTAACATGCGCCAAGTATAGTTATAACTTTGAACAGTAATATTACGAATCAAAATACATATGATTATCGAGCATTCTCCCGAGCTTATTAATCAGTTGAAAAATAACGATCCTTGAGCCAATCTTCGTTTCAACAATGTTTTCTAACTTCTGTTATTAACAAATAATGATTTTTCATAGCATATTTTTGTAAATAACGAATTCACCTCATTAAACCCTTTATCTTTATTATGTTCCATAGTTTTTTGGGTTTGTAACCCACCACAATCTGAAAAAATAACAATTAATATTGGAATCTATACAAGTGTAGAAGGGCAGATTTTCATTCTACCCCGAAAAGTTGCTGCGTCTATTGAAAAACAGTTCTTTCTGGATAGAACAAGTCCAATTAGTCAGCAACTTCTCGTATAACTCAAATTTTGCCTATCAAAAAAATAATAAGAACTGATATATATGAAAATACTTATCTGTTAACGTTTCGGAAACTAAATCTGTTTCCGTTCTCCAAACTTCTAGGCGAATTCCTTTTCAAGTGCAAATACCTGGCAAAGATACTTTTCAATGACGTTCAAACAATCTTTATTATATTATCTCATCTGAGAATTTCAACAGTCATTGCAGAATAATGATTTTTTTCATTATTTGAAAACCTCGAATACATTTTTAAACACCACCATATGCTCTCTCATTAATTTTTTTCTCCTGAAGGTGCCAACCTTGTTAGTGGAAGGCGCGTGTCTAGTAATATCAGTTTGGTTGTTGATGGGAATTACCTTGAACTGTTTGGTATAGAAATACCACAAAAAAAATTTACTAGTTTCAAGCGTCATCTGACAGCGTTGATAATAGTGGTGGTTAATCCGTCAGCTACCGCATTTTATTTGTTGTTTATATTTTAGTAATAATTTTCTCACTGACAAGTCCACCAAGACTTCAGCGACTGACTCTTGGTTCGCTTCACAACTGAATTAAAAATTTAATTTCACAAAAAATTTAGTCTGATGAAGTCGTCAAGAGAGTTGCAGCGCTGTATCTCGGGCTGAACCTAATTGATCTCTAAAATCAATGAAACAGTCCATTATGTTCTGTCGGGCTCACTTTAACTGTCTGTTTCAGTTGACATATGATAATGCCTCTCTTATAGCTGCAGGGATAATTGCCTTTTTGGTGCAATCCTGAAAGTTATTGATAATGGAAAATATAATACATGCTCAGAATCAAAGTGATGTTACTGGAGCATATGGCATATGTCAGCTTGTCTCGAAAAGACTGGCCCAGTTCGCGTCCCAATTCAAGATCAAGTCATACAATTCCGAGTTTTAAATTGAACAAGATTATTGTTTATTTTTTATGAGCATTATTGGTATGGCATAAACCAAAAATAATGTGGAGTCCCTCGAATATGCATGATCCAGTATTTATATAGATTATATAGATTTCAAAGAAAAACTTAATATTTTTTTGAATCGAAATAAACACACGTGAAATATTTGGTGAACGAATAGTTCTTCAATTTGACAATATGGGATATGAATAACTAAATTATTTCTCTCACAATTCTCAATAGCATTCTTCCAGAATGAAAAAGAAATAGAAAAACTCACTGACCAATTAGCCAAAAGAAAAGGTCCACATGTTTTATTCCCTTACAAACTATCATCCTCCTACTAACGGCAACCATCAAAAGTAGAAATTTTTGCGAGCTGTGTATTAGCCGATGGACTCAACCACCGATAACATGGATTGGCATCTGTGCCTATGCAACCCACATCAAACACCGCAAGTTGCACTTTAAATCTGCAGACGAATCGAAAATTGAAGATATCCGGTACCGGTTTTGAATCCAAGACCGATCCGATGCTGTTGTCAGTGTCCCAACGATGAACAAATTGAGCCATTCTCCTCACGGTTCTGGAATTTGCAATTATTTCCACATTCACCTTTCTCATTACTATCTTGAACATCTTTCGAGTTCCCAACGGTGTGAATTAAAAAGTGTATTTGAGTTCCATCATCAAATCGATAAATTTCTGTTTACTGATCAGAATACCATAGTGGGTTGAGAGATTAATCTGAAAATGTTTTTCCTTTGAATTACCAACGCGAAAATTCTTCGGCTGACTTTTTGGGTTCAATTGGAGTAGTTACAATCAAAAAAACTCAGTTGATAAATTATAAATCAAATATTTCTTTCTCAAATATTTTGTTTTTATGCCTAGGTGTGACGGATGCTCATGAAATGGATACTCATTCAGTCAATAGGACGGCGGATTATGATCATCCATCATCTTTCATCGAAAAACTAGGCGCAAACACAGATTCACTGCTGCAGAGAATGTTCGAAAAATGGGGTACATTTTGCGCAGAGAAACCATGGTTGGTGTTATTCATAGGAGCCTGTCTTGTAATAGGTCTTGGACATGGTATTAAATATCTGCAGGTATTCAACTCACTGAAATAACTGAACAATTCTGATTTTTTTGTTTTTATAAAGGTCACAACAGATCCCGTCGAATTATGGGCGTCTCCGTTATCTCGAAGCCGCGTGGAAAAAGAATTCTTCGATAGCAATTTTGAGCCATTCTATCGAACGGAACAGGTCATCATAAAAGCTGTCGGACTTCCTGATATCTACCACAACACTTCTGATGGAATTTTGAAGTTTGGTCCTGCGTTCAATGACACTTTTCTCAAAGCTGTCCTGAAACTTCAACAGAAAATTGAATCCATTGGCGAAGGGACATCATATAGTTTCGACAAAATTTGTTTTGCCCCTTTGAGGGCAGAAGGGGAAACTGAAACTTCTGTGGATCAGTGTACGGTCCAAAGCATTTGGGGTTACTATCAAGACGACATTGACACTTTTGATGAAACTGACGAGGACCCGCTTCATTATGAAACGAACTATCTGGATCGATTTGTTAGATGTGCAGCGTAAGTTTTAGTTACTTATTCATCAAGTAGAATAGACGGTAATTTAGAAATTGTAGTGGAGTTTTTTCGGCAAAGTAGTATATTCTATTAGTTATTTTAAAGCCTAATATTTCATTACTGGTATACACTTCTTTTTTCAATAGTATTTTAAGGTTTCATTAGATTTCGGTCAACATTCAAAACTAACCAACAGAAATTCGAACATACTCTCTCCTTTCGATTTATTGGTTTAAACAATGTTTCACCAAGTCATAACTTAAACTTGCAATGGAATTATAGGGTAGATAACATCACAAAAACTTGCAACGGAATTCTTTTCACAAAGTTATTGGTTAACTATCCTATTTCTCTTGAATCAATGGTATAACTACTTGATTACTCACTGAGAGAAACAAATAGACGGAACAAAGCACAATGGGCCAAAGTGTAGTGGAGCTCCTCTCACTATCAAATAGAGTTGTAAACATAAACTTACATTTATGTATGGCTCGATGTTGAATATAGAATGAAATTTTAGGTTTGTATCTTCTCAGGAGGTTAGCCGCGATTTATTGTTTTTAACAGTGCGTCATACACTCCTATCAAAAAATGTACCCGTATTGGGAAGCTTGAAGTGACAAACTTCATAAAATATCTGGCGCTTTGGTTTTATTCAAGGCTCACATGACAGTTACTTATTTGTCCATATGTAAGAGAATAGAATAAATATAAGAATATTAGGGGCGATTAAAAATTCTTCAATGATTGCTCAACGAAAACTGATCTATATCATAAACGATGAGTTCCGAACCTTTGGTGTAAAAGTCGCAACTTTTCCTAGAGATCAATTATCCTAAACCAAAGATGCTAACCTTGTTCGCGAAACGCGCGCAGTTTGATCTATATCGTATTTAGCATTTTTCTGGAGATTTTTCTGAAAAGAGCTTTTAAAAAACTATTCAGATTACTTTCTTTGCCGAAGAAAAATCTACATCAAGCAAATAATATTTTGGGTGTTCAATCACCTTACTGAATCAAAGAACTTCAACTTTTACGGCCGGAGGTAACTGATTCTGGGGTGTTTTTCTGGTTTGTTCGCCGTGGTCCACAGGTTTTCACTCCTGACGTTTCGCCTACAGCTGTGGTGAGCATTATCAAAGCCTATGAGGTAACAGACGCAATGTTATCGTTGTTACAGTACAACTGTCCAACTGCTTCGAACTTGTCTTGAACCAGGTTCTTCGAGAACACAAAACACAATTTTCTTACAATCCTTCATTTATAACACCAAACTTTTGAAATACTGTGTAATGTACAATCAAATTCTAACAGGACAGTACATTTCTATAATACTCAATACTATGAAAAGTTCAGAACGAAAAACTAGAATAGGATAAGACAATTTTCTCTTTGAAAGAACGAAATATTTTAATTCTCCACCAAATCTGATTTTTCATTTTCGTGATAAATGGGTAGACAGACAGCACAAGTCATAAAATAGATTTTGTTAAAACTGTTGTCTCAGAGCAATCGAATATCATTTTCGATTCGAAATTTTCAACGGAAGTAGAAATTTAAATAGTTTGAAATTATATCTATAACAAAATTTTGTATATTGTTGCAGGAATCCCTTTGATCCCCAATTTTGTTTGGCGCCTTATGGAGGACCCGTAGATCCGGCCATTGCACTGGGTGGATTCCTCGAACCAGGAGAGAGCCTCGTCAATAATCCAAATTACAAGAATGCTACAGTTATTATACTGACTTTCCTCGTGAACAACCACCACAACAAATCTCTGCTAACACCAGCATTAGAATGGGAAAAAGAATTTATAGCTTTCATGCAAAACTGGACCGCTACTGATAAACCAGATTTCATGGACGTTGGTTTTACGTCGGAGCGATCCGTGGAAGATGAGCTGGATCGACAAGGTCAATCTGACATCGTGACCATTCTGATATCCTACATGATAATGTTCGCGTACATAGCTATCTCATTGGGACAAGTGAATAGTTGGTCCAGGTTGTTGATAGATAGTAAAATAACCCTTGGTCTGGGAGGTATATTCATTGTACTAGCCTCGGTTATTTCTTCTGTCGGAATGTTTTCCTTCCTGGGTGTACCAGCTACTTTGATTATCGTCGAAGTTATTCCTTTCCTGGTTCTTGCCGTAGGCGTGGACAACATCTTCATCCTAGTCCAGACCCATCAGAGGGATACTAAAAAACCGAACGAAACGCATTCTCAGCACATCGGACGAATCCTTGGACAAGTAGGCCCGTCGATGTTGCTTACCAGTCTCTCCGAAAGCTTCTGCTTTTTCCTTGGAGGCCTTTCTGATATGCCGGCTGTTAAAATCTTCGCTCTGTATGCTGCAGTGGCTCTTCTGATCGATTTCATTCTCCAGGTTACTTGCTTCATAAGTCTCTTATCGTTAGATACGGTTCGTCAACAAGCCAACAGATATGACGTGTGTTGCTTCATCCAAGGAACGAAGAAAAACGAACCTTCAATTGCTGGCCAGGAAGGTCTGCTCTACACTTTCTTCAAGTCCGTTTATGTACCTTTCCTCATGAAGAAAACTGTGAGATGTGTCGTAGTTGTGATATTTTTCGGATGGTTGTGTTCATCTTTCGCGGTAGTCCCGCACGTTGAAGTCGGCCTCGACAAAGAACTGTCCGTGCCTCTTGACAGTTTTGTTCTCAAATATTTCCAATTTTTGCAGGCCTATCTGAGTATTGGACCACCAGTATATTTCGTTGTGAAAGGCGGACTAGATTACAGTGTACCGGAGTCTCAGAATAAGATATGTGCAGGGCAGTTCTGCGATGTAGATTCTCTAGTTACACAAATATACATCGCGAGCAAGATACCAAACACTTCTTACGTCGCGAGACCTAGTGATAGCTGGTTGGATGACTACTTCGACTGGAGTGCAAGTTCTGCATGCTGTAAATATCGGAGGAAAGATCATGGATTCTGTCCACATGACGGATCTTGTGAGTAATTTTGATAGTATTAGCAAATTTTACTGGTGGAAACATCTTTTTTATTTGCATTGAACAATCAATCTTTTTTAGGATAAATTGAACCCCAAAAACACTATGATTCTTCATTCATCTATTAGGTCGTGTGAAAAAGTATATCATGAGGAAGCCAAAATAAAAAAGTTACAATTCGTTTATCTCAAGTATACTTTCATCAAAATGAAAATATTAACTTTTTATTGTTATCATCAGACAATTGACTTTTTATATGAAATATTTGCTTTCTTTCATATTGGTGCAATTTTTATACACTGACACTAGAAAAAAGTTCCCTTCAAAATATAACTTGTGGTGTACCTCAAGGGTCTATTCTTGGTCCAATACTTTTTCTTATCTATATCAACTCCCTACCAAATTTAACATTGAATGGAAAGATCAAATTATTTGCTGATGATACCACTCTCATATACTTCTCAGATAGTTATGATAAAATTGAAGATGATATGAAAAGTGATCTGGATAAAATTCTCATTTGGCTTCATCAACATAAATTAACTCTAAATTTTGATAAATCTTCATATATGTATATTTCCAAACGATCAATCAACATTCCTGCTAATACCATAGTTTTCAATAATAAATTGATAAAATACACAGAAACAACTAAATTTTTTGGTTTATATATTTATGAAAGATTGTCATGGCAAAAACGTATTGAAAGAATTAAAATGAAAATATCTCCTCTCATTGTCATTTTCTACAAAATCAGAAACTACATATCTCTCAGATTATTGAAAAATATATACTTCAGCCTAATCTATTCACAATTGCATTATCTCATCTCCATTTGGGGGACAGCAAGTAAATCTATTATTAAACCTTTGAAAACTTTACAAAACAATTAAATGTGTTTATAAATTACCTCATCTTGACAACAATAAATTTATACAAACCGCACAATTTATTGGACTTAGATTCTCTCCATAAACTCGAAATTAGCTGTTTCATCCATTCTATTAAAAATAATAGTAAAAAGTCAGATATTATTTTCACTCAAATTGCTGATATCCATAATCACTCCACAAGACAAACAAAATTACTAGCAACAAATAAAACACAATCAGATTTCGGAAAAAAGTCAATTTACCATGATGGCATCATAATATATAACTCAATTCCAGAAACAATATAAGCATTTCGCTCAACAATGAAATTTAAGCAAAAATTCAAACAATTTTTAGTCAGCTAATGTACAATATATTTTGCATGTAGTCAACAGTTATATGTTTTTATTTACCTTAATTGGTATTCATCAGTTTTGAAAGACATTTCATTTTGACTGCTTAAAAATATTCAATTTCGTTAAATGTATGGAATTTTTTTTCCTTTTTCCTCAATTGAATTGAATTGAGAATATTAGCAGGTCCCTGGATTTTCTTTGGTTTCTTCTATTTTTCTTTTTACCTTTGAAATATCTCAGAATATTTCAACAATATCTTCCCACGGCCAAAAATTAATTTGTTTGTTTCCCTCTTTCCAATCCAAAACGATTGTCATTCAGCAAAATTCAATTGATTCCTCTAGTTCAGTTTTCCACCATCTCGACAAAAATATTAATTCCACTGTCATTTGATTTTGGTTTTTGACAAAGTTGATTTTTCTCCTTGAAGACTTGTAGAAGAAAAAGACAAAAAAAAAATTTGAAACATTCTTCTTCACCGGCTTGGAGCCAATTTAATATATGTTTTAGAAACTACTGATTCCGATAATATCTGGATGCTTGGTATATTTTCAACTTGAGGCAAGTGCCTGTTTCTCAAGCGTTTGCAACCACACTCTAATTTCATGAAAAGTAAATTATATTCTCTTCGTGTAAACGTGTAGGATGTTGAAATGGCCATCAATGAATAGGAATTGACAAAAATCCAGGGTGGGGCAAAATCTTATTTTTATTAAAAAAATCAAAAATCATTGATTTTTCAAAAAAATCACGATTTTTTTTTAATTTTTCGATTTTTTAAATTTGAATATAAAATTTGAACATTTTGATTCTTTGAAATTATTGTTGATTATTTTAATGTATACGTCTAAAAATTTTAATACAATTTGCTGCTCAAAAACTTGTGACAACGCATTTGTCGCGCTTCTTGCAAGAAAATTCTTGTCGCGATTTGTTTTCCTTCTGTCCTATACACTCGCTATACAGTGCCGAGTGAGGCACGAACACGAAAGCGTTTGTTGTGTTTTTTGCAAGAATATTCCTGTCGAGGCTTGTTTTCCCTCTCAACCTATAAATTGACGTTGCCCAACAATTTCACGCATTTCGCTAGTTGTACACTCGGATATTAGAAACAGATTAGGCATAGAAAAAAGAGGAAAACTCGTGTTTTTGTTTAAATTGTATAACGAAAATGAAAAGCCTGAAAATATACAGTAATAAAATTTAGTTGTTACGTTTAGTTTAAGAATTTGGAATTATGTACTTTTTTTTGTTGTTTTTGCTGAAAGCAGATACTCGTTTTGATCTTCGAGAAAACTTTTATATTATGTTGTTATCTGGTTCTGAATGAAAAAAACAAAAATTGATTTAAATCATCATTTTAATTTCAAAAATCAAGCGATTTAAATCATGATTTTAATCAGCTCAACCCTGCAAAAATCATTCATTTATACGAAAGAGCAACTCTGTTGAATATCGCATTGCGTTAATATTTTCATTTTGAATGTGATTCTTCAATTTAAAATATTATTATTATATTGTTGTTTACATTTCATTGATCAATATTCATAGTCAGAAAGTTTTTGGAATGTGAATTCTGTATAAGTAACACCCCGTTTCGACGATTCAATTTTGTCGCTGCAACTTCTCGCGGCGACTTGTCGCTGCGAGATATGTCATCTAGCTGTCAGTTTGCATTGCCAATATTAAAAAATATCACTGAATGTTATTATCACAACCGATATATAATATTATTCATTTCTAATAATTGATATTGTGATTGAATCACCTTATTACTCAACTTGATTCCTCAAGTCTCGAAAAATAATTGAAATTTTCAAAATCAATATTCTTCATAATGATACCACCACATATTTAGGGTTTGCGGCGACAAATTCACCATAGAAGTAACTAAGTCGCTGCAACTTATCGCACCAAAAAAGATTCATGCAACTCGAAAAACTTGCATGAACACATGCAATTTTCTGGAGTTGCAGCGACAAACTTGCATCGTCGAAATAGGCTATTAGTCAGAAAGTGTGAAGTTGATGTATTTTTGTTTTTTCAGTTAAGGAATGTGCTGATTGTAACCTCACCATGCGTGCAGACAACCATAGACCAACTCCCAAAGACTTTGAACAGTATATATCTTTCTTTGTACGCGACAATCCGGATAGTACTTGTCCGAAAGCAGGTCATGCAGCCTATGGTCAAGGAGTTACTTTTGAAACTAATTCTACAACACACCTATCGAAAGTGAAAGCGACCTATTTCAGAGCATACCACGATGTACTGAGAACTTCTGAGGACTTTTATGAAGCCATGAAAGCTACAAGAAAAATAGCGGCCAATCTCACCGAAACTATTGGAGTAGAAGTTTTTCCATACTCGATATTTTATGTCTTCTATGAGCAGTACTTGACAATGTGGAGGGACACTATATTCAGCATAGCAGTTGGTCTCGCCAGTGTATTTGTCGTAACATTTTTACTGATGGGCTTGGACCTATTCTCGAGTTTTGTGGTAGTTATAACTATAACAATGATCATTATAAATCTCTGCGGCCTCTTGTACTGGTGGAGTATACCTCTGAATGCTGTGTCGCTCGTAAATCTAGTGATGGCAGTGGGAATCTCCGTGGAATTCTGCTCTCATTTAGTACACAGTTTCTCGATGTCCATCATGCCTACTCGAATAGAGAGAGCAGGAGACGCATTGACCAAGATGGGCAGTTCTGTGTTCTCAGGAATAACCCTTACGAAATTCGGAGGAATCATCGTCCTTTACTTCGCGAAATCTCAGATATTCCAAATATTCTACTTCAGGATGTACTTAGGAATTGTTTTGTACGGAGCATCTCATGGGCTCATTTTCTTACCTGTACTATTAAGTTTCATAGGTGAGTGAAATATTAGTCAGTAATTGCATGGGAATGTTTTTGTTTTTTGTGTTTTTTTTGGTATCAGCCGAATAAGGAATTTTGAATCGGTGAAAAACTTACCACATTTGAATTTTGCTGAACCTTGATGAATTTGTAACATATTTTAGTGTAACCTTTTGATGCCTAGTGGTGAAGGGGATTACCATAAAAGTGACTATAATTCCAAATGATCAAAATTATAATATTGCGATTTTACGTTGCTTCAGTTATTTAGCTGATACAACGGCTGCGTCTAGCAGCTTACAGTGCTCGAAGTCACTTCACAAAATTTGACATTTCATCATGGAAAACTGTCAAATTGTGTGCAGCGGCTTTAAAGCCTCGTGTCCACTTGCAAGTAACTTGCGAAAGTTTTTTCACCAAGTACTTGCCGGCGTGTCTACACTGTAGTCTGATTGTTTTGAAATTTATTGTGGCAAATTACTCTAGCAAGTTCGTTTGCTTGAGTAACGTGTACACACACTTCCAGAAAAATGTCGTCTCAGCAAGTGGCTGCTGTTGTAACATATATTCAGTTAAAAAAACAAAGGAAAATGACAAGAAGCGTAGAAAAATTTGGGTCAGAAAATTGATTCAGCGAAGATCTACGTTAGGCATACATGAGAAGTTGCTCTCTGAATCGAGAACGGAAGATCCTCAGCAGTTAAAAGATTTTTTACGTATGCCTGCGGAAGATTTCGATTTTTTGCTGAATTTGGTGAAAGAAAAAATATATAAAAAAAGATACCAAAATGCGAGAAGCCATTCCACCAGAAGAGCGTCTGTCCTTAACACTTCACAGGTATATATTATTAGAATAACAACACACCTGTACTGAACACTAAAAAAAATTTTTTTAATGTTATTACATAAGTTTTCTTTGCAATAAAAATTAAACTCACCAGATTATCTTCTGTAGGGCTGTGAGCGTTTGCAGCTAATATGAATTTTAAAGAATCAAAAAATTCCCACATGCTTTTATACAATTCATTTGTCCCCTGTCCACTCTTTTTCTTTTGAATTTTTCTCCACTCCTGATTCAGTTGTGTTCTCAAGTTATGTAGCTTGCGCTGAATTTCATGTTCAGGTGTGTTGAATAGTTCTGCTAATTTTTTAAATGCGCCTTGTTTTTTTAATCTATTTTTAAAATCTTTGCAGTGTACATTCCATATTTCTGGGTACAGTTCAAAAATTTTCAATTAGCAGAAGAGTTTCTTCTCTATTCCAAACATGTCGTACCTCCATTTTTGTGAAAAAATCAGAATTTTAATTCAGATTCGAAAAAAATGAATAAAAGTTTAAAAAAGGTTTACAAAATCTTACAACTTGCTGCAAATATTCCGAAACAGTCTGGAAATAATGAAGTGCAAACTAATTTGCTTAGATTAGCTGTGTACACTACAAGCTCTAACAAGTCAAGCAAGTACTTGGCCCGAGAGTAAACTTTCATCAAACTTCCTCTAGCGCTACTGTTTACACGCATTGCAAGTGACTTGTGAGAGTATTCTAGGCAAATTTAATTGCTAGTGGACACGAGCCTCAGGCGCTGTGGTGTTAGACGCGGCCAATATAAAAACTGTTGCATGCCATCACGGGCGTGGTTAAATTTTGAAGTTTACTGTAGCCAGATCATTATAGAATTATGGAATTTTATTTATAAATAAAGGTGACATGTTGAATATGAAAGAAGGAAAATCGAAAATTTTCATAAACCTCTGTTATTAGGTACTTGTATATCATTCATTGAAATATGGAAGCTCATCAATGGAAAAGTTCTTTCAGATCCTAGTTTTCCAACAGGGAACTCAAGTTATATTCCCTTTGGAATATTCAAATCATATATTTTGAATAGCTACATCCAAATTATTTTGAATAATCGAGATTTTCCCATATTTATAAACAGCAAGTACTGCATTACTACTTAGTATAAATACACATATCTGATACTGCAGTATTTGCGACATACTTGATTTTAAATCTGCTAAAAATACACTTATATGCCCACAACCCGTTACATAATGAAATCCATTACGATCCAGTTTTCAACCAATAGAAACCCATTATTTCTCAATCAAGCATGATGTGCAAGCTTTCAATTTTGATGTTTGTCAAGTCGAAATCAGTAGGTATTGAATTTTTGAAGAATTTAGTCAATTTTCGATAATCGAATGAAAATGTCTTATAGCAGTGATATAGAAGAATTACCAGCGACTCCTCCACAGATGTCTTAGACAAGAAAAAAATGCAATCCAAAGGATTCTATTTTTCATTTGACAAATGCAAGACATATGTTTTTATTTTCGAACATATCGAATGAGTTCTAATGGCCAAGTGGTCAACCGCGAGGGCGGTGATCAGAAACGTCCGGGTTCAAATCCTGAACTCGAAAGAGATTTTTTTTTCTTTTCATTTCTCATTGTTGTATTCTCCGTGGTTACACCATTATTTATAATTTTGAAGAATTTTTAAATACGATTGATTACCTAGTATTATTGTGTTCAATATGAATATGAATAATATAATATTTTTAGTTCTTCATTATTTATTGGGTGTAGATAAAATATCGTATGCAACTCTCATGTAATGGTTATTAATACACTCGCATAAACCATACGAAATTCACCTTCGGCTCGTTTCGTATCCCGGTTTATGCTCATGTATTAATAACCATCATTACACGATCGTTGCATAATATACTATTATCTGAGTGCAGATTATAATTGTAATGATAACAGGCGCCAGATTTTGAATTTACAATTAATGGGTTGGTATTAGTGCGTTGATTTTATGTCGTCATCGATGACGTGCAACAGTTTTTCAATTGTATTCACCATATGCAACTGACGGGAATTGGGGTTTCAAATTGTTCAGGCAGATAATTCTCCAAATAAGATATGTTATTATATTGTTGTATTATTCTCCTGAAAATTTGTATCAATGAACGTACAGCTCTCTTAATGCAGTCAATAGTTGAGCAGTGAAACCTCTTGAAGACAAGGACCGCGACACAAGCATATTTGCAATTTGTGTATATAATCGATTTCTGACTTATGAAATAAATGATAAGTATGATAATGTATTATTAGACTTACCCACCTTTCTTTGTAAATATATATATATATATATATATATATATATATATATATATATATATATATATATATATATATATATATATATAATATAATATGTAACGTTTATTGCTCCCAAGAAATAACACGTATTTATAATAGGGAACATCTTGATTTCAAGCAGTTAAATTCAGTGCTCAAGAAAAAAAACTTATACATGATATAGTCATGGTTGAGTTATAATAAAATGATAAAGAAAGGAGTGAACAAAGTTCGAGATAATAAGTATTTTTTTAAGTTTTTCTTGAATGAATTAGTATTTTTTGTATTTTTCAATGTTTTCGGTAAGTTGTTATAAAAGATGACGCCTTCATACATAATAGATTTTTTACAATAATTTGTTCTAAATTTAGCCAGAGAAAAGTCATTTGCTTTTCTTGTTGAATAGTCATGGGTATTTATGGTAAATTTCAAATTCGAATTTTTCACGTTATTTTCGATCAAATGAATGAATACTAAAAGTTTGTATTTTTATATTATTACCACTTAGCTATAAATTTCTATACATTAGAATACAGTTAACCAAATTCGAACATCCAA
Source organism: Zygogramma bicolorata (assembly GCA_032362365.1). Taxonomy (NCBI): domain Eukaryota; kingdom Metazoa; phylum Arthropoda; class Insecta; order Coleoptera; family Chrysomelidae; genus Zygogramma; species Zygogramma bicolorata. The sequence goes on from JAVJAQ010002863.1 coordinate 772,062, forward strand.
TCTGAAGTACTAACCTAATGAATCATGTATATGTGCTAACAACATTTTTGGATTTGAAGAAAATCATTCAATTCATTTCAAAATTGTAAACTTTTCTATTGCAGATAATATAACACTATTTCACTCTGAAAGTGTTATTGACATTTTGGAAAATAAATTAAAATATGGTATTGACCCCATTGAAAAATGAACATGAGTCTAAAAGTTAATTAGGAAAAAACTGATTAGATGATTAATGGAGTTTATAATCATGAATATTCAGATGTTATCGATACAAAACTAAGTTTCGAGAGTTATGTAAACAAAATAAACATTTTGTTCCATTTCTGGGGGTAATTGAAAGGACTCATATTTTGAATTAGATTAGGATTCTAATAAATAATGCTTATATAGTTTCAGTTTCTCATATCAGATACCTTGTTACACTTCGGTCTTTGTGCACTAAAAACCAAAAAAAATCACTTGATGAACACGGCCATGAAAGTTATATTCAGAAAACCGTGGGATACTCCTGCAGATTTATATAAAATTACAGAATATATGACTTTGAATCATCTGCAATATGAAAAAGCTAAGTAAATGCACAAATTGAAAAAACTTCAAAAATGTAGTATAAAGTTTTCAAAAAAACTACTTTACGTGGCTACAATACCAGAATATCCAATTATTCACTTTTCAAAACTAATGGTCAGCGTAATGGTTTCCTGATGCCTTATTGGTTTTCCTCGTATTAATGTTCCTTCTAATTGAAGAAAATATAAACATTCAAAAATAAATCAGGTTCTTCATTTGCTATGAATGTTTTTAATTTTCTTCAAAAAATTTTCCTTATCACTTCATTTTTCTAGTCAAAGAAATGAAAATTTTGAAATTGAACCAATTCCACTGAGAATAGAACCGGCTTGTTACCGTTACAAGCACGATTGAACAATATATTGACTAACAAGAACGGTAGGCACATTTTACGGATCGAAAAAAAAATAAATTGGAGCGTGGCGTCTGAGATGGGTAGTGCTTAACGTTCCTCATGGTTATAGCTTTTTTTGCAGGTTACTATAGTCTATTCTCGTTAGAGTACACTTAAACAATGCATCTAGCGTGATCAGCACGTGGACAGTTAGTGCTCGCGTTTCGATTGGCTGGCTGTGATACCATTTTCACTGTCCATATTGCATTTATTATCAAAAATCGAAGTGTCTCTCGGAGACGACCTAACACGTTCAAATTTTAATATACAACCTGAAAATGTCTTACTGCAAAGCTTTCAGGTGAGAGCTTGATTAGCGATCCTTGTACTCCAGTTGTACTTGTTGTTCTGCTCACAATGGCTGTTAATAATATTGAAACTTGCATAGTTCCAAGATTTTTCTGAAGCATAATCGAGTATTAATGACCAAAACTTCATGTATCTTGTACTCTTCGGAAATATTTAAGCAAACTCATGCTGCTTTCTAAAAAGTATGTTCAATTTCAAAATTTGCATTCATTTTATTACATTGCAAACCTGTTGAATGTATTTCTTGCTCAGCTATTCTTTTATTTCTTCGAACCGCTTTGCATTGTAGATGATTTCTGTATGTATAAATCACCATCAATCTATTCCTAATTTATTTCGATACATTTCCGAGTTTATTTTTTATCATTTCATCTTGTGAATCCCAGTTTTATCATTACAATTTTTTTCACTTGGAGTCTGAAACATTTTATTATTGAATGTAGAAATGATTGATTTCAGGCTGATGTATTTCAATCAAAGAGCTTGTATTATATTACCTTCTTTAAATTTTTTTGAATTCACATATTTTGAAACTCCATTTCTGATGTTGATTTAAATTGCTTTGTCATTGTATTTTTTGGGTAAAAACAATAGACGTTCTGAACGAGTATTCGTCAAGGTACCATTAATTTACAGTGGAATAGATGTCTAACAATGGTAATTTAATATCAGATTACTGTTGCAACTATGATAAGAATATTATTTCATTATTATAATAACTCGGATAGTTCAAAATAAAAAGTTGCATTATAAAAAAGTTGCCATGTGTAGCACATCCACGGAAATTCGTCCAACATCTTGTTATGCTGCCTATAGGTTTCAAATGGTTGCTTGACTGGCATTGTGAAATTCGTCTTTATTTTTGTGCCATGATGGAATGGACAAGCTGTACATTCATTCATTTTGAGCCCCTTTTAATATTTTTACATTATATCATTTCTAAAAGAGTTGGAGGTACTTGCTTATTTGTAATGAATATGTAGATGGCAAGTGTCCACAACTTATTGAGTATTAGCAATTCCACTGTAATTAATTGTTATTGGCTTTTGTGAACATATTTGTCTCAACATTTCATGATCAAACATTCACTTGTGGATTCATAACTATTCTGCTGTCGTACAGGGTCACCCATGAATAAAGAGAAATTGGCCAAACACCGGAAGTTAAACGGGGAACATTACCAGGAAACCAATTTTGGCAGAGTAAGATCAGTTCTATAGTTCTATATTAAGTGCACTCTTTCTTATCTTTTTTTCCTCAAAATTATTTATGTTCAAAGCTTAATTTTTGCTTCCATATTACAGTATCTTTTTATACTTTGTGATTGTCAGAAATATGATTATTACTAAAGAAAAGAAAGTCCAAACTTGAAGACCTCGTTCATCCGATTTCATTCAAGTGTATCAGAATTGAGGCTACACTTGTGAGCTATTTGAAAAAAAACAATTACAAAGGAATTGAAACTTTGTTCAAGCCTCAGATTTTTTCGGAATGACTCGCTAACCCTTTTTGTGATTTTTATTAGATTACCAAAACACACTTGAAGAAGCTATTGTATAGCAAAACACGTGTAGCGATTTTGTAAACTGTCTAGTGAAAATCACGAAGTATTTTTTAATGACGGTATCATAGATTTTCATCAAGTATTGACCAATTCCATCTGTTATCAGTGAAAGTTTTTCAACTGCCAATTTTGTACTAATATATTGAAAAATCGACTTGAATGTATTCAACTTTTACATTTTTCAGATTGAATCATATATCAACCGAATACACAAATGTGATATTTATTATTAAACATATTTTTATCAGTGAGAGAAAAAATATGTGAAGCAAATTTGATTTCAAGAAAGTAGGGACTCTTAGATCATTCCTTCAAATTTCTACAGCCAAAGTTCAGTTAATCGTCATTGGGTCTCTCTTTTTTGAAGGTGTGCACATAAACTAACTAAATTCAGTTATTTCTTCCAAGAATCACTTCATTTAGATTGAATTCAAGAGTTTGTAGCATTGACATTGTTTTACTTTATTCTTATATAACTTATTGAATAATTGGTTTCAAGGATTTATTTCAATATAATCTTTGCTCTTCTTTTGATGGCAGTTATATTTGGAATTAACTGAATTTTGGCTGCTGAAACTTCCTGTACAAATGTGGAGCAACATGTAATTGTGATGTCAGCTGCAAGCTACTCGGAAAATCCTGATGATTACATAACCGATAAAATCTAGTTCAGGGTTCTTTTTAAACAAATTTTGTTAACGTACAAGTCAAGTTTGATCTTTCTTATATTTAAATTTCAGGCTAGCTTGCTGTTCAGCAAACCGAATATCTGCTAGATTATTCATTTTTGATCTACACTTTTCTAAGAACTGTTTGGACACATTACTCACAGATCTAAACTTTATATACAGTAATCATAAATTGACAATTTTTACTATCATATTACGAGCAATAAGTTTTTCTTGATTTTTTCCTGTCAGATAAAGTATCGATCTGCTTCTCAGATGTTTTGAAGAAAACAAATGGTCATAAATATTATGATTAATTATTCTGTGATCACTATTATCATTATTGGCTTGGGCTGTCAGGAGAAATTTTCTGTTACTAGCTCAACAGTAGGAAACCCTGAAATACTCGCAGCAATATTTGGGTAACCGATAAGTTTAGCAAGGTGTTACCCATCAAATGTTAAGGATGTTATGTTTCTTCAGATAGCTGGTCCCTGATTATAACTAATTACTCAGAGCTTCTGAAAAAATTACTCAGCCATTATTCATTTTCATGTGAAAGAAAGAGAATTTATGATTGCTAGGTCAATATTGTTGTGAACAGCAAAAAAAGTTGATTTGAATGTATATATTTGTTCTTCATGGTTTCAAATCATGCTCAACTGAAGCCCAAAAACCAAACTGTTTCCATACTGCACCATTTCTGACTTAGAATTTCAGAATTAGAATAGAATAGAAAGCGTATACACCTGAGATGTATTCCTCCTCTGCTCTAAAAGACTATTGATCATCTTATCTGGCTGAACACTTACGGATTTTGTACATCTAATAATAAAAAATTCGACATAGTCACTGGGCATACTTGAAGACTGGCGTTAAATCAAATCATCTTTCGAACAATTCGTTCAGGCCAGTCTCAAATTACCTACACAGTAGGTTTCGGCTGGCACCTGTCAGAAAACAACTACTTCCCTGGCTAATACCACGAAGGGCATTGAATTATATCCGACCGGTGCCAGTGCAGGTTTCTTCACAGAAGAAAATCCTGCATTCGCTTTCGTCGATAGAAATGAAGGAACTGATTTTCAAATAAAGGGACGGACACACTTGCAGACCGGTTTCGGGCTATTTGGCCACTCGTCAGTACAAAGCAGTGCCATCATCAACGTAAAGTCGATGACTTAACAAAATTAAAAATCAAAATCCTTCATATTATCAAGCCCCGACCAAAGCTAATGCAAACAACGAAGTTATTGCGCCATCTACCCATGGACGAGGTATTCCAAAAGCAAAACGCCAGTCTTCAAGAATGCCCACTGACTATGCCGAATGTTTTTACATTTTCCTCGCAGGAAGAATGGGCGAATTCAGTTTGATAATATGAAGAATTTTGATTTTTAATTATGTTAAGTCATCGACTTTATGTTGATGATGGCACTGCCTTGTACTAACAAGTGGCCAAATAGCCCGAAACCGGTCTGCAAGTGTGTCCGTCCCTTTATTTGAAAATCAGTTCCTTCATTTGTATCGACGAAAGCAAATGCAGGATTTTCTTCTGTGAAGAAACCTGCACTGGCACCGGTCGGATATAATTCAATGCCCTTCGTGGTATTAGCCAGGGAAGTAGTTGTTTTCTGACAGGTGCCAGCCGAAACCTACTGTGTAGGTAATTTGAAACTGATCCTTGGATATTTCCGACATTATCAAAAAAAATTAGGACTAGTTATTGCAGGTTTTGCAGGACCATTCACAACTCCGCGTCCCACAACTTTTTCAAACTAAGCATACCTTATGTGACATAATTTGGCTGTTTTGGGGGTATCAGAACAATCTTTGGTTTCCAGAAGCCAAAATATCGGTCCAAAACCTGAAGCCACTATAACGATCTAACGCGAACCCTACCGAATATCCATCACCAATACTTTGTGAGACTGAGAACTTTACAATTTCTCTTTCGACCAAGACTAGCAGCACGGTAGAGACAGAAAGATGAATGGATGCAGTAGTTTCGAAACAAACAGAAATCAATGTAGATTCAGTCTCATCTGATCTCATTTGATAACCAACAAAATCAATGGAGTAGTTTATAACATTGAATTGAACTGGCCAATACTTGATGAAAATCCATATTGAAAATATCACAGTTTCCAGTACGATTCTCACTGACAATTTGTTCTTGTACAACGGGTTTACAAAACTGCGGCCCGGATTTCGCTATGCATTAGATCCCTCAATCAGGATAATTTCTTTCTATCCTGCTTGAGGAAGCCATTGTATTGCGAAACGCGTGTCGCGTTTTTGTAAACCCATTGACAGTGAGAATTTTACAAGAAAGTGGGCTATTTTTGTTACTTCATAACAATTTCAATCAATATTTTTTTGTGTTGATATTTTACATATTGGAACATTTGAGAGATGTGAGGAACATTTTAATGCTTAAAAACGTTCGAGGAAAAATGAGATCGTGCGGAGGAGTTGAGAATGTTGCTAGACCGTAGTCCATTTTCATATTACCACCGTTTCAGATATATTTTATGGGGGTAAATTTTCATTGGGAAGCGCCGCATACCCTCAACACAGCCGAATCGTTATCTTATTTGAAAAAACCATTTCAGGCGTGATGCACAGTAGACGAAGATTTGTCCACCAAGCACATCCGGATGGACCAGAAGAGTCGACAGTGGTGTCACCTTTGCTGCCATCCACATCGCGCAATAGCTATGATGCTATAAGTTCAGTGACATAAATGATACATTCTAAAGTGCTGGTGTGATTTTGGGCTTGGATGTGATGTGTAAGCAAAAATTAATGTGTATCAGACAGTGTATTTATTGTCCTTGCGGTTTTTTATGAAAGAGCCGTTTCAATATCAATTATCTAGTAAAATTTCTTCAAGTAAACACAAATTAGGTAAATGCAAATTTGATTCGAAGTATCGGCGGAAAAAATGTATTGTCGCCACTTCTTCAATCGTCAATATGAAACAGTATTATGATTTAGTTTCAAATTACCAAGAATTCAGAAAAATGTTCAGTTTGCAGAAGAATTATGTTAACGTCATTCTGGATTCCAATTTATGTTCAAATCACTCTCGATCATCTTATTCCATTTTTTAAATATTGACTCAAATTACCTAATATTTAGCATGTGAGCTGGAATTCACCAACAGAATATACATTTCTGTTTGAGACATTCTATACCACTGAACCATCTAGAATGCAATTCACACAGTTGTGTAACTATAGCCATTGTACTAATGACTACTTTATCATCATAGTCTCCTAGTCATGCAGGTTGTTGCTGACTTCGAAATTTTTTTGTAATCGAGCAACTTTCCTAGGTGTACTTCACATTTTATTAAAGCCGATTCATATAGCTAGCAGGCCCGAGTTGTACTTGTATGAAATACATTTTTACTTGATGTTTTCCATTAATTCTCTTTGCATTAAATATTCCGTTTATGTCACTTTTCAATCAGAAAGAGAAAAAAAAATTCATAACCCTTGAAATCAAGTTTCGGTTTTTCTTAATCACTTAAGAGTTAGCTACATGAACTCGCTAATATGGTTATTGTAAATGCACACTGATGATAAATAAAAACAGTTTTGTGAACATTGAGGAAAGCAGTGTGTATGCATTCAAATTATCAGAGGTCAACCAGTTACCTCAATTTTTTATAATTTTCATAAAAAACTGTGTCCCCAAACTTCAAGTATACAGACAACATAGTGGAAAGATTAGTGATTTCAACAGTAAAATACTATCATACTTATAGAGTTATTTTTAAATGGGACATTCGTAATTCTTTCATTGATCTTAAATATCCCAAATTGAAAATTAGTAGTCTTCTCCGTTGAATATGGTATACTGTGAAGACATGTGCCTTTTTCCAAATTTACTTAATCATAAGGTATTTTTAAGTACCTACCTACATATATTTGAATTATTGATCTGAAAGTGCTGGTTTTGGAAAAAAAGATAACTTTATTTATTTTATATTCACGAGGTGATTGTATTTCGGTTGAATTTGTTAGGGAAAAAATCTAAATTTTCTAGAAATATTTAATGAATATTGATGGAATATGTATTAACACAACGGTTGACTCGAATTGAATTCAAAACATAAGTTATCATTTTATACTTCCAATAATGTTCATGCAGTTTCCATCAAGATTCCACTTGCAGTGCAATTCTTGTGTCAGAATAACTTTTGTTCACATTCCAAAAATATTGAACAGAAGAAAAACGTCCCAAATTGATAAAATAAATCATTTTATAGCTTGAGTTTTTGTTTCAATAAATGTATTTTGCAATTCATGTATTTTCATTGTGACCTTTAAGATCTGTGCCTTGAAAGAAAATTTCTCCAGATGTATAAACAAAATACCATTTGTAAAGATTTCAAGGGCGGTTTCCAAGTCAATCTGAAGAGCCTGCTCTGAAAATAATTTTAGTTAGTTCAATGCCAACCTCTATGATATTAAGGAGATATGAAGTTTCTCTAGATATAAACTTAATTCACTCAAGAGCCAGAAATTTCTTGATTCAAAATATTAGTATTGCCATCCAAAGAGGTAATGCTTCATCTTTTTTTGGAACCATACCATCTTCTGAAAGTTTAGACGAAATTTACATGAATCCAAATTCTTTTTTCAAAAAGTCATTCTCGATGGACACTACCATTTCAAAATTTGAACGTCAACATAAAAAGATCCCAAAAACAAGTCCCACCATCGATTATAAAGCTGGTTCTGGAAGTTATGACTGTGATATATCTTTTTCAAATGAAGTCATACAGGACCCGGTTTCATCGACATTTCCAAGACTCAGGAATTCTGTTCAATTGTCCCCAATTCCTCCAATAACCAGTTTAGTTTCGGGCTCTTTCTCAGACAATTTCTGTGAAACCGTCAACCAACCCAGCTCGAAGAGATTTGATACTACCAGGGGTGGTATCATCGGACTAAATGGTTTGATGAATTTCGGAAATACTTGTTACATCAATAGTTTTATCCAGTGTCTTTCAAACACACATGGTTGCTTGAATATCTGATAAAAGACTTTTATAAGAAGGATATAATACCAGCATATCCAGTATGAAAGGTGCTCTGATCGAAGCTTTTGCAGAGGTGATAAAAGGATTATGGTCGGAAGATTTTTCAAAGAGAGTGGTCGAAACAGTTTTTCTGAAACGTCAGATCCAAAGTTTCGCCCTCACTTCATCGATTACGCCCAACAAGATGCTCAGGAATTTTTGAGATACCTGTTGAATGGTTTACATGAAGATGTAAACCAAATAAGAGAAAACCCAAACCAATCGTAACCGAAATCTTTGAAGAATTAAGTGACAGCGAAAAAGCGCAAGAGTCATGGTCGAGGTACACAAGTTTTGATGAATCCAAGTTGGTTAAAAACTTCGTCGGTCAACTAAAATCGACCATCAAATGCACGTATTGTGGTCATTGTTCCGTGGTCTTCGAACCATTTTGGGACATTACCTATCCCAGAAGGAACTGACTTTCTCCAATTATATCATTGTTTGGATTCATTCACAAATGAAGAAATGTTAGATGGGGATGAGCTACCAACGTGCTCCAAATGTAAAAAAAGACGAAAATGCTCGAAATATTTATCAATACATAAATTTCCCTGGGTACTGGTGATCCATCTCGAGCGATTTTCCACAAAAGAAAAGAACAAAGAAATTATTTGTCACCGTGGATTATCCTGTAGAAGGTCTGGAGATGAATAATTATGCGTCAGCCAATGTAGCTCCTTGTAGCTATAATCTCTACGCACTATTAAATCACAACGGATCTGCAGATAGTGGCCACTACACAGCTTACTGCGGACACCCTTATTCTGGAAGATGGCACAAGTACAACGATGCCCACGTGTCACCAATTTCCCCAAAATCTCTCATAAGTGGCGAGGCGTATGTTCTATTCTATGAACAGGGTGAAACGAAATTATCCATTTGACACTGTTTTATATTTTATTATTTATTTATTTTTATTGATTTATTCTTGTTACAATTTATACAACTGTATATTCGACATCAATAAAAGCGATAATTCACTAATCAAAGATGAATAATTTGAATGTGCACCATATCAAAATCCTAATTCTCGTTTTATGATCAGTGATATCTGGGCTCGATGCCTGGGTCTCGGATTTTAATGTCCGTAGCTTTCGAGTGCAACTGCGGCAGCCATCTTCAGCGGTGTCACAGTTGAAAAGAAAACAGCTGTTATGAATCATTGGGTAATACTAGGCCGTTTGTATGCTGCAAGTTTCATCGGATGTCCGATTGATCTTGTCGGACCGGCAGTTTTGTTCACTACCTGATTGTATTTCCAGGTAAATAGTTTTTTCCACATGATTCCCTCATGTAGGAAAGTCTACGTGGGAACCATCAAATGTAGCTTCGAGACTTGCCCAAATGAGCACAAACGAAATTATCGTTAGGACGAAGCTGAAAAAACTGCTGTACTTTAACATGCCTTACAAAATGATATCCGGTTCGAAGAGAATTTTGTCAACAACCCATTATTCCACCCGAATATATATAAAGAGGCTATCGAAATCTACGAGTACAAGAATAACTTCAATAGAAAAAAAGATGGAATGGATTTGAACAAAATTTGGCATCCGATTTCCAAAACATTACCAAAGTAATTAGGTAGTGAAGGAAACTGTCGGTCCAACAAGGTCAATCGAAAGTCCGATTAAATTTGCAGCATACAAATGCCATAGTATTACGCAACAGCTTTATTTCAACTGTCAAACCACTGAAGTCGAAAACTACGGATATCAAAATCCGAAACCACGGCCATCAAGCCCGGATTAGACCGAAAATATCGACTCCACACTCTTTCATCGAATATTTCCATCGTATGTTAAAAATCCCATATGAAGCGGGACATTATCGATCAATTACAGCGATAAATTCCCGGCGGGACATTTTCGGGCTGGTAAATACCCGGTAAGTATCGAAAAATACCCGCTCGGTCCGTGTATCTATAGTAACGATTGTTAAAATGTACATTTGTCATCTTGACAGGCATAAATACTGAATTTTGAACGTCGTTGTTTTAACTCTGGAAATATTCTACTGAATTACACTCGTGCATCAAAATAAACCTGATAATTTTCCATTCAAGCATGTCGTCAGTAAAAATACTGCATTCGATTATTTTCATATTTTGCTAAAAGAGCCCTCCTCCTTCGGGCTCTTTCGACAAAATATAAAAATAAACTCATGCAGTTTTTAGACAACATGCTTTCATGGAAAATTATCGGTAATTTTGAAGCACTTGTGTAATTACTCCCGATAATTAATTTCATTTTAAACTAGCCAAATTTATCATTGAAAACATCATGCACTCCAATCCATCCTCATTCTTCAAGGCGAATGTGACCAGAGATTAAAAGTGAATGAATGAAAGAGGCGGACTAGGGTAGTTGTGGTGGTCGTGGGTGACCCCCCAACAAGGCAGAGATTTTTCTTTGGAATTTCTGTCTGTCATATCAGGAAATGACTTTGCCACGTTATATGACTGACGAGTCCACGAATAACCATGCTGAATAGGAAGTTAGTTACAAAGCCCACTTGCTGAAGAACGTCGTTAAAAATCACACAAGTTACAGAAACGTGACTCAACTCAACCTATATTCGACAAGGACTATTTCCCTTGCTGGGAATCGCACGTTAAAAGGTAAAGCCTCGTTGATCCATTGCTCGCACAAGTTTCGACTTCTGAGGGTTGACGTTCGTCATCTGGTTAACGGAACGAACAATTTCAGAACATTTTTTTTTTTAACGATGAACTCAAAATATTGATCCACAGGCACCTGTTGTGATGTGGTTTAATAAACACTCATCCTTATGATCGATCTCAATCAGTTCCCCGTGTTAGGAATTGCACGTGAAAAGGTAACAACTTATTGAGCCACAGCTAGTTTCTCATTTCTAAGGGTTGCCGTTCATAGGAAGACAAAATACCTACTCATTTTTGTGGCTACTGATGATGTGGGTACAGCTAAAATCCACATCTGTAATAATTTGAATTTTCTGCTTTCATACAACAAATATAAGTACCTCCAAAAGTAACTACTATCGATCGGACGTAAGCAATCGGTGATTTATATATTGGAAATAATAATTGTTTTTATTCAAGACAGAAAAATAATGTACTGAAAGCTAGAAATTCCAGAGGTTTTCTCTCATCTGATGACAAAATACGTTTTTTCGAAGCAATGAGATTTTCATCATTCTAAAACCAGAAAATGTTGAAAGTTTGTGGATGGAATAATTGAAAATCAAAAAATTATGCTTTTATAGTATTATAGTATACTTAACAAAACAATCACGAGTAAAATAGCTGATAATAGTTTATTATACTGTATCGATTTCAGTTGGTAACATTTTTTTTAAATCTTTTAATATGATAAAAATTTCAACAGCTGTTCAACCAAAATCATGCCTTCATCGGTTCAACCAGATTTGAATCAACTTCTGAAGAAACATTCTCTATGGGAATCTCCCTCGATTTCGCTCTTTCCCACGCAGTTTCGAAATTATGAGCTAATTCCAAATCAGTCCTGTCCAATAAATGAGGTTTCATTTTAAAAGATTCTTTCAAGACAGATAGCGCTACCGTGTCAGAAAAATCACAGCCAGTTATATGCCTGAATAAATCATCGGGAGAGTATATTCCTCGAATCCCTTTTTTGGTAAAGAACTGAAAAAAAATCAAATTAGTTTTGGAATAATAAATATGTTGCATGAATATTTAGATAACACTACATCTCTGAAAATAATTTCTTTGACAGCACAGCTGTCAAACTCGTATAGGCGTAAAATGGTTATTTATTTCCCAAGGATATGTAGATGTTTATGCTCTGAAGGCGACCATCTTGCAAATCCGATGATAAGAATTAGAGATAATGTGACGAATGTATGAACATAAGCTTCAATGTACTATTAGGCATTCCAGATCACATGATGTCTGGGGAGCAAACAATAAACAAACCGATTTGTTTTCAAATCAGTGTAAAATTCGTGTATCTTCATCTTCCATTATTTAAATGCCTAATAAAAGATTTAAAGACACTGAGGGCCCACCAGTTTTAACATTGAAGTCTTATGAAAAAACAAACAAAAGTTTATGGGTGGCATTGGTTCATTTCACAAGTATCTGAAATGTTGAGATTGGGAAATAACTACTGTGATAAAATCAATTTCTTCTGTGATAATGTGAATACTTTTAAGAAACAAATACATCGCCGTTAGGTCATTTCAATGTATTAGTTGATTTTGTCTTTGTTTTTATTGTCTTTGTTGTACACATAAACATAATTTATTATTATAGTAGTAGTATAAGATAGAGTATAAGCTTCTTGCTACATTATTTATTGTAAACAAAAATTGGGATTCACCCGTAAGTAAATAAAATGAACATGTACTTCATATAAAACTGAAAATATGTGTTAATTGAGTTTGACGATAATTTGGATTGAAGCCTTTTTGTAGACTGCCTTGCATGTGTTATACATAAAATAATTGATCAAAGTACAAAAATTATGAATTATACAACTTATTACAACTTGGCCGGATGTTTTCAGAAATAATGTAATGAAAACCGATTTTTCATATCGTGCCCATAAGTACTTACACTAGTTTCATCGTGAGATTGAATCAAATTTATATGACATACTTTTATGATACACAATGCGTCCAAACAAACGGACATTCTGGGTTTCATGTGAGGTAGCATGCAGCTCATATTTCTTGTTAAGATTATGATTTGTTTCAGAGGCAGACTGTAAAAAATTGGTACAAAAAAATCCCTCACTACTGCATGGACTATTAGGAGTTGTCCGTCGATTTCAACGCAAGTGTTTCTTAGGAAATGAATTGTTGAAAAAAAATACCACTATTCAAAGCATCATTTATCCTGTTAACAACAGAGTATACTTTTGTTCTAATTTTGTAATATCAATTGCAGTTTCTTTATCAGCATCTTAGATACGATGTTCATACCCTCATTGGCCTGATTAATTAAAGGGGCAGATCATGCAATTCCAAAACAGAGAAACTAAACCTTTGACCTCCAATACAGTGACACCGAAGGAAATGAAGAATTTCATGTAAAATGTGCTGTTCAGATTTGCATTTTTGCTGCTAATAGTAGATATGAGAGAAAAAACGGATTTATAGATAACTTACATTGATAATATTGTTGCAGTCTCGATAAAGGAAATGGAAGGCATTTTCATGACTGGGCTCAACAGACTGACTCACATCAATGAAATAGCACTCTTTGTTGTGCCATAAAATGTTGTACTCTGATAAATCTGCATGAATCAGATTGGCCTCTTCAAACAATGTTTTCATTGCTTGTATCACCTGAAAAACGTTACGACCAACGTAAGTACTGAAACTTGTTATACAATATAGCAGGTAGTATTACCTCATCATAAGCAACAATATAATCGGATTCCTTCATTTTAGCATCTTTCAACTTTGGAGCAGGTCTGTGATCCTCGCCAATGAAAGACATGACCAGAACATGTTTTTTGAGCATGACAACATGTGGGCAGAGAATCCCAGCTCTCTTGAGCCTCATGAGATTAGCCATTTCTTTTTCTGCCCAAATATGAACCGTTTTCCTAGCTGTTTGTTTGCCGATTCTATCTTTGAAACGATGGTCGTCCTTGATATATTTATCCCGTTGTTTAAATTCTGAAAGAGTAGTCTTGAAGACTTTGATAACGCATTCTTTTGGTAATTGATCAGCAGCAGGATCGGAATCAGCATGAAGAATTACAGCTTCCTTGCCTGAAAATTATAATAATGACAGCAGAGTTCTGATAGAAATTATAACAATATTGCTTTCACTGAATAGGTCACACTTACATACATGGTAATATACACGTTCTAGAAAAGCATTAACAGATGGCTCTATATGATTTATAAGAATCATTGAATAAATCACAGTGTTTCAAAACTAGTAAGATATCCCATAGGATATAAGTTCGTATATCATACACAATGAAGTGCATGAGGACCAAGGATCTTTCCAAGCGAGCACTTTAAACCCACTTTGCCGAATGATATCCCTTTGTTTGATCCGACGTATCAGACATAATGAAAGCATATTGTTGATGCACTTATTATCAACACAATATACTTGCTGCATTTTTCAAGAGAACAACGTAGGAGTTGTTCAACATTCTCGTCATATTTTTGTTAAATTTTCCTTTTCCGAAAGACAAATTTGCCCAAAAGGCAGAGTCTTGTGCTAGCAAATAACGGCTAATGTTCTCAAGTGTTCTTATGCGCATTTGCTATTTCAACTGCAGGGTAACTTAGGGCGGGTACTTTACGACCTGATTAACAATCGGTTAAAATAATCGGCGCTTAGACTGTGCCTTCAGTCGAGCAATCGAAAGTATGTGGTGCCTATTCTCAGCACCGATTATTTTAACGGACTGTTAATTAGGTCGTAAAGTACCCGCCCTCAGAAAACCCACACTGCTACCAGTCGGTTGATGAATTCGATAAATTATTCCCACCTACCGATATTGGTATCTAGGTAACCAACAATTGCTTATTGCACACAGCCAGTCAGAATTTCTGCTTTCACCTAAGCTCGAACCTATCGCAAACACAAGCGTGGTCATTTGTTCATTCGTCCATCAACCGTTTATTTTTCATTTATACTTCCCATTGTCCAACTCCCTTCAGAGTGTGCCCAGAAGGCAGATCCTCGTGCGAGCAAGGGCCGGCTAATTGTTTTGGGTGCTGAAGCGCTCTGAGGCGTCTTACCGATTTTCACGGTAGCTTATTTGCATTTAAAACTATAGGGAAACCAACAGTGCTACCGGAGCGGTTCGGTACCAGAATTGCTACCAACGCAACCAAAATTTCCGATCGCACCGAGTCAGCAGGGAAAGTCCTGCCCCGGCCGTGGATTGATATAGCGTGAGAGATACAGCTTGTCCATTTCACCTTGGCACGGATATGATGACGTAACCGTATATAAAATCAATTACCATGCCAAGTTGATTGGATAAGCTGTACATTAAAGCACAACTGTTTTTGCTTATATAAAATAATCAGTCTTTCTCTTGCATTCAATCTCAACAAATATGATTTCCAGTTTAGATGCTTACACGTTTTACTTTAAAAATTGAGCTGATGATTTTGAAACGAATTCACTTACCAATACTTATTATACCATTCACCCTTTCAAACAGTTGATTGTTTATCAACTTATAGAGTAGTAATGTGGTGAATTCATCCAAACCAAATTCTGCAGTGGCTTGGTCTTCTTTTTTGTCGTGAATTTTATGCCTTTTAGTCTGTTCATGCTTGGAATGCATTTTCAAACTAAAAATATAACAAATAATACATTATGACAATAATACCCTAGTTGTATCTAGGATGATGGATGAAGTAATGAATTATGCTCAACCTAAAAGTTAATAATGTTACGATATTTCCTCTGATTCGTTGATTAAAGCTCCAAACAAGACTAAACCACTTTTATTACAAATTTTTATCACAATACAATAAAACACAATCACTTAAATTGCTCCACTAACTTTCCAACACTCAGTACTAAAACTCTCTGTACTTCGACTTCTGCACTTAGCAATACTAAAGCTCTATCCGATAAAAAAATCTGTAAAACTCTCCGCCTCTCCACTAAGCTCGAAACTTTGATAACTATCCGAATAACTCGAGAGAAGCCTTGATGATGTGTATCGAATTCTCCACACGAATAAAGATTTCCTGGAAAATGACGTTCGCTCTTCGACCCCTCATAATATTCTACCTTTATGAGCGACAGAGCCGGCGCTAGGAGATTTCGTAACATTATCCTCCTCGCAATTTTGTTCATCCCGATCAAACAATTTCTCGTCTTTCCAATAGTAACATTTGAGTCTCTTTAGGTGTACAACGTTCATTTTTGTTCTAGGCCTACGTTGAACCCTGTTCATCACATCATTCATTCTACGACGAGGGTTGTACAGCCTCACTCGATTTCCTTCTTGAAATCCGCCAGTATTTGATAGTGCCGAGCCTTCATCCTGTCAATACGCTCTACCATCTCTTGTTTAGTGAATGGTACTCTTCTTGATTGCTGACGATTCGGTTGGACTTGGCCAATATTGACACGACACCTGGCGGCTCTCACAGGAATGGCTTGTTTTGTCTTCACCCGTGCGAAAACCGATGGCTGGACGCTGCATTCAGGGGCTTTATTCACTGTAGCACGAACTACTTCCTTTGATAGTGCAGAAATTCTCGCAGTCTTCGATAATCTCGGTTTCTCAGGCATCTTTCTCTGTCCTGGAGTTGTAGGGACAAAATCTTCTTCTCCAAACTTCATAATCTTCTCGTTTTCTAATGAGAACCCATAGTCACTGATCAATCCATCCCGAGTATAAATTCATCTTCTATGTCCGCGACGTACACTGTATCCGTGATGGTAAGTCGCTCAAGAATCAGTGTAATTTCAGCTTTTCCTTGAATAGTTGCATTTTCACCAGTGACTGTTCGAAGTATTGAGTTGAAAGAAACAGGCTTCACGCTTTCTGGCCAAAGGATGTCACTGCATACCAAAGAAACTACTACTGCATATAGGACTAGAATGAGGCAACAAAGTGGTGGTGGCCCATATTTTCCTATTTATTAGATGTTTCAGTTGTTGATGCTTGGCTACTTGTTCATCCTTTTAACGAGGTATCAAAGGGTTTGCTGAAATTCAGAAGATATTTGGCTTTGAATCTCTTGGGCAGAAATCCAATAAAGGAAAACACACGCCAGCACCGGTTCATGATGTCAGATACGACAAGGTTGATCACCTGCCAGAGCATTCAGAAACAGAAAGCAGATGCATACAATGTGGAGAAAATGCCAAATTTATATACCTTGAGTATGAAACGGCTTTGCATCAAATAATTTTTTTTTGTATCTCACACCATAACAATAAATTGAGAAAAAATATTTCTGCCTGCTAACGCTGGTTATATTATAACTATAATTCGTTAAACGAACATACTGTATTTTTAATATTAACAAAAAAAATAAAAATTTCACTAGAGCGTCTTTATATTTCTTTTAACTCGTCCTTTCCACGAAAAAAATTATTGAAAATCAATATTTTTAACCTTATGCTTCTGTTAAGGCTTTGTTAATTAATTTTTTCCTGAAAATATTCCTTTAAGGAGTAGAATCGTGATAATCACCACACTGAAAACCCTTAAAAGAGAAATGTAAAATACAACTAGGAGTTGATCTCACTATTGATATCTCGGAAACGGTAAGACCTACAAGGTCAATTATATAGGACAAAAGTTTCCTTTTCCTTACGAGCAGGAATAGTCTCTTTTCAGATCGAGAATATCGCTGGTTGTTTTTAGAATATTCGGCAAAATTGTCAGATTTTGTTTTTTGGTTTTTTGTCTCCACCGCATCCATTTCAAATGATATAAAAAAAGTAATCTGGAATGAACCAATTTTCAATGTGACGTTTCGTTCATTAGATTTCATCTTATTATTTACTATTTTTTTGAATGAGGACTTCAGGATATCTCTCTCTCTTTCTTTCCCTTTCTCTCACTTTTTTTGTCACAATTGAAGTAAAAATATGCTATTAAAAATGTATCAGAAACAATTGTTTACTACTGGAACTTAGTGAAGAGTGACATCAGACATCATACACTTTCAAGAACTCACTTGATAATGACCTCCAACACAGTAAGAATATTTTTTTGCAATTCATGAAACTAAATAATGGGGAAAGGATCTCTTACAAATCCTTTGCTGGACATATTCACTGTTACTGGGAAGGGACCAATCAAATGTCGCAACTGCGTATTCGCTTACGAATGAATGATTCGATAATAATTGAAGCCTTGACACGTGCATAGGAGTCATCTTTGAAGCTTAGTCCATGTAATCTGACCGCAAATAAAAATACAGTGCCTTCTAGAGTACCGGTAGGAATGTTCAACAAGTAGAAATATTTAGAAGTACTGAATGATTTTTCAGAAAGTCAACAATGGATGTTATCAAATGGGTCAAGAAAGGTAATATAAATGTTTCGACTAACAAGTGGGCAAAGTGAAAATTATGTTATATACCTTACCTGTTGAATACTTTATTGGACAATTTCAAATCGATATTTTCACCATCCCCTGTTTGGAACTCTGGGGGGAAAGAGAGTAATTTACAGGCATTTTTCCTGCCATTCATCACACCATCATGTTTGGTGACCATTTTCCCATCTTGTTGAATTTTATAACCACAACGTGGAATAGATGCTAAATTCCTTTGGAGAGAATCAAATCTGTCCCAATCCTTCCTGTCTCTTATATCTATTTTTTCTTCTTCTTCAGAGTCACTTTCAAAATCTGGAAAAAGTTTGATTCAATAAATGGTCATCTGATATTCATTTTATCATGTACCAGCTAGTTTTGAGAGAAAAATCAGAGGTAAGTACTAAAAATCAATAATATGTTTGCTCATTATCATGTATAAGATGTTGAGATGAAATTGCTCGATTCATTATTATTATTAGGAAAAGGTGCAAATGACAGCTAATGATGCCAAGCCATCATAGAGCACTGTGCCAAGACTTCAGATTCTTGTTCAAGGCATTAAGATACATAGGTACAAGCAATTTTTTTTAGCTAGAGCATGGGCATAATACGTGAAAAAGGATATTTAGAATAAATAGGTGGGTTGATTAATTGAATAGTCATTATCTAATGAATAATCCATAACTCAAATTACAGAATACTACTACTCTCAGGAGAAAAATTCCACTTTCTAAACTTCAATAATTTTTTATTCAATACTCCCAAGCTTCAATGAAGTACAAATGCATCAGTTTTCAGCTAATTTGAATAAATCAAGTTATGCATTATCTAATAAATCATCCACAATTCAATAAGTAAACCCCAGAATTATTGAAGCAAAAATTATTATTACCATCATTCAAAGGTGTTCTTCTATAATTATCAAATGATATAGATACTTTCGAGGCTCCATTGAATTTTTTTTCAGTTCGTTTCAACTGATCATCATATTCTTTATCAAACTGCATTTGTAGCATCCGAGCAATGGTTTCATCACTTTCAAAATCTTCATTGGTAATGGCCTTCAGTACATCTGAAGAGATATCTGATATTTCCATATCGCTACTCAATACCGACGGTACTCCATCCCTTATTTCTTTCAATTCTTGCACCTTTTTTTCTTCTTTCGCTTGTAGATCTTTTGCTACTTCTTCAGATAGTATATCACTGAAATCCACTGGTTCGGGTTTCTCAATTTTAGCCCAAGGACAAGACATTATGCCTCAATCTCAATCCTCTTTGAATTTTGAATGAGAAGTCCCAATGATTGGTTTTGAAAATTCCTCAAACCCCTCTTGTGCAATATGGAGCAATATGTATAATTTACCTGTTTGGTTATGATATTGTCGTTTTATGCACTATCGTATTATTCAAAAAAATGAAGATGAAAGGTAATATTTCTATTCGAATATGAAGAATTCGATTCAACAACGAACATAAAATTGAGACTTTTTATTTTCTAATGACATATCAACTATCAACTATCAGCTGGCTTATCAGCATCCGCTGTGCCGTCAGCTGTCACAGCACTTGTAGACTGTAGACAGACAGTCAGTGTTGCCGGCGAGCAAAATTCAAAATCACCAGATCTACGAAGCAAAAATCACCAGATTTGAAAAAAAATCACCAGATTTAAGAAATTCTCAGTATTGCATGAAAAATCAATAGAAAATTGTGAAAAAAACGAAATATGAAGTTTGGAACAGCAAATATATTCAAATAAAAATTCATGCTTACACGAAAAATAAATAAAATAAATAGAACTCTATTAAAAATAAATAGTTGAGGAAAAACGAACAAAAGATAAATGGCACTTTGAATAAAAAAAATAAACAAAACTCTCTCATAATAAATATTTGAATAAAAACAAACAAACAAATAAACAAAAACGATTATTTTCATTCGTACATTCTGTTATCAAATTTCTTAAGTATGCTATTAGAAATTTCGAAGTTGTAGCAGAATTTATCTTCATTTGAAATAGCTCTTAGGCTGGATTCAGACAGATCCGAAATTCGATCGTACGACGATCAGATAGCTTTCTGATTGGTCTAAATTTAAATTCAGACCAATTTAGACCAATCAGAAAGCTATCTGATCGTCGTACGATCAGATTGCGGATCTTTCTGAATCCAGCTTAGAGTGAAGAATTCCACTGAGGGTGTCAGAATCCAGACACAAAACATAGAACTCATATAACCAAGCGCAAGAGGTATGAGTTGTGTGGGGTGTGAATTTATGCCTTATGCCGATGATGTGAATGTGAGGTTATTTTCAGTTACCGGGTGATGCGAGGGACAAGCGCAGCATTATTTTCTCTCTCAATTACAAATTTGTGGTGAAAAAACAAAAATCACCAGATTTCACAGAATTATGAAAAATAATCACCAAATCACCACATTGACATAAAAATCACCGAATGGCAACACTGCAGACAGTAGTGCTCTTGTGCTCTACTTGCGGCACAGAACACAGGGTATTCTGTGACGCAACGCACCCGCCACTTGACCACAGAATACTACAATCAGAAAAAGGATTCGAAGATATGGCCTTTGTTCTCTATGCGGAGTGTTCAGGGACCATGAAACGTCGATTTGGTGTAACGCAGAGGGTTGGCTTCGCCCAATATGCACATAAAAATTCAGATCCGTCTTTAGTGTCATACCTCATCCACCGAATAGATTGTACAAATAGATATGTGAATCATATAATCATGTATGTTTAAACGACCTACGCAGAATCCTATCTACGAGAACTAATATGAATACATTTTTTAGCAATTGGATGCAGAACCAAAATGAAATACACCCACAAATACATAATACTTATCGAGTGATCCTAACGTTTATATTAACGATAAAAAGCTTTTACATAATATATAATACTGAAACATTATTTCAGCTAGTCATCAATATGATATCTCCACACCTTATTTGACCTTCGACCAAACTTGAGTTGTAATTCAATTACATACTAGTTCAAAAATTTGGTGGCAAATGTCGGAAAGTCTTTTGAAAAGATTTATTTTCAAAATAGCAGACAACATTACTCGACTGAGTTGTGACAATGAATGATCTAAAGAATTATTGCAATAAAATTCGTTGGGAGACAAAATGAATTGTTCTAAAATTGTTCGTTTCCGTTAACCAGCTGACGAACGTCAACCCTCAGAAGTCGAAACTGGTGCGAGCAATGGATCAACGAGGCCTTACCTTTTAACGTGCGATTACCCAGCACGGTGGCCCGGCGAGGAATCGAACCCCGGTCTTCCGCTTGAAAGTCGAATAGTTGCAGTTTGCGATTATTCTTATCTCCGGTTCGGAGAGCGATGACCGCTTCGTCAGCATTACTCGTGGTAGGTGACTACCTAACTCGTCCCTCCTCGAGAATCGAAAATAACGAAACGGTTTTTCGATTTTTCATTTTCTTCGACTTGGTTTTCTTCGGTGGGTGCATTTCCAAATGGAAAGGAGTCGTTTCCTATGAATAATTGCCAGCACAACTTCGAATGTACATACCCCGAAGGCTGTGAAACAAATTGGCGATTTTATGTTTGCCTCTTTCTCCTGGATGGGCGGTATCAAATTGGCGTAGTCCTTCAGTCGATAAATCTCTTCAATATCTATTTTGGTAATATTTGGTATTACCAAAAACATGGGATTTTCGGCGTCTTATTTAATTTTGGGTATAATTAGTGGTTGATTCTGATTTCGCATGTTCGGGATCAATATTTTTTGGTTTTATATGATAGGGTATATATGATGATTATGATTGTATGATTTTTGAAAATTGTAGTGATTTTGGGAGGGATATCTTTCAAGTCCACTTTTTTCTGATCCTGAGAAAAATTTGAACGATCGAAATTTGAGTTGTTCGGATGAATGACAGGGTTCTGATGATTTCTGTGTTAAACTGATACGACTCATTTTGAAAACACTATGGCTTATTTGTGGGAGAAAAGTTCCCGTTGAATTTTTCTACACCACTATTCAAATCACCGTAGTTTTTCAAAATTATCAGTCTGTCACGTAGGCCATAGCATCTAATGATTGGGGTTTCGTAAGGTGAATATTATTCTTCAATACTCTTGTGCAACCTGCAAAGAAGGTATGGAGTGCTGTTTTGTCATGACTGATTGTACAAAATTTTCCAGTTTCTGAACAGTATCGTTACTTGTTCGTTGAACAACGCTACTTTGAAGCAACTGTAACCTACTTCCGAGATTATTCAAATGTTTCCGTTTGTGGGGGCGAGTTCTACCTAATTCCTGGACCAAACAGTCCAAGTCCCTACGATCGGCAAAACATTGAAACAGTGCAGCTATCAGGGCTGCCCAATTGGTCAGTTCTGATCGATTGGCAACCATGATTTGTGTTTTGTCTACTGATTTTTCTTGAATACAATCAAATATATGATTATTCAATATCTTCCAATTCTGAATCGAGAGAGAATTTGATAATCGATTAATAAGATCGACAATATCAGACATCAATATACGTAAAAATCTTTTTCAAAATTTCTTCAACCTAATTGTCTTCGATAGACTGACCTTACTATTTTGTGCTCGCAATGCACGCTCTAACTGTACCAACCGAGTACCTTAAACAGAGGGTTGGGGGTGCAAAAGGATGGACACTTACTCTTCCGTAGTCTTCCGATTCTTCGTCTTGGTTGCTGCATATTTGCTGACCTTCCGTCGTAGGTCCTTCTCTTTGATTGTGCTTGAAATCCCAAGTAGTGGATTAGTTTTGGCAGCTCGAACAGTTCCAAAAATCATTACTGCGCAATCCTACCGACTGCGCCACTTAGGAACTTCACATCACGGAAAGTCATTTTAAAAAGATTTTTTTTTCAAAATGGCAACAGACGACTTTACTCGACTGAGTTGTACAATAGAATTCGTCGATAGAGAAAATGAATAGTTGCAGTTTGCGATTATTCTTATCTCCGGTTCGAAGAGTTACTCGTGGTAAGTGCGACTACCTAACTGGCAACGCTGGGCAAAGGTCACAATGTTTTTGTTTTTCAAGTCGATGATCAAAATATTGGCTAGTACAAAAAGTTGAAGGAGGTGGAATGACGTGTAGTATCATATTTTTAAGTGGAATATGACCTTTGACTAACGATAACTACCGATTTGTACACGACGCATAAAGATATTCGAATAAGTTGGTGTTCTCAGCTTTTTTCTGGCCTTATCAGCGAGATATCGTGTACTCAGATATTGCTGACTTTTTTCGACTAGAAACATCTAATAATTTTTTGTTGATTATGTGATGAAAAAAATGATTCTCAAATAACTGATAAAAAAATTACAGGTCTGCATTTGTGAAAAAAACTTGATGTTGCAATACAATGAACGCATTGTCACCTCCATACCGTGTGGAAGTTTCATCTTTGAGGACTCCCATTTCAGCTTGACGCTGTGAATTTGACATTCTTTCAATAAATCTACACGTTGGGTGTCTACTGAAACTGTTCAAAATCTCAGAAAAACTTTGAGTTTTTAATTTAAAACTTCAACCATATTTAAATTTTCGCCGGCTATCTCAAATTTTTCAAAAATTTCGGTCCGTTGCTTTGGATGAAAACTTACTGTGATAAGCAATATATTGGCCAGACGAATAGGAGAATGTCAGCTAGAGTGCAGGAGCACAAAAATAGCATAAGGACAAAACAAACATCTTCCGCCCTTTTTCAACACCACCACCAGACGGGTCACAAAATAAATTTTGAGGCAGCAAAGCAAATAGCGCAGGTGAACCATTTCAGAACACGCCAAATTAGGGAAGCCATCGACATAGAAAAACATGGAGAAATAAACAAAAGAGACGACTCTCAAAATATTCCAAATGTCTGGAGGGCCCTCATCAACAAAAAGGAAAACAGTTCAGGAAATGGTCCTTCGGTGGACGCAGGTCACCACAAACCAGACCGACCGTTACTACCTGTACAGTCATTAGCCAAAGGTCCGACAACCATAATCAATCCGACGGCTGAGGGAGCAGATCAAATCGGCTACAATTTACGACCGAGAAATCATTTAAAAACTGGCAGAAGTTTTTCAAACAACAGTTGCTAGCACCAAGTAGGAGCAGTAACATTCTTGAAAATGCCAACTGAAATGTTGGCGAAACGTCGAAAGTCAATACCGACAAATCAACGGATAAACTCCCAGAATATAAACTTCGGGAAGTCTTTGTGAGTGGTCTCGTTTCTAAAGGCATTCATGACGTTTTCGATACTCGTCTGTCCTACTTATGTTCTCAGATGAATTTCTTATATTCCTTGTGAGTCGTTGGGTATTGTCTTTCTATGAACGCAGAAAAGAGGATATTCCTGAGTAGGAAGGAATAAACGGTTACAAAATTATTATTATTTATTTATAAATATTTGTAAATCTATATTCAGTAAGCTGGATTGCACCACCACCTAGCCTATAAAATTTTAAATATTTGAAATAAAAAGTGTTTGTATATACAAGAACATAATTTAAAAATTAAAAACCTTATTTAGATCAAACAGGATCAAGATTCTATGATATGGTTTAATGGGGGAAACTATACGCAATTAAATATTGAGAACTAATGGAATTGACCGACCCTCCATATACGTGTAAACGGGTCTAAGTAAATTATTCGTATGCAATAGTTCGAAACTCAGTTCTCCCAATTCAATTATTCGATTACCGGTTCTTCGATCATCAATTCTTTAAATAACCATTTGTTTTTTTCAAAGAAAAAGAATGCAGGATATGTCTTTTACCTAAACTACTGAAGGTGAAATAAGCTACACAGTGGCGAATCCAGGATCAGGTCAAGGGGGGGATCTGTAACTTAAAATTTATATATATATATATATATATATATATATATATATATATATATATATATATATATATATAAAACAGAAAATTCTGAGCTACCATAACAACTAATCAACCAAAAAAAAAAGGTGAAAGAGATTGACATGAGCAAAATTTGTAGGTGTAGCCAGGAGGTAAAGTAGGTTCGAAACTCCACTTTTTTCAAATCGAATCGAGTTGATTTAACCTAATCTAGAGCATATTCTACTCATACATAGTATATTCAAATCGTTACCGGCATAGACAATACTCATCATAAATGTAACAAGTCAATTTTTTCAAATAGGTACTGCGCCAAAAAAGATCCAATGGCAGCACTGTCATAAATTTCTTGAACTTTTCCTCGATAAGCCTGACAAGTGTCAATTTTCTTTGAAGTGTCATCGAGAAAAATTGATAGTAAAAAAAAGCATTTCATTTTGAACCTACAACATGAAGAGGACTCTATTTTCATATTTTTCTCGGCGACTCAGGTCATCAATAGCAAGTCATTCAAGAATGTTGATAACATTTTTCGAATCTTGGCAGTATTACCTGTAACTACAGCAACTCCAGAACGATCATTTTCGACTTTAAGGAGGATTAGAGGATTAAAAATTACCTGAGAAGTACGATGGGACAGGAACGACTGAATGGTCTTGCTTCTTTGAATATCCATACCCATATTGAACTCACCGAGAACGAAATTCTAGTAGAATTTTTCAAAAAACCTCGAAAATTTGCTGGTTAAATGTGGCCTGCTCTTTAGTTTTCAATGGAATGTAATAATAATTATTAAAGTTCTTCAATTTTAAAGCAAAAAATGTATTCTATTTTATTTTTTTGTCTTGCTCATGTGGCATTTTTCCGATCCCTAACAAAATTTGGAAATTAGCAGCCGATGAAAATTGAAAAAAGAAATCTCTTATTTTCCCAATGGAGGGGGTCCGGACCCGAACCCCCCCCCCCCCCCGTGGATATCCGCCACTGAAGCTACAAATGCTATTTGACGAATTATGTCGTGTAGAGTATTAATGTAGTATGAATAACTGGTACTTCTGACTAATTGATTATTCGACCAACCGATATTTTCGAACAATTGAATTCGAAAAACTCACCGGCACCGATGTGAAAACATGCTGAGAAGGTACACAAAATGTTCAAAATTTTTTTTTTGTCAGAGATATGAATCCGTAGTCTTACAAAGGCTCACATTATTTTTATAGTAGCAGCTGACACTTGACTCAAGTATACGCATGAAATTTTCAGGTGAATACAAAACGTCGATCATAGCAGAGTACATGAAAAATGTATCATTTAGAAAACATACTGAATTCAACATATCAAACTGAATGAAGAAATATTGGCAATGAACTTTTGTATCAACTGTTCAACAATAATTACAGCGGCCGCACATCTGCACTAAATATATAAATTGAGGAAACTCAATTAGTTATCATTATTATTACAACTCGCTCCAGTATTTTATTAAATTCTGAAATGAATGCTTACATTATTCAATTAAATATTTATTCAATGACATAACTTTCGAGGGCGAAGTGTTTAGACTAGTAATGGCTTCAGAATTAACCACTTTTGACGAAAAAATAACAGTGAAATATGTCGCTCCCGACACAATATCAATGGGCATTTTCCAATATTCAGCGTAAATAAACCGGTCGAATAAACCGGTTTTTTTATGGTCAATGTCAGGTTCTCTATGGTTTCTGTGGAATATTGAAACGCTTTGGTAGATGACCGGTGTTTTGACATTTAAATTTGTTTGTTTTTGTGTTCTGTGTTATGAATTTGTATTCAGATTTGTTTTATCATATTTTTGAAGTAAACGAGACTTGACTTATCTGATCTCTTTAGAAAATGGAAAACGATAATTGTGCTGCCAATGTCGTACTATTACAAATGCCAGAAAAACGTCGTACTAGGGGCAGCTCTACAGATTCTTCCTCTGATGAAGAAATTTTGGTGAATATGGCCAGTCGGGTTGGATCCCAAAAACATAAATAAGTGAAAACTTATGTTAAGGATGTTGTTTTTCATTATATTGATTCACAGTTTCAACAACATTTTCGCATAAGCAGGGCTAAATTTGAGGTAAATATTTACACATATGTAAACAGCATTCATTACAATTATGTATTATTGTTGGAACTTCTGACTGTTATCAGACCAGGGGATTTTGAAAATAGTGGTCGACCACCGTATCCCATATTGGATAGTCTATTGTTAACAATATGGACATTAGCCACCCAAGAAAGTTTGAGAGAAATTGGATCTAGATTTAATGTTAGTGTAGGCCATGCTCATACAATAATAATTAAGATTTGTCAACAAATGACTGCATTAAAAGATAATTACATTTTGTGGCCCAGAGGTCATCAAATAGGGAGTCATCAACAGGACTTTAGAGTGTTGAGAGGACAAAATAGTTTTCCAAGTAGGTCATTCAATCATACTACGATTCAATGTATTGATTCTCAAAAATTAATAACTTTTGAACAGAATTTGCAGTTTTAGAAATGTAAATTAGCATAATTCAAAAATAAACTTCTTTTGATGAGCTAAGAAATTTTGATTTTTAGATGTATTTGGATGTGTGGATGGGACACATATTATTTCCGTTCAATATTACTTTCCCATTCTCATCAAATACCGGTTTCCAATTTTCCATTTTTTATAGAAATATTTATATTTTAAAAATGCCAATCTGACACAAAACCTCGAATTTTTCTAACCTCGAATCGAGGTTAGAAAAAACACCGAAATTCCAACCCAAAAACCTGGTAGTTGCGGTGCTTGACCGGTAGAGTTACCGGTGAATTTAGAAACACTCACAAAGTCAGGAACGGTTAATTTTGGAACGCTTCGGTGTGCAACCGGTTGACACCGTGGCATTCACCGGTGAATACTGGAAAATGCCCAATATGATACGTGAAATTGACAAAATATACAATCAACAGTAGTAACCACAATAACATTTGACGCTACTCGAAATTAAAAAGCTATTATATAGCGAAACACGTGTCACGGTTTTGTAAACCTATTTTTAGTGAGAATCATACAAAAAAGTGATAGTTTTTGTTAATATGGATTTTCATCAAGTATCGGCCAGTTCTATTCAAAATCAAAAAGATCATTCATTGCATTGAATGTGCATTGTTTTGCCCGAAAATTCACAAGACTAGACAACGAGATAATCTCTTGAGGTCAACAATAAAAAATGCCCCCATAATATTGCAGTTGAACAATTTATACAAAAATTCATAGTTTCCTTCTGTCACCTGTTACATAATATCAATATTCACAACTCGAATAAATAAAAAAAATGATTAAAAATAATCAGCAAATGTGACACTTCCTTTCCGAAACTTTGATATGATAATTCTCAATCATTCAATTCAATGTGATTCAACCTTCGTAAAATGAAATTGTTCGTATATTGATCAAGCTGATACAATTCTGACCTAATCAATTTCTACTTGAAATTATGAAGATTTACCTATTGGTCACCAATTACCCTATATATACAAATGGCAGTCGTTTGAAGAAGTTCAGTTCCTTACTATTTAAAAGTCTGATTCCAGGAAGTATTGCTAATCCATTTAGCATGAATACAATTGAGCGGTAACTAGTGTGTGCAAGATATTACTCTGTAAGAACCGTTGCATCAATCTAGTTACTTCGCTTTTTATGGAATGCAACAACTAATAAAAAAGATTTATATAAATACTATAAAATTATACTAAAGATTTGAAGAAAATAAATTCGTTTGGTTTCGGTATAGTACAGATTTGATTTGAAAAACAAATTTAAAAATATAATTCGGTACACATAAAACAAATGTAACTATATTCTCATTTATAAAAATGTATCCCATGAGAAATATGAACTGTGTGCTACGAAAATGTTCAACAATTATCGTTTTTACAAAATGTTCAACTTTTAGGCGAATTATATACATATCCAATGATTATCACATAACTGCAATACCCTGATAATGTACCTATCTTTCTTCATGATGGTTTCTTGCTTGCCACTTGAAATCACTTTCCATTATCCATTGTTGACCCTCACCAAAGCTGCACGCTTTCAACAGGGGAAGGTTGACATCACTATTGTCGGGTTTAGTTAGACAGCTACCAGTATTGACATGTTTGATGGTTTTTTCCTAAAAAAAGATGAATTCGAATTCATGGGATGAAGGGGGTAACAAAACCATAATTTCAAAAATTCCATTTTCGGGAGTAATTACACAAGTGCTTCAAAATTACCGATAATTTTCCATGAAAGCATGTTTGAGACAACATGAGTTTATTTTCATATTTTGTCGAAAGAGACCGACTCCGAAGGAGGAGGACTCTTTTAGCAAAATATGAAAATAACCGAATGCAGTTTTTTTACTGACAACATGCTTGAATGGAAAATTATCAGGTTTATTTTGATGCACGAGTGTAATTCGGTAGAATATTTCCGGAGTTAAAAGAACGATGTTTAAAATTCAGTCTTTATGAATGTCAAGATGACAAATGTACATTTTAACAATCGTTACTATAGATACACGGACCGAGCGGGAATTTTTCGATACCTACCTGGTATTTACCAGGCCGAAAATGTCCCACCGGGAATTTATCGCTGTAATTGATTTCGAACATTTCAACAACTCGCACACGGATTGATACCCAAAAGGACTATTTTCAATATTTCAGCGTCCGTGAAAACATTCATCTTTAATTGCTGGATAGTTTGTACAGAATAATAAAAGAGCATGAAGTAAAAGTAAAAAGAGATCATAACGGAATTCAAAAAGGAGAATGACTAGCTGAAATATTAGAAAATAATAACAAACAAATAAAGGAGCTAGAAACGAAATTGGAACAACTCGAGAATCTAAAAACAATATACTGATATATGGTCTCCAAATCCTCAACGCCGAAACTCTGGCTTCATATGTTGTAACGACATTATCTAATCTTCTCGGCATAGAACTGGAAGTATATTAACGATATATATCCATTTCTAAACGTAAATACCTCAACGCTGAAAGTAGAATTTCTATCCCACCTGGAAAAACGTGAAGTTCTACAAAATTGCTATAAATTGAAGAGTAGGAAGAGTTATGTGCTTCAGGATCTCCGTGAAGAAGATAGAAAAAACAAGAAAATATTAGTAACCCATTTGAAGCAAGCTAAAGCAAATAATCTAGACGCAACTATAAAAAGTAAGTGATGGAGAAACTGTTGGGCTCGATAAACTGAAGAAAATCAACGAAACGGAATTATCCAGCCCTGCGTTACTAATTAATACTGCACCACCTTCCAGCAGTGATTGTTCTACGCATCCAGAAACTACTAATAAAACCATCAGTGTAGCAACGGAAATGAACCTGAATCATCTTCATAAGGAACCAAGCATGGAAAAAAGGAAAGAAAAATCCCGCCAAAGATCCAATTCAATATCATCTGAAAAACCAACAAGAACTCGACGAAATCAGAAATAGTAATTGAACTGGACTATCTATTCCACCATTTATCTCACCGTAAAATATCGTTTTCCATGTACATAAAGTACATAAAATTGAATATTTCAACTTTTATGTCAACTACTTGAATATAAGTTTTTAGTTGGACAAACGTAGATACCAGTATAAAAATTATCAACTCATTTATAAGGGGAATTTGAAAATACTTTACCTGATACCGTTATTGTAGAAAATATTGCTGAGTGTGAAAATAAATTAGATAGCGGTGATGTACCAGCATTCAGAATTTTTCATTGTAATATTAGGAGTATTAAGAGGAAATTTGAGGAACTAGAAGTCTTACTAAACCAGTTTCAAGATCACTATGATGCCGTGATACTTCCTGAAACTTGGATTGTTTCCGACATCAATCTCTATTTTCTATCGTGCTACACCAAATTTTGAATCTACTGCAATCAAACTCTCCCTAAAATTAGACTCTGAATACCCAGACATAGTCTTTACAGATCGCCGTCTTCAAATCTAGAAATTTTACAATTCGAACAGAGATCATAATGAAACTCATAAGCCCAAACGGATTATTGATTACAGAAATTGAAAGCGAAAATGGAAGAATAATGTTAAACATTTTATAATACTGGGGATATAAGACCAGAGAACTGAAATAATAATTGAAAAAATACAAAGATTAACACATGAAAACACGAAAATTGTCAAATTAAAAGCATTCAAAAAGAAAATGGATCACTAACACTATAAAGAAGCGAAACAATTTGTATAAAGATTGGGAAATTGATAAAAGCAATCATGAAAACTTATAGAAACAAATTGAACGCGATAATAAAAAAAGCTGAAAATAACTATTTCAAGAAAAAGAATCACGCTAATGCAGGAATAGTAAACAAACCTGGAAAAATTAAAGAGGCATGTTGAAAAAAAGGAAATGTGAAATTGTACAAATTCGAACAAAAAAGTTAAATCTTAGACAATGCAGAAGATATATCAAATATGTTTGTTGGACCCTTGACTATAATTGGCAAAGATTTAGCTAAAAAAATGAAACACAACAAAGTGGACCTAAAAAAACAAGCGGTTGAGTAACTGAATCTTTTCAGATGAAACCACTAAAACTGAAATCGAAAACCTAAATTCGAAACTCAAGATAAGCAAAGCACCAAGACTTGACAACATTGGTGCAAAAGCAGTTAAATATATTGTGAGCATTGTATCTAAACCTTTTAGGCCGACATCTCTTAAATCTAATTTCGGAAAAATACTGGAGTCCATAATTAAAGTTAGAATGTCAAACTTTCTGAACAAATATTAAATCCTTTCGCCTAGACAATATGGATTTATGACTTGGTTTTCATAATTTATGCAAGAAATGTGTTTGCTTTCCTGAAATTTCATTACTGGTCAATTTTGGATCAAGGTTGGATTCAGGACAATTCATTTCTTCATCTCCACATTGATGGCATATTAACAAAATTCTACAACTCTTCTGAGTATGGTTTAATCTGTAACATTCATAACATTGTGATAGTTGATTGTTTTCATACACATTCAGATTTTGCCAGTTGATGAATAATTTGCTTTGGTTTTTCTCAAAAATAGTTATAAGAAGATTCCCGTTAACTTCTGCATAAACAGTGTACTTATTTTTACAGGGAAAATGTTTGAAATAAGTAATTTTTATGAAATCATTTTCGCCAATAAAAGAGTTTTGATTTCTAATCATTTCTTGCGAGTCTTCTTTTAGGATCGGTTCTTCAAGCGATAGTTCTACAATTTTAATTTTTGTGTTTCGTTTCCTTCCAGTTTTTATCATATGTTGTAATTTGAGTTCGATTTCTTCCTTGAGTTTCCTGTTATTTTCTTTTTCTTTACAGTTAATTTCTAAACCCCCTTGCTTGGTTTGCTTTACTGATGCAATATTGAAATTAGGACGACCGATATCAGTTGTGATGCTGACATCATTTTGGTTTTAGACGAATCTTGATTTATTTTGGTTTTATGATTGAATCATAATAAATGTAGGGCTTTTTTGTGATTGGGCTTGTTAAGATTTGTGAATATTATGAGGCATTCTGCGTTTTTATTCAATATTTTCAATTTTGTATTCATTTTATCCAAACATTTCATGATTTTTTTTTCTACTAAACTAGTAGTGATTAGATCATAACTGAACTGTAATTTCTCATTTGCTTTGTATTAATGGTTATTAATACATGAGCATAAACCGGGATACAAAACGAGCCGAAGGTGAGTTTCGTATAATTTAATAACCATTACTTGAGAGTTGCATACGCTATTTCATCTACAACCAATAAATAATGGAGAAATAAAAAATTATATTATTAGGTAATATACTACAATAATAGTAGGTAATCAATCGTATTTCTTTCTTTTCTTTTACAAAATTATAATTAATGGTATAACCACGGAAAAAAACAATGAGATATGATAAGAAAAAAAAATGAAAAAAAAAAAATCTCTGCTGAGGTCAGGATTTGAACCCGGACGTTTCTGATCATTGCCCTCGCCATTGACCACTCGGCCATGAAAGCTCATTTGATTTGGTCGAGAATAAAAACATTTGTGTTGCATTTATCAAATGAAAAATATAATCCTTTCGATTGTATTTTTTTTTTGTCTGAGACATCTGTGAAGGAGTCGCTGGTAATTCTTCTATATCACTGCTATAAGACATTTTCATTCGATTATCGAAATTTGACTAAATTCTTCAAAAATTCAATACCTACTGATTTTGACTTGACAAACGTCAAAATGCAAAGCTTGCACATCATGCTTGATTGAAAAAAAAATGGGTTTCTATCGGTTGAAACTCTGTATCGTTATGGATTTCATTATAAAACGGGTTGTGGGCACATAAGTGTATTATTAGAGTACGGGTGAAGATAAAAAACTTATCGAAAGTGCTTCAGATGCAATAGGGTCGTTCAGTGAAATCAACATTATAACATTTTTATGCATTTTCTTGTAGTATCTGGACCCCTGATACGCTCACAAAAATTTCAGACCAATAGCTTCATCCTGTTCTGAAATAATTCAATTTAAAGTTGCGCTGGTGTAAAAGTATCGAGAACAGCGCGTGACGTCACTATACGCACACGGTAGAGGACGCGGCATCGCTTATGTTAGTCGTATTTATACTGTTAGTGAAGTGTGTTATTCTTTTTGAAATGTACGCGTTGAAAACTGGAATTATGAAAGCTGATTCTGGTAATCTACCAGAAGTGGATATATTTATGAAAATGGACTATTTCAACAAGAATAACGACTTTATTAGCAGTGAAGTGAAAGGAGTGAAATTCCAGCGGTAAGTAAACACAACTCATGAAAAGACACAGTTGGGGTTAAACTGATGGTAATACTTCGGTTGCTATGAGCTCCTTTTTACCGTTACCACCGTGTTATTGTTGAAAACTGAACATATTTATATTGACTTTTGAAAAAAGGGTAATTATTTGAAACAATAATGGTTTCGTCTGCTTAAAAATGTTACAAGTAAATTAGGACTTGTGTGCTGTTTTGATGAAGAGAAGGACAAATTTTGTGTGTTCAAACAACAGGAATTTGATTTGAAAAATTGTGAAGATTCACGAAAAACGGACATGTTTCTTCGAGAATATACGAGACCGCTGAAAAGTGTTGAGGATTTTTTGTAGAGGAAACCGAATTACGTGAGTTCTACACAAAAAAATTGAAGAAAAGGTGCTTATAGCGACTGAAGTATTACCAAATTCCATATTTTCATTCATTGAGAAATGAACTGTTACACCTTTCTGGAACATTTTTTTTGCAGATCGGCTAGACAAAATTATGGAGACAATGCCATCGGTTATGTACAAGTGAAACAACAACAGACGTTTCGTGAGTTGAGGGCAAAAATAACACCAGAGCATAAAATAAAAGGAAAAAACTATGTGTCATGTGTAATAAACACGGAGGAAATTTTTTTACAGGAATCTAAATGCCATGATTGTCCTGCTTATCCGGTGCATTGATAGATGTATTCCTACACTCTGGTACCACACAACTTTTGCAAAAACTCCTTTTATCGCTCATTATAAATCAAACGACAGTTACTTCACGATACATACAGTCACACTCAACGAAAACTGACCTGAGTTTACTAATAAACGAATACCTCTTATCTGGCGCCCATCGGCCGTACGTATAGTGACGTCACAATAAGCCACGCCCCGTTTATACGCGCACGGATTATAAATATTAATTTAAGGCTGTAAACATGTGAATAAAAGAAAAATTTGGTAGTTAGATTATTTGAGTCCAGTACTTTTCAATTATGGAATAAAAAAAATGCTGAATGAGCCCATTGGTGTGACTCTGAACACCAGTGAAATGAAAACACAAAGGAAAAGTGATGCTCTCAACGAGAAAAAAAAATATAACTAAAATCAAGTTGAAGGATGAAGAAACGAAAAATTCCATAATTTCAGTAACCAAGAACTGTATTTTTCTCATAGCTATGGATTTTGATATAAATGAAGAAGCATCAGAGATAGATTTAAATGAAGAACTAACAAACCATAATAGATACCTCCCAGGTAAAGTATGGAGAGGGAAATAACCTTATCCAAAGTGTTTACTGATAATTGTTCAGAGAAGAATATAGAAAATTACTGAATTAACTTGAATATATTTCTTGAGGCTTCATAGATGTGAAGATATAGTGTATATATGACAAAATAGTTGAGGCTTTCGCGGCCGAGGTTTTCAGTATCACTACTTTTATTCGGGTTCGAAGGCCGTCGTTTTTTGGAATTTCTTCCTGACGTTTCGCTGGCTCGAGTGGCTAGCTTCTTCAGAGGTTCATTCATCTTGGAATTCACTCCGATGACTGGAGATTGTTTCTTCGCAAGTTGTATTTATGCCGATTCAGGTAGTTTGCGGTGCTAATTATTCCATTCGGATTCGTGGAATTGTCATTAATATTGATTACCTTGTTTACTTCCTGTGGGTTCGGAGAATAATCATCATTAATATCTGAAGAACTACCTGCAGTTATTATCGAGTTTCTTAAAATGGGATTCCATATTCGGTTGAGGTTGACAGCTTCTTCTTTTCTGTTGAAATTATCCGTGTGTCTGTGGATTTCTATTGCCTCCCGTACCAGTCGGCTATGGTATCCCTGGTTGGGTGCAATCAGTTTTGCATTTTCAAACAGAATCCTGTGGTTTCCCTCACTAAGTGCGTGTTCTGCCACAGCCGACTTGTCAATTTGCCCCAGTCTGCAGTTTCTCTCATGTTCCTTTAGCCTAGTTCCCATGGATCTTTTGGTGGTACCGATGTATACCTTCCCACAGGTGCACGGTATGCGATAAACCCCTGCTGCAGACAGTGGATCTCTTTTGTCTTTAGCCGATCTGAGGCTCTGTTGAATCTTCTTTGTGGGTTTGAATACAGTTTTTATGTTGTATTTACTCAGGAGTTTTCCAATTCTGTCTGTGACCCTCGGGATGTATGGCAAATATGCATGTGCAACTATCTGAACGTCCTCCTTGTTTCGAACAGTGGAATTCTTCAGTTTCATGGCCCTGTTGATCTCGGGTACACTGTATCCATTCGACCTCAAGGTCACTTGAAGATGTTCCAGTTCTTCCTCCAGATGTTCTGGTTCGCATATTCTTCGAGCACGTTCCGTTAGAGTAGAAATGACTCCTCTCTTTTGGCTGGGATGGTGATTCGATAGCGCGTGCAGGTACCTATCCGTGTGTGTGGGTTTTCGGTACACTTTGTGGGTTAGTCTAGCCCCACATCGTTCGATCAGAACATCCAGGAATGCTATTCGTTGGTCTTGTTCAGTCTCCATGGTGAACTTAATATTGGGGTGTTGAGCGTTCAAGTGGTCGAGAAAGAGTTTTAGAGCGTCCCTACCATGTTTCCAGATGACGAATGTGTCATCCACGTAGCGTAGCCACAAGGTCGGCTTCAATTCGAAGGCGTCGATTGCTTTCTCCTCAAACCGTTCCATGAAGAAGTTGGCTACTACTGGGCTAAGTGGACTTCCCATCGCCACGCCATCCAATTGCTCATAGAAGTTTCCCCTCCATTGAAAGTAACTCCCCGTGAGACATGCTCGGAAAAGTCCAACGATATCATTAGGGAACAAGTAGGCTAACTCCTTCAGGGAGTCTTCCAGTGGGACGTTGGTAAACAAGGACACAACATCGAAGCTGACCATAATATCTGTCGGTTCCAAAGTTAAGCCTCTAATTTTACCCACGAAGTCTGTCGAATCCTTGACGTAGGAGTTTGTTCTTCCTACATGAGGCTGTAGGAGCGAGGCCAGATGTTTTGCCAAGTGATATGTAGGTGAGCCTGGGGCACTGACTATTGGTCTCAGTGGCATGCCGTGTTTGTGCACCTTCGGAAGACCATAGAGTCTGGGTGGAACGGCTTCAGTTCTGAGAATGGTTTTCTTTATGGTTTCGGTCAGTGAGGACGACTTAATGAGTTTGTTTACATTCCTCAATTTTGATTGTGTTGGGTCCCTTGCGAGTTTGCGGTAGTTAGAAGGTTCCAGAAGTTCTTCAATTTTGTTATTATATTCCTCCGTTTTGAGAAGAACCGTGGCATTTCCCTTGTCCGCTGGTAGAATCGTGATCCCCTCATCAGAATTCAAGCTTCTTAAGGCTGCAATCTCTCTTTTTGGGATATTGCATTTTGGAAGCCGTGCCTTGCTCAGGATATTTGCTGTCACGATCCTGATTTCTTCAGCTTTTTCATCCGGTAAATTCCTGATTGCTGCTTCCGTATTGGCGATGATTTCCTCTTTTGGTACCTGCCGAGGAATGATTGCGAAATTACCGCCTCGTGCTAACACTGACATCTCGTCTTCAGTGAGATCCCGGTCTGTTCGGTTTATGACCACTCTGGACAAGTCTAAGCGTGGGGTGGCCGAACTTCTAGTCTTGTGTAGCTTGTCAAACTTCACTTTGTGGTTGTTATTCACTCTGTCCCGTTCATTTCTCACTTTTGAGTACGATATGCCATCTAATTTATCCCAATCTTCAGGTTTCATTCGGTTGCTGAGCTCTAGGTGTAGTTTCAGCAAGGCATTGTCTATCTCCGCTAGCCTGCTTCGTGTATGATGGATTCGTTCTCGTAGAAAGGCTTTCTCACTTCTCGAATAGATTCGATTTGCCTGAGCTGATTTGAGAGTTCGTTTCAGCTTCAAAAAGTTTGGTATGATGTTGGAATCCCGACAGCGGCATAAGAATGTCAACGTTTCCAGTAAGTGTGCTTTCCGTTTCCTACCTTTATCAAGTTGGTTGTAAAGTCTCCATATTTCCTCCCCGTAGAGGTTTTTGACAAAATAGTTGAGGCTTTCGCGGCCGAGGTTTTCAGTATCACTACTTGAATTGGAAAACTCCTGAGTAAATACAACATAAAAACTGTATTCAAACCCACAAAGAAGATTCAACAGAGCCTCAGATCGGCTAAAGACAAAAGAGATCCACTGTCTGCAGCAGGGGTTTATCGCATACCGTGCACCTGTGGGAAGGTATACATCGGTACCACCAAAAGATCCATGGGAACTAGGCTAAAGGAACATGAGAGAAACTGCAGACTGGGGCAAATTGACAAGTCGGCTGTGGCAGAACACGCACTTAGTGAGGGAAACCACAGGATTCTGTTTGAAAATGCAAAACTGATTGCACCCAACCAGGGATACCATAGCCGACTGGTACGGGAGGCAATAGAAATCCACAAACACACGGATAATTTCAACAGAAAAGAAGAAGCTGTCAACCTCAACCGAATATGGAATCCCATTTTAAGAAAATCGATAATAACTGCAGGTAGTTCTTCAGATATTAATGATGATTATTCTCCGAACCCACAGGAAGTAAACAAGGTAATCAATATTAATGACAATTCCACGAATCCGAATGGAATAATTAGCACCGCAAACTACCTGAATCGGCATAAATACAACTTGCGAAGAAACAATCTCCAGTCATCGGAGTGAATTCCAAGATGAATGAACCTCTGAAGAAGCTAGCCACTCGAGCCAGCGAAACGTCAGGAAGAAATTCCAAAAAACGACGGCCTTCGAACCCGAATAAAAGTAGTGATACTGAAAACCTCGGCCGCGAAAGCCTCAACTATTTTGTCAAAAACCTCTACGGGGAGGAAATATGGAGACTTTACAACCAACTTGATAAAGGTAGGAAACGGAAAGCACACTTACTGGAAACGTTGACATTCTTATGCCGCTGTCGGGATTCCAACATCATACCAAACTTTTTGAAGCTGAAACGAACTCTCAAATCAGCTCAGGCAAATCGAATCTATTCGAGAAGTGAGAAAGCCTTTCTACGAGAACGAATCCATCATACACGAAGCAGGCTAGCGGAGATAGACAATGCCTTGCTGAAACTACACCTAGAGCTCAGCAACCGAATGAAACCTGAAGATTGGGATAAATTAGATGGCATATCGTACTCAAAAGTGAGAAATGAACGGGACAGAGTGAATAACAACCACAAAGTGAAGTTTGACAAGCTACACAAGACTAGAAGTTCGGCCACCCCACGCTTAGACTTGTCCAGAGTGGTCATAAACCGAACAGACCGGGATCTCACTGAAGACGAGATGTCAGTGTTAGCACGAGGCGGTAATTTCGCAATCATTCCTCGGCAGGTACCAAAAGAGGAAATCATCGCCAATACGGAAGCAGCAATCAGGAATTTACCGGATGAAAAAGCTGAAGAAATCAGGATCGTGACAGCAAATATCCTGAGCAAGGCACGGCTTCCAAAATGCAATATCCCAAAAAGAGAGATTGCAGCCTTAAGAAGCTTGAATTCTGATGAGGGGATCACGATTCTACCAGCGGACAAGGGAAATGCCACGGTTCTTCTCAAAACGGAGGAATATAATAACAAAATTGAAGAACTTCTGGAACCTTCTAACTACCGCAAACTCGCAAGGGACCCAACACAATCAAAATTGAGGAATGTAAACAAACTCATTAAGTCGTCCTCACTGACCGAAACCATAAAGAAAACCATTCTCAGAACTGAAGCCGTTCCACCCAGACTCTATGGTCTTCCGAAGGTGCACAAACACGGCATGCCACTGAGACCAATAGTCAGTGCCCCAGGCTCACCTACATATCACTTGGCAAAACATCTGGCCTCGCTCCTACAGCCTCATGTAGGAAGAACAAACTCCTACGTCAAGGATTCGACAGACTTCGTGGGTAAAATTAGAGGCTCAACTTTGGAACCGACAGATATTATGGTCAGCTTCGATGTTGTGTCCTTGTTTACCAACGTCCCACTGGAAGACTCCCTGAAGGAGTTAGCCTACTTGTTCCCTAATGATATCGTTGGACTTTTCCGAGCATGTCTCACGGGGAGTTACTTTCAATGGAGGGGAAACTTCTATGAGCAATTGGATGGCGTGGCGATGGGAAGTCCACTTAGCCCAGTAGTAGCCAACTTCTTCATGGAACGGTTTGAGGAGAAAGCAATCGACGCCTTCGAATTGAAGCCGACCTTGTGGCTACGCTACGTGGATGACACATTCGTCATCTGGAAACATGGTAGGGACGCTCTAAAACTCTTTCTCGACCACTTGAACGCTCAACACCCCAATATTAAGTTCACCATGGAGACTGAACAAGACCAACGAATAGCATTCCTGGATGTTCTGATCGAACGATGTGGGGCTAGACTAACCCACAAAGTGTACCGAAAACCCACACACACGGATAGGTACCTGCACGCGCTATCGAATCACCATCCCAGCCAAAAGAGAGGAGTCATTTCTACTCTAACGGAACGTGCTCGAAGAATATGCGAACCAGAACATCTGGAGGAAGAACTGGAACATCTTCAAGTGACCTTGAGGTCGAATGGATACAGTGTACCCGAGATCAACAGGGCCATGAAACTGAAGAATTCCACTGTTCGAAACAAGGAGGACGTTCAGATAGTTGCACATGCATATTTGCCATACATCCCGAGGGTCACAGACAGAATTGGAAAACTCCTGAGTAAATACAACATAAAAACTGTATTCAAACCCACAAAGAAGATTCAACAGAGCCTCAGATCGGCTAAAGACAAAAGAGATCCACTGTCTGCAGCAGGGGTTTATCGCATACCGTGCACCTGTGGGAAGGTATACATCGGTACCACCAAAAGATCCATGGGAACTAGGCTAAAGGAACATGAGAGAAACTGCAGACTGGGGCAAATTGACAAGTCGGCTGTGGCAGAACACGCACTTAGTGAGGGAAACCACAGGATTCTGTTTGAAAATGCAAAACTGATTGCACCCAACCAGGGATACCATAGCCGACTGGTACGGGAGGCAATAGAAATCCACAAACACACGGATAATTTCAACAGAAAA
Source organism: Zygogramma bicolorata (assembly GCA_032362365.1). Lineage (NCBI taxonomy): Eukaryota > Metazoa > Arthropoda > Insecta > Coleoptera > Chrysomelidae > Zygogramma > Zygogramma bicolorata. The sequence continues at coordinate 813,483 of JAVJAQ010002863.1, forward strand.
GAAGAAGCTGTCAACCTCAACCGAATATGGAATCCCATTTTAAGAAAATCGATAATAACTGCAGGTAGTTCTTCAGATATTAATGATGATTATTCTCCGAACCCACAGGAAGTAAACAAGGTAATCAATATTAATGACAATTCCACGAATCCGAATGGAATAATTAGCACCGCAAACTACCTGAATCGGCATAAATACAACTTGCGAAGAAACAATCTCCAGTCATCGGAGTGAATTCCAAGATGAATGAACCTCTGAAGAAGCTAGCCACTCGAGCCAGCGAAACGTCAGGAAGAAATTCCAAAAAACGACGGCCTTCGAACCCGAATAAAAGTAGTGATATAGTGTATATATATTGAGTACTGATGTTCAAGTGAACATTTTAATGAGTTACAGCTTGGATGATATATAAAACAGTAACTAACCTTACCTATTGGGATCCATGATTTGCGAGTGGTAATTCATAACTTTTGCAAAATTTCAATACATATTATTCTGTATTACTGTGAACACCCATTGCGTAGCAATAAATTTAGTGTGTAAGCTTGTCCTAGTGTTTAGTCCACTATATTGAATGCAACATATTATTTCGAGTCAATGAGAAAAAAAGAGTGAGTATTAATGTTGTTGTTTCCAGAAATTGGTATATAGGAGAGCTTGGTGGATGTGACAAGCTCAACATGAAAACTTGCCTTGAAAGCTCACCCTTAGTTTATTGGTATTATTGAATGAAATGAGTCCAGAGTGATATAATGGTAACATTTTGATGGTATTTTTTAGAAACTCGAAGTGATGAGACAAATTAACTGATGAATGAAATGACTAGGCAACCAAAAAAAAATTTGGATGAAGAGTTGAGAGAAGCATAATAATGAAGTGTTTTCTCTATGAAGACACTAGTTTTGAGCGTCAGATTCGTCAAATTGAAAAAGTAGTAAAACTGACTATCTTCATTATTGAATTATTGACCATATTAGGAGTAAAGGAAATAGGAAATGGGATATCGTTTTTGAACATAGATATCGATTGACTAAATTGAAATATGTACTTCATTCCATTGGTGAATAACTATCAAGTTCATTTTCTTGATGCTTGTTGATTATTATACCTTTTTTTTGGATTGAAATAAAATTATTTCTGAAACAGAAAAATAAAGAATCATAACTCTTCTCTTCACGAAAAACGCCAATGTTTTTTGCCTACTTGTTAACAAAGCATAAACATCTAGTTTAACGATCGAAAAATATTTCATGTTGGAACACAAAAAATTATTCCCCAACGAGTTTATTGAAACATTTTCGAAGTTTAGGTTATGGCTCAACCTAGTCAATATTACTTACGCTGGAGTAACTAGTTCAAGTTGCTGTTTAAATACAAGTATGTAATTGATAGTTTCGTTTCTGAAGTTTGAGTTGAAATTAAATGAATGGGTAGTTGTTTAATCCAATAATTGTATAGTATGAATGTTTGATGCCATTAGTATTCTTTTCACGTAAAATGTCTCGTCATATCCGAAAAGATGCTGCCACCCGTGAATAGATGAGAGAACAACTTGTAATTCAAATCTATGAACCATCCAGATATAAATTGATGGATTCCGTGATTTCGAATGGAAAGGAACAGTGCCAGGTCGTATGATCAGCTGGCTTCATCCAAATAGGCTATTTGTGAACTTGAGTACATAATTCGTTGGAAAAAGTTTGGTCTCAATGTCCAGTCCAGCGCTATAGGTAATTTGCAAACTGCACCTCAAAGAAGTCTAGGAAGCCGAGAAGAAATCCCAGATCAATACTTTCGTTTAATTACAAGCCAAACTAATCCATGAAAAATTACAAAGCATTAAGCAATAATTCGCTGATGATAATGTCCATGAAGTGTCCAGGACTTGAAGTCGAAAGATAGGTATCTATCGTGTAGAAACTGGGGTCCTAAGAGGCATGCAGTCAGAATAAATATAGGGAGCGCAGAATCAAGTCTAGCCGATTTTGTTAGATTTTCAGTCTCTCACTCCAAAAAATCTCTTTCAAACGACATACAGAAAGTTGGTAGGGTAATGGAGATTTGAAGTTGTCTGTTCCACTCAGTAATCACTGTGACATGGGATCATGACATGAAATTTTCAGTAAAGAAACTTCAAATACTTTTACCCAATTTTCGTAAATTGAAAGCATTTTTAACAGTACCACCAATTGAAATTATATATTTTTTCTCAATACAATCAGGGTTGATTTGTGGAATACTAGGCTGGAGTGAAGTAAAAAAATATATTTGAAAAAACTTGAAATAAATATTTTTAATAATAATAATTTATAGCAAAGACTGTATATACTCAACGTAATGAAGTGAAAAAATGGATATAAATCAATTATATATTTAAAGAATGATGATTGACATTCATAAAAAATAAAAAAAAATTAGTGAGCCTAAATAGGCATTTCGAAATGAATCTAAAATCACATCTAAAAAAAAATTGCACATACCATATCAATTTTTCATGAGGGAACAAACCTCTACAACAAAATACCAAATTCAATTAAAACTATTAAAAATATCAAAAAGTTCAATCACAATCTCAAAAAATATACTTTATCATGAAAATGATATATTTCAGAATCCAATAATTATATTGATCATTGATCAATTCAACAGTCTTTTTTTCCATATATTTCTGCTACATAATTATATTTTGTTCTATTTCACTTTTTATATGTTCAATATCCCTATTTATAAACTGTAAGTGTTTCTTGGGATGAATAAATGTTATTATTATTATTATTTATTTGTCGTCTAAACGAGCCTAGTCGGGTCCGTACTCCCCACTGCTCCGACCCAGCGGACGGACGCGCCAATATAATTAACCAATGACTCCCCGCACCGCGGGGTAAGTGGTCACTGGCTCCGAGAATCATGAGTCCTGAGCAGACGCAACGAACCAAGAATAACGGCTTTCTGCATGCGGCCGGCCAAGATCTCTGCCGCATTACGGCATGCCGGTAGAACCACTAACTTGACAATAGTCCGGGTGGAGCCTGCGGAGTTCGTTTAGTAAATCCTGGTACTTTGTCCGTTTTTCCTCCTCTTTTCGTACGATATTCGTTTCGGCAGGGGCCAAAAACTCGATAACGAATATCGTCTTACTTCGGTGGTCGAAGAGGACTATATCAGGCTTATTGGTTGGTTTGTATTTGTCTGAGGGTGGGGAATGAAAAGTTCCAAAAAATTCGACTCCTCTCATCCTCCACAACGGACTCAATATCCCCTGGAGCGTAAGGCAGTACCGGTGTCCTGTCTATTTCATACGAGTGCCAAAGAAAATCATAGTACAACATTCGTAAGGCCGCGTTATGGCGATGGATATAGGCCGAGACCGCATAAACTGCACAAGAAGACAGCAAATGCATCAAAGTCTTGGGCGCCTGTCGGCCGGCCCTGCATCTAGTATCCCTCTATACCCATCACGAGGCTCCGGTAGACTGCGGTGTCAAACCATGATGAACCCTTCAATCTCCGACTTCAGCTCACCTGACCTGAGGAAGGCAAATGTCAGCTTAACAGATAAGCCATGGTCCTCGATGTTCTTAAAGAAGACTCCATGCATGGGCTTGTCTGTATGCAGCTGCAGCATTTTAGCATTCTCTGCAGCCTTGATGTGATCTCTTCTCCGTGCGGGCTCCAACTCGGTGACGGAGAGTTGGTTTACCCGCTCGGTGTCGAAGACTATACCAAGTTCATCAGCAGCGCGCCTTGCTGCCTTGAATAAAAAGGCTCCGACTCCTGCATGTTCATGATCTCGGACCATGCAGTGTATAGGATCCGAACTCCTGATGACTCTACAGGCTCCATCCAGTACCATTCTGTTGTGAAGGCACTCCAAACTCAAGAGTCCACGGCCTCCTTGTTGTCTAAGGAGATATAACCGTGGAACGGACGATTTGGGATGCATGCTTCTGTGCCTATGCATCATTTTGCGAGTCTTAACGTCAAGTTGCCGCAACTCCTCCTAAGTCCATTTGACTACTCCGAAGGAGTATACTAGAATCAGAATAGCAAGCATGTTGGTGGCAGAAACTTTGTTCTTGTCCGACAGCTCTGAGGACCAGATCTGCCGTAGTTTAGTTATTATTATTATCATTAGTTTATTAATAAAAACGGATATTCATAACCTTCAGATAAACTATTCATGAATAAACTTATATTATAATCATATTCATAAGTTTTTTGCAACCATTTCAAAAGAGCTAAATCATATAGACAATGGAAGTCCCAACCAATGCCATATGCTTATTTTCTAAAAATTATTCATCCAAATCGTTGAATATTGAGAAAATATTGCGCGAATCATTGATCCCCAATACCAATTGAAATAAAATTGGAAATAATAATAACCATCGGCATACGGATCGGTAAAATTTTCGAAAAATTTATTCTCTTAAGAATAGTACTTACCACATCGTCATAAAGCCAAGCTTGGTTACCACCCATTCCATGGCATCTTACTAGTTTAACAGGCCCCGTTCTTGTACTCGCGTCAAGGCAATTATCATCCGACATTATTTGTTGCCTCTTTGTATATGCAAACACCTGATTTCCTCCCAGATTATGACAATAAGTCATTCCCAGATTGTCGCCAGACTTTCGGCCCATTGTATCCAAGCAGTTCTTAGTTTGTACATTACGTATCTGAAAAATACCACAGTATTTTGAAAGACTTGAATTAAGTGACAGATTTTCAAGAGGTACGGTTTCAATAAAGCATTTGCAATTATTGAAAATCTGATAACGTCATTTTTTGTCTTCATATTTATGTCATCAATGGTTATTTATTATTAGTTGCTTTGTTCAATGACTATCCCATTTCTAGTTTTAATTTTTATATCAAATGACTACTCTAGTGAAGAAGTATTGTTTGAGGATAACTTACATCTCCTAGATAATAGTAATCCAAAGGCATTTGGGATTCAGGATAAATATTTTCCAGGTACCACCTGAAGCTTTTACAATGAAGTTTATTCCTTAGTTCTCTTCGTGAAGAAATGTCTCCAACAGGTACGTTTCTTGCACCTACGAACAAACGAATTCATTTTATTGCCAGTGTTTATATTGAACTCATAAATCATGCAAATCTGGGATATATTTGAAATAGATGTGGTGCTTGGTGATTGTATATACAATATGATCTAGAGTACTATTATGTTGAAATGCAATGAAAAAATGTGATGAAAAATTAGTTTTCTTTAAGTTCTAATTTGCATGTGACTAGAGGGGGTTTTTCACAACCTTGGTAAACTTTTTTTTGCCTACCTGTTTCAGTCAGAAAAAGAGCTGAGGGTGGTAAAGTGGTTTATTTCTCTGAAGAAAAATATTTTTTGTCACTAAAGTTAAGTTAGTTTGGTCAGTCACATATTTATTGAAAAGTTGTGTTCAGGACATAGCTTTCATTGCTCTCTAAACATTTCCCGCTAAAATCTTTCCATATTTCTTGAAATATGTAAGCTCGAAAGGGTATAAAATTACCATTTTTTTAATAAAATGTAATGTTTGACTATTGCAATTTGGGAAATAGACAATGCACCAACTTTAATGAATAATTATATTTTTTGAGAGGAAAAGTTACCCATATAAATTTATGCCAGGTACTGTATAATATCTCTGGGGAGAGAGGTTCTCAACACTAGTTGCATAAAGATTCAAACAAACTTGAATAATTTCTGAGAGAGGTGTGTGGTGCATACAGATGTTTTTGCGGGTAAGGAATGGCTGATGTTGGAATTTTCTGAACATCCATTTTTTTTTCAACAAAGTCTTGTATCCTTGTTCCAAGACTGAAGAAGAGAATGGCGCCAGGTGAAGAAATAAAGATGCTCAGAGGCCTTCGAGTAGGTAAGAAAATAGTGTTGTCAACTTGGACGAAACTGCTAGGGGGTTACTACGAAATTATAATACATGAAGCAAATCAATTATTTTTCAGGTGAGAATTTTGATATTTTTTGTTGGTACAGATAATTGCACTAAGGAACACTTTCAAAAACATACTTTTCTATTGGAAAAAAATGCTCCTAGTGCTATTACAACTTACAATGCACATGATCTGCAAAATATGATTTTTGAGACACTATAGTGTTGTTGGTAATGAATGAACAAAATCTTCTTGAACATATATAGGAAATGCAAGGTTTTTGAAAAACCGTAGGACATAATTTGATTACCTGTATTACACGTGAACAATTTTGTATAAATCTTTTTTTCCAATCCATATATGAGGACTGAACGAACACGTTTTCAAACAGACCAGTATTTTTGCTAATTACTCTTTTGTAACCAACTGATTATTGTGAGGGGACATACTTGGGTATGGGTATTATCAAAAATAGAGCAAGCAAGATCCCCATGCAAGCAGAACACAAAACGCTCAAGCAAGACATACAATCATGCTGTTAAAAGGAAGTTGAACCTGGGTTAATGTTATAGTAGAATTCCTTCCATTGATCCAACCAGACGTCCGCTAGGCGAGCATTGTTATGGTTGACGATCCTACTAGTCCCGCCGGGGAACGAATACGGGGTAGATTTTCTAAATACGTGTCCCACGTGAGAACAAGTCGCTATTTCCAGCTGACCACCGCACATCCACACCTACAGGTACCACGGAGGGGAACATAACATGCACCTTATTAGTCAACTGTTTCATTAGTTTATCGTTTAGGTAACGGAAAAACAATATTCATCGATCGAAGGCAAGCAAAACAAGCTCATCATGCCCGAAAATTTTCAATGAATTATTAGGGATAGGTGAACGGCAACACCCTGTGTCCGATGACGATTCTTTCTCATGGAGGACTTTTGGAATGGCTCTATACACTATTTGAGAGAGATAAAAAAGTAATAAAAACACTCGAAACGGCATCAAAATCCAATGAATCAGAAATATATGCGAGGACGGATTCAGGGAAGGGTAATGACCCCTCCAGTACAATAAAATACTGTTTCTTTCAATTTGTTGGATTTACTACTGTAATCCAACTCGATCATGTCCTGGCTGGACCTCAAAAATGCCCTCCAAACCCCGAGTAGAATGACTATTTCTATTTTATTCAAATTTAATATTGTAATCAAACTAGTCTGTCCTGAGTGGATCTCAACTGTGTGTTGCTGGAATCAACCTCTACGATATGTCCAGATTGACACATACAATAAAATACTGTTTCTTTCAATTTGTTGGATTTATTACTGTAATCCCACTCAATCATGTCCTGGCTGGACCTCAAAAATGCCCTCCAAACCCCGAGTAGAATGACTATTTCTAATTTATTCAAATTTAATATTGTAATCAAACTAGTCTGTCCTGAGTGGATCTCAACTGTGTGTTGCTGGAATCAACCTCTACGATATGTCCAGATTGACACATATAATTCGAAAATAATTCTTTAAAGATGAGAGAATACACCACCGTTCATACAGAACTTCCCAACGAAAATATTTCACCTAGAATTCTCAAAAAAGAAAGCAAAAAAATTCCTGAGATACGTTACCGGAAGTTTGAAACATTTCAAACATACCATCTATAAAGGTCTCATTGTGCTAAATATAATCCTAAAAATATTATTTCAACAACCCAAATACCGAATTTTCCAAAACAAATGAACCGATAATAAATCCCAGCAACATTAATTGGGGAATGGGTCGTATTTTTGGGCCTAAGAGGCCAAGAGGAGAGCATACTTCACTCTCGAAAAACATTCAACTTTCTCGAATAGGAACATATTTATGTTTAGCACATCATTTGAAATGTCTCATCAGGTATTATGTCGTCAAAAAATTACTGAACATACTAACATATTCGATTTGGCAACGAATATCAAAGTCATCATTTTCCTGTTGGATGTAATCCAATGCCCTTCGTGGTATTAGCCAGGGGAGTAGTTGTTTTCTAATAGGTGTTAGTCCGTCAACCTACAGTGTAGGTGAGTTGAGGCTAGCCTGAACAAATTGTTCATTTTTTGAATATTTGATTTAAAGCCAGTCTTCAAGAATTTCCATGAATATTTATTTTAGTCATCATTTTCATTAATTCGGAGTTTTAAGGAGATATTGGACATAAAATGAGACCTTTCATTGAATATTACCGTTTAAAAAAAATGGCATTTCAGTTAAAATGACGCCCTTGAATAAGTTAGTTGATACTGAAACCAGAAAAAATTGCACAACAGCCAACTTATGTTTTGATTATACATTTGTACAGTTCAGCCGTTAAAAGTCCACCTCCCTAAATTATTGAACGGACCAAAATATCAAAGTCGCAAGAATTTTAAGAATCAATTATATTCAATAGTGTGACGTAATTTGCAGCTAAGAGGACGTTATGACTATCGTTTGATAGGTCTTTCAATTCCCTACACAACACTTGTTTATACAGTACGATGCAAATGTATGGAATAAATTCGATATTTAAAAAAAGAGCGTCTTTCGGACGAAATCCAAAAACAGGTCAACTTTAATTTTTGACGGTCCATCTCATGATATTCATATGGGAGACGTTTCGTCACCGATGTTGGCGTGATGACGTAATCGACAATTTTTTTAAATGCAAACAGGGGTCATGTGGCACCCCATTCAAAAGGTCTACTAGTCGTCTATTCAACGGTATAAGTGTTTCAATATGTATTAATACAGGGTCAACCGAAATTATGTATTCAGAAGACTGGAATTACAAATAATAGTAATTCGTTGAACCAAATAATGCTATGGACCGCCACTGAGAATAAAGTATCGTACTGTCTTCTATTGTTTTTGTTGATTAGAAAAAATAAATGGTGATAAAAGTCCTACACTCTACTTGAGAACATCTCCACAGCCAATCATAATTAAAATTTCGATTCTTTGGGTTTCTGTAAATTTCATCGCCAGATTATAAGTGATTTAAATATTTTTCTAGAAATAATGTCAACCGCTTCAATGATACTTCACTTCAATGACATCGACTAATTTCAAGTAGAGTGTAGGACTTTTATCACCATATATTTTTTCTAATCAACAAAAACAATAGGAGACAGTACGATACTTTATTCTCAGTGGCGGTATATAGCATTATTTGGTTCAACGAATTACTATTATTTGTAATTCCAGTCTTCTGAATACATAATTTCGGTTGACCCTGTATTAATACATATTGAAACAATTATACCGTTGAATAGACGACTAGTAGACCTTTTGAATGGTGTGCCACATGACCCCTGTTTGCATTTAAAAAAAATTGTAGATTACGTCATCACGCCAACACCGGTGACGAAACGTCTCTCATATGAATATCATGAGATGGGCCGTCAAAAATTAAAGTTGACCTGTTTTTGGATTACGTCTGAAAGACGCTCATTTTTTAAATATCGAATTTATTCCATACATTTGCATCGTACTGTATGTGACAATTGTATTGGCCTCTCTTTAGTTATTACCAGATTCTTTAGTTTTCAATAGTGTTCAAACTGATGAAAAATCATAAATCCAATAGAAAACTTCTTTCAACCTATTTCAATAACCTCTAATTGACCTTCATCGCTCGGCTTCGACATGAATTAGAAAGGTTCAATTTTTACCCCCAGAAATAGACTCGAGTCGAGCAAAACAATAGTTGAGAAAGATGAATTTAGATACTATTATTTTGAGAACAGCTAGTCCAATTTTCGAAGGAAGCCAGTGTTTGCTAGTTAATTGAATGACCTATCAAACAAAATATTACAAGTTCTACTTTCATTCGAAAAGAAAGTCCCCTATTGGCGACGAGTGGCCCAAATGTTTTTCTTACTATAATATACTGAAAAACGAAAACTTTGGTTGACCTTGATATTTTGTCCCCTTGACAGTTGAGACGGGGGGCCTATTAGGGTCGCATTGTATGTGAAAATCAACTCTTTCAACCAACTACCAATCCTTCCTCATACTTTTTCTAATGTTAAAAATGGGTAATATTATCGAATGACACCTTCCTTTGGAAGATCCTTCAAATCTCTAACACTGCCTGTTAAGTATCATATTTAATTCGTATAAATCAATTTGAATAAACGAATAATATCCTAATTTTTCTAGAAATTTACAAATTTCTAAATTCAATTAAATGAATGCTCAATACCTTATCTATGAACATTCGGCGGAAAAAAATATTTCTAGGGTGATATCATTGAAAACACATTTTTGTAATTTTATCGTATCTACGAGCTCTTAAAGGCGAAGGCCAGATCTTTATGTTATAAAAGCTGAAAGTTTTGTTGCGCATGTATCCAACACAGGAGAGAACGATCAGTGACTACGGAGTTTGGATGAAGGTAGCAAAGGTATAATAGTACCTCAAATTAGTTGTTCAAGTATAAAGCTCAGTTTTTTATATTTTTTTTTTTTTTTTTTAGGCGACAAAACATTTCACATAAATTAAAAGAAATATCATGGCTTAATATGTCGAAGCGGAGAAAGCTGCATACTCTATGTCTGTTCCACAAGATTATAACTTTTCGAAAACCACGGTATCTGATCCAAAAAATATCTTATCGTCATAATGTCCATAACCTGCACACAAGGCATAGATTCAGACTCAATATACCTGCACATAGAAAAGAGATTTTCAAAAGGTGTTTCAGTTACCAAATAGCGAACCTTTATAACTCTTTGTCGGATAAAATAAAAGCTTTGTCTCTGGGCTCATTCAAGTTCAAAATACGTCAACTATTATTAACAGAATGAATAAGAGCGAGTGCAATTCACATCAACTGAGATGATAGATGCATTCATGAACGTGTATAGCAATTTAGTAACCTATCGTTGTATTGCTCTTGAAGTTTATACCAATCATTATTTTTCTTGTTATATAATTTCTTTGGGATTGGTCATTTTGTTATTCCGACTCATTTCGATCCCGCTCACATTTCATTTTTATTTACCAAGGTTAGGTTGAAAAACAGAGGAAGTGATGTGCATGCACATCGCAACCACCTGACACCTCGCCTCATTTTCGATTGTTGATATATGAATATATTCTGAATTCGATGCATGTAATTCAAATATTTTTTTTTCTTGTATCATAATTGAAAATAAAGACCTTTTATTATTATTATTATTATTTGGAATAATATTAGAAGACACATCATCCACTACAGGACACTTACAACAAGTACACCTGCCAGAAAACCCTAAGCTTTAATGAATTATAATTCTACATACAATTCAATATAAAAGCTGCATTTTATATATGGTATTTTTTACATCTCGCCAAACACATGGAAGTAGCGGTTCTATTTCACGACCGCGGACGTTGCTCGCTGGGCAATGGTCCATGTATGACGTCATTATTCACAGCCCCACAAGGCCATTATCTTTGAAATTTTTCCTAGAGATCAATTACATTAACACCAAACAGATATTTTTGCACTCGACACGCGTTTCGCTAACAAGGGTTGGTCTCTAGGAAAAGTTTCAGCTTTTACACCAAAGGTTTAAATCTCATCGTTCATTAGGCATTATCTTTGTTTCTTACTTTGCTTTACTTACCACAACCAGCTCACAGCTGCTAAAGCCGTATAGGCAATGTTTATGAATACATGGAACAGTTAGTCAATGCCCGTCTATCCTTTAATGTCAATATTTCCGTTTACTACAAAATGAAAGAAGTTCTTTCTTGTACCGAGCCTGAAATAGCCATGATCGAATTAATTTGTTAACCCATTGTTGTCTGTGGGCTTGTAGTGCGCAATTCTGGTACTGAAAATTTAATGTGCGCGAAAAAAGGTTAAGATTTCGGGTACCATTAACACAGTACAGAAGGTTTCACCCTGTATGATGTCAGTACAGAAGGTTTCACCCTGTATGATGTCAGAAGGTAAAAACAGAGAACGCGGAGTAGGCGAAAAGCGAGAGAAATGAAAAGGATAGTGGTTGGTCTGTCAACGTTCAACGAAGACAGAATTTTTTTTTTTTATCCAAAATCGAAATCATCTAATGCTTCAACGGCAGGAAGATTTCTCTTGGCACCTGTTTGAAATTGAACCCTTCCATAATTTGTAAATCCACGTGATTTTCGAAGGCAACCATTAATTGTAAAGTCGGTGTAGATATCCATGTGTCAGTTTGACTAAAATAATGATAGAAAGCTAATGAAGTTTCAAAGCAGTGTTTATACAGAAAATGAAAGTTTAAGCTTCAGAATATCCATGAAAAAATGAAAGTTTTACGATATTCATAATATATTCCACTTCTGTTCCTGAATTGATTGCCATCTTTTGGCATTGTGTGTAGCAATCAAGAAAATGTGCAATTGAAGCTAAGACATCGGTAAGAAAAATGTAAGAAAACACATGATTTGGAAACAAACCCTTACTGGCAATTTCCTACCCTAATAACTAAGATCTGAACATCATACTAGCTGATTGTTCTCAACTGTGTTCGTTAAATGCGCAGAGAAAATTTCAGCTTTTATAGAATAACGAATGTCTGGCCGTCGCGGGCTCTTGGGCTATTTGTGTCATGTTTACTAAGATGTCTAGAAGGGTGGTGCTGGGACCGATGCGATATTGTTTAGAATTTTATGGCGACACTTTTCTGTCATTAGTGTCATTTTTACGTATCGTGGTGTGTTTCTCAATTTCATCGCTAGTTGACGCTAATTGGAAGTGCATAGTCAACCGATCGATCGACAAACTATATTCTTTGATTCGAGCAGTCAACAAAATGAGCAAAATCTAATGTCATACTCATAAAAAACCGAAATCGAATGAAAGGAACACAATTATAGGGAATTTGGCCAGTATTCTAAACAAATAATATAGGTTGTTGATCAGTCAGCGTCCAAAAGTAAAAGTATAGCCAGCCGTCAGGTCGGCCGTTTATACATTTCCTAGGAAATTTGTAACTCCTTTCGTTGCAAACGCCCATCTGAACTGATTTGATGTCGAAAAGCCATGATGCTTATTATCATAGTAGGCACGTTTCGCCAAGTATACCCCATACATGCCCAGGTATAATTCAGTACACCATCCTTCTAGACATCTTAATGTTTACATACCCCATATTTTATGGATCAGGAGCTTATGACGAAGTGATTGTATGAACTCAATCCCTACCATAACAATTCAAATTGAATAAGAAAGATACATAGCAATGCCAACAGTCAACGGGACATAAAAGGGTAACAAAAATATGTAATTTTTCAATCGAGGATCCTGTGAAATCATATTTACCTCAAAACTGATTTGTAATATACTTTTCACTAGTTAATTTTCGATGGAGTATGTATAACCATTGTATTTAGATTACATAGTAGGCTCACCTTATGGACTTATCATTGGAGGACGATGGAGGCGAAATGTAGTTGGCAGCACCGTCGAATGGATGCAGACGTTTATTAAGGTTGAAAATCGCTTGTTTTCGTTACACCCGACAGACTGGATTGTAACAGGACCGGCATCGGCTATTTTGTAGATTTACCGTACCGTTCACTTGGATTATATTCATATATTTGTTGTGTTTAATATCATAATTGTTCACAATTTACGAATAGTTGATATTTATATGAAGTTTGTTCACTTGGTTTTATTTATCAGAGAGCTACAGTATTGATTGACACCAATTTTCGGGTGTAGCTAAATTGCAGGTCAGCAAATGATCCCTGAGTTATTTTTAAATTAAAGAGAGGTGGAACTCGACCAAAAACCTGCTTCAGTGGAGAAAAAAAATCAACCCTTCACCCCCTTCTTTCGAAAATGTAGGTTGTATTATACAGAGGTGAAACTCCACAAAATCTATTTTTGTTTCAAATATCCGAGAGAACGGGGGTGATTGGTTTGATTTTTGTAACAAAAAATTGATACATAAGGTCTAGTTTCTGTTAGAATTTTTGCCGACTGCAAGTTTGTTGTTTGAATTCCGAGAGAACAACGTTAATTCTTCATTAAAAGCTTCCGTCCATGGTAATATTACCAATAAATGCCTATACTTCAAACAATCAAAAACTGAACATAAACTTCTTTGACATCTCAACCCCCTGGAATGGTAATCTACCAAAGAGTAATGTGTGTGAAGTTAGCAACGAAAAGTTAGCAACGTTTCTGTAAAATTCGTTGCCAGCCACGATTCCATAGGGCGGATTTCATTGCATTGAAATTGAAACGTATTGACCAAAATCCAAGTTTTACTTAGCATGAATCGTAATCATAAGCATGGAGGATGACTGAAAAAACTTGAGAAAATAGAAAACATCATTAGTAGACTTTTGAATAGTACGGAAAACGTTAAAATTGAAAATGTCATTTTTGATGTTCGGAAAATATTTGAATTATATAATTAACCATTAGTCGGAAACACGAACGGCTAACACTTGAAGCATGAAAATGATGACTGAAGAGTTCTCAAATCGGAGGGAAAGCCTGGAAAATTTGAAAATCTTTATTGATGGTGTCAGTTTGATTAGATAATTGCTCATAAGTCGAAAACTTGAGAGGGTGCCACTTAGAAATTTTCAGAGAATATGTGAAATGACATTATGATTCCGAAAAAAAATAGCACGGAATTTTCAGATCGGACGGACACCCTGGAAAAATTAAAAATCAATATGGACGGTGACACTTTGATCAGATATTGGCTCATAAGTCGAAAACTAGAGAGGGTGCCACTTGGGAATTTTCACAGAATACGTAAAAGGACATGCTTATTCCGAGAAAAAAAATAGCACGGAATTTTCAGATCGGACGGAAAGCCTGGGAAAAATGAAAATCATTATTGATGGTGTCAGTTTAATTAGATAATGGCTTATAAGTCAGTATATACTGAGTATATACTGAAATTATTATTAAGAACATTAATTTATAAGTATTGTAAGACTGTTTCGAAATCAATGAAAACTCGAATAGGTACTAACAATGTAAAATTATCAATCTTACAGCATAGTTGAATTTCTATTAAATTTTTTTATTATAAATGTCTTTAAACCATCCTCTATATGCACGCTTCGGTCACCTATGCTTTCGCTCCAAGCACTCTATCTCTTCGATTTATTATAAACGACAGATTGGGGCCAAGTTAGCGCTCAGGGCTCACAATAAATGACCTTAGGTAGAATTGTTCGATACACCTCAGGTCACGTGATCAAAAATCCTGATCCGAGATGTGATTGAAAAACTGAACTACAACATTTGTGTTCGGTATGTACTGATCTGTCAGGACTCCTGTTCGCTTACACCATAACGTGTTTGACAACTGTTGTTTATGACAACAAGGTAAAACACGAATAAATTTAATTTGGATAAACACAGTGTTCATAGTACATTCGCTTGAAAAAGATACAGTGTATCGAAACATGTCGCGAAGACATTACATTATGTGGAAATTTAATCGTGTTTCACCTTATAGTCTCACAAACTATGGTTTCCTTCAAGTAACCGCCACCTCAATAAAAAATAAAACTGTTTTTTATGCATTACTTACATTCCAATATTCAACTACATATAATATGGATCTATTTACTCTAAATTATATTACTTAAATGGCCGACTTGGTGAAAATACATAAAAATTTCATTGAAAATCAATTGTGTGATTTCCACTAGACAGTTTGCCAAACCGCTACACGTGTTTCACTATAGAATAGCTTCTGAAGGCCTGAAAAAGCTATTGTGTAGTAAAGCACGTGTAGCGGTTTGGCAAACTGTCTAGTGGAAATCACACAATAAAGTGTTTTTTGAATAACGTCAATTATATTATTAGTTTTGTCTAAATCACTGAATTATTCAGGTAAGATTTTTTTCATACGTATTTGTAGAAATATTCATGAATTAACACTCCACTTCAATGTTACGAATATGATTACACTATTTCAAGCGAAGAGTACTCATAGTTTATTAGTCAACTTTTTTTAATTAATTTGCTTACAATTTTTTCAATACGGGCCTGTCTCGACTCCACGTGCCGGTCAAAAAGATCGCTGTAGCGATGATATTTCTATCCAACGGTAAATACATTAGCGTTAGCCTACTAGGTAGTCTATATACAATGGTATAACAATGTTTATCTACACCCGTACTCTAATAATACATTTATATGCCCACCACCCGTTTTATAATGAAATTCATTACGATACAGATTTTCATTACGATACAGATTTTCAACCAATAGAAACCCATTATTTTTCAATCAAGCATGATGTGCAAGCTTTGCATTTTGACATTTGTCAAGTCAAAATCAGTAGGTATTGAATTTTTGAAGAATTCAGTCAATTTTCGATAATCGAATGAAAATGTCTTATAGCAGTGATATAGAAGAATTACCAGCGACTCCTCCACAGATGTCTTAGACAAGAAAAAAATACAATCCAAAGGATTATATTTTTCATTTGACAAATGCAACAGATATGTTGTTATTTTCGTTCAAGGTGAATGAGCTTCATGGCCGAATGGTCAGCGGCGCGGGCAGTGATCACAAACGTCCCGGGTTCAATTCCAGACCTCGGCAAAGACTTTTTTTCATTTTTTTTCTGCTCATTGTTGTATTTTCGGTGGTTATATCATTAATTATAATTCTGTGGAATTTTTCAAAGAAATACGATTGATTACCCACTATTATTGTGTTCAATATAAATACCTAATATTATAATATTTTTAATTCTTCATTATTTATTGGGTGTAGATAAAATAGCGTATGCAACTCTCATGTAATGGTTATTAATACACTCGCATAAACCATACGAAACTCACCTTCGGCTCGTTTCGTATCCCGGTTTATGCTCATATATTAATAACCATCATTACACGATCGTTGCATAATATACTATTCTTATACCTGCCAATCTGAACAAACTCACTCCTGCGAAAAACAATTGCACAACGGCACTAACCGGAGTCTGTCAATAATTGCAATATTGAGAATTCATTTGGCGTAGAGACAAATCTACACCAAAACAGGATAAAAAGAATAAACTTGACTGGATTTCAATCTGAACTACCTTTGGATTTATAATATATTCCATGTAATTTTATAGTACAAGCGTTTATAACATTCTGAACTTCTACATTGATTCTCAAGAAAACAACAGTAGTAGAGATTTGTAACATCTTCCAAATGAGGTTTGACTCGACATTCTATTGAAAATTTCTTACATGTTGGTTGGTAATAGGAGGTGGTTGGCACACGGTTAAATTTCACGTGAAATTTGTTTCCCTGAAAAAAAAACTTGACGTATTTAACTTTTTTATACCATATGACTTATTCAGGGTGGCTCGTTTCATCAAGACTGATGCCCTTAATGCTTATTGCCCGAAGGGTTCAAACAAAGGAGGGTGAAAAATTTCCACAGAATCCTATACTGAAGGTACATATGAATACAAAAGTACAGCATGTGTCACATCAAAGTTGACGGTGAAAGAGTTTTGATAAATGTTTACCATAAATGTTTCAGATCATTGTAAACTAGCGTTTTAGAATTACATTCTGATGTAGTGATTGAAAGTGTGTTGTATCAAAGTTATTGCTTTTAAATGGAACAACATACAGGTATATTGTTTCAGAATCCTTATGAAAATTACTAAAAAAAATAATACAGGGATTTATGAATTAATACCGAACAATTCATGCTGACCATAATAATTGAATAATCATTTAAAAAAGTCCCAATTTTTACAAGAACATTATCAAAGAGTTCATTTTGTGTCATGATGATATTATTCGAATACGTAGGGTTTTTGTTGACTAATTGTGCTAGAAGACTTTTTATAACTCCTGTTGAAACAAAACTTTTAAAGACATTTTTTATCAAATGAACTCTCTGTATGTAATTCCATGTGTGGCACGTGGACTCCCCTTGAAGAGTTTTCTCTAAAAACAGGGTTATGTGAGGAGTATGCTTCTGCGAAAATTCCGAGGGGTCTCTCTTATATAATAGTGCTGTATTATTGGATCCCATTTGGTTATTCAACAAAAGTGAATGCTTTGAAGTCATTCAATGTATCTAATAAAGGTGAAAAGTATTTTTGGCAATCTTTTCATTCGCGCTCCAGTAAATAGTTCAGTTACTATATTTATAAAATCATGAAATGAGTTGTTATCACCATTCACCCCACAATAATATAAGTATGTCACATTCACTGTATCATGAACAAAGCATTCAAAATACTGTTAGTAACAAATCATCAAATAATGTTAATAAATGAGATTGTTAACATAATGATTTTCCCCCCAAAACTCTCCAAAGCTGTAACATATCAAACCTGGGTTCATGGCGTAATAAAATTCTCCCCATTCATCCATCCAAACTTCAGCTACTCTGGCAGCATTGTGCAGCACAATTTTCGAAACACCGCCTGGGAAAGTGTAAGGGGACTTATCTCTGAAAACGTGCCCCACATGGGAACAAGGGATAATTTCCAGTATCCCGCCGCACTGCCACACCTATACGTTCGTCATTAGTGATTAATAAAATATACATGATGAATTTAGACATAACCTTCCTTCAATGAGAAATTCGCTTCGAAAATAGACACAGGGTGATGAACACAGAGTTTCATTATATCTAAAGAATAGGCGAATGGTATCAATTCAATAATTTTTTTGTAACCTTCTTATTATTTTTTGGTTGAATCATAAAAAATCAGAAAACAAAGCTAACTCAACCTGAACTCAATAGAAACGAAACAACAGTTACAAAATTGGAGTCTCAAATGATTCCATTGATACATATTTAATTTCAAAGTGGTTAGGTCATTTTTGTGAAACAGTTACAAGCATCAAATTAACAAGTGATGATTACAACATCGACCATAATGCAACAGATCACGGAAAAAAGTTTAGAAAACAGCCTACAAAAACTATTGCCCCCATTCCTGTAGCAGTTATTGACTCCAACTATACAAAAAAGGTAATTAAAGAAAACCGTGAATACTACATAATTCAATATTATGATAATATATTCACTACTGAGTCGTAGCTGATATTATTAGACTTTTTTGTGTTGAAAAAAATTGTATTATCCTTCGAAGCAATATCTGATTAATAGAAATTATTTCAGCTGACCACTGAATTTTAATCTACTTTGATAAACTGTTTCAAGTACTTTTGAACTGACTCCTTTTTATTGAAACAGCCCCTTAAGAAATGAAACCCTGAAATATCGTTCCATCACAAAGCATTAGAGTTTAGCTAATATGCATTTCTCGCCCCTGCAATTTTTTCGCGTTTGTGTCCTAGAGAGAATTCTGAAAGATATAGTCTTGCTTCATCATAAAAATGTATGTTTCTCATGCTGAATTAATAAATTGAAACTATATTATAGTACCTGGTTTAAGGATTAATACAATAATAATTACAATGATTGTTTGGTCAAACATATAGACATTTTCCCCAAATGCTGAAAGAGCACCTATTGGGACAGTGCGCGACGACAGAGCCAACCACTTTTGGAACTTCCATGAGTTGTGCCTTATGGAGATTCTACAAAAAACCTCGAATACTCACCAGAAACCTTGAAAATACTTCATTCTTTCAATGATTATGGTAATTACATTCTAATATCGGGCTTAAATGTAAATATAATATGAAAAACTTGTATGTATTGCAGCAGTTAGGTTGTTAACTTGGTTGAAAACTGATAACCAAGGTTGAAAAAGTTGGGATAGAATAGGATTTTTGTGCCTACCCTTGAACCAATTTTAATTGAGTGCTTGTAATGATCCTTTTTTTCTTTGATGTGAATGATGTTCATTTCCCAAGAAGGTTTCAAGTGAATAAAACAGAAAATGAGAAGCAAATGAATAATGAATCAAATATATTGAAATCAAAATTTAAAAAATATTTGTACTGTTTAAAAGGCACCAATTTGTGTTGGATGATTGTTTTCTTTGAATTTTTTTGGGTTAAATTACCACAGGGGTGGCCAACTTGATTGGATCCAAGATCTACTTTTCACTGACGACAACCTGTGTGATCTACCGATCAGATTCTCCAGTGGCATAGATTTCAATATCACTTCTTAATTTTTAGGATAGGTTGATACTAAAAAAAATATAATTATAATAAAAATCACTTGTTATACAGTTCCTTCATTCAACTGGACAAATATTTGAAACAAATGATGAGCAGAAAGATTACTTTCAGTAAACAACTCTGCTGTTTGGATTTTCTCATCTAATTTATAATAACTTTCTAGTCCACTGTATTGGAACAATTGGGGAGCGAGTTCTTCAATAAGGTATTTCCACTGCTTTCTCAATTTAACTCGGAAGTAATATTATATGGAACTCCTTACAACTATTCTATTTAAAATATGGAGAGCTTTAAAGTAAAATTGCATTGGATACCTTTTAGTAACAGACGTAGCTTGATACCTCCAAGAGAAATCGCCGACACTCATTTAGTTTGAAGCATGCTCTAAAAGAAAACATCATAGGCTATTGGTTAATTGTGTTCGTTGCTCATCTGGCTTTTTTCAACTGAACACTGCGAGCAAACTCAAATAACTGCATCATCTTTCAAACATGTCTCGTCTCCCGAATTATGGCTTTAGTCCAATATTTCACTTGAAATTTTAGTTCAATGGAATAGCACTGATAGATAAATATCACACAAACGTCGGTAAAGCCAAAACGTCACGGTTCACATGGCCACATTCATTCGAACTTTCATGCCTGAAGAGTTGCCCAAACTAAGAGTCCCACAAAAATGCCCGATTTGTCCATATCGCGCTCTGCATTCGATTTCATTACCCCTACCACGTTCTTCGTACGGTCCCAATGGAATGCAATATGTACAACTTCCAATCGATACTGAACTTATGATTGCTGTGAAGTATATAAAGATACAAAAAAAACTGTTAAATGTTTTCTAGTGTGTCGAAATTGGTTTGTAGTAGGTGTTTATGCTTTTATTTTTCTATCACTCGGCAATTGGAGGAAAAGCTATTGCTATTGGTCTCATTTATAATAGTTTTTATAATTCGTCAAAACTTTTCTTGAGCCATAGTGAGATAAAGTGAATACTTGAAAAAAAAATCAACCAGATTCAAGTACATAACCACAAATTTATACAGTAGAAATTACTAAAGCTATCGAATGACTAAAAAAATTGAAACGCAATTTTGAAAATTGTTATTCTTCTCAGCTACATATAATGAAACTCTTTATTCAAAATTTCACTCAAGTAAAGTGAAAAAAAAGTCTTATTATTGAATCCAAGTTTGTGAGAGATAATTTGAAATTCAAGACCTGATAAAGGAATTGATTAGACACTGATTAGTTATAACATTCTGCACTCAGATTTAGTAAAATCAAACTTCCTAAGAGAGGTATGACATGATCTTCGTTCGTAATTATAACAGATGTATTAAAGTATTATATTTGGGTCCCAAAAGTTTTTTCTTATTCTTACCTATGAAGTGACACTTTCCATAATTGACGTAGATGACAAATCGCCCAACATTTCATAAACAGTTTTGAAATGTTTCAGATTTTGTAACTGATTACAAAAATCTCATTTTTTAACCATATTTTTAATACCATTCGGTAATTTTAGTTTGGGTTTAGTGATTTTTTCACTTTGGCAATTAACTCAACAAACATCATATGTATCACAATACAAAATTACATTTTGTGTAAGTAACACAACTTTGCGAAATTACATTCGTTTATTTATTTACATAAGTAGCGATTTTCTCAGGTATTCTTGAATAAATACAGAGTTTTGTTTGATGGAGAACAAAAAAATTTGAGAATATGAAGGCTACAGACCCTTCAGAATATTACAGATGACCTGAACTCGAAGAAGATCAACTTCCAAGTATTGTACATAGTTCAGTGAGTCGTTCAAAATAACCTTTCCCTGATGAACCAATCGAAATTTATGGTTATGATTCAGTAACTACCAAATATCATACTCATATTATTTATTTTAATTTTCCCTGTTATAGGCATGTATATGTTCTTTGGGGAATAAATCGCTATTGATATATTCTATCGTCCAGAATGCTGTACCTGATCAATGTATTCATTTTAATTATATCCTAGTTAAAAAAATCATCATTGGTCTTTTTCATGCAACATTAAATCTTACCCTGAAACTCATTTCCAAATTTTCTCCACCCCATATATCCATTCCTTCATCATAGGAACCAATTTCGTAGAAATAATCCCTATCAATAGAGAAAAGTCCACCAGCCATTGTTGGGGTTCTTAGAGGGGCAGTTCTGTCTCCATTTCGCCTGTCCATTTCTCTTTGAGGAACTCGATACCTGTGAACCAAATTGGGAAAATGCTATACTGACTCTCATCAATCTCTAATTTGCTGTATTATTCATTATATTGACTGGTATATTTCATTTTTCAACGATATGATTTCAAATAAAAGCTTCATATCTCCAATAGAACTTGAAAGTGTTTCATTTTCAATCAATTAAATGGGAGACCAGGCAATGTACGAAGTAAAGAGCATCGCTGATCACGATTCTGCTTTGCATGAGTTTCAAAATGGGTTTTTCCCTTAACCAGCTGACGTTCCCCCTATAAACATTATCCATCAGAAATCGAAACGAGCAATCAAGAAATATTAACTAGTGTCCTCCCGAAAAAATATGAGATGTCATAAGGCATAATAATTTGAATCACTATAATTATCTGCCTGAGAAAAAACTCAACCCGTTTTAGGTTAACAATCATCGTGTATTTAGAAATTCATATTTTATTACATTAGCACCATTATATTAATTATTAATATAATACCAGGAAAATACATCAAAATACAAAAACTAGGTCTGAAAATGTTTATAGTGATGTAAAGCCCAGCATATTTATTTACGTTAGACAGCGATCTTCATCCATAATTCACAAAAAACAGACATAACTTCAGAGCTATCATAAGACTATAGACGATAAATTACCCGCATATGTTCAAAATAAGTGTTGATTCAATTAAAAAGCAGTCGAAAAGGCATCTAGTCGGATTAGTTCATTTAGTAATTCTAGAACATTTGTGAAATGAATAATTATTTCTCAAATGTCTTATGAACCTTAAGCTGATTTTGCTGAAATTTGGCAGGGTCTAATTCAGCCCCAACTAGATCGAATTCACCATGTCCAGTGGCGTCCCGGAAGGCATCTTCATGTTTCACCAAAAAAAAAGTGCGCCTCTGATTTTTTGCACTTTTTTCGCATTATGTCCCAGAGACATGCTATAAGTGTTTTTTTTTCAAAAACAAAGCAAAATACAATAAAATTGTAGAAAATCAAGGTTTCAGTTGCTTAATGCGATATAAAATACAAAAATTTGGTCAAAAATATCAGGTAAGGTGCCACCTGGGACGCCACTGCACACGAAGATTTCAAACTAGTTAGGGATAAATTGGCTCCTTACTACCCCTGATGATACCGCCAAATTTTATACATGTCCATTTTATATTGTAACCCTTGGAAAAGCTAATAAACATTAGCGAAAGCTCGGGTAGCTAAAAAGAGCAATCTCCTTCCATTAGACTGAATCCCTGATATAAAAAAAAACTTCGTGTACAAATAGCAGGTCAAGAATAGTTATCATCTATATGTGTGTATATATATGTATATGTATGTATATTATTTGGGTTGCAGTCTGACTGCAACCCAAATAAGTCTCTCTACATAACGCATACAGTCACAATTTGAAATAAATATATGTATATATATAATATAACCAAGCTTTCCTTGCCATATGGAAAAATAATTTTCTTTCAAATTTTCTCCATTTTACAAATCATCAGGTCTGTACATATTCCGAATTAATCACAAGGTGGAAATAGGTGGATTCGATTTTTTGGTATCATTTAATGGGCCTCTTGCGATAAAAAACGAAATACTGCACCAAAGTATTGTTTGTAATAAATAAACTCACCATCTGAAGTTCAATTTCCAATTGAATCCTCCCCAAGTCATATCTGAAGCAGTTATGTATTCGAAAGTTTCATCCGATATCACGTCGATTATCGGACAAACTACCGTCTTCCTATCTTCAACTATTCTAGCCAACAGGGGCTCTAACCATCCCTCGGTGCATTCACAATGAGCATCTAGGAATGTTATCACTTGACCTTTTACATGCTTAGCACCCAAAAGACGAGCCCTTATCAGGCCCGATCGTTTTTCAGTACGTAGAACATAAACAGGTACTGGAAGAGTTTTCACATATTCCTCCAATTTCCTACCTAGATGATCTGGAACGAAAAAATACAAGGGAAGATATCAATCGCTTGAAAAGTTATTACCAAATTGATAATGACAAATGAGTGCCCATAGTAATATCAAACAAGAAAGCTAAATTTCAGCAGCATGTCAACACTTGAGATTTTGGAATGTAGTTGTATGAATGCAGGAGTGGTATGAAACTTTTTGCATAGATCACTGGGGATGACGGCTGCAAAACTCTACCACTAGGAGCGCCACCACTGCATGTACCTTTGACAGCCTCTCAAGTCAAATGACAACAATTCAAAACATTAAACTTCCCTTCTTTGCAATAATTAAGAAGATGAAGATTTGAAATCGACATAAAATGGTCTTATGTAGTGCATTCAGATGTAAAAGTGTAGGTTCGCATTTATTTCCAAAAGAAACAAAACTGAAAATGCAGTGGGAAGTAGCCCTGAAAATGCAGTGGAAAGTAGCCCTGAAAAGAAAGAGCTTTCAGGCTTCTGAACATTCTAGATTATGCTCCAGTCACTTACAAAAGAACGTAGCAGGGCTAGTAGATGGTTATTATGATGATTTTTAACGAAACACCTCTGTAATCAGTTTGAATTTTTTACCTTTCACTCAGATCTTTTTTTTTCCTTTGAGGGATCCACCACGTTCCCTCAACAAACTTTTCAGTTCTGGTACAGACAAACATCCATATCTATCGGTTGGAGAAAACATCCTTATGATTCTTAAGTATCTTTTGAAAATATTCATTAAAATAAAACTTAACCTGCAAAATCACTCGTTAGGCACATGCAGTCGTGCTGCCACCTACTAAAAGCTTTGGGTCATCTTCCCCATTACCCTAACAACAAACTTATATTATTTCCACTCGACGCGCATTTTACAAACAAGGTATAGTTGCGGTATATTTTTCTAGGAAACAATATAGTAAATAGTACATTGTACTATCGTTTTTGCATAATATTTTAAAACACCTGCAGCCATAATTCAATTCATGATTATTAAGCACAACATTCATCGTATCGAGGAATCAGGCAGTGAAGCCATGAAATCTTTATCAAATATGTTACCTGGCGCTTCAGGAATTGTTTGTGTTTAATTTTTATTCACCTCAAATTTTGTGTTCCTAAACAAAGTTTCTGATTTTTCTTGAGCTTTCTTGATATCCTTCTCTAGTTTACTAGCAAGGTTGTGAGAGTTTATGAGGGTTGTATCATCTGCAAATGCAATGAATCCATACGGCTTCACATACGTAAAAAGTTCGTTCAAAATTATAATAAATAAGAGAGGACCCAGCACTGAGCCTTGGGGTACTTTAAACACAATTATTTTGAGGTCTGATACATTATTAGAATCTAAGGATACACGTTGCTGTCTGTTTGACAACTAGGATTTGAAGAAAGAGACTTTCAAAACGGTGTTCACAAATCAGGATTCTTGAAATTCACATCACAATGGACAGTTTGAGCCAAAAAACGCTATGATGTATTTTTCCCGGACTTATCCTTATTTCAAACCCTAACAACTGGTCTATTTTGGTTTGGATATCTTACACAATTCAAGATATATTCGGGTCTATAGCTCAAATGTTAAAAAAAAATCTTGATGAAAAGCATCACGACATATTACAAATCTCACTCTTTCTACTAAAACAGATACCAGAAGAATTTCCTCTGATATTTTGTGATACCATTTCAGTCTATTCATTTTTAATCTGAAAAATAATTTCAAGTCATTCTATAATGAAGCAATCCACCAACTAACAAAACCTACTATAAAAATATGAATAATAATAATAATAACAATTTATTCACAATAAATCTCAATATTACAATTTTAAAATAAATAATATGTGAATAAATATTTAAACCTTACGAAGTTATTGTACTTGTTGTAAGGATTAGATATTTTATTGAATAATTATTATGGATTAAAAATAAATGATTTAATAACATAATAACATTTGAACAATAAATGAAAATGACAGTATAATCAGCACACTGGCAGTCACATGGAAAATTTCAATTCTACAAGATTCTGGAAAAATAATCTGGGAGTTTCAAGAATCCATTTTTTCACCAGTTTTTTTATAAGAATATTTTGACTTTGTTACTTTAATCGAATTTGGTAATTTATCGTAAATAAATGATACCAAATATAAAAAGTTTTTTTGTGATTTGGCTTTGGAAATTTTATTTTTAGCAGTAATTTTGTCTTTATTTCTTGTATTATATAAATGTTTATTATACTTACAGCAGTTTCTATGAGAAAGTTATTATATTAAGACAAAATAATTGTCTGATATCCATTTTTTCACTTTCACAAAATAATTTATTGGAGGAATATTGAATATTTTTACCATACATGATTTTTAAGAACCATTTTTGTAAATTTTCCAAATTTTTCAGATAATTATGTTTAACTCCCCCCCCCATGACAGTATACCATAATTTATTTGAGATTGAAATAAAGAAAAATAAATCATATCCATGTGTTTTTTACTAAGAATATTATGAAGAAATTTGAATTTTGGCAATAGAGGGCGTAATTTTTTTATTAGATAATCAATTTGGAAGTTCCATTTTAAATGCCTGTCTATCATGATGCCTAAATATTTGATATGGTCGACTTCTTTTATATATGAGTCATTTATTTTAATAGGTCCAAGATAAGGTAGATGATTTCTATAAGAAGTAAAGGGGAGATAATGTGATTTCTCGAAATTGAGAGTCAATAAGTTATTGTCGAACCAATTTTTTATATTTTCAAAGTCATTTTGTAGGAGTATTTTAAGAGATTGGGGATTTTTCTTCCATGGCTTCATAAATTTGAGTTGTGAGATGACATAATGCATGCTCAGTTGAGACGTTGCTGCGAAATCCAAAATGACATATCAAATTCTTTTGTCAGAACTAGCGCAGAGACAGAGTATTTGATTTTTTTTCAACACTCCACATGCTAAAGAAAGTATGATAAGACTTGAATTCCAATAGAAGCTGCAAGAATTTGCTAACAGTTCCACAAGCTTCAAAGCAACTTAGCAAAGAACTGCTAAGTGGTCAATCACCTACCGTTACTAGGTATTCTTTTTTGTAATCAATTATGCGTTGATGTATTATAAGCATACAAAATAACCTCGGCCTGATAATGAAAAAAATTTCAGAAAAAAACTTTGTGTAAACAGCGCGATTTTCATGGGAATAAATTAGCGTGGGTTATCCAAAATGAAATTTTCTAAAATGTTTTATATAAATTAACCACATAATGAAGCACTCACAAAGTGAAATATATATATAATGATACAATTTTTTTCAGTTGATTTTTTTTAATCATCGCTTTCAAGTACTCACCCCGTTCACTCGCATCATCAACAAGAATAATTTCTTTCAATAGCGGCCTAGGTGACCTATTTATAACACTCCACACAGTCCTGAGTAAAGTTGACCAAGCTTCGTTGTGGAAAACTATCACAATTGAAGTTGTAGGTAGAAGGGTTGGGTACTTCTTGTCCTTGCAACTGCAACATAACCCGAATATCTTCTTGAAAAAGCTGTCGAATAATGTAACTGAGTTAATTCAGTGGATGAAGTATAAACTGTGGCCCCTCACTGCTAGAATAACAAAGTATAAACAAGAATACTGCATCAAGTATTTCCAGGAAGTGTCTTTGGGAATGAAGGCACTCGTCAATGGAAATAGTCAATTCCTCATATTCAAGAGTTAGTAAAACTCATTTAGGCGAATTGTCAGATTTTGATCAGAATATATATATATATATATATATATATATATATATATATATAAATATTGTGTATTGTAATTGAACACTTCTTTAACTAATGAATTGATTGATTGATATCCTATGAATTTTTTGATTATATATAAATATATATATATATATATATCGTGGATAACGTTGATATATCCTTCGAACCCTGCTTAATAGAGTGACTCTTTATTAGGTGTAGGGTAATTCAGGAATCTCTAGCAACGAGAAAGCCTATGAGCTTGCAACACAAGGGTCATCAATATCATATACTGGCCTGACCCGGTAATGGGTCGTGAAGGCAAAATATTGAGATTATCGGGAAAATGTACCAAGTAACACGGGATAATTTTCATTGAAGAGCTGAAGGGAAAGACGACTTGAGTAACTGCTTCGAAATGGCAGGAATCAGCTAGGAACCATAACACAGCGACTGGATATAATCCATTGAAAGGACACATGAACAAGATAGGGCTGTAAGGGATAGTCACAGTCCGCCACTTACTTTGTGTACGCGAGGCTCTGAATCACAGGAGAACATGACTGACATCCCGCAATCAACCCGTTCAAACGGAAACGTGGTCTTTTATAATTTGTACATGAAAAACTGAAGAAACTGAATAAGACATAAATACGAGCTGAAAATTTCCCCGTTCGAAAAAAAGCGATTGAAATATTTCAAGATATCAAATAATTAAATGAATGTGTTCAACCTGCATGGAAACTCATTAAATAAACATTTTTTTACTTCACAGATACAATTAGTAATCTCGAACAATACTACATGAATGAGTAATTCTGCAGGGTTTCGTTTGTCTATGCACTGCATGCTGGTACTTATCAATGACCTTCAAGTTCAACAAGTTGTGTCAAATTATTCTGCTTTCACTGTAGTTTGCCTTCGTCTAGAAGTTGGCTACTAAATTAATAATTGCCAGTTTAATTGATGCATGAAAGTGTTCTAATTTGAATTTCTAATTAGATATTCAATTTGAGGAGCCGAAATTTTGTTCAAATATTGAGATTTACCATACATCAAATATTCCATTTTATATATATATATATATATATATATATATATATATATATATGTATATGTTAGCATGAAGATTCTCACGGACGAAGTATGATGCGTTGTTTTTTCGGGTTTCATTCCGTGTTCTGTGGTTTTGATCCTCTGAAGGATAATTCTCACAACGTTTCGGCAAAGTCTCATTTGCCATCTTCTAGGTGATGTCTTGAGTTTCGATCTCCGAACTCGACTAATTAATTCGAGTTCTACTTCTCAATATATAGGGGTGTTCATTGATGGTATCTTTGATCTGGGCCCCTCCCACTTTCTTCGTTGGTCCGCCTGCATTTGTCATCGTGTCTGGGTAACAGGACATACCATCAATTTCAAAAACACAAAAACATTAGCAAGCGATGAAAACTTCTACTCTCGAACAATCAGAGAGGCTATCGAAATTGAGATAATATGTTGTTCTTATAAATTATACTGACTACAGAACATTGTAAATTGACTTGTATGTACTTGTTTTTATTCTTGTTGTTTTTATTTATACCTACTATGTGCAGACTTGAATGTTAAAAAAATAATCTATTTGACATGTGTAAAAAACTGTAGTTTTGACAAGCACCAATAAATTTCTGATATTCTGATATTTCTGATATTCTGAGAAAGGACCGAGTAGCATGAACAAGAGAGACGACGCCCAAAGATTACCAAGAACGTGGAAATCCATTATATCACTAAACAAAGACAAGCCGATTACACCAGAGGAACAATATCGGACCTTACCACGTAATTACCCAGACACGATGACAAATGCAGGCGGACCAACGAAGAAAGTGGGAGGGGCCCAGATCAAAGATACCATCAATGAACACCCCTATATATTGAGAAGTAGAACTCGAATTAATTAGTCGAGTTCGGAGATCGAAACTCAAGACATCACCTAGAAGATGGCAAATGAGACTTTGCCGAAACGTTGTGAGAATTATCCTTCAGAGGATCAAAACCACAGAACACGGAATGAAACCCGAAAAAACAACGCATCATATATATATATATATATATATGTTATTCTGGGAGTATATCCGTTGGTTTGTTGGCATTTTCAATTTTCAAGAATGTTACTGCTCCTACTTGGTGCTAGCAACCACTGTTTGAAATACTTTTGCCAGTTTTCAAATAGTTTCTCGCTCGTAAATAGTAACCGACATGATTCGTTCCATCAGCCATCGGGTCAATTACGGTTGTCGGACCCTTGGATGATGACTGTTCAGGTAATAATGGTCGGTCCGGTTTGTGGCGTCCTGCATCCATCAAAGGACCGTTTTCTGAAACGTTTTTTTTTGTTGATGAGGTCCTTCCAGACATTTGGTATGTTTTGAGAGTCGTCTCTTTTTTTTTAATTTCTCCATGCTTTTTCATCTCGATGGCTTCCTTAATTTGGCGTGTTCTGAAATGGTTCATATACGCTATTTGCCTTGCTGCCTAGAGTGGAATATGTTTGTTTTGTCCTCATGCTATTTTTGTGTTCCTGCACTCTAGCTGACATTCTCCTATTCGTTTGGCCTATATATTGCTTATCACAGTCACCGATTTTGATGCTATATATTCCTTGGTTTTCGAGAGGAATCCTATAATTTTGTCTTGGTAAGCAAGACCAAATGGTCCTTTGAGAATCAATAAATATATGAACCGTTTTCAAACCGTTTGTTAATGGGTTTGATGATACCTACACTGTTCAATGCTATAGTTACTGATTTCGAAATAATTATTGATTATCTAGTCTAAGACAGACAGAAAACAAGACTGGAACAGAGTTACTTCCAAAACTGTTGCCCCCACACCTCATGTGGAGAACATTGTCAAGAGTGTGAATCTGAAGTCTCCCTCCATTAGGAAGTTATGGCCCTTGAGAGTTCAGAAAAATTAATATTCCGATTATAATATTGTACATGGAAGGCAGAAGATGCTGAGTTTTCTGATCTATGGTGGGCAGAAACTTTTGAGAGAAAAGGCGCCTTATGTTGACTTCAGATTCATATTTTATAAATGAAACTACTTACAGGAGATCATGAACTTTTTTCACAAGGCTTGGGTGTTGATAACAGACTTTTACCACAAACTCCATATGAGCTTGCTTTCAGGCGTGAAAAGGGTACCAAACCTTGGAAGATTTTTGAAGTTTATGAATATGATATCAAAGATTAGTTAGTTATTGAGAAGCACTAGAGCTAATAACAATGGACATAAGTAACTCATATTATAGTGATATAATAACATCAACTCATAATTCCCACTCACCCATCCAACCTCACATCAGCCAAAGATCTATTCAGTGATATCATGTCACTAGCCAATAAATTGAACTGGTTGAGTTTGAACTTTTCTTTCATGAGTGCCTCTTTTTCAGCTGGTATGTGTACAGCTTTGCCATGCTCTCCAACCCCTCCTGGTGCAGGAGGGACTGGAGGAGCAGGTCTCCATCTTTTTAAATTGCTGGATTTATATGTAGGTGGTACTCCTCCAGAAACGTCTCTATCACTGAAAATTTTATAATTATTATGCGAAAAGAGAGATTGTATAACAGGTATAATTATATTTTGCAGGTAGTGAAAATGTTAAAATAATTTTAGATTCTTGAACAGTATCCTTTTAAAGATACACTGATTGGAAGATGGTTGTACAATGCCATGAAAAACTTCAATATTAACATTTTGGAATACATTCAAAATGTTTCACTGAAAAAATGAAATCTTGACTGGATCATCTGTAACAGAGGTCACATACAGACTCCAAAGAGAAACTGTGCATTCACTATATCATTTTCTGCAGTACTGACAAATGGAGGAACTAATTTGTTTGTAATTTTTACTGGATGGATCCAGGAAATCATGACTTCTCCTAGACTCATCTTAAAACAATAAATTGCCGTTTTTTATTTAAACTCAATAATTCTAATCAAACTGCAGCCTGTCTTTGCTGGACCTCGACACAAAGGCTCTATATGTGACCCCTGCTGATGCAAATCAAATAAGTTAGAAAATGGCATATCAACTGAATTGAAAGTTCAAATTAACATTCCTTACTGATAAAATTGGAACTGTAGTGTGAATGAATAATATGTTGCTTACCTTCTAGGGTTGCCTCCTTGCCCTATTTGAACAAAATCATCGCCACTATCAACTAGACGTTCTGCTATAAGTTCTGAGTCCTGTTCTTTTTTGCATGCACCCCCAAGACATTCCGAATAAAAAGATAAAACTACTACATCAACAAGAAACCAAACTAAAGAGGTTAGGAGTATCACTCTGCAGGTATGTATTCTCAGCTTACCATAAATCATTTTATTGAAACCTAATTAAAAACTATACATCACAAATTTCGGCTTTCTCCTTAACTTATCACAGATTTTTATTTTGGTGCGATGACTATAAAATGTCAAACCTGATAATATAAACAATTGTTTGAATTGTTTTTCTCTACTCTATCATGATCTCTATATAAAAACCTCATTCAACACATAATTTTCCTCAATGCCCAGCAAATAGGTAATCACTATTTTCACCAGTTTTCTCAAATATCACTGTTTTCATTTTGGTACCTGCATTTGAGGAATTTTACACGTCGCACATTCCGCGACCGCGAAGAAACACGTCTTAAACTTCAAAGCTCTCTTCACCTCTCCGTCAAAAGCTTGCGTTAACGTCAACTCGAATCACGAATCACTACTCTGACGTCAAGACGTCTGTCATGTGTCATGACGTCTGTCAGGTGTCATATGTTATGTCTTCTGTCAAGTAGAAACCACAGAACTCATAATAATAACAATGAGTTCTGTGGTAGACACCGAGACCAATCGAGGAGTTGACTGGCAGTCATTCGATATCAAAGGACAGAATTCGAGTGAACTGTTATACCAAGAGAGTCTTTTTCTATTCCGAATGGCATTTGCTTATGAGATAGAAAAGGACAACCAAATTTTCTCTTGATGGCAGAGAAATCATGCTCCAGGGCTGCAATTCTTGAGTCATACGGATTTCATTTTCATACGAATAGAGTGACGTAAAGATATATGAACTGAATGTGTTGAACTGCAACACAACACAAAGTCGTATACGGATTTATTCCAAGAATTGCAGCCCTGGGGCCTGATTTTCAAATCAAGCGAACTCTCACACCAAGAGAGAGTCGGATGTCTTTTTCTATTTCAAATGGCCTTCGCTTACAAGGTACAAAAAAACAATCCGAATTTTTAAATCTCCGGGCCTGATTTTCAAATCGGGTGAACCCTCCCATCGAGAGAAAATTCTGCCCCCAGATTCTATTTCACGAATTCGATTGTCGAGTAGCTCAGACTGTGACTGTAGTATGCGCTGTTCCGAAAATTTACGCATATTCTAAACAATCCGATAATCGAATTCGTGAAATAGAATCTAGGCTCAGATGTCTTTTTCTACCTTGTAAACAAAGGCTTTTTGAAATAGAAAGAGAAATTCGACTCTCTCTCTCTCGGTGTGGGATTTCGCCCGATTTGAAAATCAGGCCTCAGGGACCTCATTTTCAAATCGGGTGAACTCTCCCATCAAGAGAAAATTCGGGTATCTCCTTTTGTCTCATAGGTCTCATTATCTATTCTATTCTTATGAATTACAGATACCGTTTAAATATGAAAATTGAGGCAATAGTTAGCTTTTGAATTCAAAGCAAAGAGCAACTCTATAGTCAAGTTAAAATGAGAATTCCTTGTTTTCAGTCATCCAACATTTATAGCAGTAAGTTTTATACTTATGTAGTACAACTAATCTCTTGTCTGATATGAAAGATAAAAATAATTTTAATCAGTCATCTTTTGTATTTGAAGACCAACATGAAATGGAAAATCACTGACGTCTATGGAACATATGTTAGCTGCATAGGGAAGAGTATCGACCGATGAGGGCGCTGGTGGTGGTTAAACTTCATCCACCATTTTGAAATAGTTACCTTGTTTACATTTGTGAAATAACGCGCCAAACTGAAATCCAGTCATCATTTGCCCCCGCTAGACAAGATTTTGGTGTTTTTTTGCTATATTTTCATTGTACGAAATTTTTCTCGTGAAGGTTAATATAACTGTGTTCATGATGCTTTGAATATCCGCACAATACCATTCATTGGGGGTGAACATAGATGCATTGTGTTTTGAAATCAAATGATATTTGTTCCAGGACATTTTTTAGTTTTAGTGTAGTGTTAGTGAACCAAAGAGGCTTTTAATACATGGATGATGAAATGTGCCATTACTTCGACTAAAAATAGACAAACAGACACACCAGGTAAAAAGAAATCATCTCTCTTGAAATGCAAGTAACACAGTGAAGCCGCTCTAGGTGGTGATTTATGCAGTTTCAGTTTAATATTCCAAGCCTTGTACCTGTCTATTTTCTCTTTCAATCCACTTTCCGTAATGTTTCCCACCAGAGATGTATTTATCTTTGGAAACGTGTGGAAAGACAACTTTGGATTTCGGTTCCTAGAGTTGCGGCAACTTGGCACCAAACACTTTATACGGCTCACTGAGCGATCTGCATCCATGATTGTTTGTTATTATTAATCAAAAAAAATTACAACTTCCGATGAGATTTCCTAAATCAACACCAAAGAACTCAATAAATTCACACACATAAAATGGAAGCCGTTTGTTTGTGAAATTCTAGCAGTGCGTTATATTTCCGCCAGACGTCGCATAAAATTATGAACTTCCCAATAGTCCTAGTAGCTCTGGCCCACGGATAATAGAGTATACGGTCGTTCAATGCCACGTCATTCACTTGTACATGTCACTGGGTAACCAATCAGAAAACATGATTTGAGCAGGGCTGAAGTTTAAAAATGACACCGGCTGACAATCATGTTTTCTGATTGGTTACCCAGTGACATGTACAAGTCAATGACGTGGCATTGAACGACCGTATACTCTATTATCCGTGGCTCTGGCCATCTCAATAAATATAGATCTTCATGGTAAAAGAAGAAGGCCTATCCTTCTAGTCTCTTCCGTTTCCTAGATGGCTCTGAAAAACGGTTTCTTTCTTCCACATGGCAGTTCAAAATCTATCCTATGTCTATTTGTCTATGCCACTGACCACTCCGACCTCCGACCAGTTCTACTACTGGACTTGGTTCTGTTTATATTTTGAATTGTGATTTGCGATATTTGTTTAGACAGAATTTGTAGCAAAAACAACACAAACCTCTTTAAAAAACAATGTAAGTAATAATCAAATGAAGTGAGTTTCCTTTGTTTCGGGATTTTTCAGCTTTAACAATTTTATTTTCAGGTCCAAAAGTTTTGAAAAATTGGTTAAATGCCCGTTCAATCCTCAACATATATTAACTCCAAGCTCTCTACAACGCCACATTATTCGCTGCATGGTGAATTATCCACATTATGTTGTCTGCCCATATAATGCCATGCATAGATTCAAAGACAAAACCCTGTTACATGAACACATGCTGAGATGCGATTCAAAGAAGATCCTGGAGGAAATAAATGATAGTTTCAAACAAGACACCTGTTACCACATTGACAACATCAGTAATTTCAACTTAGAATATGAAAACTGGGACGAGAATTAGCATTTTACTGGCTCACATTTGACTTGTTTTGTTGGGTAAAAATAAACTATTGGTAAAAGTATATTATTTCCATGCAAGAGTATTTGGAAATGTTTGTACTTGTGGAAAACTAATCTGCTCCCCCTTCATTCAGGAGTTGTGGTCTTTCGGACTAAGGGTTTAATTTTTGCAGAAAATTATGATTCAAGCACATTTTCATTTTTCAAGTGCCCTTTATACCCCAAATAATTTACTATAAAAGTGATCCAGGGTAAGGTACTAACTGATATCTCAGAATGTTAATGCTAAAGTTTTATAGTGTAAAATGATTATATTCTGAAAAAGAGGGTTGAAGAAAATAGTTGAGCTGTAAAGGCCACCGAAAATAAAAATGTGTGTCCCATTTTTTTTGGGACGAAAAAGAAGCCAATAACTACCTAACGAAATGATAGCGCCATGTCCCAACAAGAATGCTCCGATGTGGAAATGACAAACTTTCACCGAACTACTTCTGTTCGACAATTATTTTTCTAGTGGAATCTGGGTATATTTAATAATTTATATCAAGGGTAAATCCATTAACAAAGTGATATGTTGAAAAAATTAGTTATTATCAATTATACTAATGAAATATGAAAAATAAAGCTTCCCAAAATATTCAGTGAAAGCCATAATTACATCTATGTATAGACAGTAGACTGAAATATGTCATTACATTTTTTTAGGTGAATATAAGGTGTAAACATAGGTATACAATATGTTTGGAATATCGATATTTGGCTAGCAAAATAATTTTGCTATTTCTACGAAATCATAGTCATAAACGTTCTGAACATGAAATTATCACCGAGACAAGATGATTAAAACTGCACTTCACAAACAACTTTCAAGAAATATCGAATATTTTAACAATCATCTACAACTACAGCAAAAAATCAGAATATCTTAAAAAATTTATTGGAAATATTTATTTTGACTTGGAACATGGTGAATCTAAAGAATACAAAAATATCTTGAATGAAATCGGCTACACATCAACAATTAATAATCCAACAAGAGGGCAAATAATTAACTAGATGTTGTATAAGTACACTTTATCAAATATGTAAAATAGAAGAAACTCCAAAAATTTTTGAGAAAAATATCTTGGTTTGATATGTATTCTGCACCGGGCCCAGATGCTGCCACCAACATATTTGTAGATACATTAAAAAAATATCAATGCAGGTACTATAATCAAAGAAAAAACACAAAAATAACACCATGCATAAAATATGTGATAACAAAAGACATCACATTTGAAAAATTGGTAAAAAATCTAAATGAAATGCAACTCAAAACTGAATATAAAATTTACAAAAACAAACTGACTCCACTCCTGCATAAAGCTCAACTCAAATAATACATCTTACTTGATTCATGTAAAAACAATACAAAAACATTGTGGAAAGTAGTTCACGATAGGACAGGAGGCAAAAAAAAAGAATACGTTTTGATAGAAGCAATTTCATCTCTAATTATTACACCTCTGACATATAAAATTAATGAGTACAAAGACACAAGTAGGTACTTGGCCTTAAATTTTCAAGGTCAACCTGAACCCTCCGCCTCATTCGCTATTCAAACTCTAAAACGCGTAATCTTGCAGCCATTATTTCGTTACATATTTTCAATACTCAGGGACGAAAGTATCATTATGCACGCCAGTAGGATTTTATATCAGTATATACATTTATTATATTATTAAATGTGCCCTAACCGTGCCGTTACTCTTAAGTTTTGTATAATAATAACTAAAGTTTTATGAATTGCCGTGTTCACAAATGTTAAACGATCTATTTGAAAGCCATAGTCGTATCTTCTTTGATCTATCCATGCCGCTATTCCAAAATATTTATGTTAACTGAACTTTTCTATGGTCGGTAAAATGTTAGTACAAAGCCTCCGAAGGACGTCGCAATCTCTTTCTCCATGTCAGACCCTAGGTCACTACTTTTTTTAGGTAAAAAGGGCCCCCATCAGGCTTACAGACCATATAGATAAAAAGATTACATGAATTCAGTGAGCTGTGTTGTAAAATGAAATGAAGATGTTATTATCTCTTGCTTAAATAATGAATGAAACGTGCTGTATTATCACCATAAACCCCATCTGCTTCAAACATTATGACAGAGAAAGCAGACTACTCCGATTCAAACGTCAATAGCTAAATATAAAGCGAGCCACATTGGGAAATTGTCGAATTCAATGTAACTACTTCAGATTCCTTTCTTTCGATACTTGAACTAATTTTATTTGAATGTGTTGATGTTAGACGAGAGATATCTCAGAATCTACCAATATCTATTAGACCGATATTGCAAATTGCAATAGCTCATTAGCAGCGTCAAGAGCACTAGCGAAGGTTGGACGGAGGGTACCGAATTTCAGGCTCATGTCGCGCATACCACAAGTACCCTAACTTGGATGCAATGTGACTGCAACCAGTGAAACCGCCCAGCGTTTTAGCACCCGATTTTCACATGCACTAGTGTCCAGCTATCCACTCTTCTTCCTGATCGTTTTCTCCGAGTTCGTCAATAGCAGATTAAGAAAGCATATTTGGTACTCGGTGGTGTTCCGGGACCGTCAGTATACCTACTCTTGCTCGGATGAATCCTGGTTCTATGCACTCATTTGATTTATATGGAACTCATATACGGCATCCCGCCTCAACTTGTTCTGTATGTATGAAGGTGTGAGATTATTCTGATATAGGCCAACGGTTTTATCCCGCAAATATTTCAAGTTCAAACAATGAAAGTCACCCAGGATAGGGTGAGGAATCGATAGGCATTCACCAGACATTTCGATTTCGTTACCGTAACTCATCTACACGAGCCAGTACAACATCTGCTTCAATCGCCTTGGCAACCATTGGCATGTTCCATGTCTGCGTTGTATCCTTCCATTTGTTGATCATGGCTCCCGCTATTCGATATGATTCGTCCAGGTGCTCAATATCGCTCCGAAACAATCCATCGGGTCGTCTTCACGGGTCGTGAAGCATTTACATCTTCAGTAGAGAGCAGCTGCTGACCACCTTCAAGAATATAAGCATGTATTGGATATAATTTGTGTATAGGATGCCTCCCTCCTGAAACCTGTTTCGCATAATTTCGCCGACTTTCTCTAAATCATTGCGTTCCATTTCAGCGACATGCATTTCTGGAGTCGTCATGCAAAATAGGGGCCAAAATGAATGTAAACATCAGCAGCAACAAGTACAGCTGGTTTTACAAGGTGTCACCCTTTATGAAGAGAATAAGTCTGTCATAAGATGCGAAAGTTGTTGCTCTTTGGAACGTATATAGGTGCCATCGACATAGGCAGTGGCTTTGGGAATATCGGGATTATTATTGTACAAGGTGTTCGCGAACTCGGGGACATGTTGCGCTATAAAATGTTGGCCGTTATTATAGCCTGGAACCCAATATTTTTTGGAACAAATCGTATTATTCAAAAAATTTATGTCTGTAACAAAAATTGTACTAAAGTATGGCTTTTATGAATCCATCTGACAGTCCTTGCCTCAACTCGCAGAGAGACGCTGAAGGATCCTGCTTACAGGGTCCCAAAATGTGTACAAATCTTGGAACTACTCTTTGGTCACCGGTGCAATGCACTGGAAGTCCTCATCGGCAATGGTGATCTCATTGATGGTCGTCGAAACATGTTTAGCCAACTGACGCAGTTTTGTCAACAAAACATTGCATTTCCCTATCGAAATGATCCAAGGACGAAGTACGGAGCGTGAGCCTGATAATAATCGCTGAAAAAGCCGACCAGTTTTGGCAAGATGCATTTGTGGAAACATGAATATCAATATTGTTTGAACGTCATTTTTCTTTCTTTGTGGTGGATCAATATTTGTTTCGTAGTTTTTTGGGTTTGTAATCTACCATAATCTGAAAAAATAAGAATTAATATTGGAATCTATACAAGTGTAGAAGGGCAATCACGAAAATTGTCTTTACGAGGTATTTGCATTTGAAAAGGAATTTGCCTAGAAGTTTTGAGAACGGAGGCAGAT
Organism: Zygogramma bicolorata; assembly: GCA_032362365.1. Classification (NCBI taxonomy): domain Eukaryota; kingdom Metazoa; phylum Arthropoda; class Insecta; order Coleoptera; family Chrysomelidae; genus Zygogramma; species Zygogramma bicolorata. The sequence goes on from JAVJAQ010002863.1 coordinate 853,107, forward strand.
TTAGTTTCCGAAACGTTAACAGATAAGTATTTATATCAGTTCTTATTATTTTTTCGATAGACAAAATTTAAGGTTTACGAGAAATTGCTGACTAATTGGACTTGTTCTATCCAGAAAGAACTGTTTTTCAATAGACGCAGCAACTTTTCGGGGTAGATTGAAAATCTGCCCTTCTACACTTGTATAGATTCCAATATTAATTCTTATTTTTTCAGATTGTGGTAGGTTACAAACCCAAAACACTACGAAACAAATGAATATCAACTCACACGAAGACATCTGTCTACCTGTGTGTCAAATGTTAAGCGATTGGCATCGGGAGATTTGCAAATATTAAACGTTCGGTTAGCTGTTTGTGTTGTTAGAACGTTCAAACGCATGCAGGGATGCATGCATTGTTGGGAAGACGGCGTTGGACATTTGCGCTGATCAATCCTGTTGGCACCTTTCGACCCAGCAAATACCAGACACTACCAATTGATTCCTATGGAAGTGAAGGACCCCGCACTGATCTTATGGAAAATCGGCTTCGGTGAAAATCGCTAAAATTTCAATATGATGTATAATGTATGCCATCCTGAACAAAAGTTACCATTGCGCCAACTCTCTGAATGCCGGCGTTTGCATTATACGGTGGAGGGGGTGTCAAAGTTCTATATTCTGACGATTTTTCGAAAAATCCTGAATTTCATTTTCATCGTATCGATCTGAATTTTTATAATGGAATAGTCAACAATATGTGCAACAAAAAGTTCAAATGACAAAAGATTCTAGAATCAAAACTAGCGGGTATACAGGGGTATATAGTCAAACTTTGACATAATATGTAGACGAGTCATTCTTGATCAAAAAGTTCTACAGTGCCTACCTCGAGAATGCCACGGTTTGAATTATACAGGGGTTTGAACTATAGTATTTCATCGATTTTTCGAATTATCAATGATTCCTTTGTTTCCTAGACAAACTTCGAATCATTCCAATGACAAAATTATCTGCAATGAAACTCGTCCAAAAAAATATTTTTCCCCAAAATATTAGTGTCAGTTTACTCTATTCATATTTTATGTATTCAGAAATTCTATTAGGACCAGGACCACCTCGCCTTCACCCCATCGTTGAGATAAATACAGGATGAAATCAATTACTTATTCTCGAAAAAGATTGTATGCTGTTGAAGTGTCTCCTGGAGAGGATCACGGCATCGTAAATGTGTATCAGTATGAAAGATATTTTTGTTTTGCACCATCGATTGTTTTCAAATTTCGTTCTAATACTGAAGTTCGGAAAATTATAGGGAGGAATGATATGCTTTGGTTTATATTCAGGTCTTTATAACTGATATTGTCTTCAATAAATTGTGACCGCAACTGACAGATATATGAAATATGAATTAAAGTAAATACCTATATAACGTGAATTTGGCACTATTCCAAACATGGTCTGATTCAGAGGAAACAGAAATAATAGTAAGTACCACAACAGCTACTGAACTGAGTCGAATCAATTCAGCAAGTACATTTTTTCCATAAACACAGCCTTTCGGGCAATTCGTTTTCTGAACAGGAGTTATACTGGTTTCGGGTTAGGTCTTACAGTTTGGCAAACATAGCTGAAACTGGGAAAATAGACACGCCCATGATGCGCATCACGGATTCCAGTGAGAAGACACTTACCATTTAACGTTTGTGAAGTTAACAACTCGGTACAGTCTGTGAAAAATTTATATATAGTATACATAGAGTTTCAATCGAATCTCAAAGGAAAAGTTTTAAATAGTGCAGTGATAATTTCATAGTTTCAGCTATGTTTGCCAAACTGTAGATACCTATATATCACTGAATGGAGCATGCGACACTCTTACATAACTGGAAAATCTCCTATTACAATCTGCAATCAATTAAATTGCAATGAAGAATAAGAATGCAAGTAATTTCTATCGCAGTAAAGAATTAGCTTCAGACGAAATGTCATGAATCCAAATTGACCACCTACATAGCGGTGTTGGGTTTTTTTATGTGTTATTCAAATAAATTGTGAGGAGTTTATTCACCGGCACGACTGTCATGGTTTTACTACCCAACTATTTCAAGCGCATCATCAGGAACCATTCGTTGTGGTCTATTTGCCGCGTTCATTAATTGAGTTAAGTAGGGAACTTGAGTGGTATGTCGAGCGTGACCAAGATACCACAAAACACTGGCAACATGCGCACATGTTCCTAAAGTCCTGGCACCGGTTATACAAGTACAATAATATCCTGATATGGGCTCGTCTGGTTCATCAGGTTCTTCTTCATTATTATATTTTATCCACAATTCATATATTTTGGCATTTCTGAACCTCGAAAAATCCTGACTACATCAGGAGTCTTCATTTTCTTTCCTCTGTAATTTATCCTGTATATACGAAGGTGAAAGTTAAACTGGTATATACCTACAGTCCCATCTCTTAGATAATCCATCGTAAGGCGAGGAAAGTTTGGAATCAGGTTTACATTCATACGGATTCATTGACCATTTCTCAGATGAAGATTGTCCACTTCCACTCGAGCCAGGACGACATTTACCTTCTGTGATATTCTTAGTAATTCTTGTGCCAGCTAAGCATTTGGTACCTCTCATTGAGACTGGCGGGTGGAAGCTGTTGATGAGTGCACCAGCGATTTGATTTACCTCGCTAAGATTGTGGATGTGTGGCATTTCGTTCGTTTTAGCAAAAAACTTAAACATACCCCTCAAATGTCCATTTCTTGTATCCTAGTTTTCGTCACTAATCGACATTTGCTTCTTCAATGGAAATAAGCTGTTGTTCTTGTGGAACAATAGCGGGCATTGTATTGTATATGCCAAGATCATTCAGTAAGGTTATGGCATCTCGATAACCCCGATCCACGACAAAAATGTCACTTTCATTAAACCATCCCCTCATGTCTTCTGAGTTTTTTTCAAATTGATTCTCGCGTCATTGTTGCGAGAGTCTGAGAAATAGGGTCCTTATCCCCACAAAAATATAAGCAAAATTTTCAAAAGAATATCCGAGACAAGCATTAGGAAAGAATACAAGTACTTCATCAGTTGCAGAAATCTTTCCAAAAGTATATCTCATGAAAGAATTCGCTTCAGGAGTCTTCCGCTAATTTTCAATAAATAAATATATATAGTAAACTGTCACAGGAAATACTACGCGAGTAATGAAAACAAATAAAGATTGCTTAGGTTCAAAACAAAATGAAGATAGAAAACAGTTGGAATACGCCAAGAAAGAATCTCCTCTCCCAATAACTGAAATCCAAATTTATGTATTAAGAACGGACGTCATAAATTGAGCACGCCTCCGCCAAATACATACTTCATTAAAAAACATAAAAATTGATAAATACCGCAAGAAGCCGATAGTTAAAATCGATTCTAGGGATCATAAAAACTCTCAAGGCTAATCATTAAGCTCAACTCTTGTCGGTAGCCGATAAAGAGAAAGCCGCTCTCTCCCAGAAGAGATTTATGGGTCTTTTATTGTTTCTCCCCTCCGACAAGAAATGGAGCTCAGTCATTGCCAATAAGAAAAGGCCAGAGCCGAGAAGAGAAAGGGATGATAATTCGAATAGAAATCAAACAGTTAGTATCAGAGATAGTAAGAAAATGAGATCCAAATAGTTATGATAGAAGAAATTATTATCAATAATTTCAATAGAACAATGGTCTTCACTCGCAGATTAGTGTTGAGATCAAAGAAATACTTTATTCATTCAAATGAAACAGAAAGATACGGAGAGCGTACCGTGGTCAAGTAATAAATGAATATAAATAAACATCGGAAGGGATAAAGTTAACAGTGCTGCAACATTTTGAGATTGATCATGCGTACGTTATTAGTTTAATCAAATGTGATGACTCTTAATGAATCTGACAATGGTATTGTGTTTAGGGTGATTTTCAACTGATTAAGTCGAATACCCATAAGACTTTGATTTGTGTAATACTTGGTTTTAATGAACTCCGTATGTATTATGGGTAGCCTCATGTATTTATTGTTTTTGACTCTAGGTGCCTTCATAGTTGCTTTTATTTCTGCTGTAATAAATGTAATGTATTTTTGGCCTATGTTATTATTTTCACCAAGATGTCAGTAGGTACCCAAAAGTCTATCGTGTCTAGCCTGGGTATTTTAACATCCATGGATCGCTCGCCTTATTGCCAAACAACTATTGCCCAGGTCAGGACATATTTGGTGTCATGCATGGTAAATTTATAGGTAACCCATATGAATACACGGAAATAATTAACACATCAATATTTTGGCGAAGAAAAACCTATAGCTACATGCTACATTATTATGGAGAATGAACCGATTCAGCAGGATGAAAAGAAAGAGATAATTTTCCCAGTCACTTTCAACATCGATTCTAAACGTTTGATATTTAGGTATATTTGTTCTAATATTCCACAAAAATATACCAATAAATAAATTTCATTCAATTCTGATACTGAGTACAATTCCTCTGTACAATAAATTCACAGCAACCTCCCTGTATAATTATTAATTCCTTCAGTTGATTAATTCTTGTTGTCAAATTCAATGTTCTTTAGGGTATTCAGACAAAAATCCTATCTCAAGGGGAAAAAAGGGTTCTTATCAAGCAGAAGTTTTGGTTACCTTTTCCCGAGCAGGTGTTTCAGATCAACACATATGTGGATTCTAGAAACCAAAATAGAAAACACGAGGAAATGATGTTATTTTGTAATCTGAAGAGAAAACTTACCCACTGTCTTGGGTATATTTGTAATACACCTCGGTTTTCATAATCTATCTAATAAGGCCATCCATTATATACGAGTATAAACAAAGAGACACCAATTTGACCGAATTCTCCTTTCAGGCCTTTTAAGAAACAAGATCTTTCCTCATATACTTGTACCAGACATAGAACCCAGGAACCAAAGTAAATGGGTCACAGTCAATGAAGAGTACAATCTGGATGATGAAGGGGAAACTTTAATCAATTCATGAGTTTAGGAGGAACAAAGGTTACCTACCTTATCACTGTTAACCAAAAGTATTCTTCTGGGTCACAAGCTTGTAGTGATCACCTTCACATCCGTCTAGGGAAATATATTATACAACTTTCAGTTGAAAATTCTTTTACTCAGCATCCCTCTCCTATAATAAGCTCCGGCATTCGAATCCCGCTTCAAGAATGTAACACTCTTTTTCATCAAGGCTTCTTACATCTAATCCAAATTTTGATATAATAACAAATATTACTGAGTTTCCACAAATTATTAATGAAACTGGTAATATCGCAAACTGGACAGGGACTCAAAAGGTGGCAATAGTCAGATTAAAATTGCGAGGACTAGCCAAACAATTTTTGGAATCAGAACCTAGTTTGAAAACTACTAAATCGTAGAAGGAAATGGAAAAGGGATTGAAAAAACACTTTGGTATTGTACAGTCTCCAGGACAGTCTCTGAAACAATTTTTAGAATGCCGCCAACGACATGGCGAGACACGCTGACAATTTCTAGCAAGACTGAAAATAGTAGCTCTTAAAACTCTTAAAGTAATAGAAGATCCAGCTGTGAATATCATTTTGAGACAACCATGGAAACAAAGCCCCGTCACCCAATTTGTCATGGGTTTATTGAACCTAATAATACAGGTAATAGAGGATTTTGTTTTGCAAAATTAGGCAGGAGTTATTTTATTGCATGGATAGTTGCAGTCTGACGTACTCAACCTAAAAACACAAAATACTTACAAAAATGGTGAACGGAAGTGCCGCCATTTTGTGAAAAACCGTTGGGGCCTGTATCTCCGTAACCGTGCACTTAAGGCCCACAATTACGGGGGACCTTTTTTATAGATAACTAAATTTCCTAAGTTTTTCATTTGAAAATTTTTTTTGTAGCACTTACCGTTCACGACTTATATTATTATTACTTTTTGTTTATTCACTTTTTTACCGATATCTCTTTAAATAATTGTTTAAACAATAAATTGTTTGCGATAAAACTTTTAAATCAATAAATTTTCTACAACTTTTATTTGAACCGTTTTCCTCCAAAGTTAATATTTTTGAAGTTACAACGCGTTCAATGTTGTACTACCGAGTACAAGGTTATTAAGAACGAAGTATGCATAGCATAAAGATGCGAATCCGATACATAATAAAAAAAATATGAATTTTAGAATTTCTTTGATTTAAAAATAATTAATAATTCAAGTTCTTACCTGCAAGAAATAGCGAATACCCATTAAAATTTTTTCTTTGTATTTTCTTTTATACAATTAAATATTACTATAATCAAAAACTACTGCCATAATTAAACACGCAAATAAAAAAATGGAATATTTATTGAAGAATATATGTGAAATTTATTTTTACAAATGTACATCAAAATGAATCATGTCTTCTCTGACTCTTTGGCGTTTCGAGGGTGGTGGAGTTTCGATGTTGGTTACATTCTCCTCTTCCTCTTCGTTATCTTCGTCAGTGGCATATAAAGATTGTATCACCTCTAACAATTTGTCGTTAGAATCATCACCAATATCTTCATCGATGTCGCACAAATCTGTGTTGTTGACGATTACTTTCAGCTGATTAGTGCACGTTTCCTCTGTGCAGTTCTCACAGATTACCGTACAGTCCAATCCTGCTTTTCGGCACCCACAGGCTCTGCCACAGCCAGTTCTGCATTTGCATGAAATGCACTCTAGGTAGACTGGCTGGTGCAACTGACATTGTCGACGCGATTGGTTGAAGACCCTGCGATGTGCGTATCCAACCCCATTCTTCTGGATCCAAATATATATATATATATATATATATATATCAGCTGGCGTTGATCTCCCAGATACAAGACGATTGAAATTAACGCGTTGTAACTTCGAAAATATTAACTTAAGAGAAAAAAGTTTTGAATAAAAGTTGTTGAAAATTCATCAATTCAAAAGTTTTATTATAAACAATTTTTTGTTTAAACAATTATTTAAAGAGATATCGGTAAAAAGTGAATAAACAAAAATTAATAATGATATAAGTCGTGAACGGTAAGTGGTACGAAAAAAATTATTGAATAAGAAAGATTGGAAATTCAATTATCTATAAAAAAGGTCCTTATAATTGTCAGCCTAAAGTGCACGGTTACGGAGATACAGGCCCAAACGGTTTTTCACAAAATGGCGGCACTTCCGTTCGCCATTTTTGTAAGTATTTTGTGTTTTTAGGTTGATTACGTCAGACTGCAATTATTTATGAAATAAAATAACTCCTGCCTAATTATGCATTATGGACACGAGTAACTCGCTCCCTATTACCTGTACTATAATAAAAAAACTGTTTTATCATCACAACCCGATACAGTGGACGAGGCCATCGAGACAGCTGAATGTGAAGAAATTATCAGGGAGATGACCAAACCGGAAGTAGAGGATGTCGTGGAGTCTTTATTGCTTGTACAAGTAGGAAACAACACGTAGAAAATTCCTACATTAGATGTTTTAAATTCGATGAAAATGGACATATTGCTAGAAATTGTCCTACGTTTGAAAGTGACAGGGATAAAAATTTGTACTATAAATGTCATAAGCCGGGTCACAAAATCTGAGATTGAGCAAAAATAAAAAACCGTGGGAACATAGAACGCATAGACCAGAGAGAGAGAGAGAGAGAGAAGAACGCAAATATTCGTATCAATCTTGAAATTTTGCTAACAGGATACCAGGACAGTACAGGGAGGGATATACTGCAACAAGGAACTTTCGCCCGAGAAAGGAACCGCCACCAAGGAATTTAAACCACGAAGCGGCTTCATTTCAACACCGCTATGTAGCTGCTTCCTTCCAAAACGATGTGATGTATAGAGTATAGATACCGGATTGGCAAGGATACTAAGTTGCACTCGGGAAGACGAAAAACCCCGAAATATTGCGCAGATATGGATTCAAGGAGAATTATGTACTGCTGTGATTGGTCCTTAATAAAGCCAGACGTCGTCAAGGGGTTTAGAATAGAAAGGTCGCCAACATTCAATATAGTTGATATACAAGGAAGAAAAATACCAGATGAAGTAATTGTGAAAATGCTAATATCACTAGGTCAAGAAAAAGTAACTGAACACGAGTTCGTTATAATTGAATCGGGAAATTTCTGTGCAGATTTACTACTAGGATTTTCTGCTGGAATTCGAAGTGAAAATTGATTGGGGAAATGGATGCATGTATTTGATAGGGGAAAAGTTGAGTTGATAGAGACAAGAGATTCGTTAGAAATACAGAAAAATCCGTAGAAGGAAGGATGCGAGAAATGGAAAAAGAATTGAGGGAGATGAAAATGAAAACTGACGTATACTAGTCAGGTGAAACATAGAATTATTACTGAAGATGTACCACCTATAGCCAAAATACCCCATAACATTCTATATCACAGGCAAAGTATTTTGAGAAAGGAAATACAGGAGTTGTTAGATGATATTATAATAGAATCACAATCGCCTTGGTCTTTTCGAAAATTAACGACATCCTGGGGAGGAACCCCAATTTAGACTATGCATTGGCTATAGGGGGCTGAATGCTATTACTAAGGCTGACTTTTTTTGAATTGCCTCATTCACAGGATACAATAGATCAACTTTCAGGGAATACCCTTGTCAGCTTATTGGATTTGAAAAGTGGGTACCACCAAATTGAGTGGATGAACGAGACCAAGAAAAAAGTTATTTTCCACTTCTGACTGGCACTACAAGTCCAAAAGATTACCTTTTGGAATGTGCAATGCTCCAAGCAGCTGAATGAAATTTATTCATGCAGTTCTGTCGAAATTGACGAGTAGAGTGCCTAGTTTAGCGATTTAATAGTTTTCAGTGGAAACAATCTTGAGGAGCATCTTAACCGATTACGAAACGTATTTGAACGACTACGAGCCGCCAACCTTAAATTTAAACCTGAGCAGTGTCATTTCTTGCAAAAAGAACCCAAGTATTTAGGTCACATTATATCTGGGGAAGGCTCTCGCACAGATTCAGAGAAAACTGAAACAATAAAAAAACTATCCGGTTCCCAAGACGGTAAAAGAAAAGGGTGCATTTCTGGGCCTTTGTGGATTTTACAGAAAACTTGTATCAAAGTTTTCCGAAATCTCATAACCGTTGACGCATTTAACTAAGAAGGAAGTAAAGTTTTATTGGGGAGAGTCACAGGAACGAGCTTTTCAGCAACCGAAAAATGCACTCATTACACCGCCTATGTCCTCAATTTCATTTCCCCATATGATAGCACAATTACTTCATTGTGTCCAGCAATAAACAGAAAGTTGTCTTTCTTATTTTAGGAATTGAACACATTTCCGATAAAAATCAAATAAAGATATTGTACATCTTATGAAAATTCATCCCGGTTTAGTTTTCTATGTATGGGAAGATCTAAAAAAAAATATATCGATTTCGAAGACATGGAGCAAACATTGTGTTATCCTAAGTAACTGATTCTAAAATATTTGGTGTTGAGTCGCGGACATTTCGACAATCCTAACCCCGAATATCTTTTGGGTGAGTTTTGATCAGCAATTTCATTAAAACTATGAAAATTATCATTTATTTGAAGTTTTCCTAAGAATAAAGTACATATAAATTGAACGGCGCCGATCTCATTCTCTGAAGCGATCCAGATTGAGCTGTCACTCGACTGTCATTCCCATAATAAGTTTCTGATACGACGGTTGCTTCGAAGAGGAGGTGCTTGAAACAGGCTTAGTTTTAAAATGAAAATATTCTTCCTTAAATATTTTTCCTTGATAAAGTTGCATGTCTTCCAGAAAGTTAAAATTAACCCACTCATTCAGACTGGCTCGGTTCAATTGGAATGCACTGTATACGCCTTCTCGAAACAGAACCCATACAGCACCCGATATCCTATGGACGTCCAATTCATGTCGGAATAGCCTTGGACCAATTTTGGATATCCATAGGATATCCAAATTTTGGATCCAAAGTATTCCAGTAAAAAATATCCATACGATGTACAAAATGGATATCCTTTCGGATATCCACGATGGATATCCATGAAGGATATCTTATGGACATCCATTTCGTACATTTATTGTATAAATAATTAATGTTTCTTCCGCAGTGGCACCCTACGAATTGGCAACGTTATTGAGCCATTTACATGGACATTCCAGTAAGAAAGTTGATATATTTAACTTTTTATCCTTTTAAATAATATTTGAATATAGCGTCACCTCAGAAAACGAAAAAACCGAGTTAACGATTAATCTCTTATTATATTGGATAATTTTTCGACGAATATTCAGAATGAATGAATGTTAGAATGTGATAATTCCGCAAATTCTAAATATTTCCTCGACAAGCTTCAGTTCCAGTTACAGCTGCCTTTTCATTCGCCTATAGCCAATAATTTCCAACAGTGTACCGGTGCATTATCCAATATACGTATAACAATTTGCAAGCAGCTGCGCATGGTGAGTTGCTGATAAGGGCCGTTTGTTATTGAATTACGGATTCACACATGCGACGTCCGATACTCGTTTCTCATTTTGTGAATGGAGCTTTCTATCAGACTTAACAAATTGAGTTTAAATCGAGTGGTGAATGTGTAGGCGAGCACAATTTCTTGCTGGAGACTGCAGGGCGATATTTTTGAACTGAATCGACGTTGAAGTGATTTGGAAAATACACCAAAATCGATGAAATAAATATAAACGACACTTATACATTAACTCGTCGCAGAATCCTAAATAGGAGTTTACTTCTCTTGTCTGACAATGACATTGTCATCCAACGTTTACCGAAAAAAATACCCAGCGGTGCCCTTTTTTATAAATAGTTTTTTTTTGAAGATTATAATACCTAATTGAAAAAATTGTGCTTTCTTAGTAAAGCGAAAAAGGGCACGATCATTGGGTATGATATTTGATCAACGCACATACAGAAGTCAAAATGTGCACTCTTAAGTAGGATATTTATAAAATCGACGGATGAACTGACGGCAGACTCATTGTGAAATGATGAAGAATGTAAGGTGGGGCATGCATATCCAAAAATGGGCCAACTAATATATCTGAAACTAATAATGTATATCTAGTAAAATGATAAATTAGACACTGGGTGATAACGAAATTCCTAAAAGCAGGTTGTGATATGTGATAATAGGAATCAATTCATTTCAAATACAGTTGTATAAATTATAACAAGGAATATAAAAAATAAATGAATCAATAAATGAACTAGGATAAAATATAAAAACCAAATGGGAAATTTCGTTTAATCCTTTTCATAAAATAGAACATACAATTAATTTGTGACACGTGGGCATCGTTGATGTTCCAGAATAAGCAGGGAGTCGGCAGTAAGCTGTGTAGTGGCCACTATGTGCAGTGCCGTTGTGATTCAAAAGCAAAAGTGCGTAGAGATTAGAGCTACAAGGAGCTACATTGACTGCTGCATAATCATTCATCTGCAGACCTTCTATGGGATATATCCATGGAGACGATTAATTTCCCTCTGAACTTTTTCTGGAAAAAAATCGTTTAAGATGGATCACCAGTACTCGGGGAAATTTATGAATTGACACAAATTTCGAGCATTTCAGTCTTTCTTTACATTTGGAGCACGTTGGTTGCTCATCCCCATCCATCATTTCCTCATTTGTGAATGATAGATAGATAGCTTTTTAACATTTGTCGACAAAGTCATAAAGTCATAATCATCATATTGCATACAAAAGTTCAAATGATGTACATAAATTGTAAAAATATATCTTAGGAGAAAAACTCTCATTTAGATAAAAACACTAATTCTAAATTTAAAGAGGATATAACAAAATAATATGTAAAATTGTAAATTTATACAAGAAACAAAAAAATAAAATATATCTCACTATCACATAAACATCGAATATAGAACGACTAGAAAGTATAGACAAAATATTCCTCCAAATTGTAGAAGCATTTCCCCATGAATGAATCCAAACGATGAGACAATTGGAGAAAGCTATTGTTTTTTCTGGAATAGCTAGAGAAATGTCCGAAAATGGTTCGGAAGATCACTGAATAATGATTAAATTACGTGTATTTGATGGTCAATTACATTTGGCCGACAAAGTTTTCAACAATCTTATTGTTGTTATCAAATCTTATGTGGTACCTCGACCACGACTCTTGCACTTTATTACTGTCATTCAATTCTTCATCGAATTCGGTTAGGATTGGCTTGGAATTTTCCGCTATTTGATTTTATTCATGTAGATCATACAACAGCTATCGTAAAAATTCCTGAGCATCTTGTTGGGCTTAATCGATGAAGCGAGGGGCGAATCTTTGGATATGACGTTTCAGATAAGCAGTTTTGACCATTCTCCTCGAAATATCTTCCGATGATAATTCCTTTTGATCACCTCTCCAGACGCTCCGCTCAGAGCAGCTTTCATACTGGGTCTGCTAGTATTATCCTTTATATAAGAGTCCTCTATCAGATATTCCAGCAATCTAGTATTTTAATCATTTCCTAATACTTTCAATTGTCAAAAAAAAAACTTATGTTCCATTGAAATTGGCTTTCAGGCAGTTCTTCCATACTTATACAAAAATATATTTATGGAAAAAACTAAAAAACTAGAGGTCGGTACCTATTTAAAGAATATTCATACCATTTTTTTTGAGAGCTCTGACAGGGAATTGTATGGCCAGACATTGTGGTTTGCTCGGTAAATACATAGCTGAATATCTAATAATAGTGGCTACTAAAATTGATATAAAAAACTAGAGGTAATAACTAGAGGTAATAACTTGATGATTGTATCTACTAAACGATACATCGCTTAGTAAATTGGTTTCCATTAGTAAAAAGCTTGATGCCCACTAAACACGTGGTAAACGATGAGATTGGAATCTTTGGTGTAAAAGGTGAAGCTTTTTTTAAACACTAGGTATTATGGCCAAGACCACAAATGTACGGCTGGATTCTGTTGATGACTCCCTTCTCGCTTTATTAAGTCACATTGGAATATTCTTCTCGTTAGTGATTTGAACTCAGTTTGTACCTTATGAATATGTTTTTATTTATTTCCTCCAATAAGGGTTTGTCTGCCTGTCTTTCTTTACTTGCCAAGTTTGTTTGTTTGTTTGCATCGAGATGTAAGCATAGCATCTTGATGTATATAATATACAGTATTCTGCATTGGTATTTCCTACAGATTTCTCTAATCCATCCAATTTTTTTGGATAGTTGGGGTCAACAATCGCCACAGGAATATGTCACAATACTTTTTGGTTTTTATAATAAGTATGCTGTTACCTCTCTAGACTTGTTTCTGCCATCTGTGAGGGTGTGCAATATTCTCGCAGAGAACTATTTTAACAATCTAATAAATCGATGAGTAGGAAACTTCTATTCTTGTCTCACTAACATAAGACGTAATTACAGAATATTCGCTAGGGAGTTCATACAGTACCTATACATAGAAACTGATTAAATAATTATCAACACAAAATACACAAGCTCCTAATAATTGATGATTGAATATTTTATGAGTTAGCAATTGAGTTATACGAGCAGGGTTGCTCCATCAAAAGGGGTACACAATGCTTATTCACTAAAACACTATTTGTCACCATAACTCAAATTAGAGCTACTGAATTTCATTCAGGGGGACATATGTCAAGGACATTAAAACATTACAGGTTTGATGACCTTAGACATGTTTTGTTCGAATATATTTCAGTTGCATAGTCATTCCTCACCAACTTTGAGAAGTCTTCGATATTTTTTTTGATTTCGCTATTACATATTCAATATTTCAATTTTTTGTCACTATATTTTTTTTCGATAAATCAACTTTCAATTTTTTTTATCCTTCGACGAAAAAATACATCCCAACATATTTGTTTGACGTTGATTGTCTCATTTGATTTGAATCTCTTATAAGTTTTTTACTTTTTCAACATGTTTCAATACAGTTAATTATATAAACAATGGAAATCTATACCAATACCACCCATATTCCTTGCTGTTGTTCATTTGAAAAAATACCAATCACCCCGACTTGTATCGAAAGCGACAATAGGTATACATTCCCCCATCCTTTTATTGTTAACTTGGTGATTTGCTGTGATTTTTTCTTCCGCAGGACTCCTTCTTTAATCGTTTAGTGTCATTTAGTGAAGTTGCTAAAGATCGTTTTTTATGAATATCTGAACCTCTGAAATTCGATCTCAACAACAATAGCTAGTTGTATTAGTTGATTCCCACATTATTCCCTGGACATAACAGCATTTTCCCCTTTTGTGTAACTTTGACAAAAAAGACCCTATCACTATCCCTGCGTAAATTTATTGATATCCATGCTTCAAATAATATGTACCAAAAATCGCTCGTATAATTTTAAAAGTTTGATATTGGCGGATAATTAGTTGAATTATAGACTATAAGGGATAGTTAGCCCACATTTTCTGAATCCAGATCAACAAAGACTGATATATCATTGAAATATGGAAAATTTTCCATGTTATTTTCCATTCAGAAGAGTGAATCCTGTAAATCGACCCTCAAACTGTAACGATGACACCAACTGCAGTAAATCTTACCTTATCTCTCAACCTCGAAATCGAATCAAACCACACACACTTTGGAACGAATTGATTTTAAACGAGCTAGCGCCCAACCGGCCATGAAATTAAACCCTGTAAGAAGGTATAAATACGAAGTTGCCGAAGGATACAGCCCAGACAGTCGCGAAGTATTATCAAGTAACATTCTCGTTGTAAACCGACTCAACCATACAAGCCACCCAAATCGACGAAAGATTTTTAGTTTTCATCCAACATGACACAGTTCAAAAAAATAACCAGTAAATCCGTTCTACTACTTATGATATTTTTAACGAGGACCACTTATGGATTCATTCAAACTGATCATCGGGATACCTCCAGAAGAACTGACGTTCATGTGAATCGAAATTTTCCAGAAAGAAGACAACATTTTGGACCAAGTCTGAATGTACGGAATCCGACTCATAAAATCGACGAAAAAGACAGGGTGTACGAAAACTTGTATGACAGACGAAGTTTCAGAACGGGGACTACAGAAACAAGAGATTCAAATGAAAGATACTCTAGCAGTAATCGGAGAGAAATAAGACAAGCTTTGCTTGAGCGGAGCGACAACAGAGTTGGCGTTGACAACAGGCAACGTTTCTCAGTATTTCGCAACCGAAACGCTGAAAACTTGAGAAATGTCAACGACAATAGGAGAATTGTGACTAGAAATGATTTCACCAGAGACAGCCGTAGAGAAATTTCCATGGATAGTAGAATGGACTCTCGATTTACCCCATCAACTAGAAACGCTGAAAACTTGAGAAATGTTAACGACAATAGGAGAATCGTGACTGGAAATGATTTCACCAGAGACAGCCGTAGAGAAATTTCCATGGATAGGAGAACGGACTCTCGATTCACCCCATCAACTAGAAACCTTGAAAATCGACAAATGGTTCTTGACAGAAGAACAAGCATACAAAACGATAACCAAAGAAGGCCAGAGACGAATACGCAGAGAACTGTGATTTCTTCTATGCCCAGGCAATCTAGGGCATCTTCGTCTAGAATTGACTCCACTAGACAGATACGGGATGCTCCCATCAATTATGAAAGAGACTTCAGGAGATATGATAGAATAACCCACGAATCTCGAGTTACATCTCGTAGCAGCCACTTTACAAATGACATATCGAGAACCGACTCTAAAAGATACTTGAATGATAATGTACGAAACCCAGGAAGAAGGGAAAATTCAAACAGCAGACGCGTGATTGGTAGAGAGCGGCAAAATGTTCAAGTAAGAAATGAATTATCCAGATTAGATTCGAGTGAACGTATGCCAGATGTTGATCTAAGTAGGAATACTTTTGAAAGACAGTCTCGAGATTACAGTCGAGATTTGACTAGGAACCGATTTGCCAGAGAGTCTATTAGAAACAACTTCATTAGAAATCTGCCAAGCGTAACTTACACAAGACGTGATTTCAGGCTCAACTCTGGAAATGGAGGTTTATATTCCGGAGGATCAAGAAGGCAAATTCAAAGAAATAGCATCGGAAGTCAAGGAAGGATCGTTCCAGTGAATCATAATTCTCCTATTATCGATAACAAACCTACGAATTATCAACCACAACCCAAAGATCCAAATACATTTGCTGTGAGAAATTTACCAGAGAAAGATACCCCTTTGAAATCTACAGAGCGTCGAAAAAATTCATTTATTCTTGGAGATTCTCAAGAGAACGATGATTTTTTGAAGCAAAACTTGGGTATGAATTCTTGGGCAACAGCAGCACAGATCATAATAAGCATGTACTTCATGGGCCAAATATTTTGGAATTCATCTATGAAAAACAAAGGAAGGTAGGATATTTAGAATACTTATTCTCCTTTGTGTTGAATATAAGTTGAGGGCGTTCTTTGGAAAAAAAATATTATGGACGAATCATGGATTCTGAAGGATGCTGGCTTTTGTCCATTTTTTCATGGCTAACAGAATTTGGAGAAGAAGTAGGGGTGTTGCGAAAACGGTCATAGTTATAGTTGACTGAAGAGATGGAATTTTGAAGGTGGAATTTCACAGTTCACAGTAAAGTCATATTAAATTTTCAGAATCCTGAATGAATTATTGATCTCAATTCTTAAATATCCCAATTTATGAATTACAAATTTATGTAGGGTAACAAAAGATAAGATATTCCATTTTTGTTTGTTTAATTCATTATGATAAGGTTTCTTACTGACATTGTTTAAAGAGATGGGAAACTCAGTTGAAGTCCTTGCCAAAAGGTTTGAAGCATTAATATTTCTTTCCGTGTACTTGAAAAATCACTTCAAAGTGTCCATCTCTGAGGCGCAAATTTATGTTCGTTCATTTGATTGAAATGCGGACATAAATCTAATCAAGCTCGACTATTACTGGCAATATAAGTTTGTACAGTGAATGGGAGTTCAAACTTTGGAATAACCCCTCAAAATATATAAGAACTACGGCTTTCATGAAAATTCCAATACCTTTCCTGAACTATAATAATTGCCTTCTATTGATATTTTGTATGAGTGGTCAAAAATATGCAGAACTCCAGTGACGATCTAGTAAAAAAATATGTAAGTGAAGACATGGTTTGGAAACAAACTTCCTATTTTCATCTATCGGCCGTATCCTCTCCTTCAAATGATCTTTCCATATAGTTGGTAGTATATTTTTCATCATCATGAGATAATGAAAAGAATAATACATTTGATATTGTACAAAAACTTTTTATAATCTTATTTTTTTCAGATTCAACATGTTTTCTGCACTGAATTCCGCCAAGGACAAAATGCATTAAAAAGTTGAGATTTTTAATATTCGTACATTGAATATCTTGAATTGATGACAACCGCTATTCAGTAAGGCAGCTTCCGTTATTATAGATCATAATGTTATATTAGGTAATTGTGAATTAATGATAGTGAACAAATATGCAACCTCATCAACACAAAGTCTATCAAAATCTCGGAAAAGGAATATTCATTATCATAGTAAATGTTGTATTACTATATCAGAGTAGAATAAAATTGATGTTGAAAAATTTGTTTTATTTCAAATTTTTTTCCCAGAAATGAAAATCAATTGAGAAGGGTGTAGAATAATTTCATCATATTTTCAGTCGCAGTTCATTAGAACTCGGAAGAAAAATACAAATACTTGAATACCACACATGTTTTGAGTATTCATTTATTTATTTTCATATATAACGTCTAAAAGGCAAGACGAAATAATGATGGCCAATGAATTTTTCATTCTTTCTCGAATCCTAGTACACCTAAAGTAGCTGAAGCATAATCGTTTGAAACCTGGAAATTGATGAGCGAGTTCTAGAAGGGATGAATTCTTCCATACTTTTTGACTACTGCATGTGGCGATAATAAATATCCAAACAACTACCGCACAATTTCAATGACTTTCGTTTTGAAAACTATTGAAAAGGTTTTTTAGGGCTCATAACCTACCACAATCTGAAAAAATAAGAATCAAATAATTATCAATTTTTCAGATAGGTTAAGAGCCCAAAGGAAGAAAGAAATGAACCATTTTCGGTGAATTTCAAATGTTTCGAAATGATGTCGATATTTCATTGGACAAGGAATACAATCGACCATCCAAATAGTACGAAATATACCGTTAATATAAACGAATCGCGAGAATTTCAATGGAAGATAGTAAAGACGAAAAGTATTCATTTCTCAGTTAGTATAGAAAAGATCAATATGAGTTATGAGTCCCACATCTGGTACAAAAGATAAATGAACTGAAAAAACTTCGAAGCCCAGCACTCAAATACGAGATATTCAGACGATAAAATAAACAGTATCTTTCTGAGTGACGCATTTTGTATCCCCCCTTTCATATAACAAGTTGTACAACTTCTTTTAAGTCCTATATGCACTCTCTCGTCCATAGGTAAGCGTTTCCTCGGGCTTACTTCTCTATTTAAAACATTACTCTGGAATGTATTATGAAAATAATTGAGGGTCATCTCCAAATATATAAGATATATAACTCAAAATACTTGTTCAACCATTTACGAATTACTTTTTTGTATTTCCTTACGAAATATTTAATTTAATTAAATATTTTTTCATGCGATGCTATTTTAATGAATTCTATAATTAAAACTGCAAAAAATATAACTGAGGAAAACAATTACTGAAGGTTCGGACAACGCCAACCTCCTCCTATTGACATCCAAAGAAAGCATAATAAATTGGGTATATTTTACGCAACAACTCGACACTAAATGAAAGAGTATAGGCTTTCACGGCCGGCGTTGATATATCGCAAGTTTTTCGGGCTTAAGGGCCGTGTTCTGGAATTTTAAGTTCCGGAGTTTTCGGCTTCATCTGCGGAAGCAATTGAGTATAAGCACAAGGATAACTTCAACGCAAAGGAAGATGAATTGAATTTAAACAAAATTTGGCTTCCAGTTCTAAAGACATTAACGACAAAGCCCGACAGAACCAGAGAATCCGACCACCACAGAATATGGTCCGACCACAAGATAAGAAAAGTCACCTCCGGATTTACCATCAGTCATAGTCATATAGTAGACTAACAGATAAGAGAACTGTGAAGATGGCTGCAACAGATGCAGCCGAAAGCTCCGGAAGTCAAAATTCCAGAAAACGGCCCTAAAGCCCGGAAAACGATATATCGACACTAAATATTTATAACTGCTCATCTTTGTTTGTTCGTTGGATACTTCCAGCGTTAAATCAATAGAGAGTCGAGATTTCCTTAGAAATACTATTTTCAGTCGAACTGCAGATCTTGTACAGAAGTTATAGTAGTTTTCACAATAAATGGTATTGACTGAAGAATTATAATAAAACCAATTAGACCCTTAAGTTGTAGAATCCGAGATGCACATCATAAATGTAAAAGGACCGGATTCAGGTAATTTTGTTTCTCAGAGAGGGATTGTAGAGGATTACAGCTTACACTTCTTGTTCATTTTAGTCTTTGTATTTCATTGGAAGTGTTCACTTGTGTTACAGCGTGCAATAATTTTATAACATTTATTTGTTATTACAGACATTAATAGCAAAGATTTTATACCCCAACGTACATAATAGGCAGTATGTGGCGTCCGTGGATAAAAAGTAGTAGTGCTTCTTCCAGTGGTTCGTTAAAGAAGAATCACTTATCTTGTGATGCGAAAATCATTATAAAAAATGTGTATAGTTCCTTACTTCAGCAAGGATATAACGCGGGTGCTGCAGCAAAAGTAACCAGTAATTTGACGAAGGTGCCTCTTACTTGTTAGACGAATTGTTGAAAATTCCATGGAATCAAGAAAAAAGCGTAGATTCCGGTGGGACATAGAGTGTTATGACTACCTCCCTACTACTGCGTGTTCAATCCCATACAGCTAATGTGGCACCAACTTAAATCTAGCATGCGCGGAAAAAATACTTCTCCGACTTTAAGTGGTAGTGTGGTAGAACTAATTAGGAACTGTATGAATGACATTCCTACCGAGAGTTGGAAAAGTTCTGTTAGTCATGTTATAAATGTTGAAAACTTGTACCTTTCTGTAAAATCAATTGCGTCAATTAAAATTAATTTAGATGAGGATAGCGATAGCGACACTGAACTAAATATAGAATAGAATTGTAACATTTAAATAAATTACTTGTATATCTCCTACATTATGCAAAATTCAAATTTCTTAAGTTCGACCCTGTAGCACATTTGCCAGATGATTTTCTACACAATGGGATTAAATCGGGTAGTTTATTGCAGTTAATAAGCCAATACCATTTACTGTGAAAAATACTATACAGTGATACACAGAATTTCAATAGTGTTGCGTTAGATCTTTGTTACGCCACGATACGCAGAGCGTTTCTAGTTTTTATTAGCGGTACATGATGTAAGGATGGAGAATTGGAAATATTGTTCCAGTTAGACGAAAAATGCAATTAAGTAAAATGCAATAAGTCCCATGATGTCGCAATGTGGATTAAACTTATATAATTTGTTTATTCAACATGCTAATTGTTTATTCAAATAAAATAAAGTAATATAGATTGCGATGATTACAATTCAGGAAGACTGCACTTCACAACAAATTTTTCCGAGAGACTAAGTGTGTAGGTGCGTAACCTTTTTTAACAGAGTTAATTATTTTTCAGGATAAAACGATTCTTCTTCTGCAGATGTAGATTTTGAGGTGGTGAAATCAAGCTGAATTGAAAGATATCTCAATTTTACGACAAAGGTGTCAATCTTTCGATCACTCAGAAATGATTTAGGGTGAAAGGAAATGGTTCGGACTTCCATTATGTCTATTGAAATCTGTTGCTGAGAACGGAAGGATAGAAAATAGAAATCGAATGAGGTAATCAAAACAAAAGGTTGAAATTGATTTTTTGCTCAAAAGTAAAATTAAAGCTTTGGTTGATCAAAGAAAATAATATTGTGACAAAAAAATGAAGATATCGAATATGAAATATTAGCCAAAAAAATGTAAATGAAGAAATAAATGCGATAATATAATGATAAGAAAATTGAGATATCGATTGTGAAATATTCGTCAAAAAATTCAAAAAATAAATGAAACAGTATGAATGAATATTGAAACCAAGTTTCAAGTTGAATGTACTCACGACGTTCCGATTGCTGGTATCCGCCATCGTCTTCATAGTTCTATGAAAACGAACGAATAGTATATAGAGTTGTAATTTTCTTCCAGTCAGTGGCATTCACGTATGAATAATTTAAGACAAGTTAGTCGTTTTGTTTCTATCAGTTGAAAACAGTTATTATTTACATGTAAAATGCATAAAATCTCTAAGTGAACATCATTCACCTGTATAATAAGTCAATCCTGTAGAATTGATCGATTCAAAATAACTATTTCATTTTAAAAAATGGAACCTCGACCTATTTTGATAAAATTAATGGAGAGAAAGTTACAGATGACTATAAAATATCACAAAAAACGCATTTTTGTCATGTGCCACCAATAAGAATAAAACACAGTAAAAACTCCATTCGATCATCCCAGGTTATCAAATATTTATTTCAGAATATTTGCTTGCTCAAAATTTTTAGGTGTTTTTTGAAAACACTTCATTCCTTTTGAAAACATTCGAATATATTAATGGAACTCGATAAAAAATATACGCTGGTGTGAAAATAGGTCACTCAATGGCACTCTCACCTATGATGCAACAATGATACAATAAGACTAGAAGAAAAAGAAATGTCAGCAGCAAATAGGTCATGTGCATTCGGAAATTAGTTCGTATCATTTGGACCACTGAAAATTCCGCTGTCTGCTATCATCAAAAAAGGTCCAATAACTTAACGAGATCTCGACTAAAGAGAATATTATCAAACCGTACCTCAAACAGAAGAATTTGAATAGATTTAGATTGCAAACAATATTAAATCGAGCTCATATTCGAGGCTCGTGCGGTTTTTTCTTTTTACATGGGTGAAATATTTCAACAATTCGCTAGCATAATTGTCGTTCCACGAATCGGTCGTTGTTTAATACTGTCACTGATTCATAGTCGAATCAATTTCTTATTTATATCCATGAGCACTTTTCTGAAAACAATTAGCACAATCTGAACAAAAACCATTTGTACACACTACCTTCCACGAGCAAATACAACAGAATTAACTTCACAGTCACTTTCAAATATTTCGTTTTGTTCCAGTCGCCTTCACCAAAACTTACTTTATTTAAGGGGAGTAGCCGCCATTGAACCTCCACCAAAAAATCTAGAAGTTACCGTCGCCAATTCCTAGGAAATTTTTCAAATCTGGGCCTTGATTCTTGAAAACGAGGGAGTGGAGTAAATGAGAGAAAGTAGGCGTGTCCACGGTCTTCTCACGAAAAACGTATTCTTGAACGAAATGACAGTAGAACAGCACTCCTTGGGAGCAATTAATTAATACATCGCTCAGTATTTGTGACAGAACAAGGCAGGGAACACCTTCTTATTCTTAGGTTATGTTTTCCTTGACGTTTTGAGTGAGTGACCAAGATTATATTTACAATATATTTCCTCACTCGTCTTAGTTCTTTTCTTGTTTAAAGTAATCTTTATTTGGTTACGTATTTTCTTGTATATGAGGTAGAACTGAACATTTTTTTAATCTGAAGAATATTTGGTTTCAGGTAACCGATCATGTGATATTATTTCATTAATTATTTAATCTATTTGCCACTAACAACCACAACATAAATGAAATATTGCATGTCATTTTTGAACTACATTGGAAAAGTAATTTTATTGTACCTTCGATATATACTTTCCAAAACGAAATCTCCAAAATCTATTTATAGAATACCTATTCAACTAAAGATATTTTTTATGATCATATACATTTTACGAAATTTGATTAATTTCTGATCTTTGCCAACAAATAACAATTTTCATTTTTTTATTGGCAAATACGGATAACAGATGAAACACATTTTTTATATTCTTTAACGTATATGCAAGTCCGTGAAAATTTCCCAAATGGATAATCGGATTGTATGCTCGAAAATGTTAATTCTCCTAGTAGATGCGTTTGTTGATCGCAGAAAAGATTATCCTGAAGAATTATTTTTGATAATAGCCTCAAAGATAGCCACATATGGAAAAATATAATTTCAACGTGAACCGTAGAACAGTCAACGACAAGAGATAAACAAATAATATAACTCAATTTTTTTAAAGCACAATCAGGCAAATTATCAGAATTGAAAACATCTATAAAACTATCATTATCAATGGTGTCCTCGTCTTAAAAAAAAACAGTCTGGATAATTTTGTCAAGAAAATTTTTTTCTGCTTTCATCTAGAGAAAAAGTCCATTCATTTGATTTGAATATAAACATCACACGAATTTTTTTCTCTACATTTAAAACTTCGTCCAAAGATACATTGTAATAACAACCACGTATATAGTCTATAATTGCCAAACCGTTACTTAAGATTTTCAATAGTGAATTTACCCGGCAAAAAATTGTCAATTTTACAAACTGTGCAACTATATTTTATTATTTCTAAGATTTCTGAAGCAATGATTTATAAGTAACACTTGTAAGATGACCATTTCAATAAAGGTTATGCCATTCATTTATTTATAAAACTTTCTACAAATATTCGATTCTATAATCATCTATATCTTTATATCAGAAATGGGCTTAAAAATTTTATTTATTTTGATAATGCCTCCAAAAACTATGGTATAGTAATACTTGGCTCCACCAATTTCTAAACAATTGTGAAAAATCTGCAGTATCATTGAAACCAAAATCTGTCAAAGCTACTATATTAGACATTCCACATCACGTGTTGTCCTGGGGGCAAACACCCTTTACCAAGCAAATCACACTCTTTTTCAAAAAATAAACGAAAGTTTTTGGGGGCCAAATGCCCCATTATTGTGTTCCTCTCATTTTATTTCGTTTTTCATAAATATGATATAACGATATAACACTACTTTGTTGACTGCTCGAATCAAAGATTATAGTTTGTCGATCGATCGGTTGTCTATGCACTTCCAATTCTTCAACTAAACGTCGAAAAAAGTTCCAAAACGAAGTCTCTCCAAGAGAAATGGAAATATTCGTGAAAAGTTCCTCCAGATTGTAAACATCTTGTAGTCGTATGGGAAATTGAGCTGTCTAGGAAATCACGTCCCAAATCTTTGTCCAATAGTTGTATGAAAGGCAAATACAATTTCAAACGTGCAAATTTTTTACTCCTGTTCAGGTCGTTGAGAAATGTAGATTGAAATATTCTTACCCGAAGTGGGGACATCAATGAGCAAGTGAGTACTTTTTATGATATACTTTTTTCTATTCTTGATGAATGTGTACCGACACTGAAACAGTCAAGCACATAAAAATATATCCGGCATGGTTTTCATCTGAAATTATCAGAAAGGATAAATCAAAAAAAAGATCACCACAGAAAACGACACGAATCTGTAGCCAATATGAATTCGTTCAGGCAACTGCGATCTGAACTCAAACGTGATATAAAATTGGCCTATCAAAATTAAATAGGATATTGAATTGAATGTCCAACAAATCATAAACAATTCTTGGAACTTTATTAATTCTAAACGAAATATTAATGACTCTGAAGGAGAATTCATAATTGACAATATCAAAACAATCGATCCTAATGATATATCACAATTAAGGGTTTGCCAACTATTTCAATTCAGTATATGACACACTGGACCCAACTTACGATATTGGATTCCTTAATAATCATGCTCTCAGTCAGCGATCTATAGCACACGAAACAAATTTACTCAAATTATCGCCAATCACGGCATCTGAAATCGAAGAAGCATTCAAAGGGCTGAAACCCAAACGTTCGGCAGGGCCTGATGGCATCCCATGCTATGTCATTAAACATTAAAGGCTTGCAAAGACTATTTGATTCTTCCTCTATCATTTTTCAAAATATACTTCACACCGGAATATTTCCAGACGAGTTTGAAAAATCTAAACTTACTCCAATACTCAAAAGCGGAGACAATTTAAAAAAAAAACTACAGACCAATATCTGACATCAACGGTATAGCAAAACTCCTGGAGTTTATTTTTTATGATAAAATATATTGGCATATGAAAGGAATCATCTCGCCATGCCAGCATGGGTTTATGGAACAAAAATCTATAGACACAAATTTATTGACATTCACGACACGGATTTTGCCAAGGCGTTTGACCGAGTAAACCACGATATTCTAGTATCTAAAATGATTCGATATGGATTTAGTGATGATTTTATTGTACTCATGGTGAGTTATCTAAGGAATTGTTCTCAATATGTTGAATTCCATGGATGTAAGTCATCAACGTTCTTGGCAAGATCCGGTGTACCCCAAGGGTCCAATCTAGGGCCCCTATTTTTTTAATATTCATTAATGATCTCGTTCATGGAGTCGATGAAGATTGCCTATTATACGCCGATGATTTTAAAATATACCGGCCAATAAGACAAGAAAATGATAGTAACTTACAAAATGATTTAAATCATATCTACAATTGGCCAATTAGAAACAAATTATACTTTAGTTTAGACAAATGCTTGTCAGTATCATATTCAAGATCCAAAAATCCAGTTAAATTTAACCATCACATGAATAAGTCACTTCTTTGTAAAAAGTCGACATTAAAGGACTTGGGTGTGACTT
Organism: Zygogramma bicolorata; assembly: GCA_032362365.1. Lineage (NCBI taxonomy): Eukaryota > Metazoa > Arthropoda > Insecta > Coleoptera > Chrysomelidae > Zygogramma > Zygogramma bicolorata. The sequence continues at coordinate 878,870 of JAVJAQ010002863.1, forward strand.
TCCAAAATGATCTAAGATTCAAAAATCATTTAACTAATGTCGCAAAGGTGTCAAATAAATTGTTGAGCTCAATGAAGAGATCAACATATGAATTCAGAAACACAAAAACCATTAAGTGTCTCTTCTATTCGCTTTGCAGAACCAAACTTGAATATGCTTCACTGATATGGAAGCCAACTAGGAAAAATTATATAAAAACTATCGAGACAATCCAAAACAAATTTATATCGTACCTCTTCTATAAAACATACAACACCGCCCCAGAATTTGAGTCATATACAGGTCGTGGTCAATTCCAGATTATGAGGATAGATGACAGAATGACAGTTAAATCTATTTGTTTCTTGCATAAGCTACTCAATGGCCAGTATCAGTCTGATTACCTGGTAGCACAAATGAAATTTAATGTACCCTGTTAAATGCTACGACCAAAATTATTAAAATTCAACATTCCGCGTCTTCCAAATGTGAAAGACAAAATTTGTGCAACCTACAATAAATTTGCCGATAAATAAACCGATATTTACATTTGCAATTTTCACATGATCAAGAAGTATATCAATAACATTGATTAGTTTTTACCAGATCAGGTGAATAATGGTGATTGACCTCTCAGATTCATTTTGTTCAAATACCCGTACAAGCACTCACTGAATAGTTTTTTTCTCTCAATGTGTGGTGTTAAAGCCATCTCCGTCGTTACTATTTATTATAGTAATTAAATCCATAGGTTGTAATAGATGTAATCGTTGTGAGCTTCAATTGAATTGTAAACAACAATGGTCTAGACTTGAAAACGTCAAAGGAAATTTCAGCGAAACCGTCTTATTAGCCTATCTAGAAGAGAAATAATGAATATGGGACTAGTCAGCTTTGTGGAACAAGTTTTCAATAATAAAATCGAGTGCGCTCCTTAAAAACGGTGTTAATACAAGCAAATATTTCAAGGTAATAATAGAATTCCCAAAGCGGAAAAATGAAAGTTAGAAGCCCAAAAAATCAAAAACTCACTTTTAATGACAGTTGTAAAAAAACATATTTTTAACATTGAGCGTACTGAGACAGCCGAAGTTACTATTTGAACCCAATAAGGCCGAATAGATTGTAAATGCTTGTGTAAATCTTCATAAATTCACAAACAGTTATAGAAAATCGTATTCTCTTTTTGGTTTATTAGAATCAAAATACGAGGTTACAAGGAAAATATTATCAGGGTTATACAGAACTGAAGTAGGCAACGACACTATATTCCTAACAAGCAAGTATTCCAACGTTAGAGGTGAATCTTTAAAATATTTCATAGCACCTGAGTGAATATACCTTGGCAAAATAATTTCGAATAATGTTGAATTCATTCGTAGGAAACAAATAGAGATATATGAATAAAAACACAACAGGATTCAGTAAATAATTATTATATGTACTTCATTTTTCATTTATCAGTACTCTTTCATTTTTTATTATTTGCAAGAAACATCAAACTTCTTCAGTGCTTGCTTTTATTCGTTCCGCGTCGAGCCAGCACGGGATTATATGTTTCAACTCACTTTTCAAAAAGCTGGTCAAAATTCTTGCCTTGTGTTCCATTTTGAAGTTTGCCAATTTCAATAAAATCAACGGATAACTCAGACGTCCATTTGTAGGCAGGTCATCTTAAATAGATTTATCTACCCCCGTACTATTATAATATACAGCTTGTCCAATCCATCTTGGCACAGAACTGAGAACGCATATGCCCAGAAATCTCTGTGAAGTATACTAAGATAAAAAAACACCAATTATATGTGTTCACTGTGTTGAAATTCATTCATAGAAGGTGTTATTTTTTTCGTCATGGTCTACACTACCAGTGTGCAATTGGAAAAGTATCTGAGTTTGTGCCAAGATTGATTGGATAAGCTGTACTTATATGCTCATAACTCGTTTTATAATGAAATCCATTACGATACAGATTTTCAACCAATAGAAACCCATTATTTTTCAATCAAACATGATGTGCAAGCTTTGCATTTTGACGTTTGTCAAGTCAAAATCAGTAGGTATTGAATTTTTGAAGAATTTAGTCAATTTTCGATAATCGAATGAAAATGTCTTATAGCAGTGATATAGAAGAATTACCACCGACTCCTCCACAGATGCCTTAGACAAGAAAAAAATACAATCGAAAGGATTATATTTTTCATTTGACAAATGCAACATATATGTTTTTATTTTCGACGTAACTAGATGAGCTCTCACGGCCGAGTGGTCAATGGCGCCGGCAGTGATCAGAAACATCCGGGTTCAAATCCTGACCTCGGCAGAGATTTTTATTCATTTTTTTTTCTTTTCATTTCTCACTGTTGTATTTTCCGTGGTTATGCCATTTATTATAATTTTGTAGAATTTTTGAAAGAAATACAATTGATTACCTACTATTATTGAGTTCAATATAAATACCTAATAATACAATATTTACAGTTCTTCATTATTTATTGGGTGTAGATAAAATATCGTATGCAACAATCATGTAATGGTTATTAATACACTCGCATAAACCATACGAAACCCACCTTCGGCTCGTTTCGTATCCCGGTTTATGCTCATGTATTAATATCCATCATTACACGATCGTTGCATAATATACTATTATTCAACTACATACTTCACTGAAAACATCTGTGACATGAATGCACACTACCTGAATACTTGATATGTTTCTACTACATTTACCCATGTATCATATTCTCTTGTAAAGTTCACATCTCAATATGTTGGCAAAAACAAAAAATAGTTCTAAAATCTTTCAATAAAATTTTCGGGAACAAGTAACAAAATTTCTGAATGTTCCTCTGGTGGCAGCCCAGCATTGAAAATTACATATTATTGATATACCGAGATAACTTAATTTTCCAGAGATCATCAATATCAAAACAGACGAATGTTCAAAAATTATATATTTCTTGTTTTGTAGTTATTTTATGTTCAATACAGGCATCTTTCTTATCTTTTATCAGCAACAAGTCCATTCAGAAGACAACTGCTAACTAGTTGTCGTACATAAAATACATAGCTGGATTTTAAGGAATGATTATAAAATTAAAATTTTAACAAGACTCTAACAAAAATCAACTTTTCGAGTGAACTAATCTATCAAAATTCTGTTTATGGTGATATCAGTTCTTTGGTTCAATATTCTTACAGCCATCTTCGGAGTAAAATAATTAACTCCTATCTCCTTCAAAGCTTTGCCCCTAGTATCTTCAACCCCCGTCGCTCCTTCCAAAGCTAAAATTGTTTCTCTGAGCAATAAGGCACTGCCCTTACTGAGATTTAATAAATTGCATGATTCGACGACCCTGAAATATTGAGCAAAGCAATTAATGAAAGAAAAGACAGGGACAAAATTAAAATACATAGCAAATACATTTACTGATGAAAATATATAATCTAATGATTTATATATTGATGTTTGAATGTATTTGAAAACGTAATTGGCTATCTACTGACCCACATAAATATTGAAGGAAGTCGAATGACCTACCATGAATAATTTTTTAAAAATTTGCTCTTATAAATAAAATCGAATTTTCCCCCTAATGAAAATGAAACAAAAAATTACAGTATTCACATAAGTTTTGAAGTGATTTTTGTCTCTTTCTACTCCCAAAAAAAAATTCCTATAAAAGAAGTAACATCGAATCATTGACCTAATAGTATGGACTGGGCATTAGAGTGAGAGGATTGATCCCCACGCCTAAAACGGCATGAACATATTAAACTAAGGGCAACTGCGTCACCACTTACGAGTGACGTCACAATGTATTACTTGTTGCATATTTGCATAGCAAAAAATCCGTTTTACAGTGAGGGAGTTGTTGATTTGTGTTTGCGATTTTTTGAAGCCCTTTTCACCCATTTATTCTCAATGTGAGATATAATACTTCTTGAAGGAATGTCAAATCTTATAAATAAGACAACAATGATGTCCAAATTTTTTCAATGCCAAATTTTGAATAATCTATTGCTTCAGTTGAAGTGAATGGAAAATTGCCATAGTCATTGAAAGAAAACAGGATTTTTTTAGAGTCGCAATCATAAGAGTGGATTTTTCATGCATGATATATTTATAATTAAAAAAAACATTTTCAAATCACATACTGAAAACTATATGAATTGAACATTTCATTACAGTGAAGGTCGTGAAAAAATGACCAATATCAATAAAAATCTATATATGAGGAACAAGGAATACTTATACGAATCATATGCTATTCTAGTGAATCTTGAATAACACTAAATATTGGTTATTGAAAATAACTGTTATAGAAGAAAATAATGAGGCACCACTGATATTTCTGAAATTTCTTATAGGTACCTAGTGGTTTATTGAAATATATTATTCAATACCCGAAAATATTGACTATTGAAAATTTTCAATATGCACCATAATTTCATTTGGTCCCATTCTTGAATATTTTTCAATAATCTAGTAAATATTTTAGAATCAATAGGATACCAGAAAAGAACTGATTACCTACGGAATCTAAGTATGCAACACACATTACTGATGACGTAACACATTATGACGATGACGACTATGACGCAGATGCCCTTAGTTGGTTCGGGCCGCAAGAACTTGTATTTGAGGGTTAAGCGATACCCAGTCCATGTTATATTACGTCAATGCATCGAATATTTAGCAGACATCCTCTGTTGATGTGTGAAAGAATGACTTGAAGGCCCATTAATGACTTAGTACCCGTTTTTCACTACTGGGATAAATGAGTTATCTGTCAGACAGATGGAAAAAATGAGAGGGTGCGTGTAATTAATATTTGGCAGTGACAAAGATGAAAACACTGTTGGTTATTTTTATCTGATAGATATCTTGCATTGAAAAACCGGTCCTTAGACATATCATTACACGAAATACGACTCTTTCCCTGATATATCAATCAGAGAACGTTTGCTGAATATTTGATGTTAGTCCTTTCATAGAAGTTTTGAATTCTTTTTACATTCACCTGGAGAAGAAAAAGCGAAAGATTTCAAATTCCCCTTCTCTCCACAAAAATAATCACGATCCCTAATCCTTATTCAATTTTTCCTTTTCAATGGTTATGCAACTTGGCAATTCGACTTCAGGGGGGATTATCATTTTTGACTCATTATTGACAGACGAGAGAGAAACCGTACTGAATGAGAAGTGAAAAAACAATATGCGAAAATGAATTTTCATTTACATCATCTCTACGTGATGACAGTCATCGCAACGTGAATACTATCAATCGAAATGTGTGATTACGCTCAACTTTAAACTCTGGATCAACTTTCTCATATTCTCTCAATTTTTTTTTCGATTTCTTTCACTGTTTTTGATCTTCATCTTGAGTTCGATTCCTGTTCATTTTTTTCTATAGAATTGATTAATCATCAGTGGAATTCAATTCCATTTTTAAGAATATAGTTGGTTGGGTTGAGGACCAATAAATACCACAAAAATAAACTCAATATTTTTGGCATCGTTTCGGATTTTGATAAGTTCGTCTTCAGGGCTCTACAATGATAGACTTATATCCGATGCATTGGCAAGAAAAAAATAATATTGTCTTTTGAAAGAATCTAGGCTTTCTCGGCCCGTGTTGATACAAGTTTCGGGCTTGAGGAGGCTTCATTCCAGGTGTGTCTTTGAATTTATAAGTTTTACTATAGGTACACATTATTTCGATCACCAAATCCTCCAGTCAATTTTTTTTTGTTTGAGTATTGCTTGAATTTCATCAGAATTTCCATATTCGAAATAATTGTATTCATAATCCAATGCCAATACTGTTTCGGAAACGACATTGGCCTCCTCAGCGATATTCGGCAAATGAGTTCAAGCTTTGAAATAGTAATCAAAGCATAAATGATCTACAACAGTGATACAAATTTTAATTTTTTTAATTGATTGCCATCTTTTGGCATTATGTTCAAGTGATCAAGAAAATCTGTGATTCAGGTTACGCATCCACGATGAGATGGATAAGCTGTATCGCCCAAAACCGACGTCAAAGTGCTATAAATTGATTCGAATGGTAGCATATCACTGTAGACATAATGCATGATGGATCATTTGACTCCCTGGAATTTTGTTATAGGCTTTTACAACTTCTGACGAATGCTTATTAGATAGATAGCCATTTATTTCCAACGGATACAACACCCAATTACAGGAAATGTTAAATTTAATGTAATATATTTCAATTATAGAATTGAACAAAGTGAAAAAAGAAAAAAATATATACATTCAAGAGTTGTGAGTCACTCATCTATGCAAATAATAAATGTTAATTTTAATTGATATTAGCTTATATATGAAGATTCACAATACATCTATATATATGCTCCCTTGAAGAGCAAAAAAAATGTTACAGTTCTGATATATTTTGTTGAAATTTTGACACATTACTATAATTGGTGATTTTCGCAAGACATTCGTTCTATAGTTTTCATGATAGAAAGTTTTGTGGTATCTGGAATTAAACTGAGGCACTGAAAAATTGATTCAGAATAAATCCTCACATATAACTTTGCCATTGACTATGTTGTAAAGAAATATGACAAAATTGAAGTCATTCAGAAGAAAGTAATCTGTACCTCTTTCAGGATATAATCCAGTTGTTCTGAAAGAAAGGTATTTCAAAAATCTCCTTTGAACACGTTCCAAGTTGTGAATATGAATATGATACAGTGGGTACCATATTACTGTCCCATATTCTAATTTACTCCTAATGTAGCAGTAGTAGATGGATATCATCAGCTTATTCAATTATCAATATATGATAACTGGAGAACTTACTGCGTGAAATAATTATGCGGTCTCTCGCTAAACTGTGAAAATAGAGGAATTAAATTCCTAGTTATGTCGAACTTGAATTGTAATGCACCACCTTCACTGAATCTATTGTCAAGCACCAGATCATCAAATAAATAGGTGTCAAGTTGTTTCGCTATCGAACGCCATACGAACGTGAACAATTTGCTCTGCAAACTTTTTTGAAGTTGATGTAGACGTTTTGACAAAACCTCGAACATTGGACATGCTGTAGGTGTCAGCGACAGACTACGAAATTCTTTCTCTAATTTAATGGTAGACCATCTGAAATGAGATACAAGGTAACAATTATACACAATGAAATTCAAGCGCAATAAAGAATGCAAAATTTTATTGAGTATATTATATCAAATAGGGATAAGGGGAATAGTTCATGCCTGGTTTCAAAATTATTTGTTAGATAGAAAGCAATTTGTCTACATGGGGAAAAGAACCAGTTTAATCAAAACTGTCTTATGTGGTGTTCCTCAAGGATCCATTTTTGGACCGGTTCTTTTTCTCGTGTATGTAAATTCTCTCTCCAATTTGGATTTGAAAGGAAAAATCAAAATGTTCGCAGACGATACATCAGTAATATATGGGGCAAATAATAAACATGAAATTAAGGTTGATATGTTAAAAGATCTCCAAAAAATATCATCTTGGTTGATAAGTCACAAACTATCGTTGAATTTCGAGAAATCTCCATTTATGCTTATCTCTAAAAAATCGAATTTATCACAATCTGACCATCCCATCAAAATAGATAATAAAATCATCAAATATTCTTCTATTGTGAGATTTCTGGGCATATACATAGATGAACATTCGACATGGAGTAAACATTTGGAAATTCTGAGAAAACAGATCTCTCCAATTATAGGAGTATTTTTCAAATTGCGAAATTTTCTGCCTTTGAAATATTTGAAATGAATTTATTTTTCTCTGGTATATTCTAGATTTCAATACCTAATTCCGGTTTGGGGATCAGCAAAAAAACCTTATTGAGACCTCTGAAAGCTTTACAAAATAAATTAATTAAATGTATGTATAAATTTGATTATAGAGAACCGACAAAAAATTTCTACAAACTCAATCAACTGTTAGATATATCTTCAATACATACGCTAAAACTCTGCACGTTCATTCATTTGTTTAAAAATAAATTGAAACATTCTAATCTCATCTTCAAAATTAATAGTGACCAACATGACCATTCAACCAGATGTTCAAATAATTTATCAACAATGAAATTCAGATCAAACATAGGACAACAATCAATTTATTACAACGGAATAGTGTTATATAATGGATTACCTGATGCAATAAAAAAATTTGGAAAACTCAGTTTCAAAGTTAAGTTGGAAAAACATTTATTGCGATAGGTGAAGGACAATTTTATTTTATTTTCATTATTACTATTTTTTTTTTAATTTCTGTGAGAAGTCTGATTTCATTATCTTACTTATTTTTTTCTCTATTTATTTGATTCATTATTCATTTGTTTCTAATTTTCCCTTTTATAAACTTGTAAGTTTCTTGGGAAATAAACATCATTCAACTTCAAAAACTATTGGGACAAATTTCCAACAAGATATTATTTTCCACAAAAATCTTGCATTATATAATGATCTTCCAAAAGAAATACAACTTGGAAAAATAAAATATTTTCAAAAGATATCGTTACTATCTTGTCCTCAAGCATATTGCCATCTGAAATATGTTATGTAGATTTTTTTTAATAAATTATTTATTGAAAAAAATAAAAGTTCAATGCTGCACAAAATTGGAAAATATTCTCGTACCTCTCTCTTCGGTAGCCTTTACTCCTGGTCTTGACTTCGACAATGACAGTTTCAGCTAATGTATGGAGAAGATCTTTTCTCATATGCCTGTAGAGAGACAGAGTTTCTGCAAATACTGTATCTGTGTCTATATCATTAATAGGACTGTCATCAAAATCAGCCAAAGTGGGGCTAATGGACTGTTTCTCCGTCTCCAGCTGGCATTTATAGTAATAAAGATTCAAATAATGCTACAAAAAATATTTCAAGATTATTTTTGAACTATTTTTGAAATTTATACGGTGAATGGACGCTACCTGTGGTTAAATATTCGAAAATGACACGTTTAATGTCAAATGGGACAATCAGATAGAAATTCAGTTTTGGTGTTATGTAAAGAAAACTAAATAAGGTCAATGACTGCCTCAAGTAGTGATCGCTAATTACATTTTCTATTTGTGAAATTCGTATTTTTATTTGAACTATTAAACAAATCAACCTGAAAATTTCACAGTATGCATAAATCAATATGACCTACACGCCTAAAATATTTTAGACTATGCGGAGTTGTCGCTCTACTATAAAGTAGCAGCTTCTTTGATTTTCCAAATGGAACACCCCGTATATAATATCATATCATGATTCATTATCACTTTGTCAACAAATGCATATACTATTTCCCTATCCCGTTTAGAAGATATAAATTATAAATTAATTTCGATATTTTTTTTACCAAACATGAACTTTTATAAATGCTGATAATCTTGAACTCTCTTGCACTGAAACGATCAAATTTGAAATGGAGTGAAGTGATGAGGATCTTCACTCCGAGTCATATTTTCATTTGCCTCATACAGGGTCTTCAAAAAATGCAGATACTTTGATTTCATGAAAAAATGAGTGGAACTCAATTTTTTCAAATGGAACACCCTGTATATTTCAACATTTTTGAGCTCTACACTCAATTTTAGATTGACTTTGTTCAGATAATACTATTTCTATTTTGAACCGTTTTCGAGATAAACTGTTTCATACGGAAACTGACGTGGTTTTCTTGAATTCATCACTTATTTTGGATATTCGACATTTTTTTTTGTACTTAGTGATATTTCGTTTTGGTCCAGTTTTTCAACTGTCTCAGATCAGTCAATTCGAAATTGGTATGTACCTACCTTAGAAAAAGTTACAATTTGTATATATTGAGGTATTGGTCTCTAACAACAGTGCATATTAATAATGTGATAAATCGACTACTTAAAAACTGTAGGTTGAATGGAACCTTCCGTCCAAAAATCATCCGTAAGAAGATTAAAGTAGATGATGATGGGAATGGTATAACAGTTTTGGGATACTTTCATGCATTTCCAAATGCACGAGGCTGAAAGGGAGATAAGTATACCCTACATGACAATTTGTCGGATTCTTAAAAAGTATAAATGGCATCCCTATTATAAATTCTACTGTGTCCAACATTTGAAAGAGACTGATTAACCTCGTAGAACGGAATTCTTTGGATGGTTACTTGTAAAGACTCAAGAGGATGAACATATTATCACTCCACTCCATTTAAAATTTGATCGTTTTAGTACAAGAGAGTTCAAGATTATCAGCATTTATAAAAGTTCATGTATCTTCTAAACGGTAATAGAAAAAGGTATAGGAAAATAGTATATGAATTTGTTGACAGAGTGATAATGAATCATAATTTATAGATAGAAATTTTTGACTTTGACAGGAAAGTAAAAATCGATATTTGGTTTGAAGAAAAGCGAAATATTTCTTTAAAGTTGCACTTGAGGTACCCTGAATACCTGAGGCAGTGAAAGTCTTATAAGTTTTCCATAGAACGTTGAGCCATCTACCCGATAATCCATTTCAAGATTCTGACAGGAGGAAAACGTCTATATATCAATTTGACTATTAGTCCAGTCGAAGAGTGAAATCAATGAAAAAAAGGAAATGAGGAGAAAGAAAAAATATGAGATTGAAAGTCAAAGAAACCAACAGGATGTTATAACAAATACTCTCAACTCAGAATCCTGTGAAGACTCAGCAAATGAATCCAAATTTGAAGTGATTCAAGTAAGTTATACTGACCGAAAGAGAATCGACACCACCAATAATCAATATAATGACTCGTCCGATGCTCTTGAGATTCTCAGAAATAAAATTAATTCATTAGAAGGAATAATAAAGGAAAAAGATACAATTATAGCTGAAAAAAATAGAAATATCGAACTATTAACAAAAGAAAATGAACAATTACAAGAAAACTATGATTTAATAATATCAAATATAGTAGATAAAGAAACAATTATGGAGAGCTTAGACAAAATCAATAAAAAAATTCAAAATTTGGAATCGAAATCAAATTGTTTCAGTAGCTCAAGATCATATTCGGAAGTAACCAAATCTAACAGTATTTTCCGCCAAAATAAATGCATGAAGACAATAACTATTCGACCAAAAATGTTACAAAATTCAGCCAAAACAAAATCCGATTTGGAAAATAGTATAAAGTTACACAAATTACATGTTGGGGTGAACTCGCTCAAACAAATGCAAAATGGTTCTTTATCAATCAACTGTAGGAATGAGGAAGATTTAACTATTATTAAACAAGAAATACAGAAAAAACTACCTGATCAGTATGAGACAGTAATCAAGAAGCAAAATAAACCAAAGATTAAAATCCCAAATTTGAGAGATAATGAAATGAAAACAAAAGAAGAACTAGAAAATATCATAAGAGATCAAAACAATTTTATAAAAGGTGACTTTTTTAGTGTGAAATTTGTTCGGCATCTACAACACAAAAATTGCTTAACAGTATTTGCAGAGGTAAGTGGAGAAGTTTTCAATAAAATAATGAATGAAAATGATGGCAAACTATTCATAGGATGGCAAAATCTGAAGGTGTATGAGAACAACGGTATAAGTCAATGCAGTAAATGCATGAGATTCCATCACAGCTCGAGAAATTGCAGGAATAAAATTGTTTGTTCTTATTGTTCAGAGCAACATGATTCAAAATCTTGTAGAAACACAGAAATTCTTAGATGTAGTAATTGTATGCACTCCAATGCAACATATCATACCAATCATTCAATCAACCACTCAGCATCAAATAAAGAATGTCCCACATACCAATATCATCAGGACATATATAACAAAGGAATTGATTATAGTTGAATAAATAATTTTTTATGAAAACCGATTATGGATACAGACGCTATCGAGTATGAATCACTCTTAGATTTCAGACATAAAAAAAAACAAAAATTAGAGTTCTGTACCTCAATGCAAGATCCATGAAGAATAAAATGTCTGTGCTAGAAGTTATAATTGCTGAAACAAAAGTAGATATTATTATTATCACTGAGACATGGATGAATGCTGAAGAAGAAATTTACTTCAATTTCCCTAATTTTAAGTCAGTTTATTCATCAAGACAAAAAAGAGGAGGAGGGACAGGAATTTTTATTGCCGATCAAATTGCCTTTGAAACGTTCAAAATAGAAAAAGAAAACTCTTTTATTTCGATAAAATTGAAGGATTTTAATTTGATCATATGTGGAATATACCGTTCACCTGATGAAGATATGGTTACCTTTTTAGATCTCATGGATTCGCTGCTCCAAAATTTCTGTACTAAAAAATTGAAATGCTATTTTTTCGGTGACATGAACATTGATATGTTGAAAAATTATTCCCATAGTAATGCTATCAGTGATATTTATAATTCCTATAATTTCAAACTATTAAATGATAAGATTCCTACAAGAGAAATGAATGATAAAATTTCACTGATTGATCATGTCATAACAAATTGTAATATCAATTCTGAAACTTCTATTATCAATAGTGCTGTGAGTGATCACAAGCTAATAATTATTGATATTAATATTGACTCTAGAAAAGGAAAGAAGAAATATATCTACAAAAAAATCATACATTTCGACCAAAATGAACTCAAGGAAGAATTAATCGATTTGAATCAAAATTTGAATAAATATTGTGATCCTGATGGAATGTACAACAAAATTCTCGAAATATTCAATAACTGTCGCTCCGAAAATATCATCAAAATTCGAAATGATTCGAAACCTTGGTTCAATGACAATGTGGCTAAACTCATCAAAATTCGTGATAAATACCATCTCAAGAAGAAGAAAAATCCCAACCATCAAGAAATAATTGATCTCTATAATTATTATAATCAACTCACCAAGAAGACTTTAAGAAAAACTAAAGAAGATTTTTTCAAAGACAAATTCAAAAATTCAACCCCTAAATCTGTTTGGACGACGATCAACACCCTGATTTATAATAAAGCAGTGAAAACTTCCGAAGCAATAGAGTACCTAACAATCGATAACGAACCTATTGAAGACAGAAACAAAATTTGCGAATCCTTCAACGATTATTTCGTGAATGTTGGACCTAATTTAGCTAGCAAAATTCATTCGGACACACATATCTGGAAAACCCAAACGAATTCGATGTTTTTGAAACCAGTTTCTGAAGAAGAAATCGAAGAAATAATTGATGAATTGGACAAAAGAAAAGCTCCAGGTTTTGATAAAATAAATGTTTCTCATGTTAAAGCAGTTAAATCAGAACTAACTCCGATACTGAAAAAAATAATAAATTTATCTTTCGAATCGGGAATTGTACCAGACAACATGAAAGTGGCTAAAGTCAAACCAGTTTTCAAGGGTGGCAAAAAAAATGAAATGGGATGTTATAGGCCAATATCGATTTTACCAGTCCTATCAAAAATTATTGAAAAATTAATGAAGTGTAGATTGTTTAGCTATTTGGAAAATAGTGATTTTTTTTACAATCATCAGTATGGGTTTCTCAAGTCGAGTGACACAGAGTGTGCAGCAATGGAAGTTATTACTAACTTTCGTTCACAATTGGATTCAAACAAAATATGTGGACTATTGTCACTTGATTTGAAAAAGGCCTTTGATACTGTTGACCACAGTATACTCTTGAAAATATTATATCATGCTGGGGTGAGGGGAAAGATTCACAATTGGTTTTCAAATTATTTAAGAGACAGAAAACAGTATGTATATATAGGGGAACAAATGAGTGGGTATAAAACTGTTATTTTTGGTGTACCACAAGGTTCAGTTCTAGGCCCTATCCTTTTTTTAGTTTATATAAATTCTATGAAAGATTTGGCTCTGAATGGAAAGTCATTCTTATTTGCAGACGATACTACTCTAGTTTATTCAGGGTATAACTCTGAAGAAATAAAAACAGATATTGCTGATGATCTGACGCTTTTATCGTCTTGGATGTCTTCTCATAAATTGAGTCTAAACTATGCTAAATCTTCGTTCATGTTTGTTTCAGGGAAAACAATACCCAACTCTTTGAGAGTTCCAATTGAATTAAAGAAAGAATCAATTGAATATTCTACAAATACAAAATTTTTAGGGTTATATATCGATCAAAATTTATCGTGGTCAAAACACATAGAAGTCTTGAGAAAGCGAATTTCGCCAATTTTGGGAATATTATATAGAATCAAAAATCAAATTCCAATACATTATAGAAAAACAATATATTTTTCATTAATTTATTCAAGAATCCAATACCTCATCTCAATTTGGGGAACAGCAAATAAAACAACTATCAAGCCACTTCAAACTCTTCAAAACAAAATTATAAAATGTATATTCAATTTAGAGCAGCAAGAACCAACAATTAATCTTTATAAACCTAGAGGATTATTAGATATTCTTTCTCTTTTCAAATACAAACTTTTAGTATTTATTCATTTGATCAAAAATAACGTGAAAAATTCAAATTTGAAATTTACCATAAATGCCCATGACTATTCAACAAGAAAAGCAAATGACTTTTCTCTGGCTAAATTCAGAACAAATTATTGTAAAAAATCTATTATGTATGAAGGCGTCATCTTTTATAACAACTTGCCGAAAACATTGAAAAATACAAAAAATACTAATTCATTTAAGAAAAACTTGAAAAAATACTTATTATCTTGAACTTCATTCACTCTTTTCTTTATAATTTTATTATATCTCACCCATGACTATATCATGTATAAATTTTTTTTTTTCTTGTTTTTGTTAATGAAGCACTGAATTTAACTGCTTAATATCAAGATGTTCCCTATTATAAATAAGTGTTATTTCTTGGGAGCAATAAACGTTATACTTATATACGGGGTGTTCCATTTGAAAAATCAAAGAAGCCGCTACTTTATAGTACAAGCGACAACGCCGCATCGTCTAAAATATTTTAGGCTTGTAGGTCATATTGATTTATGCATACTGCGAAATTTTCAGGTTGATCCGTTAAATAGTTTGCCAGAAACGGCTAATTAACGCTCATCATGGAAAGCCCTGTATATGGGTAGTACTAGCAAAAACATACTTACCAACATAGTTCCCCAATCAATTAACACATTCTCAATATAGTAAATACTATTAGCGATGCTTGGTATCTTAGATTCGATAATGTCTTCCTCTTCTGCATTGACTAGTTGCAATAATCTAACCCTGAAATCGTCTAAGAGTTCAAGCTGTAGATCCAAAAATTGCAGCCTATGACCTGGTTGACATAAGGATTCGTATCTTTCCGTTATAGTTTGCAGTAAAGTTATGAAGGCATCAGCACAAGTTGTTATTTTCAAGTCTTCAACATCAGATGTGAGCGGTTCGAAAGCATCTAAGGAATTTGGAGGGAGCATGGCATCCATTTTGTCGATTGCATCTAGAAAATAATTATTTTGAATATATTTCTTAGTTACAATATCTCTTAGCAGTTCTCGACAGATTCGCGGGTGTAAATAAATAAGAAATAACGATGATGGCAGGGATGATAGAGAAATTTTTATTTTGCATTAAACATTTATGGAAAAAAATACTACACCACTGCTTTTTCTCGAAATGAAATTCATTTTTTGATCCTCATTTATTTTTGAACAAATTTGATCTCTTGGTTTTTCTGTGTTTGACGCATGAATTTCATCCAAAAATTTTAAAATCGAATTAATTCCGGATCAAGTCCATAAAAATCTTGTGCATCGATTGACAGCAAATTACGAGATAACATTTGTTCCAAATTGAGAGAGAATTGAGAAAGCAGTTGTTGGTGTTACAAACCATCAAATTTTTTTTTTATATTATTGAGTATTGACTTCGTTTGATATCAATTGCAAAGTAATAAATTTGGCTTTAAAGGCAAGAAAAGCAATAAATAATTACCATCCACAATGGAATTTCAATTATTATTTCAATTTAAACGAGTTGTTTTTTTTCTTTCTATGAGAGTAAGCTTCACTTCGAAGAAAAAGGTTTTGATCTCAACTTTTCACGAAGTAAAAAAATTATTAGTATTGAAAATTTTTACTATTCAATGAACAAACAGATCGAGTTGAATAATTCACTGTTATCAAATATGCTTTTCATCTGAGATTTAATTATGATTTACCTACAGTACTTATTGTAGCCATCCATTCAGTAGTAGTAGAATTTAGTACTGACAAAATAGTTAAGGCTTTCGCGGCCGAGGTTTTCAGTATCACTACTTTTATTCGGGTTTGAAGGCCGTCGTTTTTTGGAATTTCTTCCTGACGTTTCGCTGGCTCGAGTGGCTAGCTTCTTCAGAGGCTCATTCATCTTGAAATTCAGTCATCGGAGTGAATTTCAAGATGAATGAGCCTCTGAAGAAGCTAGCCACTCGAGCCAGCGAAACGTCAGGAAGAAATTCCAAAAAACGACGGCCTTCAAACCCGAATAAAAGTAGTGAGAATTTAGTACTGTTTTGTATATTGTACAAAGATATTGTATTATTTAGGAATATCAGTAAATATGGTGAATTATACATAGGTATGCAAAAATGGCGGTAATGCAACAGAAGCAAGATGCATTCATCAGGAAATATATCCAAATGATGCCTTACTAAAAGTCGAATCGTCTCAAATATTCATTGCCGACTCAGGAAAACAGTCAAGAAAGGTACTGCCAGAACTACATAAATTGAGGACGCGGTGCTGTAAGGAATCGAAAAACATTCCGAGACGAACACGAGGATGAAGGCCAGAACTCTGAATATTCGTCATCAAATTGTTTGACGTGTTCTGGTTGGTTTTTTGTTATACCCCTACCATATTTCAAGAGTACAGAGATTTTCCACACCGTGTGAATTTCTCTCGTTGGTATTTCCAGACAATTGCACTGAATCTACAGTTTGAATCACAAATTATGTTCACGGACGAAGAAAATTCATCATGGAATTCTATTGAAAATTTCCATAATAATAATTAAGGGCAGAAGAAAACTCCCATGCCATAACCGAAAACCATTTTAGGCACCAATTTTCGGTTAAGAGCAAGGATAATTGGTGATTATTTAATAGACCCATTTTTTCTACTAGGATGCCTTGATGGTCCGTCTCACTTCCTTGACGAAGAACTACCAGGATTGCTTGAAAATTTACCACTTGAATTCAGGAATGAAATGTGGTTTATGCTTGATGGATGCTCATTTCAGTTTGATTATCCGAAACATTAAATATAGTATATCCTAATCGTTGGAGAGGTGGAGGAGGACCTCAGCAATAGCCAACAAGACCTCCCGGTCTCAACAGTTTAGATTTCTTTTCATGGAGGAAAAAGTCAAATTCATAAAACTCCTGTTGATACTTCAGAATATTTGAGACAGAGTATAGTCGCCTCATGTGAAACAAACGAAATACGCTGGGAATATTTCAACAAGTGTAAGATTTTTAATTATAGGTGTTAGTATTGATAATGAATAATTAATTTGAGCTGTTCAATAAACTTACTTTCATGAAATGAAAATAAATGTTTTTGTGCAATCTTAAATACTTACTGGAACTCCAACGTGGTAAGTAATTATTGCTTTTTTCCTTCGAAATAAAATTTCTTACTCATTTCTGAACTTATTACCAACTGATATTAAACGTTAAAGTCAATAGCTTAAAAATAATTTTGGTTTGTAACAGCAACAACTAGTTTTTGAATTCTTATTCAATTTGAAACCAATCTGATAATAATTATAATTTGTTGTCAGCCGAGGCACAAGACTTTAACGGACTTGATCCTGAAATAATAAGATTTTTATGTTTTGAGCGAAAACCATGCGTCGGACAAAGAAGAACCCAGATATCGAATTTCTTCAAAAATCAATGAGAACTTCAAAAATGGTTTTCATTCCGAGAAAAAGCAGTGGCGTAGTATTTTTCCCTAAAATATTTATGCAAACCTCTACGGACGCCACTGGTTAGAAAATACAAATTTTTGTACATGAGAATAACCATCTTAATGCGTAGGAGACATGTACTAAATTTCATACAGATGTCTACAATATTATTTGATCACTGTATTGTAAACCGTGAACTGAAAATTAAAAAAATGAGGCACCAATTTTTCTCTATACCTGGATTCATGTTTTCTTATTTCTATTGCGATAATTTTTTGGAGAGTTTATCATCAGCAAATTGGGCAGAATTATACATGAATAATAATACAACTAATAAAATCTCATTTTGGAATGCTTGATCTATAAAATTAATTAAACAAACATTTCTATATATTTGTATTCAAACTCGATAAAATGTCCAGACATACACAGCATTCCTACTCGTGCAAGAGCTGTCTGCAAGGTCTCAAAACAAAAGTCTGCAATTTTCGAAAAGTTTTGTTTCCATCCTCTAAAAATATTTATAACTTGCTAAATAATATTAATGCATTTCCGGTTTTTATAGACATAGGTACCTATATGATTCACTTACATTTCTTCTCCATAGCAATCCATTTAATGAACACTTGTGCCTGAGTGAGTACAGTAAGTATGCTAGGTTCATTTGGAGGATACTCGTATGTTTCTCTCAATTCTCTGTCAAAACCAAGAGCTTCATCAATTGAATGTGAAAATGTAAAATCATCGAACTGTAAGTTGGGCAAATCGGAATGTAATTTTTCAACTGCTATTTGAACAAGTCCTCTCATCAATTCTAACTGAAAAAAAGTATCAAATGATCATTCTTTTTTTTTTCCTTCAACTGATTTTTCTTACATTGAGTACTTTTGATCAGATTTGTCTATGAAACTTGTGTAAATAATAGGTGCTATTCATTCTTAAACCAAACGCCATCGACAGAAGTTCTAAGCAGCCAAGCCTTGTTACTACTAATAAACATTGATTGATTCACTGGACAGTTAGCAAAACTGCTACAGGTGTTTCACTATACATATCTTTTTATGGCTTGATATAGTACTATAATGTCTGAAAAAGCTTTTGTATTAGTAAAACACGTGTAGCGGTACACTGTCTGAAGAAAATAACACAATAAAGTGTTTTTAGTAACGTTATAGTTAGGAGCAAAAAAAAGATTCTTATGGGTTCCATTGTGCGGAAATTTTTCAGAAAAAAGTGCTTGTCTGTACTGATCGATAATAAAGTTGTTTATAACGAGTATTCAGTGTAAAGTCTAACCACTTTGACCGATGCCATTTGATTTCATCAATAGATATTGTTCACCTTTCAATTTAGATAAATTATCTAGTATAATTTCAGGTACTAGTATAATTTCAGGTACCACAATAGATTCGACAGGAGATACGAATGAACACTTTGAATTTCTGAAGTTTGTAAGCCTCAGGAAAAACCTATTTTGGCAAGGAGTTCCAAAGGTCAGCTGTTCTATTGGAAAAAATCCCTGAGCAAGAGAGGTTCGACAGGTTTCCAAGTTCACAACAAAGGAGTGAGCATTCTGTACTCGTCGAGTCATCTGTGTAGATATTGCCAACGGGGGGACGATTGATAACAATTTAGAAGACCACCGACTGTGAAAATATTTATAGAAGAGAGGCAATAAGTCTCCGAACTTTCTACGATGCTCCAATGGAGTGAGCGAAGAATCACAAGAATGAATAGAAATAGAATCGAAAAGCTTCAATGAATGTTTTAGTGCCGAACTCCATACATGAGAACTATATTCCAAGACGGGTCTTATCTGAGACTTGTAGATCATTATAAGCTGACGAGAAGTATTTCTTTACACGAAATAGAAATCCAAGTTTCTGGGAAGCACTTTTAGCGATCGATCTCACATGGTTTTTCCATGAGAGATTATTATTGATCGTAATATTTCCTTATTATCTGGGTAACATTTTCGAAATCTTCATATATGAAATAAGATTAAAAAATATATATTCTACTCGAATTTACGTTATTCACTGTCCGTCAACATTATACTAGAAATCGCTTTTTCAATATTTTCTTTGGTTTCAACTCATTTCATCAGTAAGTTTTTCTCATTTTTTTCCACCATTTAACTGAATAATCGCCTGGACCAATTTTGAGATATATTAATATTTTTTTAGAAACTTGAGTACTTTTGAAGAGAGAATGACGTTAGAGAAACTATTTTTTGGCTTTTTCTTCTAGGAATAAAAAATCTTTTTATTAAAGAAGTAAAATCAATCTATTTGATTCTAGTTTCGTATGCTTTGTAAAAAGAACAAGAAAAAGTGACTCTTATGTGATTCAGAACCTGTTGCAATATAAAAGCAGGGGAGTAGTTGTTTCAGAAAACCTGTTTTCTCGTATATTTTCATTAAAATCCTTCATAGACGTTTTGCTATTACTCAACCTGAATATTTTAATTGCTTTTCTTACGATTTGTACCTACAGGTGGATTCATCGCGCAAAGGAATTGGGGCTAATTGAACTGCCAAACTATATTGAGGACTTTATTGTGGAAATGGTCAGGCCAATGTGACATGAATAATTCCAAAGTACAATTTCAATGAAATTCAAATTTACGCCAACATCCTCCATGCTATTTTGTAATTTTCAGAGGTCAAACAATTTTCAGAAGAAAGAATATATTTCAAAACCAATGTTAATATTTACCTTAGCATTTGTATGATGAAGGCCTAGTTTTTCTATCACAGGTTGTATATATTTATCTACAAAATCCTTATGATCTCTCACCCAAGTCAGAATTTGGGTGAAATACCTGAAAAAAGATTTAAAATGGATCGGTTACTAGAGATGTTGAAGACGTTACTTTTACCATTCTGGTTTATCCAGCCTATTAGTCTGCCTTGCCCCGTAAAAATGAAAAATGAATCTCTTCTGCAAAGGTTGGATCAATAACTGTATCGGTAGACACAAGGGCGGAAAGTCTGATAGTAGACCTGATGTCACCGGCGGTACGCTAATCTCACTGGGTAATTCGATTTGTAGTAAATATTCTGTTAGAGTTTGTAGTTTCTCTATGAGATTTGGTAGGGGAACGACTAGAGAAAAATTAGTACTCACAAATGGCCACTTTATTGAAGTCAGAACCTCTCCAAAATCTCTGAAACAAAGTGAAAGCTCTATTGTCAAAAATCCTGACTTTAATGTAATGTAAGTGTCATCCATTTTAGCAAACTCAAATGTACATCCCAGAAAATTTCTTTCGATTACAATCTCATTTATCAAACTGATAAAGCAATAAGTTGAGCTTTTTATTTGATACTTTGAATAGTTTTGCAACACTTACCTAGCAAGTTTTTCTTTCAGAGCGTTGTGCCAATAAAGTATTGTTTCCCTCAAATAATCTTGCAAATGGACACCAACAAAATCTATCAAATTTCTACTTATTTCTGTTAAATTTGCAAAAAGTGTCACACATGTTTCATCATCACCCTTTCCTAATTCTCTCTGCAGATCCTGGCTGGAAATTGAAAACTCATGAATGCACAGTGTTTCCATGCTATGAAGTAATTAGAAACAGATTTTGTTCTTGTTTGCTCAAACTACATAGAATTGTTTTTGCGTCAAAAGAATGATAGACCATTCAACAATTATGACCCTTGATTGATATTAGAAAAGTTCAATAACTATTCCTTCCCTGAAGATATCAACTTGGTTGGCGTTACGCGTGTCGAGTACAAAATGAATTTAGTTTGTTTGTCGCCTTATTAGACTCTGTAAAAAAGTTTTAATATAAATGGTGCAAATGAATTGATTTATTTCTTTGGTACATTCCAAGACTCAATACTGAAGCCCTTTCAGGGCTGCCATGCATGTATTACCCATCATCGTTCAAATTACCGAATGATTCGGGTGATTTATAACTTGCCCGAACGTTTTTCGGAAAAATGAAAAACAAGTTTTGATCCAAAATGTATAAGGCATAATGTTTGGAAGTATACAATGTGTTCCAAAAAAATGCAAATACTGGGTGATACAAGAAGTAGCACACATCCTAGAGGCAAACTGCCCATTGGACCGCCCAGTCTAATGGTATCGAAATTCAATTCTAATGAGACCTTGATATGATTATTCAAGGTCGTAACAACGTTCTATGTTAATAAATGCAGTTGACGATGAGTGAAAATGCAATATAATTGATTTTCTTACTCTCTCATTTTCTTCGTTTCCTTGTAATGAGTAGAAATATTCCATGAAAATCTATTTGATGTCGGCATAAGTATTTGGTTCTCAAAATGAAGTGGAAGAAATAACTTTTATGCGATTCAACGGTCGTTGATAAAAATAGTTAAAGTAGTTGATTAGGTACTCTTTTTTTGTATAATTTACCTATCTGTACAACGTATTTCTCCAGATTGTGTTCATCAGCATCAACTTTTTTGTTTCCTTTATGTTGGTTTAGAGAACTTAAGACAAGAGAGGTTCATGAAAACATTTCACGTTACAAATAAAATAACCTGTTTCATAGAATTCCATATGGTATACTTGATCAAGTTGATTGAAAAATCAACTTGATTTTCCTTGAATAAACCATGAATCAATAGGTTATGGTAAAAACACTCGGGAATAATAGCTTACCTTAGGCATTCAATACGTTGAATAACCCTCATATACTGCAAGGTACATTGCAACATATTGAGTTTATTGAAAAATTTGTTAATGTTTTCTCTCACTTCTTCAACAGCATCTAAATCGTCTTTTATGAGCAACATGATTTCTTTTGATCTGTTCATAACATCATTGGCTCTTTCAACCACTCTCTCAGCATCTTTTATACTTTTGCCAATTGGACGTTCATTACTGGAAATATCTAACTGGAATGATCATAATCGAGTTATTTGTGAATGAAATTGAATGAACTAATGGTGTGTGAAACTAGTATGCAAAAGTATATTTTTATGAGTGTGTTAGAAATATGGATGGAGATATTTATTTTCCATCCAACCCACGAACAGTATAGCAGTTTGAATATTTCTTCACGGTATAATTTGAATACTAAAAATCAAAGATATTTTATGATAATTCAAAGAGTTATAGTAAAAAAACGCACATTGTTAATTCAGAAGAAAATCATTACCAGAAAACCGTTGAGCTTAGGGCTAGTGAAAGAAACAATGGCAGAAATGATCATCTTCGAGAAGCAATCATTTTTTTATTGCTCAACAAGAGATTGAAATAATGATATAATGAATGAACGAATAAACAAAAAAATTGCTGTACAATTCTCATTAATAATGGCTTCAATGTTTTTTATCCTTCTTGAGGGAGCTATTAGCCATTATTAGTGAGAATCGTGTAGGAAACTGTAGGATTTTTTGTTTCATCAAGTATAGGCCAGTTCAATTCAACAAATAATAAAATCCATGATGAGTCCAGAGTTTTTTATTAAAAAATGCTTTAAATGATGTTATCGATATTTCTCGTGTAATAGGTATATCCGTCAGAATCTATGAATAGAACCAAAGTTCCAGATCAAAACCCTAAAAATACGTGTAGTTTTCGAAAGAGCCAACAAATATCATCAAGTTTTTTCGGAAAAGGGTCAAAAAACAACAGAAAAATCGGAAATACAAAAACTGGTGAAATATCGGGCTGAAATTACAATGAGTTACATTTTGTAGATCTGAGCGAGTTCTATGAAAGCTGAAACATATTTCAAAAGTTCCCAGCTGAACATTTTCTTTGTTCAAAATGGAATTTTGTCGTCGATAGAATTCAGAATTGTCTGAGTATCAATTGAGTAATTTTTTCTATGGTGCTTTGCAAAAAGCATTTTAAATGAGTTCATATTAAATGAGTCAATATCAAAAATAATTCAAAGTGCGAGGTTGTCGAATGTTAATCGTTAGTATACATATTTTGGAGATTTGTGTTCAAGTTGTCCTGAATGGAGCAGGGTTCCAAATCAATGAGGAGTTTCACTGCTTAAAATTTCTTTGAATTTCTTTGATTGAATAATTTTATTGATGGATATGTGGTTCTTTTTTCTACTTGGATGAGATGGAACATTGAGATTTTTAATGTGTCTGGTATTATATGTATGGGATATTGTACGCTATTTTTTTTTTTCCTCGTGGAAGCTGTCCGACCTGTCCTTCACTGCCAGGTCTCCGGAAAGCACTTCATCCTCCAGGGCTTATTGCTCTTTGTTTCTCTATAATTTATGACACCCATTCCAAAAAAACCTTGTCCCCTGCACAAGATTGTGCAAGTTTGCTGGGTGTTTGTCATATTCTTCTGGATCCGAAATTGGTTTTCCATATATTTTTTGCCTTTTATGATCCAGAGCCTCACATTCGCAAAGTATGTGTCTAGTTGTCTTTGTCATTACATGTTGAGTACATGCCCCTCCACATGTCTCACGATATCTTTTATCACCGATCTTTTGTAGTATGCTCATCATAGTAATGTTTGTTATTCTATGAAAATACTCTACCAATCGTATTGTTTGCATTTTTCACGTGAATTCTCAGTCCACTACACGTCAAGCTGAGTTTACCAGCAAGATGATCACTATATGGAAATTTCGATGTTCTAATATTATCCCCAGGCACTCGATTTGTTCGGAGAAGCCTGCTGATCCACTCGGATGTTTCTGGGTGTCTCAAGTGAATGATTAGTTTTAAAGAAAATTACCTGTATCAGTTTGGGTAAAGCTGATGCCCTTATCAGGAGGGTAATATCATCAGCGTGATTTAGGTTTGATTCTATCATTTCTAGCAATAAGAGCAAATTGGTCGATGCCAGAATGCTGCCCTGTAGTATTCCCACCATAACATTCAGGGCTGCTGATTCAGAGCTTTTGATTTGGAGTGAATGATTCAAACCATTGAAGTTCAATCCCTCAAATTCCATAATGGTTCAGCTTTTTCACGAGAACGTTAATATGTATGCAGTCCAAGGCCTTGGATATGTCCATAAAAATACCACAAGCAATATTTCCTCTATCAAGAAATTTATATACAATGAACGCATAAAAGTTAGAACGAATTCAGTAAAAGCTCAGACACGTTTTTTTTCAGTTGGTCTACTCATATTTTTACGTTATTATATATATTCTTTCAAATGCAATACCCTATCTTGGTAATACCATTAAAAAAACATGCTTCTGTGTGTGAATCTCAATTTTTTTTTATGTTACATACAAACATTTCCAGAAATTATATCAGGGATACTAAAATACGCACGTTTCTGACTGTAAATATTTTTTACAATTACATTTCACTGGTGTTTTGTACAACTGTTCAAGAAACAAAACTCATTTATATCCATGCGACTTCACAATAATGATTAGGTATCAAGTAAGTATGGAGTAAATACTCTATTGACATCATGGCTCGTTTGAAATATAACGCCTAGAGATTTTAACGATGATAGGTTTTGGAGAAAAGACCCGTACGCAAGCTGAGGTTTGTAACTCATTTAATAATAAATATTCCGATGGACCTATTACACATTGGACGGTGACCAGTCGAGGCGAATTCAAAATTTTTGGCCATGTTGGTGATAATTATAAGAAAGATCTTCCAGGCGTTATGGAAGATAGTAATAGTAATAGTAGCTTTATTGTCCATAAGATCATTTACATGATATGGGACACGTCAGAAAAGTATTCTTGAGAACAGTCTTTCAACTATACAATATAAATAAAACAGAATATAAATAAAATAGGTGAACTTGACTAAATGAAACAGGAGTCAAAATACTAAAAGTTAAAATCTAGATACTCTTGCACAGAATGAAATGAACTGTTTAATAGCATTTTTTTCATAGCCTGTTTAAATAATTTGAGGCTTGTTATTGTTTTAAAATCATTAGGGAGCTTGTTATATATGATAAGATGAACAATTGGATGTATTATTTATCATTGCGAAAAAATTCTAATATAGCCTAGACAGATTTTCAAGAGAAAAGTTTCAATCACCGAAAAGCTACCACTTTCACTTCCATGGTGAAAATATAGTTTTGCTCAACACTTGCTAATAAGTTACACAACCATGTAAATGATCGTAACACGTAAAATCATTGTTTTCAACAAGTGAATATTGATTTAAAAATTTGAAAATGATGGTGGCATCCAGACACCTGAAGGAATAATATGTCATTGGAAAAAAAATCTATCGATTTTTATTTAAATGAGTGTATAAATTATGAACCTTTGTTTACAAGTTTCTATTGTAAATTGAGATATCTCTTTAAAAAAAGCCATCAAAAATATTTCGCTTCGTGGAGACTTCACTACGAGTATACTTTATGATATTTCATCATTCTGTTCTTGATTTATCTCATAATCTGTTATTTTTTGAATAATAATGCTAACAAAAAAATCAAAAATCGGAAAAGATTTTTTTTGTTTTCTCTGAACATTTTTTTTCATCATTTCATTTCTCAAGAAATATGATTTTGCACAAAGAAAACAAATTTCTCAAAATTTTTTTTGATTGTTCTAATTTGTTCTTCACTCTTTCAACAACTTTAACAAACTATTCCGAAGATAATTCTTCTGAAAAAATGTCTATTGGCTCTGCTAGTGTGGATTCATTGGTCTGTTAAAGTATGAGATAAGTTTAAGATCAGATATACATAATTATGGAAGGTGATATTATTTTCAACCTTGGATGAACGCTATCGAAGATCTCTAGATATCTTTAAAACAATAGGTAAGGTAAAAACTTTTTTTAAATGCCTATTTCTTGAAGCCTATGCATCGGAAGCGTTTGAACACATAATTATATCCACTTTCATCTCATCTATGATGCCAGGACTTTTAATATAACACCCTGAAGTATATAGTTCTTAAAAAAAATTCTTTGGTCTTGACTAAGGAGTAAAAATCATAGGTTTTCCTCTCATCATATGACTTATGGAAGGTTTATGCAACATTTCCCAATACCTAACACTAATAACTAGAAACAAAGCACTATAACTAAAAAAGCCCATTAATTTCCTGTTGTTGAATTCCTAGTTATTAGTTCTTAATTTTAGGCTCAGTTCTTGGGAACGTTGCATAAACCTTCCATAACATACATTGTTTTCTTCAGTGGACAGTCCGAAAACTTTAATGTTGTTTCCCTCTTTCTATCATACCTGTTCTAGAATAGAATTCTTTTTTTTAATCAAACTATCTCGCAACTCCGTGCAAACTTCCAAATCCAATAATTTATTTCCATATTTTTCGTTCAATTCTTGTATAACTTTACGTTTCATCTCATTTGAGTAAGACATTCTCTTCTCCTAGCAATGAGTTGGCATAACCTGCAATCTGCAATATAAATGGAAATTCATTATCGCGTACTGTTAAACATACTGGATACTATTTATTCATTGAACTATTCACCAATTATTACGGCCCTTAGATCTATAGAATATAAAACAAAACTAAAAACTGCAAAAAAGTATTCAAAATGTTTTTGTTTATATTCATGACAGTCATGACCATTGACGTAGGTCATGACATGACATGTGGCATCGTGACATTACTGTTGGTCCACCACAATTGACGTTATATTACGTCAATGGTCCACCAGAAAACAGCAAAAGTCAAAATCACAGATAGTTACACCCCGTTTCGACGATGCAATTTTGTTGCTGCAACTTCTCGTGGCGACTTGTCGCTGCGAGATATGTCATCTTGCTGTCAGTTTGCATTGCCTTGCCAATATTAAAAAATAGCACTGAAAGTTACCAAGGTGGAAGTCTACATTATCACAACTGATATGTAATTTCATTCATTTCTAATAATTATTATTGTGATTAAATCACCTTATAACTCAACTTGATTCCTCAAGTCTCGAAAAATAATTGAAATGATCAAAATAAATATTCTTCACAATGATGCCACCACATATTTGTGGTTTGCGGCATCAAATTTACCATAGAAATAACTAAGTCGCTGCAACTTATCGCACCAGAAAAGATTCATGCAACTCGAAAAACTTGCATGAACACATGCAATTTTCTGGAGTTGCAGCGACAAACTTGCATCGTCGAAACAGGCTTTTAACAATCAAAAAAAAAAGATCCTATTTCCACTGCATCAAGTCGCACATCTTTCGGCGCATTCAGCTTCAGCTTCCTCGATCAAGTTGAAATGTTGTCATGATACTGGGAAGTTCATAATTTTATGCGACGTCTGGCGGAAATATAACGCACTGCTAGAATTTCACAAACAAACGGCTTCCATTTTATGTATGTGAATTTATTGAGTTCTTTGATGTTGATTGAGGAAATCTCATCTGAAGTTGTAATTTTTTTCGAATAATAATAACAAACAATCATGGATGCAGATCGCTCAGTGAGCCGTTTAAAGTGTTTGGTGCCAAGTTGCCGCAACTCTAGGAACCGAAATCCAAAGTTGCCTTTCCACACGTTTCCAAAGATAAATACATCTTTGGTGGGAAACATTACGGAAAGTGGATTGAAAGATAAAATAGACAGGTACAAGGCTTGGAATATTAAACTGAAACTGCATAAATCACCATCTAGAGCGGCTTCAGTGTGTTCCTTGCATTTCAAAAGAGATATGATTTCTTGTTATCTGGTGAGTCTGTTTGTCTATTTTTAGGCGAAGTTATGGCGCAATTCATCATCCATGTAATAAAAGCCTCACTAACACTACACTAAAACTAAAAAATGTCCTGGAACAAATATCATTAGATTTTAAAACACAATGCATCTATGTTCACCTCCAATGAATGGTATTGTGCGGATATTCAAAGCATCATGAACACAGTTATATCAACCTTCACGAGAAAAATTTCGTACAATGAAAATATAGCAAAAAAAACACCAAAATCTTGTCTAGCGGGGCCAACTGATGACTGGATTTCAGTTTGGCGCGTTATTTCACAAATGTAAACAAAGGTAACTATTTCAAAATGGTGGATAAAGTTTAATTAACCACCACCAGCGCCCTCATCGGTCGATATTCTTCCCTATAGAGACAGCGTTTTGTTAGAAGCAAATGTGTCTGTGCTGTAACATAATGTTTAATAATGATTATTAATTATATTATATTATATATTATATTATATCTTAATAATGATTATTATTAAGAAACAGATCGTTATTTGATTTCATATTAGGATTATATGACACACCGTTGAGTTAGGCTGGATTCAGACATATCCGAAATCCGATCGTACGACGATCCGAAAGCTATCCTCTTTTTACTTATTCGAAACATTTCATAGTTTCCAGAGACGATATACCTAATGGAGAAAGTTATTCATAAATAAAGCAACGCAAATAAAAGAAATATTATGTCATACAGACGATTGATATAAAACTTAATTATTCATTTGATTTCGCAATGAATTTCAAACATTTCAACTTTTTTGTCGCATATGTAGCAGTCATTTATTGATTCGCAATTTTTTTAAAAAAATCGGACAAGCATGTCTCTGCCTTTATAGAGTCTTGAGCAGAATCCATCCATAAGAATTTCACGTGGGTTTATGCCCTGAACGATAGTTTGAACTCCTACTCAAAGATTCTTTCAATTTGCAAAGTCCTTATTTTCATTTCTTTAGTTTTTTTTATTATTTTCACTTGAAAATAATGGTGAAAAGGGACAGCTGTACAACATCTAGTGATATAGAGGACCAACCGCTGAAATATAATTGAAACTCTTATCCAGAGGCAGTGGCGTAACTAAGGTAGGCTAAGCCCTTTGGCAAACATATAGGCTTTCCGCCTCTCTCACAGGCAATATTGGCAAAAAATAGTTTCAATTCTACATAGTCTTTTTAGAAGAGGATTGATCGTAAGTGGAATAACTATATATATATATATATATATATATATATATATATATATATATATATATATACAGATATTCGTCTAACAGTTCTTGAGAATGAATTCAAAATGGAATTCGAAACGTCGAACAGAGTAGAAGATACCTTACGGATAAAAAAACCCAGAAAATTCATCTTGCATATATATATATATATATATATATATTTATTTATTTGTTCCAGGGTAAAACCAATAAAAAACAATATTCTGAAAAATAACAATAATACTATAATACCCAAATAGCACACGACGTCCTGAAGACGAACCATTTATGTCCCAGTTACGTCGATACGTCCCGGGACGTATACGAGACATTCGAAGAACGTACATTACCGGATGTACCATGTATATACTGGTTAGACGTCCCATGTAGGTACATACTTGGTCCCGTTCCAATCGGAATGTAATAAAAACGTACATGCTTGGAAGTACTATGTACGTACTTTATTAAGTGTCCCTGATACGTTTACATTAACTCCTCTTCAGGTACGTACTTTTCGGAATGAGTTAGGGACATACCAATGACGTGTTTTTTTTTAATCCCATGTACGTACTGCTCAGACGTATTATTTACGTACATGTTTGGAAGAACTATGTTCGTACTATTTGGACCTTCCAGGTGCGTACATATTTAGTCCCTTTCAGATACGTATATTTCGAAACGTTTGCGGGACATAATAGTAATGACGTACATTTTTGGAAATCGTATGTACATACTATCTGGACGTCTCGTTGACGTACTCTTTTGTACATACTGTTTGGACCTCCCAAGTACGTACGGATTGGGTTCTTTTCATTTTCTACATTTCTGTTAGTATGTACATACTGTTTGGACCTCCCGAGAACGTACGTATTGGGTCCTTTTCGGTTCAAGGGGTATTGGGATTTTGAGAGTGATCACTTAGTGTATTCAAACATATATCAATATTGGTAATGCAATATTTATAATGAATTATTCCTAAAAAAATTTGGAAAAATTGAAACATCGACATGTGGTGAATTTAAATATCAGAAAATTACATACAGAATTCTTTGCACAGCAAGTTTGATATTCCAAAACCGCCATCACATGAGACAGTGATCCTTTAGTGTTTTTTCGAATATATTTTCATTGTTGCTGAACTTTCTAAAATTTTAATATTATCTCGAACAAAACTAACTTGAAGTCATCACATCTATAGCACTCAACTCCTTCTTAAAAACTGGTTGGGAACCACTGGGTTAGATGGTTAGTATACGTGAATGAGTAAAATGTCCAACTTGACTATTTGGTAAAAAAGAAATGAATAATCCCGAATATGAAAACTCAGATTCATTAAGTGATATCAAATGATATATCATTACGTTGTTTTCGAATATTGATCTAATATCGCCGAAAGTTCACATTTTTTTGTGGCCACTATCGATATCATCTACAATATAAGGTTAATATTCCCGTAATATTGAACCAATATTGGTCAAATATGTTTGTTCCACTTGGGATAGCGCATATAGAATGGAAAATGTACGTTTTCGGAATGTCCCAAACAGTTCCCCGTTCTGTACATTTCAGGTCCTGTGTGGACTGGAAAAGTACGTACCTGGGATTACCGACTATGCGGAAACGGTAAGTCGCAGGGAGGTCTTATGTACGTCTGTCGGAGACAAAAGTACGTCCTAAATACGTACAATGCATCCTCACCGTACATATGCAGTACGTCCACTGGACGTACTTGTGCTATTTGGGTATTTACAAGAATTCCGAATGCAGGTAGGTTTCTCTACTCATTAGTCATTGTTCAATATCAAAACCTAATATTACTCCAACCTCTTTGGCTTTTTACCACCACAAATAAAAAACCGAAACAAAACAAAAATAATTCAAATCCAATAACGGCAATCCTTGCTCTAAACCACTAAGTCTCCTACTGCTCATTGAGTTTTATGAATAATTCTTGATCAGCTTCAGCAAGAAAGAGAACGTTCATTACTTGCAACTCTTACTGCGGCAATGTTGAAAACATTAGAAGAAAAGCTGTGCATAAATCAGGTAAACTATACTAGCTACTAATTTATTTTCTATGAAAAAATATTCAGCTGATTCCTTTACTTTTACAATTTTTCTATTTCTCATTTCTTCCTTCATAGTTTTACTAAAGCACTTAAATTCAGTGATTTAAAACCCTAGTCATATATCATATACTTGTCATAAAACTTAGAGGCAGACTCATATAATTGTTCATCAGACATTTTAACCAGATTATCTGATCTTAAAAAAACTAAAGATGTATGAACATACTTTGAAATATTTCATGTAATTAATTGTACAATCAAAATAGCTCCATCAACAGTCTGTGACTGACAGATAAGGCGTTTTCTGGCGCTCTTGTATTCAAAACGTATTCGTCTCTCCATCTGTCTCTCACTATTTGTTTGTCCGTAAGTGAGAGAGAAGGAGACAGACGAATACGTTTTGAATACATGAGCGCCAGAAAAGGCCTATAAACAAAGAAAAGACAGCCGCAGCTGTTAAGTTACACACACTCCTGATTTTTTACAATTTCAGGTATTCTTTTGTTTTGTTATTAAATGCCTTTTGTTGCGCCCCCTCCTGCACTGCGCCCCTTTGCGCCGCCAAGGTTGCCAAGGCGTTAATTTACGCCACTGTCCAGAGGGTGTATCGTTTCTCTTGAAGTTGTACAAATTCAAATAATGAAAGTTTATACCAAAAATAATACTTCCCTCGATAAGTGAGCTTTGTACACTCAATCCATTTTGGCATTAAAATCGTTCCACTTCCGGTTGCGCAGGACACACTACATGTCTCTATGATATTTTATCCAATATAATATTAAAGAGATTTAAAGTGTAGAAGAGGCACAATCATGAGTATACCTGAGCCAAGAGGGGTCGTGATTCGTTTATAATGCAAGAAGGCTTTGGCAATAAGTTTACCATACTCTTATTGAATCTCAGCTACGATATAGAATAACGTTTTGGGGAGCATGCAACTCATCCCTTCTCTCTTCTGAGTTGATATTACAGAAGAGGGCACTAAGGTGTCTTCGTAAAGTCAAACCCAGAGTATCATGCAGGAATTTGTTCACTACCAATAAAATTTTGATATAGTCATCACACTTTTTATCCTTGACGGTTTGCCTCATCTATAAACATAAATCGAAGTTCAACTTTGTTTCTACTCCATATACTACTCGTAATAGCATTTATACCTTTAGACTTCCCATCCCGACTTCGAATCTAATTAGAGACTCTATATACTATAATGGTGGTAAATTGTTCAATCAATTACCATTAGAAATAAGATCTGCAAATCTGAGCAACATCCATTTCAAAAAGGCGGTAAAACACCTACTTGACAGACCCTATATTATAGAAAACTTTTCCTAGAGATCAATTACCCTAACACCAAATGATATTTTTGCACTCGACGCGCGTTTCGCTAACAAGGTTAGCATCTCCAGGAGAACAGAATTGATACTCAATTTTCAGTATCAACTTTCTTCCCCTGAAGATGCTAGCCTTGTTAGCGAAACGCGCGTCGAGTGCAAAAATATCATTTGGTGATAGAGTGATCTTTAGGTTCCAAACCTTATTTGGACTCTATTATAGCTTGGTGGATTATTTTAGCGAATCTTTTAAAGAATAATTTAACAATTTATTATTTACGGCTGTTATTTACTGTTTTATATATACATTTTTAATACTTTTTTATATCTACATTTGTATTTCTTGGACTTTGTTAATAAGATGCAAATCTTCAGACAATAAAGTATATTTTGATTTGAAAAAAATTGTACTGTGTAAAACACGAAACCAACGTCAAACGATCTACGGTAATTTTTCAATGATCTTTTCAAACCAATAAATAATAAAAATTCATCTGTGGAAATTTGAGCAAAAGAAATGTGTTAAGTCCATGCCAGAATGTGCACCCAGACGCGTATAAAAGGTCCTATCCTGGGGTGGGGCAGCGTACAGCAAATGAAAGTGTGTTCTGGGATTGGGGAAAAATTATCATTAACCCACCTGGTTTCGCGCCTGATAGCATCCTAAATTCAAAAAAATAGTAAACACACACAGAAGTTGGGTTGTAAATTTGGTTTCCAAGGAGATTTCTATGGTTTGATAGTTTTGAATCTCACCAACCATACAAGCAGAACGTATGCATCACCAAGGCCGTACCCAGAAAAAGTTTTCGGGGAGGGGGTTGTGGCACCAGGCGGGGCCGAAGGCCCTCCCAAAAAAACGTTAAAACTAATTGTCAAATATCCCATTTTTACGCCATTTTAACCTTCATTAAGAAATGTTAGGACGACACTAAATAATTAAATATATAAACAATAATAGCAAAATAATTTTTCCTGTTAATTTGGTGCCTAGGAAAATAAATAAATAGACAATGCAAAATAGACTCAACACTGTTTAGTACAATACAGTACAAAATTATGTCTGTAGACAATAACAGTTACATTACAAAACAAAATCCATTCTTGTTCTTTTTTTTTGCGAATTCATCGATCATTTTGCCTGTTGAGATTTAATGGCTTTTATGAACCGACATGAGAGCCAGTCCGCTTAGTCTGTCTTGTCCACATGAATTTCTCAAGTACGTCTTCAATCGCTTGAGAGTGGAGAAGGTCCTCTCAGCAGTTGCAGTGGTCATTGGCAAAGAAGCAAATATTTTCAGGAGGGTGAATATGTTAGGAAAAAGTTCCCTATTACATTGGCTTAATGCCTCAATGGCACAAGTAGGCTTGTCGAGTTCCATTCCCAACAAAAACAATTTCCACAGTGAGTACTCACTGTAGGTACTAGTTCTAGATCAACCATCTTTTCATAAAGTTTCGACGTCTATTTTCTTGTTCGTTTAAATTCGGAGTAATCCCCCAGTACTGTACTGCCAACATATAAAAACGAATTTTTTTCCGAAAGTAGTGTAGTCAGAGACTTGCGAAAGCGAATGACGGTCTTTTTTTCGTGCTGCTACCTATCGTGATAGCGCCTAACTATATGCTTTACGGCAACTTATGTAATGAAACGCTTCGGTCTACACCGTTAGCGGCGGATCACGTTCATCCACGAATTCCAAGTAGGTGAATGGGTTAGTAAAATTATAATAAATTTGACAAATTATTCACGTAGATTTTCAACTAGAAATTAGTTTGAAATTTTTTTTATTTACTCATGAAGAAGAAAAAGAACAATTATAACTTGAGTAATGCGTTTGAAAAATCTTATTTTTTGGAAAATTTCGGGGGGGGGGGTTTCAACCCCTATGACCCCCCTCTGGGTACGGCCTTATGCATCACAGTAATCAAAATTACAAAAGGCTATTGCATGTCAGATACACGTCAATGCCAATTGACACCATCATAAAAGTTTACATTTGAGAAGCCGGGTCGTCTTGCTACGTCGAATTCTTCCTACGGCGAATGTCATCCCCTCCACTGACGTCATTGAAACACGAACGTTTCCGATGATGGTCCATACACCACATTGTGGAAAGTTCGCCGTAGGAGGAATTCGCCGTAGGAGGAATTCGACGTATCAAGAATTCGCCCTAGGAAGAATTCGCCGTAGGAAGAATTCGACGTAGGAATACGCACCCTGAGAAGCCTCACTACCATCATCAGCGTCTTCGGTGGCTGTTACACTTTTTTCATTACTGTACATTCACCTAATAACGTATCAAATGAATCGGGAAATTCATAAAAAATCGAGAGGATATTTATATAACATATATTTACGAAATATGTTTCACTTACATCTTTTTGTAATAAACCTAAGTTAGTATTTACATGAAAAACTGACCAAGCTAGCAAATGCCAGAATATCTGAAGGAAAATTTCTAAAACCCAGCTTTGGCAGAATTTTGATATTATATACAAACAAATTAAGGATAAAATATGAATAATATGTCAACTATGATAAACAGTTATAATAATATAGAGCAAATCTAAAATGGCATCTTGTGGAAAACAACAGAACTGATTCACAGATAAAACGAAAATCACAACAAAAAACTATTTACCATATTTTCTCATTGTATAAGTATATTATGATCTAAAATCTTGTTCTCCGAAGCTACTTTTCAAAGTTCTTCCATACATAAAGTATGCTTATAATATTTACTATTTAGGTATTGTAAAGAGAAAACTAAAAACTATTAATCTGGACACATTTTTTTCTATTCAGCAAGGACTCAAAACTACAATCAATAAAATGGACATAAGTGAATAGTATATATTGCATTCAAATATAATAACTGATGTACAAATAAAGAAAATTGAGTGGAATTGATTATGTGTCTCTTCCAATATACATATTCATTAGAAAAATATTTAAAATAGTAGGAATAACTTAAAACTATAATTGATTTTAAAATAATAATGTAACATTGTTTCAAATCAATTTACAATGGTTACACTATTACTTCGTTATATGAGCGAAAATCTTATGGTCTACAACATGCAATCACTCTTAATTTTCCTATATTCAACATTTCAATTTGCCAAAGTTATAATGACATTTGGAATAGAAACTGATAGATTATTTATTTTCCACATGAATAAAAATACGCAAGTAATTTTTTTGGTCGCCAAATTGAATATAAGAAAATGGAAGAAGGTCAACTATTGTCGATACCAATCAGATCAAACATCACAAAATGCTCGGAATATATAAAAAAATCATATAGGCAGGAATTTTGTCGAAGCACAAATATTCACGTAAAGAGTGAATTTTTCATTAAATAAAACTTATTTCGTTCGCTTATGCACAAGTATATCAATTCGAAAAATAAGCTCATTTTTAATATATCATAAAGAAACTGCTGAATAATAAATTAATATTAATCTCAGACTCACTGTTAAGACATTTATGAAATATATATACTTCATAATATTAGTTATCGTTTCGCACCAAAAATTCAGTTTAAAATAAAATCACGTCATAATTTTACTTTTTTCGAGGTAACTTTTTCAGATCAAATTCAATGCCTTCAAAAATATAGAGAAAGTTTTCATTGTATATTTCGATTTATGAATGATAAGGCGTAACATAAGTTGCAGGAAAAAGCCCTTTGCGATGCCCTATTTCTCCTTGCCACCAATGTTGATCTGAACTGTCTGTGACAGTAATGACGTCTCCTCTCTTGAATTCCAGCTCTCCCACTTCTTGAGGCGTGAAATCGTACAAAGCTTGTACCAAACACTGCAAAAAATTATAAGCGTATAACTAAAAAATAATTTATCGGAGAGCACATAAACCAAAAAAAAAATCATTTTTACACAATTCCTAATCAAAATTTGCAAATGTTGAAGAGAATAACGAAATACACAAACATACAGCTTATCCAATCCATCTTGGCACAAACTCATACTTTTCCAGTTGCACACTGGTAGTTTGGAACATGACGAAAGGAAAAACACCTAGGAATAAATTTCAACACTGTGAACACATATAATAGGTGTTTTTTTCATCTTAGTATACTTCACAGAGATTGCTGAGCAAATACGTTATTAGTTCTGTGCCAAGATAGACTGGATAAGCTGTACATACAAACACGCTTTCGGAAGGAAATATAAAAAACTGAGATTTATACTTTTAACGAATTTGAGGTGCTACATTATACCCTTTGCTACCTGTTACCTGTCCAAGCAACCATTATCCAAACTACATGGTCGCTGATTGCTCTCAGCTGTTTTGGGGACAAGCGCAAAGAAACTTTCAGCTTTTATAAAATGAGGCCTGGCCGACGGGGGATTTTGGGCCAAGGTAAGTGAATTCAAAGAACAGTTTGTTGTTGAATGTGGTTGACAATGTTCCTTGCTGTGTGGTATCGGTTCCGACTTCCATCATTTATATTATTAACTCTATTGAAACAACGTTTCGATCATTGGTATTCGCAATCGTCTTCAAGTGAAGACCAACCAAAACACCGCAGAAACACTGTTTTTCGTAGAATAATGAAGCGACTCCGATATGAGTAGTGGACAAGTAGTGGAGCTGTATATTTTTCAAAAAAAAAAAAAATGGAAAACACCCAAATGAAGAAATGAAATAGAATTACACGAGAAATTGTTTTTCTCCATTTTGCATAAAAATAAAAATCATTAATGGCAAGAGATAAAGTTACTTCATACTCCTCAATTGAATGGTAAAGCAGAGAGATTAGATCAAACCTTATGGAAGAAAGCTAGATCTCTTATTTTTTGGGTCGAATTCACCTAAAAAATTCTGGAAATTCTGCATATGCCCCCAACAGAATCCCAAAAGAAGCGCAACTGAAAACACTCAGTTAAATGTGGACTGCTAATAAGACTGATTTATCGAAAATGCAAATATTTGGAAGTCAAGCCTATGCTGAAACTTTAGGATATTTGAATAAATTGGATGAAAGAAGAATTCATATTTATTGGTAGTGCTTATAAATAGGGATACCATTTTTAAGAAAAAGAAATGTGAAAAGCTAGTTAATGAAAATGAAACTAATGAAGTTGAAGAAATGAAAGAAAGCGAAATAAATGAAACTGTTGAGGTGAATCAAGACAAAAGAAACATGATCAAGTTTATGAAGAGCCCACGCAAAATATTTATTTGAAGATGAACAAAGAGAGGTAATTAATTTGGGACAAGGACGAGTTGATAGAAGAGGAAGAAAGATGAATATACCAAAAAGATATGAATGCTATGGGTTTTTTCTCGCGCTCCTGTATTCAAAACGTAATCGTCTGTCTCCTTCTCTCTCACTTGAGACCAGCCAAATAGTGAGAGATATATAGAGAGACGAATACGTTTTCAATACAAGAGCGCCAGAAAACACCTCATTTCTTACTCACCTATGAAGGCGCAGTTACTGGAGAAGACGGAGAGAATTGGATACAGGACAGAGATGATGAGAAAGAATCGTTAGCGTTGTGCGACTATATAGATAGGGAAAAAGCAAATGGAAAGGAAATTTTAACGAACAGATGGGTCTTCAGAATAAGAGATGATGGCAAATACAAAGCACGATTGGTGGTAAGAAGTTGTCAACAAACACAAGGTATACCGTGTGACACAGACTCAGGGTACACCCCCGTTTTCTCCTTTGTTTTTCTAGCTATATTTCTGAAATTCGGAACATTGAATATGCTCACTGAAGTGTATTTCTCAACATATGTGAAAGAAAAAAACAACTTCCGATTTTTGCGGAAATGACATCAACTTTCGATTCTTGAACGGGACACCCTGTATATTGTTACATGATCGGTTAGGGATGATCATGAGGACTCCAACGATACCAAGTTTTATGGTGTTATCTCCGATGACTACGGAGATATCGCCATTTATTTTATTCATAAGCTCAATGAGTGGGAGAGAGAATTGGATTGACCCGCCAGAAAAAGTTTCTCTCTCCTACTCGTTGAGCTTATGGATAATATAAATGGCGATATCTCCGTAGTCATCGGAGATAACACCATAAAACCTGGTATCGTTGGATTCCTCATGATCATCCCTAACCGATCATGTAACAATATACAGGGTGTCCCGTTCAAGAAACGAAAGTTGATGTCATTTCCGCAAAAATCGGAAGTAGTTTTTTTCTTTCAGATATGTCGAGAAATGCTGTTCAGTGAGCATATTCAATGTTCCGAATTTCAGAAATATAGCTAGAAAAACAAATGAGAAAACGGGGGCGTACCATGAGTGTGTCACACGGTATATTATAAGGAAGTATTCAGTCCAGTGGTAAATAGAAGTTCTTTGCGTTTGTTATGTAGCAATTGCCGTTCAAAACACCATACAACAGTATAAAAAAAATTATGTGACCATTTAAGACCTGCAGAAGAAGTCGAGTCTGCTGAATTAGAGAATAAGTGCATTTCCGATAGCATTTCCGTTAGAGATATGAAGTCTGTAGTTGTTCCGAATGTTTTCTGTTTTCGTCTAGTGAAACCAACACCAAGTCTGATATTTCAATAATATCCCACAATAAATAAATGGGTGGATGAATCAAGACAATATATGTCGAGGTTGATGAAAACACACATAATCAATAAGAAATATCATCCGGATGTAGCTTCCCCTCGTCTAGAATCAACCTTCCAACCTCTGTTGGGGGTGGAGGATATTGCAGGACGATTTTCAAAATAACTAACACCAACAAAGTTTTTCTGCGGAACAAAATAAGAGGCCCTCCGAATTTTCCTGGAGAATTTTAGAGTGGTCTATTTTTATAAATGAATTTACAGGATATCTAGCTTTATCAGAAGCAGATAACTTGTTCCGTCTAGATAAAGAATTGATAGGCGAAGCAAGAGATTCAGTCATAGCTCTACTTGTAAGTAATGTTCCAAAAATCATGAAAATGCTGGAAATTAATTTTGGAAGAGAGGAGTGCCGTCAATAACACAGTGACCACCATAAATAGTGCCAATTATCCCCTTAATATTTTAAAAACACTTTCTTGGAAAATCACGGTTCAAGCATCTGAGTGATGAACATATAGCAGATACAATTTTAATAATGTTGCACGTCATTGGGAGTGGTTAAATTTTGAAGAACACTTGTTATAGAATAAAGGAATTCTAGATAAAAATCAAAGTGACGTGTTGAATGTGAAAGAAGGAAAATCGAAAATTTTCACAAAACTTCTGTTAATAGGTACGTGTATATCACACATTGAAATGTGAAAGCTCTAAGAAAAAGTGCTTTCCTAGTTTTCTAATAGAGAACTTAGAGTTATACCTCCTTCCGAAGGTTCAAATCATAAATATTGATTATCATCCAAACTATTTTGAAAAATCGAGATTTTCCCATTTATAAACTGCAAATATTTACTGCGTTCCTTCATAGCACACAAAATACCTATATCCAGTATTGCAGAATTTGTAGGCGTTTTGGTGGTTTGTGACCTTTGTTATGTTTAATCTTTTGAGAAATCGCACTGACAATATACGTACTTGACTTCAAATCTGCTGCAACACGATAAAAATGAACATCTGATAGTAGATTATAAATATAATTTACTAAATTGTATTCAATTCAGCTTTCTGAAAGTCGTTAAGGGAAGCGAAGGGACATATGCTCTTTTCAATCAGGTTTCCACATGCAGCATGATTCTGTAGATTTGGCCAGAAAGCTTCAACTTCCCGGCCGAGTTGTGATATTTTGCTTCCAGTGGATGAACGAAATCACACCCTATGAAGATAAGTTACAAATGTCATCTTTGGATGTCTGTGCTGACCAAATAATCCGAAATTCTAGTAGCTCGAGCAAGTGCAAACTGTAAAAACCTTAAAAATACCAGGACTGCGAATAAATGTTGATGATTTGCATAAATATTTCTTTATTAAGACTATGTCAACGTCTTCAATGAAATTAGGTTGGAAGAGTCAGGGATCCATTGAAAAAAAGAACAATGTTTTTCGGAAGTCTTTCATCATGTTAGTGATGAAGAACTGCATCAAATTGTCAAAGATAGTTTTCGTTTTGAAGCTTTCAGTGTTAAAATGTAAGTGAATATCCATAAATTCATTGGAAGACAAGAGAGCAGCGGAAGTAATGGAGAAAACATGGTTATTAAGCCATGAAGATGAATCCATCTGAAATACTGAACAATAAGAAAACTGGGTATCTCCCAGCTGGCGCCTGTTATTCTTTCGATGTTGCCGCACTTCATTTTATATTTGTTATCTACGAATAATATCAGTTTGGTGTTAGGCTAATTTATCTCTACAAAAAGTTTCAACTTCAACACCAAAGGTTCCAACCTCATCGTTTATTTATCGATTGACAATTATTTTTCGAAAGTGACAGTTCTGCTCACCCCAATTGGATTAAAGGTTCAGGACACACTAGGGTTAAGTTAGCTTAGCTCTGATGAGTTATCAGTTATTAATATTACTCAGCTATAAAAATCTGACTGAAACTTTCGAAAAGGGGACAGTAGTTATCCAAACACCAAATTGAAATTACTTGGTCTAGACACACTTTGTTTTTTCCCAGACGTTGCTAACTCGGTTAGCGAAACGTACGCCTAGTGGAAGTGATTTCCATTTGGTGTTAGCCTAATCAATATCCGATAACTATACACTTTTACACAATACTACGATTATACATCAAGGTCCAATTTATTCATTCAGACCAATTTTTAATTTTTCTATTAATATCGTCGAAAACTCTCAATTGTCTAAAGTCACAGGTACAGATGTATCTGATTTGATTTCTTTTTCAATGTGTTGTTTCCGGTTGTTTCCTTGGGAATGTGAATTTCCAGCTGTCTCCTTTGATTGTCTATGATTATTTAGATGATAAGAGGAATACTTTCCAAACCACAAGAGATAAGCTCCTGTCTTGGATATTATCAAGAATTGACGGTGAAGTGAACTGGGAATTTTATGAGATTCATATAAAATGTTTTGACATTTTCATTGTATTCAATCCAAGTTTGGATATTTCTGCTTTCTTTTTTAATAAAAAGTTATTTTCATAATACCCAAACTGTATGAATGAGGGGAAACCACGATTATTCATTTTCTATACACAGATGTTTTTCTAAACTGATCCAACTATTTTTATCTCTGAAACGGCAACAAGATCGCTTATATTAAACAATAGCTGGTCACATTCAAACCGAATTTATATCGCGAATATCGGTCACAGTTATTTTAGATAATCAGCTTATTTCTTCCTTAAGAGTTACAAATGTTTGTAATTTTCATAATAAATTTCAGATCTTTTTTCCGTTAAGAACTTGTTGATCTAGTCGTATGGAACGATATTCGTGGCAAAAGAAATAAGAAATGCTTTCACTGAAATAGAGGGTGCATTTAATAATAACATTAAACGTCTTTATTGTTAACAACTGTTACTGTTGTCAGTCATCGGAGATGAATAAGCCTCTGAAGAAGCTGGCCACTCGCGCTAGCGAAACGTCAGGAAGAAATTCCAAAATACGACGGCCTTCAAGCCCGAAGAGCAGTAGTTATACTAACAACTGTTACAGTTTCTAATTAAGTATAAATGGTAGAGATATAAATGATAATGTTGAAAACAAAAGACGAAGTTCAATTATTAAAACGATAAATCGTTATTAATTGTTCTTCCAATTTCAGTGGTTATCACACCTTGGAGTTTTTTTTTCAGGCTGGGGCCTCGATTGGGGTAGGGGTGGTTTCCAGGAAGGGGTATTATTGTTTTGACCATGGTCGCTAGTTTTAGACGACGAATAGAAGCTAAAAATGCATAACTTCAACGACGCAAGGCTATTCCGGTGATCTAGTATTTACCAAGCATTATGGGTAAATAATAGATTTAATGCAAAAAACCGTAAATGTTAATGTGAATATTATATATATATATATAAATATAAAACCTCAATGTTAATCCTAAAAAAATGGTATTGGTCAAATTCACTCGAAGTATGTTCAATCAAAAGTCTGTGTTTGATTGAATCGTGGGGCCTCAGTTATACAAATTGTTGAATTCATAAATTCAGTAACAAAACGGAATCATAAGATGGCAAACTAAAGATTACGGTGACAAAAAAAACACAGAAAAAGGATCCGACAATTTCAAGAAAGACTTATATTTGAGTATTGTACCTCAAAAGGGATGCTCGTTTATGTTCAATTTATATTATGCTGAAATTATGTAGTCTCCCCTGTCCCATTGTACTTCCTATGTAGTTTTTGATTATTTTGTGTTTGGTAGAACTTCATTCTCCAGATGACACATGAACTGCCCGCGTGAGGAACGTTAGTGGAAAGCCGTACGCCTTAAGATTTATATACCTCGTATTGCAGGGCAGGTCAATGGATCTTCATTAAAGCTGTCGGACTCCTTTGTTCAAAGCTCAAAAATGAAAAAGTTGAAAACCAAAAAATGTGCGATCGTGATACAAGAAAAAAAAAGTTCAAAGCAAAGATTTATACCTAATGAATAATATTTGCATAATAAATTTAATGTTAATTCATTCATATTTCATATTCCGCAAAAAAAACAAGTTACATCAAAAACATCATTATTATATGAAGTGGCTTCCTTTAATGTCTTCTCCTCTTTTATATTTTGAACGGGTCAACTCCAGAGCTGAGCAGTATTCGAGTAAATTGTACTCAAAATTGTACTTGAGTACTCAAAGTACTCAGTGATTGGTAATTGTGAGTATCTCTATTCTAACGTACTCAGTACTCGAAAAAATTTGAGTACTTTACATTTTAGAGTACTGAGTACTTCTGATTCATGCATCTAACGAGTAACGAGTACAAGTACGGACGCACGCAAACCCGCACAGAACCGTAAGTGATACCGCTAAGAAAACTTGCATAGACATCAATCACATTCAAAAGATGGTTATTGATGAAGGTACAAAATTCCATCCGAAAGTTTGGATGACAACAGTTCCCACTGCGATGATTTTTTTGATTCTGATAGTGTAGAAAGTGTGAGCCCAAGTCACTCTCAGCAGTCTCAGTTTCAGTCTTTGAACTCTGTTGTTGTGAGTGTGGGGACGAACATGAAAGAGAAAAACAGAATAGAACTTGAGTTCCTGCGATATCTTGATGATCCAAGGAACACTTTTTCAATGCTGAAAGACTATCCAGAAATGAAGAAAATTTTTGTGGATACAAATACACCATTGCCTTCTTCTGCACCGGTTGAAAGACTCTTCTCCTATGCAACGGTAATAAATGCTCCAAAGTGTAATGCATTAAGCGAAAGAATTTTGAAAGTTTGGTTCTCCTACTTTTAATTATTTTT
This sequence comes from Zygogramma bicolorata, assembly GCA_032362365.1. NCBI lineage: Eukaryota > Metazoa > Arthropoda > Insecta > Coleoptera > Chrysomelidae > Zygogramma > Zygogramma bicolorata. Next base: position 923,320 of record JAVJAQ010002863.1, read on the forward strand.
TGTTATCTACCTTCCTGTTCCTATCTATACCTATCAATCACTTGATCAACCAAGTGATACTGATTTACTGAAATGCGAGAAATAGTACCAAAAATCTCTTACTACAATTTTGTGTTCGTTTTTCATTTTGTAATGTTTGTTTTGTTAATTTGTTTACTGAATGAAAGTTATAATATTTTGTTATTTTCTCTTTATTTTATTTTGGAAGTGGCCTATTGTATATTATATACACATATAAATTTCTGAAATATGCAGTTTATCCAATCCATCTAAATAGGTGTTTTTTCATCTTAGTATACTTCACAGTGATTGCTGGGCATATATGTTATCAGTTCTGTGCCAAGATGGATAGGATAAGCTGTACCTATACATAACTCCGTAACTGTTCTTTTGACCATCCTCTACCTGTGGCTATACCTCTGTACCTAATACCTTTATTACCTGCTTTCAATGCTTTCCAGCTTATATGGAAATTAAAATGCAAAAATTGGGCGTTCAAATTGATGGTGAGTGCAAAATGATACATTTTCTGTCTGTCACTCTAATACTGACTGTATCTGACAGTCTGACAAGGATACATTCAACTTTCTTTTTTTAAATACTCATACTCATTACTCATTCTTCACGAGTACTCTGTAAATTTTGTAAAAGTACTCATTTGCCTTGGGTACTTCTTATATAAGTACTCATACTCGAACACTTATGAGTACTATTGGAAGTTACTCATAGTGAAGTACTCAGGAGTACCTAATTGCAGTACTCTGCCCAGCTCTGGTCAACTCTCTAGAGTGTGGATAATGAAATTGATGTTTGAAGTGAAATTAACATATGAAAATTTCAAGCTGGCGAGTGTGCGTCATCTGTGAAAAAAAATTAAATGGAAAAGGGGGTTTTGTGACACCTCGGTTTGAAGCTGCTGATGAATACTTTACAACCCTAGAATAATGAGTCAATATCTTCACCTACTACAAATTAGCGGAAATTTTAATAATTGCCTGAATAGATCGACCTTCAACTCCATATAATAATAGAAAAAATATGCTGCGTTCGGGAATGTACGGCGTGATATATCGAATAGGCTGTACTTATGTCAAAAAAATCATGGCAACTATTTCGAGCATCTTCTGAATTGAACTCAGCTTATTTCCGGAAATTATGAAGATAAACATCGATGTATTCAGGCAATTATTACATGTTCCGACATTTTGTAGTAAGTGAAGATATTGACTCAATATTCTAGGGTTGTACAGTGTTTGTCAGCAGCTTCAGAAGGATGTGTCACAAGACTCCCCTTTCCATTAAATATTTTTCCCAGATGACGCACAGTCGCCATCTTGGAATTTTCATCTGTCGATTCCACTCCTGAGTATAGTATTCATGCATCAATTTCATTGTCCCAACGAGTAGATCCGTTCAAAAAATAAAAGGGTGAGGACATTATAGAAAGCCACTGTATATAGTTTATAATAAGTTTTTTGCTGTTACTCGTTTTTTTTTTTGGAAAATATGAATGAAATAATAATAAAGTAACTATGCAAATATTATTTATTAGATATAATATTCTGCTTAAAACTTTTTTCTTCCTTATCTGTCTAATTTTTTCAGTAAATCGTTGTTAAAATTTATTGTAATCACCTTGCACTTTTTTCGTTCTTCAACTTTTATTTGAGCTTTCAACAATACAGTCCAACAATTTTTATGAATATTTATTCACCTGCCCTGGATTCTGAGATTTCACAACTTTTATGCCTTACAGTACTCCACTAGATACTCAATGTCATAGTACGGCCATAGGACAGCCTTCTAGTTTATTTTTATAAATATGACTCAACATTTTTCTCGATGTAGCTGCCTTTCAATTTTCGTCAAGTAATAAAGCGTGGTGCTTGAACTTAATTTCGAATTTTAATTCTTCCACGTTAAACAAGCACAATTGATTTTTGCCAATTCTTCTGCTTTCACTTCTAGATCTATCGTTTGCATTTTTCCAATTTGAACTCCATTCAAAAATCCATTCTTCATGTAGTCTAAAGCCTTAAATCTGTTACTGTGTTCCGTTATCATCCGGCCAATAGCTTCTAACATAGCCACTTGATACACATTATCAGCACTTTTCAGATCTTCATCGTCACACAGCTCATCATATTTTTTTTTCTTTTTTTCTTCTGAGAACTCCCATGGTAGATCACTTATGCTTGCTGATAATTTACCTCCAGTAATTGCCTCAGGTGAAGCAAACTTTAAGAACGTTATAAGACTTTGAAGATTCCGGGCAGCCAAATCTAGTGTTAGATCTTTTCTTTGCAAAAACTCATTGAAATGATTGATTTTTTCAAGCAAAGCATACCAAAAACATGTCGAAATGATGAATTCGAGGTTTACAAAAAGTGCAACAGCTTGCCTAGGGGGGAATCACAGGAGTCATATCGACGTGTCCTATTGCAGCTCTGCTTGTGCAATGAAGGAAGCGGCAGTTAGTATCTTCCGGATTCTCCATACAGCCAACATTGAACGTCGAAATATGTTAGGACACATGCAAATTCCCGATATTACTTCACTAAAATCCTTGTCCAAACCCACATACAACTTCAATAAGAAGAGATCAATGCCAACACACTAAGCAAGTCAGAGTTGGGCGGCCGCCATCCTGCTGGACTTGAAACTATTTTCGGACACGCTATGTCAGTAGTCGGCCTGGTAGAAGCTGAGTTATGGGGAACCCGGAAAAGGTTTTTTCCTGGAATAAGTGTCAAACTGACGATTCAAAAAGAATGTCTACATTCAAAGATACTTGCAATTATGGTCCCCTGTTGGCACAAGGGGTTGACAGACTAGGAGAAAGAGAGAGGAGGAGAAAGAGAGAGAGGAGGAAGAGAGAGAGAGAGCAAGATCACCCCAAATAACCAGCTTTTCTTCCAGAAACGAGTTTCATCTGCAGAAGAGTTCTGTTTTTCTTATCTATGTTCCACTCCACACTAAAAAAGTATGTTATCATTAACCAAAGTCAACGGAAGAGATTATTTCAGGAAATGTAATTGCATCAACATGCAACTACCTACTTCTAGAAAGTGATTCATAATCTTGTTTGATCTTTCATTTATTCAACGAGATTGACAGGAAACAATCTTGGTTGATATCATAGAGGATCTATTCATCTGTGGTCATATAAAGATCACAATTTATGAAGATATAAGGAAGAAATAAACGATATTTTCATGTACTCCCCTCATTCAATGTTATATGGTGTTTGGAATCTATTCCATATATTAAAAACAATTGTCAAAATACAAAAAAAGGAGAAGGGAAATGATTCAATAGAGATTTCGATGTATGCTCAGTGCAAAAGTACACGTTTTAGAAGTGTTATACTTTGCGCACTATTTCTCAGCCATAAAAGTGACAAAATTTCGTGTAAGGACTCAGTTAAAAACCACAATTGTTACCTTAAAGTGTCCTGGAGACAAAGTGGATGACACAGCAATAAGGGTACGTGTCTTAGACAATCTGTTATTGTGTAACAATCAAAATCGCAGTTCCAACATCAGTACTATAAGGATCATTTTAAAAAATATAACACCGCCCTGAATCGTCAAAATAGCACATACTCGTAGATCTATCTAATAAGATCGCAAATTGCTCGAAAGAGAAACCCCATCCACCCATTGTACCGGGGGAGTCCGATTACTAACCGAATAAAAAAATGGATAAGTTAGCCACGCAACAATTATATGATTGAAAAGCACAAGAAGAACAAACAGAAATACTTATGAAAAAAATCGAGGAAAGCAATCTATTTTACCAAAATAAAATTATACAACTCGAAAATCAAATCGAAACAATTTCAAATATCTGAAACTAGAACGGCGTGTTAGGAGGAATAACATTGTCATATTCGGACTTCAGGTACAGACTGAAAATATAACGCCTACGATAATACAGGAGCTGAATCAAATACTTGGAATACAGCTTGTGAAATCTGATATCGGAAATTGTTATATAATAGGAAGAAATAAAAATAAACAAGGTATCCTTGTGGAGTTTGCATCTTACGTACCCAAACAAAAAATCTTCAGAAATATTCAAAAACTAAAGGGAAAAGAAATATCCATAGTGAATGACCTTTGTCCTGAGGACCAAAATACTTTGAAAGTACTGAGAAAGCATTTGAATATTGCTAAAACAAAAAACCAAAAAGCAAAAATCAAAAATTTTCATTTGGAAATTGATAACAAGCTATTCACCATCGAAGAATTGGAAACAGGAGAGGGAGCAATCAACGAGGGTGACTTCACGGCAGAAGAAGAGGAGGAAGAAGTATACGAAGACATCACGAAAACGCTTAAAACAAGCAACCCACAAAAAGAGGAAATAAAACAGAAGAAGATTGCTACCAGATATAACTCAAGCAAATCATATAGAAGAACATAAAAATTATATCTTTATCTATATATTCATCTTCCTTTTTACTTTACTATTACTAGATAGATACATTTCCAAACAAACATTAGATACTTTTAACGAGCATTTGTTTGTTTTGTGTATATTATTACATTTTCATTTTTTCACTTATTTCCTTACTATGAATTATAGCCAAAATGGATCAATTTGTTAGAGTATGTCAAGGAATTTTGACGAGATGTGTTTGCTTATCGAACAATTTCATTATTCTTTCGATATCATTGTTTTCACCGAGACTTGGAGAATCCAAGATAAACATTTCTTTGAAATAGATGGTTATGAGTCATTTTATAACGAAGGTCAAATTAACCAAAATGATGGGACCATCTTGTATTTGAATAAAAAATATTCTGATTATGCTACATTTTCTATACATAATTTGGGACCTATAAATGTCATTGAATTAGTTTTTAAAACGAATGGTAAAAATATCCTTGTTAACGCCATTTACAGGCCACCGTCTCTACAACCTGAAGAGTTTAACATCGACTTACAGAATTATCTATCTAGTTCACAAAATAATCAGAATATTCAACTTATTATTGGGGACATCAATATCGATATAAAATCAGACGACGATCACTGTAACAATTACTTAGACATTATGAGCGAATATGGATTCAATTCGTTGATAAATACCTACACTAGGGTCCAAAACACAACAAAAACCTGCTTAGACCATATTTTTATTAAAACACAAAATGACTGTAACGGTAAATCTTTTGTAGTTGAAAATGACACAACAGACCATTTTCCAATAATTGCTATTATTGATGAGGGCGGACTAGAATATGCTGAAACATCAAAAAAAAACATACAATCAATAAATTGAATGAATTCAATAATTATTTTTCAGAAATAGGCAAGAAGATGTCAAGTATGATAACGAAACCAAAAAACTATCGTCTCAAACGGACAACTATAAGAGATTCCATTTACTTTTGTCCCACAAATAATAATGAAATAGAAAAATGTATCGATAATTTGAAAATGAACAAAGCTCCTGGAATCGATGAAATAACATCAAATATGATAAAAATGTAAGAAAAGCAGAGTTTAATTTCCCAAAAGATATATTTGCTAAAGGACAGCAATATACAAAAACCAACCCAAGCACTACAACACCAACATAAACATGAATAGTTTCTTTCACCTCCTAACTCAAGCACAGGCGGAGTAGAACTAAATTGTTCTCCCACTCCACCTTCCATCTGTCGGCAGCCGTGTTTTCTAACTTATCCTATCCAGGTATTCTACAAAAATGATCAAAGAATACATAATAGAACCACTCAAATATCTGATTAATAAAATGTTCGAGACAGGAACTTTTCCAGCGTGTTTCAAAGTAGGACTCATAAAACCACTCTTTAAAAAAGGAAATAAAAAACTTTTAGAAAATTACAGACCCATAACGCTCATTTCCACATTAGGTAAACTAATTGAAAAAGTAATCAAACTCAAAATGAGCTCATATTTAGAAAAAAACAAAATTATATCAAGCCAACAATTTGGATTCAGAGAGGGAATATCCACAGATCATGCTCTTGTCGATCTAACAAATAGAATATATAGAGACCTGGACAATAGTAAGGCCACGCTTTGTATATTTCTAGACCTGGCCAAAGCCTTCGATACGGTGGAACACAATAAACTATTGACTATACTCGAAGACTTGGGATTCAGAGGGCTACCATTGAAATTGATGAAATCTTATATAACTGGCAGAATTCAGTATGTACAAATCGATGATATCATAAGTGAGCCAAAAGTAACTGAATGTGGTGTTCCGCAGGGTACTGTGTTAGGGCCTATTTTTTTCACACTTTATATTAATAATCTATTAGAGAACAATTCAAAAGGATACATCACGTCCTTTGCGGATGACACAACGATTCAGTACACTAAAGACACGTGGGAAGAAGTACAAAAAACAGCAGAGGAGGATCTTGAAAATTTAAAAAAATGGTTCGATGAGATGAGTCTCACCATCAATTTCGAAAAAACAAAATATATACCATTCAGCTGCAACCTAAAAGGTAGTCCCACATTCCATTATCTCAATGTGAATTCAAATGGAAATATTTTAAGAATAGAACAAGTAGATCATATCCGCTACCTAGGCATTGAAATTGATCGATTCCTAAAGTGGGATATACATGTACAAAAATTAGTAAAAAAACTCCGGACTTCAACCTACAAATTCAAACAACTGAAAAATATATTGAATATATTCCATCTTAAAAAGTTGTACTTCGCATTGGTGGAATCATTAATCCAGTATGGAATAACTGCGTGGGGAGGGGTATATAAAAACAATTTAAAACCATTGGAAACCACTCAAAAAACAATTCTTAAACTGATAATCAATAAGCCTAGAACTTACCCATCCAACATGATTTATGAAGAAACTGGAATTTTCTCTATAAGGCATCTTTATATATATAGGGTCCTAATATTACAACATAAAATGAAGAATGAACTTGAGATTATTTCCCACACATATGAAACACGCTACAAAAAAGAACGGCACACCAAAACTCAAAGAGCACATAAAAAGTTGGGACAGCGATTATTCAAATACATCGCTACACATTTATACTGTTCATTACCTAATAACATAAAGCAGAGTCACAACATTTACAAATATAAAAAACACATCCGACTTTGGATTCGAAATCCACAAAATATTAATTATATAACCCATGAATTAGACATTACATAAAAATCAAAGCTCTTTGACAACTCCATAAATGAAACTAACTGTGAAAGATCAATAGAAAGAATATTATGAAAAAATCAATATATTACAACAAATCTCCATTCGATTATTTTTCAATTCAAATCTCTTCGTTTTTATTCTCAATATGTTACTCATCTCTGCAGGAAAGACTCGCTTCTTCATTTCATTTCTTTTCTTTTTTGTTTATACAACATCATGAACTGTAATCTATGCTACAAAAATGTAATCTAGGCTAGAGAAATGTAAGATCCCTACGTACGAATCAGTAATGATTTCAGTAGGACTTTCTTTATTTCTTCAAGTGTAAAACAAAAATTCTGTAAAGGCAAAAAAGAGAAATAAAATTATTATTATATATTGAGATGATAGAAAAGCTGGAGTGGACGCAAATTTATTGAGTTGAAAAAAACAACAACAACTTTCTCAAGTGCAGCAAAAGATTTTTTTGATTGCTTCATCAAATGATTATTCGAACATATATTATAATTAATCGAATGATATACATGCAGTGCAAAACATACAAATTTTTTTCTATTATTTTGGAGAAAGTTATTTTCCCATATTCTAATGACACTACTAAACTGACAGTGTGTCAAATTTATACTTTTCATGACTGAAGGTGGAATTATGCAACAACTTTCATCTCACTTCCACTTTATTCGCTTTCACTATGAGATGCTCTATTGCATTGAATCAATAAGTTTCAGTGCCAAACTCATTGAAATTCTCAAAAAAATACAAATAATAATAGCAGAAAGCACTTTCAGTAAAGTTTTCTAGTATTAGATTTTTCAAGTGCAGAAAAATCTTTAGTCCAATTATTTGACAGTAATTATAGTATATGATAGTTGAAAAGTGAAATTTTACACTTACTTCTTCAGCCACCATATCTCTCAACTTTACATCTTGTGACCTGGAAACAGTTGCTGTTCTATGGTATTCCACAAGTTCATTGAGTGATCCAAATTTAACCACCCATAAAAAGAATTTACCAGCAGCATCACGCAAAACTTTGAAATGTTGAACTCCATCAGAACATCTGAAAAAATCATAATGTGTCATAGGTATGAGGGTCTTCTGCAGCAAAGGTAAATGATATAAGTATCGAAGAAAGAAAATACTGAAATGAATATTTCAATCGGAATAAGAATACTTTCATTCAGACAGCAAAGATATACTTCAATGAATTAACTATTATTCGTTTTGAAATATGGAGAGATGATATGTTCAATCTCCATAAATATCTTTCATATATTATTGAGACAGAGTTACCTTGAAACTTTTGTTCTCTTCTGAATCTGGTAAAGAAATACTTACTTGACAGATAATGAAAAATCCCCTGGACTTGTCTCACTAATTCTAATTAAAAAGGCCCCTTCATGTTTGTTCAACAACAATTTCTCAGCATCAGCTCTAGTTATTCTGCCATAATACCAACTGAAAAGAAGATTATAATACTTGCATTGAAGAAAAAAATGGTTTCAATGAATTTTAATAAAGAAATCACAAGTTATAAAATGTTCTTCTTATTTGCAAGACTTCATGGTTTAAAAAACAATTTTTATAACCACAAAAATCTTCTTTGAGCCTTAATATATTAGTAGTCCAAGTAAAGAATCGTTTGAATAACAAAACTAAGTATCAAACCAACTTACATGTATATAGCCATTGAATACGAGTGCAAAGTCAAAAAGCAGCATTCTCCCTTTTTTCAGAAGTCATAAGCCTTGAGGTGACAGAAAAAGGGAATATTCTATTTTCTTTTTTGCACCATATTACAATCGAAAAACATGTGACTAGTTATCTTTTTCACTTCAATTTGCTTTTAACACTTCTTTCCATAATTATACGTCAATTTCCGCGCCTGAATTCTTGGCTGAATTTGGAATCGAGATTTATCGTAAAAACCAGTATAATTATGGTGGTTTTAGGTGTAGATGGAAATAGAGATAAGGTTCATTTGTTGGAAAAAAACGTCTGTGTCCAATTATGATACTGTGTTGAAAAGAAGGCAGAGTATAATATATATTTTTGAACTTTAAAGGGCCGTAATTTCTAAATGAAAAGAGAACACCTAACTTTGAAATCAGACCTTGTTTGGCAGCTCAAAATATACAAGTTGGTATTTTATTAGAGCTTTCATCTTGGACGAAACTCACTAATGTTATGAAAACTAATGCCAGTGAAGCAGTAATCAAAGAACCAGTTGAGAGATTGACATTTGTTTTCTATCTCAAATTTCAAACAAGTAAAAGGTTTGATTGTAAGCCAAGCTTTCAGCTAAAGTTTATTATGATTTGCCTCGATAATGTTGCTTCTGTAAAAAAATAAAGCATTCATCAATTTAATTGTAGAATAATCAAACCTTGTGACTCTGATACTCTTCCTGTTTCATTTCTGTTTTTTTATAAATAATTTTACCAGGACAGTTAGTTTGGTAAATTTTGGTTTATCAAGAACCATTATAGATTTGAAAAATGTTTGTATACATATTCCAATGTATATAATCTAAGGTTGAAACATGGTTTTCACATTTCGTTCAGAAAAAGGGTATATTCCACCCTGCTTTTTTATGTATGCAATGAAACACACTTCATCCTTAGCATGTTATTTTCACACCTTATTCCACCTTCTTCTTTCATAAAGTCATTCATATACTCAGCTAAGAAAATTTGGTCTCATTGCCACCGAATAGTCAAACTAAAACATTGGAGAATTTCAAGTTTTCTTTTCAAGAAGAAAAATTCGATGGAAAAAATTATTGAAGAAGGCTGGATGATGTGTAGAAGACACATTGGTGAAGAACAAGCATTCTATTAGTTTTGTAATGCAAAAAATGTGGATTATGCCTATTTTCCGATTTTTGGAAGGCAATAACTTCTAAAAGAATGTTTTGACTCAAGATTTGTGATGTGTACATTAAAATACTGCTCTATCACAACTTTATAATAATGCATGATTGAATCGCAGTTCATGATTGAGCCAGGGATAGCATAATGATACTCACTCGTGTGGTTTCATTTCAATATAATTGCTTGGAATAAGTCCCTCTTTTCCATCTAATTCAGCCCTATACCAATTCATGTCATCTTCCATATTCAAAATCTGAAAAAAATTAACACCAACAGTGTACATTTCAATTTTTCTTATTACAACTCACTTTTAAAACTTGTGCTCTTCTGAAACTCAGTTCATCATCGGCAGTGGCATTGAATTCATGTTTGGCAACGGCCTCCATAATTACTAATTCAAAGTCCTATCACAAAAAAATCCCAACAAAAATGATTCAATAATGTTGTTCCCCCAGGCAAGTTCAACAAAACAAAAGATTTATTTCACTTATTCTTCGGCAGTTTCTCGAATACTTCATATTACTCTTCGAAATGATTTTTGGAATGTCAGTACTTGGTGTCTCCAAATATTTGTCTTTGAAAATATAAAATGAACACTCCCCTTCTTACAGTGAAATTCAACACTGGTCACACTGGCAGAAAATAATTGCAGTAATGGCGGAATGTGTAATCTGTGGTGTAATCTACGAAGGATGCTCTTTGAGCTCTTTCCTCTTTCGCCTCTTTCATTCTTATCTACGGATTTCACAGAACGATGATAAAGCTTAATACTCACTCAGGCGAAATTCGCGGATTTTTGACATAATGTGTCAAATCCAGATTGTTACCGCACATTCGCGTATTTCATCCATACTCACAAATGCGAAACTTTCCTATGCGAAAGTGCGGATAAATCGCAAAAAAGTTGAAATGATTTTAACTATTTTGCGAATTTCTGTCATCTGTCATTTATAGTGTCATTTTCTGATGGTTTGTGTACGGATATATATAATAATATCTTTGTAAATAATTGTTGTAATGACGAGCATGCATAATTATTTTCTTTTCATAAAAATTGCACAAACACCAACAAAGAGTTTTTGGCTGGATTCAGACAGATCCGAAATCCGATCCTTCGACGTTCCGATAGCTTTCTGATTGGTCGAAATTTTAATTTAGACCAATCAGAAAGCTATCGTATCGTCGTCGTCGTTAAGTCTGAGCTCTGAACACTCACTTTGCTCGGAGACGGTCGTTTGTCGTTTATCACAAATCGACCACAAAACACCAACTTCGGCAGTTTCACATCTCAAGGTGTTATCAATCAACTTAATTTCGTCGTTCTGTGTGTTTGTTGACAAATTACGTTTAGTTGTTAATTATTATTGCATACAAAATATTCATTTTAACATGTAAAATGACATAAATGAGTACTGGAAATTTACCGAGTCACAACATGACATTACACACCCCGAGCACAGAATGAATGTCACAGAAATTTGACCCTTGAGAACAAAGGATTGACATAAGTATCGCTATAAATAGGTGTCCTTTTATTCACTGAGCGAGCTTATGGAGCAAGCGGTAAATAGGAAATCGAGCAAGAAAATGTGACGTAACCGACGTATGATGCAAAATAAATTTGACATTGGGCTTTAAAGTGAATAGAATAGAATAGAAATAATTCATCTTGAAATTTACATAATGTAACAAAAAACCATCACATCACACAAATTTATCAGACTAGTCAAAAGCAAAGCGATAAAATAGGACTTACACTATATAATAAAATTCAGTTCACAAGTAGGATTTACACTATATAATAAAATTTCATTCAAAAATTTAAAAAGTCATCGATGCTATAAAAGGCATGATGAGATAAGAGCATATTTAATTTCTGCTTAAAACTATTGTTTTTCAGCTGTAAATGTATATCTGTATCCAATATGCTACCAAACTTATTAAAACATTTTACACCTATATATTCAGGTGAATGTTGAGCAATTTCCAGACGTGAAAATGGATGATGTATATATCTAAGTTTACTCCGTGTGTTGTATGAATGTATGTCGACATTCTTAGGAAAAGTTTGTTCATTTTCTTTGATATACAATATGAGCTGGGAAATATACAGACTTGGTAAGGTTGAAATGTTGGCTTTTTTGAATAGTGGCCTGCAAGATGTGGTTAGTGGTGCATTAAACATTGTACGGAGTATTTTTTTCTGGACTATAAAAGCTTTGTTGATATGTGCTGATGACCCCCAGAAAATCAAACAGTGTGAGGTTATTTATTACTGTTATTGGAGAAAAAAAACCTTTTTTCCAAATTTTTGCAGTTCTATAAATATATTTTCCACATGTGAAAGTAATACTGACGAACGATACCTGTTTAGTGAAAGGGCAATACTTCAGTCGCTATGAGCACCATTTCTTTGAAACAATTTTTTGTGGAACTCACGTACTTCGGTCTCCTCTACAGAAATTCCTCATTAAACTTTCTGTGGAGGTCCATTTTGTTGTGAAACCTCACAATTTTTCACATAAAAGTTCTTGTTTGTTTTATAAGGATTTATTGTAGAAGAGAACGAATTACGTAAGTTTTGAAGGAATTATTGATTGAATAATAGACCAAGGTAGTTGATCGTTCAAACACTGAGGTAGTACGTCATTCATAATCATCTTGGTTGAGAAGAACTAAATGAAACCTACTAGATGGAGGAGGTTTCCAGATCATAATAACGGCTTGTCTCATTCCAGTTATCATAAACCAAGTCATAAACTATATGATGGAAGATCAGACTTCAAGAGTGTTAGCTATGTATTGATGTAAATATGTCCTGAAATAGGCAATCTCTATAAAGATTATTCGATTCTAAAAGTTCACTCGAAAAAATTTTTTGAAAGGATTTGAAGGATCCGTGTATTTTGAACAGCCGGCATCTATGTTCTGTGGATGTTTAGGCTCTCCTCTTTGCGGTTTTAGTTGTTAAGAGAATTTCGTACACATGAAATACGGAAGGGTAGAATAACCCAGTGTTGCCCAACACGCTCTAGATAATGACCACAAAATGGGGATGACGGCTGCAAAACTCTACCACTAGGAGCGCCACCACTGCATGTACCTTTGACAGCCTCTGACAACAATTCAAAACATTAAACGTCCCTTCTTTGCAATAATTAAGAATATAAAGATTTGAAATCGACATAAAATGGTCTTATGTAGTGCATTCGGATGTAAAAATGTAGGTACGCATTTATTTCCAGAAGAAACAAAACTGAAAAAGCAGTGGGAAGTAGCCCTGAAAAAAAAGAGCTTTCAGGCTTCTGAACATTCTAGATTATGCTCCAGTCACTTACAAAAGAACGTAGCAGGGCTAGTAGATGGTTATTATGATGATTTTTAACGAAACACCTCTGTAATCAGTTTGCATTTTTTACCTTTCACTCAGATCTTTTTTTTTTCCTTTGAGGGATCCACCACGTTCCCTCAACAAATTTTTCACTTCTGGTACAGACAAACATCCAGATCTATCGGTTGGAGAAAACATCCTTATGATTCTTAAATATCTTTTGAAAATATTCATTGAAATAAAAATAAAACATAACCTGCAAAGTCACTCGTTAGGCACATGCAGTCGTGCTGCCACCTACTAAAAGCTCTGGATCATCTTCCCCATTGGCGAAAGCAATCTCAAATTGATCAAGCATATGTGCATGACACAAGACTACTCGATGCACGTAAGAGTCTAGAAATAGCAAAATGTAAAAACAGCATGAAAGGTGATAAGGGCCCTATCCCTTTCAGCCCGCTTTTCAATTCATATATATAGATTATGAAATTATGAAAGTAGCTGCTGAGATACAAAAGGCGAAGTTCAACTTAGCTAGCACAACTGCTATTAAGTTGTTCTTCCACTCAACCTCAAATCAGTTTGGTGTTAGGCTAATTGATCTCTAGGAAGAGTTTCAACTTTTACACCAAAGGTTCCAATCTCATCGTTTATTTTCAAGAATGTTACTGCTCCTACTTGGTGCTAGCAACTGTTGTTCGAAAAACTTCTGCCACTTTTTAAATAGTTTCTCGGAATGTGTTCCGTCAGCCGTCGGGTCTATTACGGTTGTCGGACACTTGGCTTAGGACTTTTCAGGTAATAACGGTCGGTCTGGTAATAATAATTTTTTCTTGACTAACACTGATATTTATTTCTCTGTATTATTGATGTTACTTTTTCGATGGAAGATTAAAATTCTTCTCGAATTGACATGAGGAGGAAAAAGCAAAAAATAACTTCCAAAAAATTTGCATGCATTTTCTGTCAATTTTTTCAGTTGAGAGCCACTTCAAGTTTCAGTTTTCGTTTAAACTGAATTCAGAGGTGTTTTCTGGCGCTCTTGTATTCAAAACTAATTCGTCTCTCCATTTCTCTCACACTATAGGGCTATAGCCGTATGCAACAAAGAAGGCGACAGACGAATATGTTTTGAATACGTGAGCGCCAGAAAACGCCTCAGGTCTCGGTTGCGTTTTCTTCAACAGCTATCTTAGTATAGGGACAGTTGCAAAATTTCCAGTTACCTGGGGTTTAAATGAACCGAGATCAATTGACCCGTTGTTGATCACTTGAACCTGATTTGTACAACTGGACCTTAAGGCCTGCATTAACTAATAATAAAAAAATGAATCCAAACTTCGAGTTTTACTCAAGAAGAAGAATCAGAATGCATTTACTGTCACATTCTTTTTTTCAGCCCGACGAATTTAAACTCAGTTTGTGGTTTTTGGTGAAGTCGGACCTATGACTGGATTACTGATTGGCGTTAATACACGTCTAATCAAGTATTTGCACTAATCGACAAAACTTCGGATCATACATTTTTGACTTAAATGAATGAAAATGAAGTGTTGAAGATAAGATATATTGGATATCTGCACCCAGCTATACAAAAAAATGCAATGACTATAGATAAAACTGGGCATCATACTTGTGACATATGTACGCATGACCGTATATGTTTTCTTGAAATATTTGATACTTGAATCCCCCAATGGCTAAAAATTGCCTACTGTCTACACCACCAGCTGTTACCGAGTACAGTAAGTAGACTGTGTGTAGTGTCTGTGGTCCTCTTGACACTTCTGAATTGGAAGCCCTAATATTATTCTGTGGCCTGTGGTGTCTGCTGGAAGTTTTATTGTTTGTTTTATAGCATATTCATTGGGCAGAACTCGTGCAAGAAGGTGAGTGTAATATTATTTCTCTTTCTTCAACACCCTACATAGTGGAGGATGGAGATACACGAGTTCTGTCAAAAATGCACGAGATCTTACAAAAGAATTCCCCTTTTATTTATATTCTAATATTCTCATTTTCCGTGAATCTGACTGTTACGTAATCTTCTTATCACTTATCACAGATCACTCAAATCAGAGTGTACTGAATTGTGAAGTGGTCCAAGTCCAACTTTGATCTACTTCAAAGAAAAGTAGTTCATTAAAAATAATCTGTTGCTCAGTTAAATGGTGAGTCGTCCGGAATTGCCTTCATTGCGATGCTTATAAAATTACTGATGGTCAGTGACACACTTAATAGGTTAATTGAAATCGAAAGATTTTGTTTCATATTTCCTCAATAAATGTGAATGTCCTAAGAATGTTCTTCTCCAATTCAATGTTGGTGAATAGATACTCATTTTCTGAAAAAAAAAATAATGAAATAGGTGTTGCTCAATTGGCATATTATATCTACCTAGAGCAACTATTTTTTTTAGATCAGTCTTTATGTTGGTTATTATTTGAATAATTTGGAAAGTGAACATATCTACTCGACATGAAACGATATCAGTTTTGATCTTCAAATATTTTCAACTGTGTTAAATTGCATAACTGTCAAGGAAACATTACAAAATAATAGGAAATAACAAGTGAAAGTGTACTGTTTTTTTTGAAATTTCCAAACCTATTTTGCTCTAAGCTAATTTATTTTTCATCATTCATGGTGTTGCTTCCCAGTCCATTATTAGTCTAGTCTACAAGTGCTTTTCAGGTCGAAATATTTTCGCATTCTCTGAAAATTATGATTTAAGGTGCCATTCGATTCAGAATGGCATGAAAATGGTTTTTGAGAAAATGCTAAAGCCGCTCGCATAATTGCAATAGTTATAAACAATTAAGTGAAAGAAGGGGGTTTGCTCGAAAATTATTCAAGATGATTCAAATTTGAATAAAGATTCGACAAGAGGAGGAAATTTCCTGAAATCCCTACTCCCAAAACTGTAGGACCAATATTTTTAATTTTCCCAGAGGGTTGAAAACAGGTACTGCGACTTGCGCAAACCACGCCTCGTTTGGACCTTTGATGAATAAATATCATTTATACTTATCAAATATGAAAATTATAAATTGACAAAATTCAGGCGCCTGTAGGATAGATCAATGAACAATAAATAATCCGTGGTCCAAACATTTTTATTGCTATTTTTCAATAAGTTATCCATTAGTTAACAATTTTTTTCATCACAAATATCAACATTGCGATAATTAGTTAATTATTATCTGAGAATTTTATCCTTTCGTGGAGCTATTTTTGAAAGAACTTAAAATAGATTACCCATGGAAAAGTGAAAAAACTCCTAATTTTTGTATTGTTATTTACAATTTACTAAGGTGAAAAATTATGAAGCTTGATAAAACATTGAAAAAAACCTTTTTTTATAATATTATTATTGATTCGTTTTCATATGATCAGAAGTTACCTGAAAATGATAAATAATTTTCATCTCCGATTGTTTTAAAAATTTTTATGAAGAAATGCGTTGTTTATGAGATAATTTTTTTTTTATAACATTATCTTTGATGATAATTTGGTTCATAAAAAAATCGTTTCTTTTTTTATTGCTTGAAAACGCATTTGTTTGATGATTTTTTTTACCATTTTTTATGATAATTGAGGAACCATTTTTATATATTATTATTCATCTTGTTCCTCGATTATAAACAAGTCGACAATTTCAATTTTCATTGTTTATTAAAAAAATTGTTAAAAACAAATAAATTGTCTTTGTATTGTAAAAAGTACAATGAGATAATTCAATGAAAATTTAAATAAAAATGTTTTTTTTTAATATGAAAGAGCAAGATTATTATATAATGATTAAAAAAAATGTGGTAAAAAATTGTTACTTAAAAAATGCCTTTTTAAGCAATAACATTTTTTTCTAAGAAACGTTTTTTTAAATCATAATTATCACCAAAGATTATGTTATCAGAAAAAAAAATATCTCATGAACAGCGCAATTTTTCATAACCATATTTCAAACAATAGACGAAAAAGCATAATTTAGTAGCTTCTGATCATAAGAAAACGGATCTATAATGATTTTATAAAAAAAAAAAGTTTTCCTCGATGTTTAATGAAACTATAATTTTTCATCTTAGTAAATTGTTAATAAAAAAACGAAAATTTACGATTGTTTTCAGCAGGGTGGGGCAAAATCTGATTTCTATTAAAAAAATAAATCATTGATTGAAAAAAAAATCACGATTTATTTGATTTTTTAAATTTGAATATAAAATTTGAACATTTTGATTCTTTGAAATTATTGTTGATTATTTTAATGTATAAGTCTGAAAATTTTAATATAGTTTGCGGCTCAAAAACTTGTGACAACGCATTTGTCGCGCTTCTTGCAAGAAAATTCCTGTCGCGAATTGTTTTCCTTCTGTCCTATACACTCGCTATACAGTGCCGAGTGAGGCACGAACACGAACGCGTTTGTTGTGCTTTTTGCAAGAATATTCCTGTCGAGGCTTGTTTTCCTTCTCAACCTTTAAATTGACGTTGCCCAACAATTTCAGGCATTTCGCTTGTTGTACACTCGGATATTAGAAACAGATTAGGCATAGAAAAAGAAGGAAAACTCGTGTTTTTGTTTAATTTGTATAACAAAAATGAATAGACTGAAAATATACAGTAATAAAATTTAGGAGTTGCGTTTAGTTTAAGAATTTGAAATTATGTACTTCTTCTTTGTTGTTGTTGCTAAAAGCAGATACTCCTTTTTTGATCTTCGAGAAAACTTTTATATTATGTTGTTATCTGGTTCTGAATAAAAAAAAACAAAAATTGATTCAAATCATGATTTTAATTTTAAAAATCAAGCGATTTAAATCATGATTTTAATCAGCCCAACCCTGGTTTTCAGGTTTCTCAAAGGGAATCTATTATAAGATCTTTGGAAAATAGCTCCACGAAAGGAAAAAATTCTCAGATCAATAGTTTGACAATTATCGCTCTTGCAATGTTAATGTTCGTGCTACAAAAAATTGTAACTTAACTAAAATCGCGATGGAAATTTTAGGACCATGTATTACTGTTCATTGATCTATTCCGCAGCCGTCTGAATATTTTCTATTTATTATTTTCATATTTATTAAGTTTAACGGGGCGTGGCTTGCGCAAGCCGAAGTAGCCGTTTTCGAGCGTATTTTCAACCTTCTGGGAAGATTATAGATATTGGTCCTACAGTTCCGGGAATCGGGACTTCATTTAGGAAATTTCCTTCTCTTTTCAAATCTTTTTTCAAATTTGAACCATCTCGAATAGTATTTGAGATAATTGTAAAAAACGAAACTCGCTTTTTTCACCTAATTGTTTATAACTATTGCACTTTTTGCGAGCGGCCTTAGCATATTCTCAAAAACTACCTACATGCCACTCTGAATCGAATGACATCTCAATCATAATATTCGGAGAATCCAAAAAAATTGACCTAAAAAGCACTTGTGACCAGACTATATGGTTCATTGCTAGGGACAGCTTTTTGATTATGCCCAAGATGCCCAAGACATCTCAATTATGGTATATCCTCGGGTATATCATTAACATGGCTATAATACTAGTAGTTTCGAAACAGTTGAATATTTTTTCATATTCGGCAAACTGTAGATATGCAGTCAACTAGGATTTCAATTTATGATCGCATCTCAAGATAACTCCAAGTAATAAGCACCACTTTGACCACTATTGCCATTTAAGGCTACGATTTTGACGTTGTTTGAAAATTTAGGGAGCTACTATTACAGCTGTTTTTTCATTTTTTATGTGAACAACAACCATGAATTGTGCTTGATAAACATCAGTTATATTTTAATCATATTCCAAAATTTCAAAATAATATCCCAGCTATTTTGACCAAGTCTTCAACTAATAAGCACTACTTTCACAATACTTTGACATTGTTTGAAACTTTGCACCAGGAGGCGTCTTGCTTAACTTGAAATCCAAAATAGCTTAAATCATAAAAAGATCTAGACAATAATGTATAATATTTTTTATAATACATACAATAATATCACATACAGCTCATCCAATTCAACTTGGCACGGTAATTGGTTCCACATCCGGTTGCGCACTAAAGTTACAGTTGATTTCAAATGGCAGATTGTTCTGCACTGCTCAATACTTCATCATTTCCGTGTCAAGATGAAATGAACAAGCTGTACAATTTAAGTGAGTTACAATTTGAATGTTGGTGACCTCATTGGTAGCAAATAAAGAAAAAGCTCAGGGGAGTACTACATTTGGTAATGCAGATAAATATTCGGACCTTTTTCAATAAAATTTTTGCAGATTGCGCAAGGGAAGAATTATCTATCCCCCTCACGACTCAAATTTCAAATATGATGATATATCTTATTATGCTCTTCTTTTCTGCAAAGGAGATATTTCACCTTATTTCACCAAAAATGATTAGGACTTAAGTTTTCATTCATCAGAAGGCCTTTACACCTTAATACACTTTCAACATTTCCTTCCATAATCAGCTTGGATTTTTTCACAAAAAAACTCGAATCACGTTTTCTGGCTATAAGTACGAAGAACGTGTGGAAATTTCGGAAATTTTTTTGTATGATTGCGAAAAAAGTATTTGAATAGTCTGAATCAAAGTGAAAATGTAATTGATAAATTATCTCGTATATTACACAAAAAAGATTTAGATTCTTTGGAGGTTAGGTTGGGTTTAAATTGAATAGGTCTGTCTGGCCCTCCTTGCTCTCCACGAAATATACTCGGTTTCTTGATGAAGCCGATCAGTTCATTAGGTGAATGATCTGATTTCGACCGGAACGGGGCAGGCAGAGAGTATAAGCTCTGCTGCTTCATAATTTCCCAAACAGAGACGGCACAGCGGATCTTACGACAGTCCAATTCTCTTCATGTTATGTTCCAAAGGACAGTGACCTGCAAAAAAGCCTTTTGGGCACCGTCATCCCCGCTATAATGTAACAAATAATTGGTATCCTACTCCGAAGGATAAGTGAATGCTTTGGAGTGGGCCAATCTTGGTGGATTTTGCCAGAAGTCTAGAATTCATATTTCAGACCAGGTATTTAGTGTTTATCGATCAGGAATCCAGACCAGAGACAATTTGTGAAGTCTTTTTGGCAGATCGATACCAGTTTAGACGTTGTTACTCGGTAAGAGCAAAGTGCTTTCAGAGCCGCTTGGCTATCCAAGAATATTTTCAATATTTTATGCGTAAGATTGGATTCCATCAATCTCTCTACAGATGAGACTTTTGGCAGGTTATTTCTGTCCTGGTACTGCGACCGTATATACCTGCACCGGAACCGGTGTGTTTGATCCATCTGTGAATTAACAGCTGTTTGCATTTAGTAGCTCCTTTTTTCAGAGGATCCATTTCTCTCAAATCGGAAATATGACAGTATAAGACAGGTCGAAGATGACTTCTGGAGGCATGGAGTCAGTGCTCATTTCCAGAATGCTGTTACTTTCAGTGCGAACCAGTAGGCCGTAGTTCTTCCCAGAAACCGGAGTTGGCGATGTGCACGATTCTGTTTGTTATCCCTCTTATCTCTCTCTTTAGGAATATAGAGGTGGCAGGTCTAGAAGGATTTTCATGGCCGCTGATGGTGTGGTGCCAAAGGCACTGAGGATCGACAGACAGGCCTGTCTCATCTACTTTGCCACTAACTTTCAACATCGTCCAACGTTCTCTGGATGAGATATAAGTTACCCTTCCAACGTGGTCCTTGTCAAGATGCACAAGCTTGCAGTTTCAACGTTCTCATTAAGCAAGCCGTCCATCAGAAGCGACCACAGAAGGAAAGATGGTACTCCACTTTGCGGGAAACCTCTGATGATCTTGAACCCGGGAGAGTTGTAGTAGCTGTTCTGTTGATGAGCATGGCGTAGATCCAGTCAGTTGAATGTATGCCCTTTTCGACCGAATCTAATAGTGGATTGCGAAATACTCTCTCAATATCGAGGAATATGGTCATTGCAGTTTTTTTTTTTGAAAAATTGGTGATTTTCTCTACGAGATTATCTAGTGGTAAATTTGTTGATTGGCCTTTTTCAAACACATTAGTGATTGTTGATACATAGGTATAAAGCGACCTGCCTGATATGTTAGTCTAGTATTCTTTCGAGAATGATGTTAGGCTGATGATCTATACCGATTTGGGATGTAGGTCTGTGCGGCCCAATTTATCCACACACACTGTGCATCCGTGTACCCGCCACGTATTTGGTGGATATATCGACAATGCTAATAGATATGGAAAAAAGTTTCATACAAAAATTTTATGGTACTAAAAAGCCACATTTTATAATTATTACCTTCAGTACACATACTTTTTCGTGAGAGTAAAAAACATATTTTTCAAAATGAAAAAATCATTTTATTTTTATGTCCTTGAAACGATCTTTTGTTCTTTACTCAGTACAACATTATTTTTGCCTATAATGCGTCGTTGACAAATTATAAACTTTTTCAGCAAATTAGGTAGTGATTTTGGCAATAACTGTTATCAGGCTGTTTGTTGAAGATTCTGAAAGGGTTCTGGTGAATTGCCTCAGTTAAGCCAAAAGTAGCGTATAATGTCGTTATCATCAAATATTTTCACACGGAGTGCTTCAAATGTTACTTTGATTTTCGTCTATTCGTTTCATCTTTATGCGAATTTTTGAAATATGAGTTCATGTTCGCATTCCACATATAATCACTTGTACTTTTAGATTTGTGAAGAAACCGCCTGATTGCAGTTATTTCGGACATAGCCCGCATCACTCTTTATCTCAATGAAAAAAATTATAACTTGGCAATGGCGCATTGTAGAAAAAATATTCTTATGATAAAAATTTACTTTGATTTTCGTCAAAGTTTACTTTTAAAAATGGAAAACCCTGTATAGTCTGTGTTATATTCGTAGATATCAGGAATGATCTTATTACTTTTTGAATATTTATTTTCCAGAACTTTACATTTTCATTGACATATATCATATTTGTTTATTATTGTCTCTACATACTATGGAAACAGATTCCAAAGCAAATCATATTAATTCAAACACTACATCTCTCCCAGAATCAACTAAGAAATTATAATTGTAATCTATCAGGAACTCTCCTTATACGAACAGGTCTTCCAGAATTTGTATTGCAATTGTTTTCAACTGATGTTTTATAATTCGAATTGAATTCTGGTAATTGCATGACAATTTCTGGTTGTGTCCTAGAATCATCCTCCGTCATACTTGTGATATCAAGATCATAGGCTAATAATTGATTCGCGTGTCGAATCCATATAACACCACTGTCATACAATTTCACTTTGTAAACATCTTTTCCTATTTTATCCACAACCCTACCAATTGCCCATCCAGGATGTAAAGATCTATAATCTCTAGCCCTAACTGATTGACCCACCAGAAACACTACATCTCTTCTCCCCTTGTAACTAAATTTTTGTCTCTTTTGATTCATTTCCAAATTATTTTTTGCTTCAATTGAGTGCTCATTATCTTTGATAATAATACTATCAGGTTTCATTAAATCTAACCTCATTCTTAAAGAACGACCAAACATAATTTGAGCGGGAGACTTTCTAGTAGAGCAGTGCATGGTATTTCTGTAATTAATTAGAAATGAGCTTATCGATTTCATGAAATCGCTTTGTTTCAACGTGCAGAATACTTTATTTAAATACAATTTCACGGTTTTTACTGCATTTTCTGCAGCTCCATTGGACTGTGGATGAAAAGGTGGAGTATTGATAAATTGAATACCGTTCAAACATAAAAATTCTTTGAACTGTAACGAGGTAAAATTTTTTGCATTATCCGAAACTAACGTTTTGGGTAGTCCAAACCTAGCAAAAATTTCTCTCAATTTTTCAATACAAGCTGTGGAATTGGTTGATGACATGGGAAATACTTCTGGCCATTTAGAAAAACTATCGATTATGATGAATAACATTTTCCCGTGAAAAGGACCCAAAAAATCAATATGTATACGTTCCCATGGACCATTTGCAATCGGCCAGGGGTTCAAAAATGTTTTTGGTGGGTTCGGCCTAACTTGATTGCAATTATTGCAATTTTTACATAAAAATTCTATATCCGAGTTCAGAGAAGGCCACCAGACATAGGATCGAGCAAGAGCCTTCATTTTCACTATACCTAAATGAGATTTATGCAATTCTCTCAAAACAAATTTGCGCATACTTGTTGGAATTATCACACGATACCCCCATAGCAAAATACCACTTTCAATATTGATCTCATTTCTTTTGTTATAGTAAGGTGAAAATTCAGTTTTAGAAATTTTATTCGGCCATCCCACTTGTACGAATTCATAGACTGCTTTCAAAATTGAATCATTCAATATATTACGTCTGAGGTCTTCTATATTCAGTGGCAAATCAGAGTTATCTTCAAAAAAGTTCAAATAACTATATTCTTTTTCATCCTTCTCAACAAAATTAATAGGTAGTCTCGAAAGAAAATCTGCAGTGTTTTCAGAAGATTTAATATATTCAATCGTGTAATCATAACATGATAATATATATGCATATCTCTGAAGACGATTTGCTGACATTATAGGAATTCCAGTTTTTGGACCAAATATTGACACTAATGGCTTATTATCTGTTCTTAAAATAAACTTCCTACCCATCAAATACTGATTGAATTTTTTTATTCCAAAAATTATAGCCAGTGCTTCTTTATCAATTTGTGAGTAATTTTTTTCACTGACAGATAAAATTCTTGAACTGTATGCAATAGGCTTTTCGACATTTTCATAATCTCTCTGCGATAAAATTGCTCCCAATGCATAATTACTTGCATCTACAGTGAGTATCAACTGATAATCTGGATTATAATGAGCTAAAACTTGTGGTGAGCACATAACTTCTTTTATTTTTCTATAAGCTTCATCACATTCTTGCGACCACTTCCATTCAGCATTACTTTTTGTTAATTCGAATAAAGGATGTAAGATGTGAGACATATTAGGTACAAAACGGTGATAATAATTTATACTTCCCAAAAATGCTTTCAACTGAATAATATTTTCTGGAATTGGAGCATTTTTTACTGCTTGGATCTTGTCATCACATTTATGTAACCCTTCTTTAGAAATTTTGTATCCCAAATATTCTACTGAATTTTCAAAAAAAGAACACTTTTCCAATTTTATTGTTAAACCACTATCCTTCAAAACTTCCAAAACTGCCCTTAAACGTGCCAAGTGTTCCTCATCATTTCGCCCAGTCACTAGAATATCGTCCAGAAAAACAACTACATCAATTTTACATAATAGAGTTTCCATCGTTCTCTGAAAAATAGAGCAAGCAACACTAATGCCGAATGGAAGTCTTGTATACATAAATAACCCTTTATGTGTGGATATTGTTGTGAATTCTCTAGAATCCTCATCTAATATGAGTTGTTGATAAGCATTTTTCAAATCCAGTTTTGAATATTTTTCTCCCCCTTTTAATTTGTGAATCATTTCTTCTATTCTAGGCAAAGGATATTTGTCACCCTCTATTACAGGATTAATAGTGATTTTATAATCCCCACAAATTCTAATTGACTTATCCTCCTTCAAAATTGGTACTATTGGAGTGGCCCAATTTGAATTTTCGACACTCACTAAAACACCCAATTCCACAAGCCTATTCAACTCATTTTCAACTTTCTCTTTTATTGAAAATGGTATATTCCTATGTTTACAAAATTTAGGTTTTGCTTCGTGTTTAACTTTCAACTTCACATGAAACTTGTTGAAAGTACCCAGACTATTACTAAATACACTAGAAAATTCTGATTTCAATCGATTTACACGATTATCAAAAAAATTCAATTCACATAATCCCATATTGAATGTTTTCAAAAAATTTCTGCCCAATAAAGTTGGTCCACCATTTTTTATAACATGAAATTCAATAATGTTACATTTGCAATTATACTTTGCCTCAAGGAGAATTTTTCCAAGAGACTCAATAGTATCCCCTACGTAACTCATAAGATTTAGTTGGGAAAGTTGTAATTTTTTATCTGAGAAAAATTTTTGATAATTCACTTCGGAAATCACACTTGTGGCAGCTCCACTATCTACTTCAATGCAAAAAACTTTACCTTCTAGTTCAATCTGAATTGTTATCGGATCGATATTACAGGAACTGACATGAAATAATCCTAAACTCTGTATATCATTTCCATTCTCTTCCTCAGTATTGGTTTTTACGTTGTCATCATGACAACCATTAGAACTGACAGTGATATCCTGAAACTTTTTCAAAAAATTAACATTATATCTTGACTTACACATTTTTTGCAAGTGACCCTTGTTACCACAAGTATGACATATATAATCCCTAAAAAAGCAATCATTTTCTTTATGTGTTTTTCTGCCGCATTCGCTGCACCCCATACGACCGTTTGCTGTTTCCACTTGACTTGACCGGTTTCTTTCGTCGTATTTCTTCCTAGGATTTGGCTCCCAACGTTTACTATTATGACTCAGTTTATAAACATCTGCATATTCCTTCTTGATTCGTGGATTCATCGTATCGTTCAAACCGAATCCATTCAAAACTGAATCTGTCTGCATTGCTAATTGTAACGCTTTTTCCGCTGTTAATGTGTCTTCATTCTGCTGCAGTAGTTTATCCAACACTGGTCCATTTTCTAAGCCAGTAACGAATTTATCTCTCAGTACAGTTTTGAGGAACTGTCCGAATTGACAGTTTACCGCCAGCCCTTTCAATCGAACCAAATACTCTGAATATGACTCATTACTATTTTTCTTAGACGAATAGAAAGTATATCTCTCTACCATAACCATCTTGTCGTGGGTGAAATAGTTATCTAATTCTGAAACTATTTTATTGAAATCTGACGATTCCGCCTTGTTTGGGAACAGCAAATCTTCCAACAACTTGTAAGTTTCTTCCGCGAGGCCATTCAACAATACGGCCCTTTTTACCTCATCGCTGGTTATCCTATTCGCAATAAAAAACTGTTCTAATCTTTTCTTATGAACATGCCAGTTGTTCACATTCCCATCAAAAACGTGCTGTACTCCAATGAGCGAACTCGAGCCTTCTGCCATTTTATTATGATTCGTTTGCAATCCTCGTCGCCAATGTTATATTCGTAGATATCAGGAATGATCTTATTACTTTTTGAATATTTATTTTCCAGAACTTTACATTTTCATTGACATATATCATATTTGTTTATTATTGTCTCTACATACTATGGAAACAGATTCCAAAGCAAATCATATTAATTCAAACACTACAGTCTGTATTCGCATTCTGAACGAAATTACCTAGTTGGGGATACCAATATGTTATTCCCAGGCGTTCTTCCGTTATTTGCGTTTTTCAAAATTTGTTCAGAAAAATTAAGGAAATCACTATATGTTCAACATTTACTAAATGAAATAAAAGAAAACAACAATAATCAGACTCATAATATATTTTTAAAATGTCTTCCACCTTGTTCTGTACATTTTCTGAATCTCTTCAGAAAGCTTCTCCTCACGCTGCTCAGAGGAAAAGGCATAACTTGTTAAAATGCCTCACGAATTCTCAATTTCATATCCACTGGTCCAGTGACCTCGGCGATCATGGAATAGGTCTTCGTCCGATCCATTGATCTGGAAACGTTACATCCAGCTCCCCACGTACTTCCCTTGCAAAATGTGCTGGTCCCCATCTAACCGAAACCACACAAGTCTTCTCTGAGGAATCGAAGAAACTCTCGTCCATTCAATTTTCTAAAATATAATTAATGAAAAATATGATCCGACAACGTAATCAAAAAGGTTAATTGTTTCTCGAGATTATATGAACACGTTTGCGAACAAGACGGAGCTGACTATATATGTTTCATATAAATATTTAACTAAAAAAAAAAACAACCCTTATCATTCCTAATTCTTCATTTCAAAAATATTTTTTTCCTGGGGCACTGCCTTGTTCCATGGTTGACGAAACCGCAAAGTAGACACCGATTCAATAATAATGTTTTGTCTACCTTTCACAAGTTTTACAACTACTTTTCTCACAATAGAGCAGCTAATCGACAAAATTAGAAATAAATTGGAATAAAATGAACTGTGTTTCTACGATAATGTAAATGAGTTTCGGTATTCAATGTTTGTTGATTCGTTCTCGTTTATTTCAGGAGTTTCAGTGAAAAATGCCTCCTGTGCCACCCCAAAAGGTCGAATTTCCCAAATTCGTTGATTCATTATGGTGTGTGTACATAGTTTCGGTGGCAGCAGCTTTCAATGCAGAGTTTGGTGAGTAAAAATTAGTTCATCATGAAGGATGTTCCTCGATATTAACTTTATCTTGACATTATAAACCTTCATTCATTGTTTGCTGATATAAAATACATTATAATGCTTTGCGGTTAGCAGCAGAGGAAATGAGAATTTTTATGATTATGAGTATTTGAAATCTTTTATTTATATCTTAAAAATGTTGATTCCATTAGGAATGAAACATATTTCACAAAGGATGTCTAGATTTCTATGAGATAATTTTCGAAAATTTCGCCGATCCCATAAATCTTATTTACAGCTGTTAAAACAATAGTTAACGACTATATAGTATATTATGTCTCTTCATATCTCACATTTGCCAGAAGTAGCTGATACCTGTTATACTCGGTGACAAGTTTTGCGTTCATCAACGAAGGTGATTTGAAAAAAAAACTAGATGAAGTTTCGAAACTTCAACAATGGTCGAGTGTTTTTATTTCATGCCCTTTTTTCCTCAGATATGCAAAATTGAAAAATATATTTTTCGTACATGGATGACTTACACCTGCCTACGAGGCCGAAATATCTTTCTATAGTTGTCCTCTAATGTGAGTCTAACTATAAAAAATTCACAGGCTCCTTATTGAAAGTTTGTGAAACCCAAACGTTATTGGCAAGTCTCCTCCCTTTCCCCCTTTTCCTTGGACCAAAACTTCTGTGGGCTCATCAAGCTTCACGAAGGAAAATTTTGACCCTGAAAATTCCATTAGGACAGTTTATCTGCTCCAATTGAATATACCGACACCGGCAACAGGATTACTTATACAGGACGGCTAATGAAACGAAAAAAGGACAATTATTATTCAAGAGATTAAGAAAACAAAAACTCGAACCCGTCTATATTCATTTTGAAGAGGAATGGGATTAGGGTTCAAGCGATACTTCATTTGAATGAATGGTCACCAATTTATTGTTTGAAAGTCATTAGTTTGTAATGGGTGGATCCTTTTCGCACTTTTTTGGGTTTCTCAATCTGCCACAATCTGAAGAAATTACAACTGATAGTGGAATCTATACAAGTGTGGAATGACATATTTCCAATCTAGCCTAAAAACTTGATGCGTTAATTTAAAAATCGAAACGAATCAACAACAGGTATAATGTTGAGACAACATTAAAAAAAACAAATACTTTACGTTCAGTACTAACACAAAGTGAATCAACTAACATAACAGAAAACAAAAAGAACTGTATTCATCAAGTTCCTTGTTCGTGTGGTCAAAAATATATCGGCGGAACGTCCAGGGGCCTGTTTCAAGAAAATTATCAGTCAACAAGCGACTAGTTACAAGTTCAATAGCAACAAGTGACAAGGACTAGTAATTTCTGTTTCAAGTAATAACTACTCGACTAGTATGTTGTTTCAATAACATTACAAGTATATAAGTGACAAGTTACAAGTGTCACGACGACTAGTCGGAAGAACTAGTTGTTTCTGTTTCACAGAACTAAATAGCTACAAGCAAATAGACGACAAGTTACCAGTGTAGAAATAACTAGTGACAAGTGCCAATATTTCTTGTTTCATAAAGAAATTTTGTACAGTTGTAGATATACAAGTGAAAAATTCCGTGCATATACAGAGTATTAACATCAAGCAACGCTGGTCCATGGTCAGTTTCTCGAGGGGATGGGATAAACAGTTGTAAGTAGAGGGAAAAGGGTACAAGGACACACCCGATGAGTCTATAGCTTTCATCAAGAATAATATGAATAATATAACAGTTGATACATTCAAATAATGATCTTCGCTTGCCTATATAGTTGGTAATCGGGGGAGTTGTAATTTCCATTGTTGTAGAGCGAACTTTTCTGGAAAACTATATTACGGTACAAATGAAAATGAGGCTAACTATCCCATATAACTAGTGGTGAGAAAATATCGCGACGGATTACCGCTTCTGGTTAATGAAAGTAGCTCAACATCATTAGTTCCAATAAAACCTCTGTATTTTTCTGAACACTCCAATTGAACGTTCCATGCTGATGTGCCGTCATATGGAACAACCGTGCGCGAAAAACTGATGGTGACGAAATAGTAGTTTACCTAACAAGTGCGGAAAGTGATACTTGTCCGCACGCGATTGCAGATGGCAGAACGACGCTTTAGCGGAGTTCGGCCAGACAATCGCGTGCGCACGTATTAGGTACACAATTGTTTTACTAGCGTTTGGAAAAAACCCAGAAGTTAACATAAAGGAACATTTGTTAATGAATACATATCAACAAATAAATTATTTTTGTTTTTAATATTGAACGTGGAATTTGGTAAATTCTCTATTGAGTTTAATAATAATTTTCAACATGGAATACCTGGACCAAAGAGTATGTGGTTTGCATGTTTCTTGAAATTTCAGCGAAATAAGCCAAAAACAATTTCTCTTCTGGAAGATTTCATTCCCTTATTCGAAATAAATATTTTCTCTTCGCTGCTTTTAGTGCCAAGTTGACAAAACGAGGCAAAAGCGAGAAGTGGAAAGAAATTCACAAATTTATCGGGACACGATTTAGCCCAACATGATGTTGTAGAGCAAGTGAATGAAAATATTCCGAGCAATATCGGTTTTATTGACGTTTATTTACCTCGAGATAAAAAACAAAGATGTAGGGGTGCAGTTTCGAGACCACGTAGATGGATTACTGAAAACAGTGTTCAGCATGATATGTATATGGAATCAGAAACATTGAAGAAAAATAAACTAGATTTTCAAGCAGTAGACTATTTGTAAAATGATATTCACAAAAAACCTGAGAATCCTACAAATGGGCAAAAGTTAGGACTTCAAGGTTCAAGATTCACCAAAAATATAGTGATACTGAACAAAAAAGACCAGAATGTTCAGGTTGATACTCTCATCGATGATAACAGCGGTGCAAGCAATATATCTTATTATAATTTGTTGAATCTATAACGTAAAAATAAACAGGTTTGCAGCAGGACTATACCATTGAATCTTCGCAACAGTGATCATACAACACGGCCTTAAAGTGCACTTTACAGACGGTGCGTGCATAAAGTGTTATAGCCCGTGAGACATGATGGTCACAAAAGAAATTCCACATGTCAAAATTTCCATTATTTGTTTCCCTAGCAACCGTAGTAACTAGTTAAGGTTGAATGGACTTTTCGATATTTTTAAATATTTATATTGTTGATGCAATAACGAACTAGTGTGACAAACAAGTTTGGATTCATCATGGGTTTAAATAAATCTATATGCCCTCATTCATTCGAGCCCTAGGGATGTTGACACGGTGTTCTCCTTGATATTCAATCAACAATGTTCAACGTTGACCATGCCCTGTACGTTGGTCGAATTATACTGATAAATTACTAGTAATTCTCATACATTGGAATTTGTAGAAACAGCAACGATGTGATTAGATGAAAAAACACTTGTAAGATCGAACACGTATACATGTCAGTCCTCACTTACAAGTTTAGCTTTTAGAAACGCAAAATTGTCACAAACGGCATTTACCAGCCTCACTCTCATACTTGTGATTATTGCAGAAACAGCACACCCGTAATTCGTATGAAAAACAGTTGTAGGATTGGACTGGTAAACTTGTCACTCATAATTTACCGGTGTATCTTATAGAAACCCAATTTTGTCGAAATGGTAATTCACAACTGCCGCAGTAGTATTTTACCACTAGTATTCGCTTATTGAAACAGGCCCCAGACCTCTGGAAGTGCGGAAGAGTGAAAACAAGATGCACTTAAAGAACAGACAGATTAATTATCAGAACACATTCTTACTGCTGATGGAGATCACACAGTATGCTGTCTGAGGATATTGGCATCTCAACGAGTTCAGTTGATATAAATCGTACCTGGTTGGTATACCTCTTGAAAGACAAAATGATATTGTGGTAGGTAGCACGGTCAGGCCAGTCTGAACTTCCTTCACAGTACGTTTATGGACTGATAACTATCAGAAAATAACTACTTTCCTGGGGAATACCACGAAAAGTGTGAATTACAGGTGTCAATGCAGGGTTCTTGATGGGAGGAATTCCCGCATATGCTTTAAGTTATACAAGTACTCGAATTCATTTTCAATTATTGCGACGAGCACACTTGCCAAAGATTTTCGAGCTGTTCGAAAGAACTACTTTGCATTGAGGAGGGGCAAATGAAACCGAAACTGGCCTGAAAGTGATTGGCTGTCCCCATAATCGAAAGATTGGTATCACCAAAAGCATATATGCGAGATTTTCTTTTGTGAAGAACCATTCACTGGCAATGACGTGGTACTGTGTGGTTCACGTGATATTTCCACCAATTACAATGGAAAATACAGATTTCAGACAAAATATAAAAGCTGTTAATCTTGTTACGTCAAACACAGTTCTAGTGTATTCCAAATATGTCTTTATAATAGATTAATATATACCACTAATAATAGCTGACCTTGCACTCGATACGTGTGGTGAATGCGAGGTGGAAAATTCCTGGTATCCGCGCTGTTTCAGTCGACTGTTCACTTGACATAGTTATTTGTGTCGTTAATGAAAACGTATCAACCAGTGGATCATAGAAACTTCCCTCTCCTCAAATTGTTTGGTTATTTTAGTGGACTTATTTTATTCCTTCCAGAAGATCGAATTCCAGTAAATAATTCATCAAATTCCCAATGGAGTGGAAATAAAGTGATTAAGAAACTTGTTTAAAATAGAAAATTATTGACCATGTGCGTACTTACGAAAGTGAGTTTAATAGTCCTTTTTACTGGAAACTTGTTTGAAAGACAACATATCACAATACATAGACGTTATGGTAGTAAGACAGTGTGTTGTGATATGGTGTCTTTAAAACAATTTTCCAGTAAAAAGGACTATTAGCCTCACTTTCGTAAGTACGCAAATGGTCAAAATTTTTCTATTTTATACAAGATTTTTCAATTCATCGCAAAGTTCCTGATGAAGAGCCAATAAAGACTCGAAAGCTTGAACAGAATAAAGAGTTCACTTTATTTTGACCTCCTTGTTGACTACATACCCGAATTTTAAAAGGATTAGAACGAATATTTGGCGGAGTCAGTTTGCTTTCCTCTGTTAGACCCCACTCATCATTAATTGAACTTAAATATTCACAATCCACAGAAAGATATGCAGTTTTTAATAATATTATATGATTCTGTAAAATTTCAGGACTCTTTCCATGTTGCGCATTCTGGTAGTTGAAGAAAACTAAAAAAAGAGTTATATGAAAATTCCAATTGAAAAATTAAATTATAGTTGAAAAAACTGAAGAACACTTTTTTGTAAAAAATCCAATTGAAAACCGAGAAAAAAAATATAAAAAAAACTAAAAAAGTGCTTTGGTGAAAAAATGAACTGAAAAGTAAATAATATTTTTTTGAATTTGAATTGAAGGTGCTTCTTGAGTAATCTATCGACACCTTGCACCCCACGCTTTGTTATATTGCAATACATTTTTTTATTTACACTATTCTTAATCAAAATTTCAAAAAATTTATATTTAATTTTTTATTCCATTTCTTCACGAAAGCGTGTCTTTCAGTTTTTTCAAACGATTATTCATTTTACTAATTCATTTCTATTTTACTCTGTATGCTTTTTCAATGAGAATTATAATCTTCTGACAATGTATATTCGACTACATATGGCATCGTGGCATTCAGGTGTTAGTTTCATCACAGCATACCTAACAATCAGCACGGACAATGCACGGACACTCTGGGATGCCGCCTTTGATCTCAAAAAGTATAAAGACGCCATCTTGAAAAGCGGATTACTCAGGGCCAGACTTGCCACATGGTATCTATAACAGTGGCGTACTGGGAATTTTATTTTGTCATAATTCATGAAATTGGACTTGTTTTCAAATGACTTCAACTAATAAAATAAGGTTCTTCATTTGATTGTTCCTATTTTGTTCACCATAATGAATAATATATTGATACGATACTATTTGTAATTCTTTCAAATAATATAAGAAGTGATAGCTAACTATCTATTCAGAATTAAATTTGACTGGCACAAAATGTGAGGATCACTTTACGGAATAGTAATTTATGTAACAAGTCTGGAGGATACTGTTTTTTTTGGTCCAAAAAAACTGTCTTGTTGCGTACACTATTTTTTCGGCAACCGTACCCACTTCCCGAACGCTTTTTCTTTGAGAAAGTGGCAAAACATAATTTGATACCAAAATAAAACTTGATCAAACAGCGTTGAACTTCACAACAAATACAAATTGCAGCTTTCGTTTTATAGTTGCGTTGCGTCAGGCCTTCTAATTTCAGCTTTACCATTGGCTGGAAAATGACAAGTGGCAAATTCCACCAATAGTGAAGCTCGAATTGAGAGTGCTAGAGCAGAACGAACGAAAGCAGCAATAAAGGAATGACAATCTGACAGCTCCACTGCTTTTCAACATGGCCGATATAGCGACGCGAGTACATGCGCGTACTTTTCCCGCCCAAGGGAGTGTTCGTGCTGATTGTTAGGGTATGCTGTGGTTTCATTCACTTAGGAGTCGTATTCTCTACACCTAAAAATGTTATTCACATCCTGGAATTCCTAAAGCATCTATTGAAGCATCGGCGCACCTAAAAAAATGGTCTGGGGCGGGGGTGAGCCCAGATGAACTTAAATTTTAGTTAATTTTGACGTTCAGTTGTGGGTTAGTCTGATTATCTCTATGATTATATCCAGGATTTGAATGAGGGGAACAAGTTGAAACCATTTTTTTACAACACGCGCGTCGAACAGATTTATATTTCGACTTAACCTTTTCAAACTTTATCATTTATAGCTTGATCAAAACTACAATATCTCTACAGATTTATCAAAGACGTTTAATATTTCCAGTAGAAGCAGAATTGACTACCCTTTTCTCTCCTATGTATTCTTTGGAAGGAATTGATTCTGATTTATTTGGAATTTACTGTAATATAACACAATATACAGTATTGAATTATATTGTAATTTCTTTTTGAAAATCGAGATTAAAATACCACAAACTCCCAAGGCTCTATCGGTAAATTTCCATTATTCAAAGGAAACCACATTCGGAGTAGGACGAAAGAAAATTGGGATATGTTCTGATATTCCTAGAGGCAGTGCTCTTTTGTGAGAAGATTTATGATTAAATCAACAGAATGTAATCTGCTTTTACTCTACCTGATTACGAAACCCGTAACCTGCCAAATACTATAGTTTTAAGTGAAAATGAATTCGGCGGGTGACCTCGCGGTACAAAATTAGCCGCAGGACCCCTTATCATAGTATATTACTTACCGAGGCTGAAAGTCTATCATATCTGTCGTCAGAAAAATATATAATTACCGAAACTGAAAGCCGAGGTAAGCTATTACTCGGGAAGGAACTTATCGTTTGCCCACTATTTGTTTCCTATTTCATTTCCAATCATTCGCACTAATTTCTTGAAGTCAATTCGAAATTAATCCTGGCAGGATCAAATGCAATAACTTCAAGTAGGCATTGTGTGTTTCAATAGTCGAACTACTCGATGAAGGTCCCAACCAATGTTACTATTGTCATTCTTGGTAAATTTCATTTACCCACGTAGAGGTTTTGAATATGTATGTACATTTTGGTTTCGTTCTGATGAACCCTATCGAATGAAGTTAAATGGCGAAGTTGTAGGTTATGAAAAAATCTACAACGGTATTATTTTTTTCACATAACCTGGGAGTTTATCCGAAAATTGTCCATGGCTTACACCATCTGCACCAGATTTCAAATATTCATTGGTTTTCGCCTCTAGATGTTACAGTCTAAAGTGTGGCTGCGGAAAGCATGGCTTGAAATGCACAAATTTATGTTCAATTCAGATGAAATTGTAGATGAAGAATCAATGCAGATTGGAAAAAAAATTGAAGATGAAGACGATGATGGTCTTGAATATTTTGAAGATCTACTAGAATCTGGGAGATTTGTCGAATCTGAAGATGACGAAATGCCATCAGAGAGGCAAAAACTAATGGATGAGTGATTATAATTCAAAATAAAATATTTATCAAACACAATATAATTGTGATAAAAAATATTATAATGAATAACGTAATCAGTATAAAGTATTCATATTGAATCGTACAATCATGAACATAAATTCAAGTTGAAATCCTTAACAAGTATATTTCTATGAAATGAATGAATTTATAATTCATCAAATTAACTTCTTTATCGAAAAAAATCAGAGCAGTAATATTGAATATGTATAAATGTATGTATGTATGTATGAAGAAGAGATTTGAAAGAATAAAAAGTACATCACTTTTTTTTCAAAAGGACATATTTTGACGTGAGAATTTTCTGTTTGAAATTAGGATGCTTTTATGATATCGAAACAAAATTAGTGGAAAAAATTAGTATTTTGAATCAAAAAAATTACAGTGTATTTGGAACATGAAAAGATAAAAATCGACATATTTCGTAATGAGAATATTTTTTTGAAGATTGAAATACAAAACCAAAAAGTTGTGTTTTGGACTATCGCATAAATTTACAGGTTATTGGAAAAAAATCACTACGAAAATTGTAGATCTTTTTATTACCTAGAACTTTGCTATTGAATATTTTTCAGTCCTACTCGTAGTTTTGCCAAAAATCGTGATTAACCGTCTTCCATCTTTAAAATCAAATCATCCGTAGCTTTTCGATCTCAAATCGCCCGTTTGAAGTTTTTCATTTTATATTTGTAATTTTGTCTTACTTTTCCAATGGGAATTATGAATTGGATTCCTGATGTTGATATCAAAATAAACACATTCCATATCATAAAGATATAATATAATATATTATACATACAATATCTTCACCTAATGGAGTAGAATATTTAAAAGATCAGATGCTGTTGGTTTGGCTGGCAACATTTTGTTATCCCTTTTTTTCTTTTCAGTTACCTATCCTTTGGATTTAGTCAAGACTAGGCTTCAAATTCAAGGAGAACAGTCAAAAAATGGAAAACTCGGCCAGGTAAAAGGTTGAAATGATTAAAAAAAGTCATGTCCCCCATATATTTACAGTCACAATTCAATTGATTTTATTGATTCAGGAATCCAAAGGTATAGGAAGGGTACCTGGGAAAATTTATATATTGTCATTGTTGTCATACTAGTAACGATTTATCAAAATACTATTTAAGATTTTAGTTTTTACAAAGTTTTTTGTCGGAAGGACCCATTTCAACTGTAAAATCCTCAAGATCTTGAGGCTTTGAGCATTGCGAGTCCACAGAGTCACAGAGGGCCCGGTGTGCGGAATAATTATCGTTTTTCTCGAAGAAACATTACTTTGTCTTAAAGGACTTTGATATAATATGTCTATTCAACAAGTTCAATCTCAATGATAATTATCTGTCCACCTTGACCGAAAATGATGTTTGGGGGTGTCATTCGATTCTGAATGGCATCTAAACGGTAGCCGGTAAATTCTTCGAAAACAAATATTCAAAAAATGAACAATTTGTTCAGGCCAGCCTCAACTCACCTACACTGTAGGTTGACGGAATATCACCTATTAGAAAACAACTACTCCCCTGGCTAATACCACGAAGGGCATTGGATTACATCCAACAGGTGTTAGTGTGGGATTCTTCACAGAAGAAATTCCACATATACTCTTGGCGATACACCACCAGAATTGATTTTCAATTATTGGGACGGGACACACTTGCAGACCGGTTTCGGGCTATTTGGCTCTCGTCAGTGCAAGGCAGTGCCATCATCAACATAAGTTGATGATTTCCCATAATTAAAAATCATACCCGAGTAGAGTATCTTCCCTAGACCTAGGCTGATACAAACAACTAGCAAAATTGCCGTTGCTGCGCCATCTGCCCGTAGACTAGGTACTAACCAAGAGCATATCCGCATGGCCCCAATTCCTCGTACAAGGAAAATACGAATAAAACAAAAAACAAATAAAACAACTTGTTGTTGTTTTCTAATAGGTGTTAGTCCGTCAACCTACAGTGTAGGTGAGTTGAGGCTGGCCTGAACAAATTGTTCGTTTTTTGAATATTTGATTTAAAGCCAGTCTTCAAGCATCCCCATGAATATTTGTTTTCTTTGAAAACAATTATTCGAATACAATTATTCGAATGCAATTGTTCGAATATAACAATCATTCGAAGAGTACAATTTTTCGAAAACAATTATTCGAAAAAAATTATCCGAAAATTATTTTAGTTTAATAAATTGAAAATAGATAGAAAGAGGTAAAGGTAGCGAATACGGTAACCTCACCGATTTTCTTGAAATTTGCACAGATGATTCAGAACACTATAAAATCATCATAACCATCGATATTTTTGTGCGGAAACCATACCTTTGGAAGTTATGACAAGATGACATTTGACAAGATGTTGGCAAGTATCTGTAATTCCTAATTATGTTAGTTTAGGTTGGTTTAGGCTAAGTTAGGTTTGGTCAGGTGAACTGAGGTCAGTTGATTAGTTAGCTAAGGTTGGCAAGGTTAGCTTTCGAAAGATTAGGGTAGGTTGGTTGGGGTTTGGTTAGGTTAGTTAGGTTGGGTTAGATTAGGTCGCAAATTTTTTCAAACATCATTTGAAAGTTTATAATTAAAATTCGTTTAGGCTGATAGGTTAGTAAGGTTGGTTTAGGTTACGATAGTCACATTAGGCATTCCAGATCACGTGATGTCTGGGTGGCTAACACAAGTTTTGACCAATCACACACTCGTTTGCAGAAAACAAACGATAGTTTCTGGGGGGCAGATGGCGCCGTATTGGTTCATTTCGATTCATTTGATATTTTTATTAATACACAATTTAAAATTTGTTTTCGAATTCGAGTGATTGCTTTCGAATAATTGTTATCTTCGAAGAATTACTCTTCGAAGAATTGTTTTTCGAATAATTGTATTCTGATAATTGTTCTTCGAAAAACTGTATTCGAATAATTTACCTAGACCCCATCTAA
Source organism: Zygogramma bicolorata (assembly GCA_032362365.1). Lineage (NCBI taxonomy): Eukaryota > Metazoa > Arthropoda > Insecta > Coleoptera > Chrysomelidae > Zygogramma > Zygogramma bicolorata. The sequence continues at coordinate 961,939 of JAVJAQ010002863.1, forward strand.
ACACTTCTTAAAAAATTACGCTCAAAACATTTTTCTACTAAAAATTAATGAAGAAGGGGCTCCATTTTTTTGAAAATATCTCGGAAAATATTGGAGATATCCGAAATATGAAAAAACAGTAGGAAATTCTCTACAAAAAACTGGCAGACCTCCACCTTCAATTTTCATCATATTCTTGAGCCCGTTGCACGAGTCGCTTCCATTAAAAAATTCTTTCGAAAGAAATGAAAAAAGTTGAAAAACAATCCATCGCAAAAAATCTATGTTATATTTTTGTCGAGAGATTTTTCGAATTTGTAACTACGATATATATGTTTTTAACTGTCGACCTGAGATATTTTCATCTCCTGAGTCTATTGTTGAAATAATTCATTTAAAGCAGCACTCCCTGAAATAATTGGAGAATTTCGATTATCTGCTTTTTTCTAGACAATTTATGGTATGGAAAACTGAAATATATTTTTTCAAATATTCCGATAGTTTCATTATCTTATCACGGAACATTGCAAGTATACAAGTTTTCGCATTTTTTCACTTTTAATGTTTACAAATTGTTATCAACAAATGCATTGTTTATGATATAATATTTTTTTTTGTGACTTTAATATTTGATAAACATTTCGATTTTCAACAAAAAAATTCTTTCTTGATTTATTTCTTGATTTTTGAAACAAATTACAGTACACGCCACGGCTGATACCCAGCGATCGCTCAGGTATATACTCTCCAAACTGAATAACTGTTGGAATACGATAAGCCCCTTGCCGGACAGTGTCGTACCTATGATTAGTTTTAATTAGGGTAGCAAATATAACATGACTTCTTTGTAATTTCTTTTCATATTTTATTCGGGGGTTATATCCCGAGTGCACCAAGTTTAATCGGTTAAAATGTGTGCTGCACTTCCATGATTCTCGAAATTTTGCTTAGCAAATGACTTGACTGTATGATAATTTGATTTTATTTTAAATTATTATACACGAAAACATTTGCTTGAAAGCAAAATTTTGAAAATCATGGAAATGCACGCATTTTGGTCGATTGAACTTGGTGAAGGAGGGATATATGTTTAGATTATTTCCAGAAAACATGTAAACTCAGGAAACATCAAAATCGAACACAGGAACAATATAGTACCAGAGATAGTACCTGAAAAGTGATCCAAACGCCTGGTTTATTTCGAACATTTTAATCGGTTAAAAGGTCTAGTGCATTTAATCGCTGTAAAACTCTGTAAAAGCAGTCTAGCCTTCAACTGTTTCATCGTTTATTCGCATTGAGGGAAATAATTAGTATTATAGGTAGTACTACCGTTCATTGAAAAGTTATACAGTGCATTTCTTTAATGTCCCCCCTCCCCCCTTTTATTTTTTGAACGTGTCAACTCAAAAAATTGAAACTTGGGATGATGAAATTGATGCATGAATACTATATTTTGGAGTAAAATTGACATAAAAATTTCAAGATGGCAACTGGGCGCCATCTGAAAAAGAAAAATGGAAAGGGGGTTCTTCTGATATATCATTTGAAGCTCCTGACGAATACTTTAGAATCCTTGAATATGAAGTCAATATCTTTAGACCTACTACAAAATGGCGGAATATTTAATAATTGCCTACACACATCGACGTTTGATTTCATAATTTGAGGAAATAGGCTGAGTTCAGTTCAGAAGATGTTCGAAATGGTTGCCTTCTACGTCTTGAGATAAGAACAGCCTATCCGATATTTCGCGTTAATTATGTCACCACCTAGAAGAAATCCCGCTGACCTAGCTTACCACCACCCCATTCGGGATGCTGAGTAGACAGTTCTCATGGGAGCAGAGATCTTCCAGACTTCACTTGGCGACTTCAGTCAGTATTCAATCTCAGAAGTAATAACACCTATATTTTTGTACTTTGTATCTTTTTCCGATTTTTGTATCAATAAATATCTTTTTTTAAAAAGCAAGTTTCGTGCCGTCGATAGTTAATTGGCGCAGTCGACTGTAGGATTGTCAAAGTCACGCGTATCGAACGAGTGATTTTCGTTTCAACGATTAATTGACAACCGAACCTCAGAGAACAGAACAAGTTGGCGTTGGAAGCAGAGAGGCTCCTAGAACTTCAGGAAACCCAGTCAATCGAGGACCTGCAGAAGACCCCGTACCGAAGCTGTTTTCGAGAAGTGGAACCTCATCGTCCCCTTCTGCAAGGAAGAAATACTTGGCGAAGACGAGAATTGCTGAACCAAGACAGATTCCTTATAGTGGTTAAGAAAACGATGGCCAAAGGCTTGCTTTTATTGTGAGTACACTGAATCTATATGTCGCTTGAAAATATTTTCGAACAACTTGAAACATTGTCTTTAACTGGCTCAGGCAATACAAACTCTAGTCAAACACTGTCAAATACGAATCGAATCGTTCAAAATCCATTCGCAATCAGATCTAATTCAAATTCTCAAACACTCCAAACGAATACTTCAAATTCCTCAATAATGGCGAACACTTTCAAACCAGAATATTTGAATTGCGTTCCACAATTCGATGGGAACCCAAATGAACTTAATAGATACTTGAGTACATGTGAAAGTCTTATTTCGAATTTTTATGATGCAACGAATCCCAATAACTTTCAAAATACATATTTGTTGAATTGTTTAATTGGAAAATTGTCAGGAAATGCAAAATTGGTAGTTAATATCCAAAATGTCACAACTTGGGATGTCTTGAAAACCACCCTGTATAGAAATTTTGCAGATCAACGCGATGAAGCATGTTTGAATAGAGATATGGTAATGATGAAACAATATCCGTCCGAAAAACCTCAACAGTTTTTCGATCGAATATTACAAATACTCAATCTGATTTGTTGTTATATCGATTCCCATGAAAACGATAGAAATTCAAAAATTCTGAAACGAAACTTATATAATTCGCTTGCTTTGAAAACATTCTTATCAGGCTTGAGAGAACCTCTGGGTACAACAATTCGCTGTATGAGACCTGATGATTTGAATCAGGCCCTGCAATTTATTATCCAAGAAGAAAATGTCAATTATTATCAAAATCAATCGAATAGAGTTTCGATTCGTCAAAATAATGGCCAAATCAGGTCAACTCCTCATCAAAATCATTCTCATACACCCAGAACTTCTTTCAATGCACATACGAGAAATGATCAGTTCTATAATCAATCATCAAATAATCAATATAAACCTCATAATAATCAATTTCAATCACAAAACAATTTCCCCTCTCAACCTATAAATGTTCAGCCAAGAAACAATATGCCACCACGGAAGTTCTTTACAAATTCACAAGTTTTTAAACAACCTGTACAAAATCAAAACGTTTTTAAGCCTAATCCCAATCGAAGTCTCCCTAATCAAACACCTATGAGTGTTTCGACGAGGCAAACATTTAATAGAAACCAACCGGGTCCCTCTCATTCTTACAAGCCACCGGAAAAGAATTTCATTTCAGAAGAACTATATAATGCAGAGACTAATGAAATAGATTACTACTTGCAGGATAGTGAAATCGAAAGTCAAAATAATTATGCAAACGATGAAAATATGCAAAATCAAAATTTTCAGTCAACAAGCCAAACCACCGGTCAAAGGTAGAACCAATAATAATATCACTAAATTCTTCCAATTCTAGCGAATTGCCATACATCATTCTGCCAGAACACAATTTAAAATTTTTGGTTGATACTGGTTCAACTAAATCGTTTATCGATCCAAATTTAGCTTATAATCTATACCCTGATCGAATCCAGAATGATCCATTCATAGTCTCAACTGTTTTCCAAAAATCATGCCACAAGCATAGCGCTTTTATACCCATTTCTAAAATCTTCAATGTTTCCGGAAATCTCAAATTTTATCTGTTTAAATTTCATAATACATTTCATGGATTGATAGGTATCGATAATCTGAAATTACTCCAAGCTAATGTGAATTTGAGCAATGGACTATTAATCACGCCACATTCCCAAATTAAATTACACTATCATAGAATAAAAAATGACTTGAATCTCATATCTATACTTCCTCGAAACGAACAAGTGATTAAAATAAAAACATCTGTAAAAGACGGTGAAATAATAATCCCTTATCAGAAGATACACAACTGCGAAATTCCAGAGAGTTTGTCGATCGCGAGAAACGGAGAAGCGTTAACGACCGTATTAAATAACAGTACAAAGAAGATAACACTAGATTTCTCAGAACCCATTAGAGTTGAAAAATTTGATAGAACATGCATACAAGAATTCAGTTTTAATAATTTTGATGAGACAGACAAACGTAAACTGGACTTATCTAATATAAGAACTGACCATTTAAATGACGAAGAAAAATCGATGATTGAAAAATTATGCCTTGAATTTTCCGACATTTTTTATCACGAAGACGAACCTCTCACTTTCACAAATAAAACTAAACACCGTATAAAGACTACTGACGAAATACCAGTCTATACTAAAACATATAGGTATCCCTTTATCCACAAAAAAGAAGTTGAAACACAAATTCAAAAAATGTTAGACCAAAAAATAATCAGACCTAGTAGTTCACCTTGGTCGTCCCCAATTTGGGTCGTACCTAAAAAATTAGATGCCTCCGGTAAGCAAAAATGGCGGGTTGTCGTAGATTATCGGAAACTTAATGAAAAAACCATCGATGACAAATACCCCTTGCCAAATATCACAGATCTTTTAGATAAATTAGGTAGGTGCCAATATTTCTCGACATTGGACCTTGCCAGTGGCTTTCATCAAATTGAGATGTGTGAAGCGGATATTGAAAAAACTGCCTTTAATACTGAACAAGGGCACTATGAATACCTTCGTATGCCCTTCGGGTTGAAGAACGCCCCTGCTACCTTTGAAAGAGTAATTGAAAATATTTTAAGAGGAATTCAAAACGAAAAATGCTTGGTATACTTAGACGATATAATTATCTTTTCCACATCCCTTCAGAAACACATGGAAAGATTAAGAGCCGTGTTTCAAAGGCTCAGAGAAGCAAACTTTAAAGTTCAACTTGATAAATCTGAGTTTTTACGGAAAGAAGTGGCCTACCTTGGTCATATTGTCACTCCAAATGGTGTCAAACCCAATCCTGACAAAATAAAGGCAATTAAAAACTTTCCTGTACCAAAAACAACGAAACAAATAAAAGGTTTTTTAGGACTCCTTGGATACTATCGTAGGTTCATAAATAATTTTGCCAAAATTACAAAACCATTAACCAAATGTTTGAAAAAAGGTGCACAAATCACCCACGATCAAGAATTCTTATCGTGTTTTGAAACTTGTAAAAATTTATTGATTAATGAACCAATCCTCCAATACCCAGACTTTTCTAAACCTTTTAACTTAACCACGGATGCGTCGAACGTTGCCTTGGGTGCTGTTTTGAGCCAAGGACCTATTGGCAAAGACCTCCCAGTGGCATATGCTTCAAGGACTCTTAATGACTCCGAAGCAAATTACAGCACGATAGAAAAAGAATTATTGGCGATTGTTTGGGCCACCAAGTACTTCCGCCCTTACATTTTTGGCAGAAGATTTAACATAATCACCGACCATAGGCCCCTCCAATGGATATTTTCATTGAAGGACCCAAGCTCGAAATTACTCCGATGGAGAATAAAACTCGAGGAATATCAATACAATATAATTTACAAAAAAGGATCAGCTAACACAAATGCCGATGCCCTTTCACGCATCGAAGTTCACACAAAAGAAACAAAATTTTGGGAAGAACTAGACGAAATTCTCGAAGAGTCTGATCGTCTAGCTCCATCTGTCACATTTGGCAATCAAAATCCAATAAATCCTTGTCTCGAAACTCCCAACTATGAACCATCTATTGACATTTTACCAATAGGCGAAATCGCACGGGAAATCGACCCAACCGAAACAATAAGTCCAATTGACATACAACCAAGCACAAGCTCTAATGTCAACGACAAAAATAAAAACGCACAAGAAGACAATATTTCCACATTAGTTCATATTGATACTGACACTCACGAAAACCAAGAAATTCATGAACATAATAATCCAATAGAAATACGCGATGATGACGTAACTGTCCATACCAACGCGGAAGAAAACCCTATTGTTGAAATACCAATTTCGGAATCTCCTGTAAACCACGGTCAAAACCAAATTATATTTCAACACGTTCTCCATTCACCTTCGAAACCTCTAATAAAAATTTTATTCGAAAAGAAACAAAGAATAATTGTTCAGCTTTCCTCAAATAATTTTGAAAAAGATGTAGTCGATTTTGTCACAGAATATATTGTTCCAAATGTCCCTTACTATCTTTATTTCGAAGTACCAGATATGTATGAAAGATTCTGCGAAGTAATTCGTAGAAACTTCAAATGGCCCTCTTTAAAATTCAAGTCTTGTAAATTAAAACTTATTGATGTTACAACGAAAAATGAAATTCCGGATCTTATACAAGCATATCACGAAGGTAAAAGTAATCATCGAGGAATCGAAGAAACCGAACAAAGGCTCAAGGCGCGATATTATTGGCCGAATATGAAAGATTCTATACAAACCTTTATTAATCAATGCGAAATATGCCAACAAAGTAAATATGAAAGACATCCGATTAAAACAAAAATGAATATAACCCCAACAGCCACCAAACCTTTCGAAATTATTCATATCGATGTTTATACTCTAGAGAAAACCAAATTTTTAACCGTAATAGATAGTTTTTCAAAATATGCGCAAGCTTATCACTTGCCCTTTTTATCAGCAACCGATATAGCTGACAAACTTTTAACATTTTTCTCACACCACGGTGTACCCCTTCAAATCATAGCCGATAATGGTTCTGAATTCAAAAACACAGTTATTGAGGAACTCCTCAAACTGCATAAAATTAATGTACATTTTTGCTCACCCAATCACCCTCAATCGAACGGACAAATTGAAAGACTACACTCTACCCTCATAGAACACATCAGGCTCCTAAATACCCGAGGATTCCTGAAAACACCGCCTCAAATGAAAATGGTTTATGCCATACTTGCATACAACCATTCCGTACATTCGACCACAAAATTGAAACCAATCGATATAATCAACGGACATATAACGAACGAGAACCCATTCAATATCGACATAGACAATATTCTCCTGAACGATTACACGAATGACCACAAAGAGAGAACAAAACTACTTTATGCGGAACTTAACAAACGGTTAATCAAACAAAAAGAAAAGGTAATCGAAAAATGTAATGAAACACGCGATAACCCCGAAATTTTCAAACCACAGTCAGAAACGTACGTGAAAAAACACATACGACAAAAACATGCGAACAAGTTTGAAAAACCTACTACTATCACAAAAGTTGATGAAACCATGAAAACTGTTTCTACAGAAAATCATGACAAAGTACATATGGACAACTTAAAAAGACCTCTGAAGAAAACTTACAATTTCAATAAATAATTCATTTCTTTTCAGAATACCTTTTGTATTCGGACTCCAAGACAAAATAACACTGAAAAACTTAGAGAACAATCCTGGTATGATACCCTCGAAATTAGGAACCGCCAAAATTCAAGAGTATTCTCACACACTAATACATTACTACGACTTGAACCCATTAATGAGTGAAATTGACAAACTGAACTACCAATACGGACAAACTCTGGAAGCACTCAGTATAAATAATAATTATACTTCTTCAGTCGAAATAGAAAATTATATAAAAATTTTGACTATTACGAAAGAAAAAACCGAAGCCAAGTTGAATGAACTGATAACGCGCCCTAATCGAACCAAAAGAGGACTGATCAATGGCATTGGCTCAATTTTCAAATCAATCACAGGTAACCTAGATGCAGCAGATGGGGAACGGTATGAAACACTTATCAGAGAACTTCAAAACAATCAAAAAGAACTAGCTTCTAGTGTTGTGAAACAAAACTCAGTTTCAATAAATATGATCAATAAATTCAATCAAACCATTCAACAAATTATTCATAATGAAAAATTCCTTCAGGAAAAAATATTTCATCTTGCTACCATATTTCAATTCGATGGTTATGAAGAAAACAGAACATATGTTCACGACATTCTCAATCAAATCATCAATATGTACGATATAGTTCATTCTACTTTACAAGATATCGAAAACTCTTTCACTTTTGCAAAACTTAACATAATGCATCCTAGCATAATAGGAACTACTGATTTATTTGCAGAGTTGGTAAAACTGTACAAAATAATCGATAATAATCAATTTCCTCTCGAAATCACTTTGGAAAATATCCTGGACTATGAGAAAATAATAAACATAGAATGTTTCATTCTCAATAATAGAATAACATACCTTCTTCATGTTCCTATCACATATCCTCACATTTTCGATTATTATCATTTATATTCAATTCCAACGTATAGTCGAAGTCAGTTCAAGGCACTCGTATTGAAAAATTCATACTTACTGAAAAATTCAGTGTATTTCACATTTCAAAGCGACGATTGTGTCAAAGTCAAGCCACAATTCTATGTCTGCAAGAAAATGCCCATCAGAGAAATTCCTGAAAATATGTGCGAGCTACAACTACTGAAAATGGAAGACTCCTCTACCTGTAGGCAAATCGATGTCAAGATCACCAAACCAATTACCCATCAATTGGAAGATTCTTCACAATGGATAGCAATATTCCCAAATAAAACGACTATCCATCTACAATGTCACGAGCAAGAAGACGTCCATAGAATAATTGGATCCTATCTAATCGAAGTCCCAGTGGGCTGCAATATCAAGTCGAATCAAATCAATATCATCAATGAGGAAACGGTAATCGATAACAACCAAATAATATTGATTCCCGAACTCAGTCATGATCGGAGTCCTCCGAGAAGTTTGAATATGAGTTTTCAGTTGGATGACGTCGACCTGAAAGAACTTCAGAACCTGAAAAATCAGCTGATTGAAAACAACCCTGAATTATCATTCGACGAAGGCGGACTTTATCAATCGCCCAGTATATGGACTCTGGCAATATACATAGCAATAATTTCGATGGCAATCTACTTCGTGTACAGAAGAAGACCAACAAGATGTCCTTTCGGCAGAAGGAAGAATCAGGAAGCAGATCAACTTCATGAAATGAACCAGCCAGATGGAATGAACCTATCCACTGTTCAACTACCCCGCTGCGCTCGTTAGTTGAATCTTCAGGGGGAGGAATTATGTCACCACCTAGAAGAAATCCCGCTGACCTAGCTTACCACCACCCCATTCGGGATGCTGAGTAGACAGTTCTCATGGGAGCAGAGATCTTCCAGACTTCACTTGGCGACTTCAGTCAGTATTCAATCTCAGAAGTAATAACACCTATATTTTTGTACTTTGTATCTTTTTCCGATTTTTGTATCAATAAATATCTTTTTTTAAAAAGCAAGTTTCGTGCCGTCGATAGTTAATTCGTTGAACATTTTCGAACACATCAACGTCGATATTTCTACAATTTTTATCATTATCTGCCGTACATTGAATATTGAAGCAGGTTCAGTTTTGTACACTTTCTGCTTCAAATAGCCCCATAAAAAAGTCTGAATGTGTCAAATCTGGCAAGCAGGCTGGCCATTCCGTAGGACCTCGATGGCCAATCCAACGACCATGAAAAGTATTATCCAAATAGTTTCTTACTTGTCTGGAGTTACGTGGTGGTGCTGCATCTTGTTGGAATGATAATATCCAAATCTAATTCATTAGGATTCACTTCGACGATTTCGATGATTAGAGGATCAATAATAGTTGCCAGCAAATTCAAATATAATTCTCCTGTTGAATTTTGTTCAATTGACCATTTTGGAGATAGTTTACATGGTACCTATCTACTTAGAAAATCGAAAACTATCGGAATATTTGAACTGAATAATGATGTTCGTTTATACTGACATTTTTATCTTTTTTTATGAACATAAAATAGCCTATCAAACCTTATCAGGTTGTTGGGATTGCCATATGACAGAGAAAGAAAAACGAATGTTTCTGGAAATATCAATATTAATGTGTTTGTTTTCATGTAATTATTAAATGTTCCGTCATTTTGTAGTAGGTTAAGATATTGACTTCATATTCTAGGGTTGTAAAGTATTCGCCAGAAGTTTCAAAATGATGTATCAAAAGACCCCCCTTTCCATTTTTTTTTTCACAGATGGTACCCAGTCGCCAACTTGAAATTTTCATGTGTCAATTTTACTCCAAAATATAGTAATCATGCATTAATTTCATTATTCCAAGTTTCAATGTTTTGGATTGACCCGTTCAAAAAATAAAAAAGGGTTGGTGGATATCAAAGAAATGCACTGTATTACATAATACACTTATCCAAAAATAAACTCTAACCACTCACTACCTGAATACAAATTTTTTTCATCTTCACTGCACTTGTATTTGTGCTGCTATCGTTAGCTTGTTAATCACTGGACTTACCTCTGTTTGAACGTCTGAATATTTCATTTTCCCAATATTTCCTCTCTATATCTACTACATGTCGGCAACGGTTTTGCCATTCTTCGGAAGTGATTTGATCAAACTCGTGCTTCGCCAGTTTCCTCACATCTTTAAACTTGAAACTTAATTTTTTTTAGGACGCGTTGTTTTTCTATATCTACTACATGTCTATTTGGCTTTTGCCATTCTTCGGAAGTGATTTGATCAAACTCGTGCTTCGCCAGTTTCCTGACATTTTCAAACTTGAAACTTACATTTTTTTAGGACGCCTTGTTTTTGACATCAGCCCAAATGATTTCAATGGGATTCATATCCGGATGGTAGGGTGGAAGTCGCAAAACGTTATGTCCGTGGTCAAGCAGAACCTCATCAAATTTGTATCAAACACGATGCTTTTTATTTCCCTTGATCAACTCGTATAATTCGGGTTTGAGCATATTAGGGGTGAACATAATGCTTTTTTCGTGCAGTCACTTCACCTAATAAAAAAAGTTTTTTTTTTATATCATAAGGTTTTGAGAAACTCGTTTGTTTTTTTCTTCTCAGGATTAACACAAAGAACTAATCTGAAGAGAAAGAAATCAACGATGTTATAGGTACCTGCGCTACCTGGTACCTTATATGGTATATCATTTATGACGTGTCATTTTTGTTTTCCATATGTAGAAACCCAAAAAATTCACTTATTCTTAATTTTCAAAATCCGAAACACTTGGGATTAGTTATTTTTTGTTGGTTCGTTTTTATAGGCCCCTTACCGAGGTATGATAAAGACAGCACTTGGCATCACGAGAGAAGAAGGCTTAAGAAAACTATGGCAAGGTGTTCACGCAGCCTTTATGAGACATTTAATTTATTCCGGTACCAGAATTATAACATATAAGGCATTGAAAGATGCTTTCATCAAACGACATCCTGATCAAAAATACTTTCCATTATGGCAGTCAGCATTATGTAAGTGTATTATTTTACAAATATATTACTTGTAACTCGAGTTGTCCCAATATACGGTCTGTAATTAAATTACACTTTACACCATCACTACACCCGTTTCACTATACAATAGCTTCTTCGGTATAGTACTATAACACGCCTGTATAATGAAACCTGTGGCATTTTTGTAAAAATCACTCTTCACAGTGTTATTTCATTATGTTATCATGGATTATTTTATAGGCCAATTACATCAGTTGATTGTATTACTAACACGTCTTTATTCTTGCTATGCATGTATTAGAGGTGAGGTATTTCTTTCGCAAGGGTGACTTCCAAACCTTTTTTATTTCTTGAAATTTCATATGTTCAAACATTTTGTCCGTCCTACCAGAATATGTTGTGTCAAGTTCTGGGATACAAAACATTTAGACATATTCGGCTGATCAAGTCTCATTGTTGTATTAAAGTCTTGAAATGCTGTATTGGATATGTTTTTTGGTCACCTAGATTCTGATTCTTCTTCTCAATCTCAATCTTGAGCCCACACGAAGCATTCCTTAAAGTGGAAATTTGTGGTGAAGTAAGGTTCAACGAGGTCTGTCCTTTTAGCGTGTGATTTCTAGCAATCCTAGCATGTCGTTGGCGTATCATTGTATTACTAGTGTCACCCAAAGTAGCGCCGATTAATATTTCTTTCTGTGTCTAGAACCTCCTCACTTCTGCTTGAAAGGTGAATTGTTTCATTGTTGAATAAAATTGCTTTCTTTCTTCAATCAATTTCTTTTCACTTCTTTTGGGACTTACTGAGCATTGAACATGATGAAATTTGTACAAATTACCTATTAATTTGGAGGAACTATCTTACAGCGTTGAGAAATTTAACCGATTTTGATGCAGAAGACCATGAGTTCATTCTATTTTTGCATGAATTTGTATGTGAAAAGTAGGAAGTTCTGCATCAAACCGACGATGTGTTTTGAAGGTGGGGTATCTGCCGGTGCATTTGCCCAGTATCTAGCCAGTCCTACCGATTTACTGAAAGTACAGCTCCAAATGGAGGGCAAACGAAGACTTTTGGGGCTACCTCCTCGAGTCAATGGGATAGCAGACGCATTTCTGAAGGTCTGGTCTACCGGTGGAATCAGAGGACTATGGAAAGGTAAAGAAAATATTTTTTCCATTCGAAATCTAAGAACGAACACCTCTTGTTTCATTTTTTATATTTTAATAGTACACCGGTACACCGTTGAAAAGTGTTTGATTAAATGTTTACAAATAGCATCTTCACACACCTGAATGGTCTTTATAATTGTAAACGGAAATTGCCATACCCCTTATTGCTAACAACTCTTACTGTTTTTCCATTTGGATTCCGTTCTAGGGCCAAACCCCAATATTAGAGATAAGATAGTCAATTTCTGAAACAATGAATTTTCATGAATCACGATAATTCATATTGTTAAATTTTGCAGGATCTGTTCCGAATGTTCAGAGAGCAGCTTTAGTTAATTTGGGAGATTTGACCACCTACGACACCGCTAAGAGATTTATCATGAGACATACTGATTTACCTGACAACTACATTGTGCACATTTTGGCGAGTAGTTGTGCAGGATTTGTCGCAGCTTCTATGGGAACACCAGCCGATGTCATAAAAACTAGAGTAATGAATCAACCCTTAGATGAAAAAGGAAGGTGATTATCACAGCCTTGTTCTTGCTCATTTTAATATCAATTCTCAATTGGATGATTTATTTTTGTGGTGAAATATGAAGAAATAAGTTATTCCAAAAAAGGCCTGCCAAGATATAAGCGAAGTATTCCTGCCAATAGATAGAACTCTAGAAAGAGGAAATATTAACTTGAATAGTGGATTATATCATATTTATCTGGACGTCAACAATACGTTAGTGTTCCCAATATTACGAAACAATCGGTAAATGTCAGCAAATCTGATTACATTCCTATCACAATGGGTGTCCCACAAAGATCTGTTTTGGGGCCCGTTTTATTTTTACTTTATATAACATCTTCGAGTGCATCAGTACACAATATATGCAGATGACACTTCTATTCTGATATCTAACAAAACAAATGCTGCTTCAGAAATACAATCTAATGATATATTGTCGAATCTTCATGAGTGGTTCTGCAGGAATTCCCTTTATCTTAACGCGGAAAAAACACATATAGTACACTTTCGCAATGAACAAAAACAGGTAGCTAATATGGACATTAAAATTGGCAATAATCAATTTGACAAAGTATCATGTGTGAACATTACAAAGTTTAAGTGAGTTAAACTGAAAATAGGTGTTGCATAAATCTGCCTCAACATTTGGCAATTGTTCATGTAAATGATTATGGATGTAATCCAATGCCCTTAGTGGTATTAGCCAGGGGAGTAGCTGTTTTCTAATAGGTGTTAGTCCGTCAACCTACAGTTTAGGTGAGTTGAGGCTAGCCTGAACAAATTGTTCATTTTTAGAATATTTGATTTTAAGCCAGTCTTCAAGCATACCCATAAATATTTTCTTTATTCGTATTTTCCTTGTACTAGGAATTGGGGCCATGCGGATATACTCTTGGTTGGTACCTAGTCTACGGGCAGATGACGCAGCAACGACTATTTTGCTAGTTGTTTGTATCAGCCTAGGTCTAGGGAAGATACTCTACTTGAATATGATTTTTAATTATGGGAAGTCATCGACTTATGTTGATGATGGCACTGCCTTGCACTGACGAGAGGCCAAATAGCCCGAAACCGGTCTGCAAGTGTGTGCCGTCCCAATAATTGAAGATCAATTCTGGTAGTTGTACCGCCAAGAACTTATGTGGAATTTCTTCTGTGGAGAATCCCGCACTAACACCTGTTGGATGTAATCCAATGCCCTTCGTGGTATTAGCCAGGGGAGTAGTTGTTTTCTAATAGGTGTTAGTCCGTCAACCTACAGTGTTGGCCAGTTGAGGCTGGCCTGAACAAATTGTTCATTTTTAGAATATTTGATTTTAAGCCAGTCTTCAAGCATACCCATGAATATTTTCTTTATTTATTTTTTCTAAATGATTATATTAAATAGAATTTCCTTCAATGCTTTATGAATATTGTATTTCTGAAAAAGGCTCTAGTATTACTTTAATTACCTCATATCGAAATTATAACATCAAAACGTTCAATCTTGACACTGGCGAAAATATTGTCATTCATTTAACGATAAATCAGATGAAGTGGACCTGAAAATATGAGCATTCGATTTTTTAGGGGCCTTTTATACACCTCATCTATAGACTGCCTGCGTAAAACCATCAAGCAAGAGAGTTTAGGTGCCCTGTACAAAGGTTTCATACCAATTTGGATGCGAATGGCGCCATGGTCATTGACCTTCTGGCTGACCTATGAAGAAGTTGTCAAACTGATGGGAGCTAAAAGTTGGTAGAGAATATCCATTTAGATAAAGGAAAAGGGTAGTGTTTCCTTTCTAAAACGCTTCATCATTTGTAGAGCATCCGTTTCGCCTTCATTGTTCAAAGTCGAATGGATGCTTTTGTAAAACATGTTCTTCGAAATTTGTCGATGACACTTGGAAGAAGTACGCCAACGCCTCGTTACAAGTGATGAAGATGTGTAGACTGTACCTGTTAGTTTAATATTAGTGGGTACGCACAGTTAGTGGAAGTATGTACTTAGTAAACTTCTGGTTCATTGAAGATTGGTTTAACGAACACAACGGTAACTCACTGAATGATTCACAATTCATAATTATAGCCATATCATTAGAACATAATCCATAATGAAAAAGGCGTTAACAGCTTCTTCAATTCATGAGTACAAAAAACTAAGTGGCGGTTGTCGACAGAAAAACCTTATTTTTTCATTTATAATTGAGAATATATTATTCTTTGAGCGAACACTTATAATAATAATATAATAATAACAATTTTTTTCACAATAAATCTCAATATTACAATTTTAAAATAAATAATATGTGAATAAATATTTAAACCTTACGAAGTTATTGCACTTGTTGTAAGGATTAGCTATTTTATTGAATAATTATTATGGATTAAAAATAAATGATTTAATAATATAATAACATTTGAACAATAAATGAAAATGACAGTATAATCAGCACACTGGCAGTCACATGGAAAATTTCAATTCTATAAGATTCTGGGAGTTTCAAGAATCCATTTTTTCACCAGTTTTTTATAAGAATATTTTGACTTTGTTACTTTAATCGAATTTGGTAATTTATCGTAAATAAATGATGCTAAATATAAAAAGTTTTTTTGTGATTTGCCTTTGGAAATTTTATTTTTAGTAGTAATTTTGTTTTTATTTCGTGTATTATATAAATGTTTATTATACTTACAGCAGTTTTATGAGAAAATATGTAGGTTATTATATCAAGACAAAATAATTTATTGGAGGAATATCGAATATTTTTACCATACATAATTTTTAAGAACCATTTTTGTAAATTTTCCAAATTTTTCAGATAATTCTGATTAACTCCCCCCCCATGACAGTATACCATAATTTATTTGAAATTGAAATAAAGAAACATAAATCATATCCATGTGTTACTAAGAATATTATGAAGAAAATTTGAATTTTGGCAATAGAGGGCGTAATTTTTTTATTAGATAATCAATTTGGAAATTCTATTTTAAATGCCTGTCTATCATGATGCCTAAATATTTGATATGGTCGACTTCTTTTATATATGAGTCATTTATTTTAATAGGTCCAAGATAAGGTAGATGATTTCTATAAGAAGTAAAGGGGAGATAATGTGATTTCTCGAAATTGAGAGTCAATAAGTTATTGTCGAACCAATTTTTTTTAATTTTCAAAGTCATTTCGTAGGAGTATTTTAAGAGATTGCCATGTATTTGATATATAGATTATAACAGTATCATCTGCAAAACTGTGTATGGAACCTCTTGTTTTCACATAAAAAATTTCATTCAGGAATATGTTAAATAACACAGGACCTAGAACTGTTCCTTGTGGAACTCCATAATTCAAATTTTTTTCTGAACTAATATAGTTACCTATCTTGACACATAGTTTTCGATTTTCTAGATAACTTTTTATCAATTTATAACTCAATCCACGAAATCCAATTTTTTCTAATTTTTGTAGTAATAACTCATGACTCACTGAATCGAAAGCTTTAGCTAAATCTAGAAATAAACAAACAATTGGGGATTTTTCGTCTATGGCTTCATAAATTTGACTTGTGAGATGGCATAATTGTGGAAATGAAAACTATTTGTGTATCATTTATAAAATGCTGCTGTATTGCCTTATTCTCGCGAAGGTCCAAATGCGATTTCTCATCTGTCTGCACAAAAGTTGAACGTTAGGAACTTTGAAGTGGTGGATTATTAATTACACCAATTTATTGTGAATCACGAATCAAATAAAAGCTTCTACTGAAATGGGTATTGTTAATTTTTATCAATTGCGTACTAAACTTATCCATTCAGTTATGGTTGTGTTCGCTAAACTGAGATAATTTTATTCAAATTATTTTCAGTTGATTCCGGTCATTGGCGATTGTTAATTGTTAATGTGTCAGTAAATGGTAACTGCAATCTAATACTGAACTGATTTTGAATTAACTATATATGTCAATTTTCTGCTGGTACTCACCTATGAAATTTGACAACAATTCTCCGGGAATGAGAATTGTGAAAATTGTTGTTACTTGTTATAGTTTTTTGTTTCTTACATTGGGGTCAATTTATTGTATGCCGTAAATGAATCAAATTCACGTATGCCGGATTATTCTGAGAAGTGAATTTTTGTTACAGAGATTGAACGACTTGTGACATGTCCAATTTCGTCAGGAATATGTCAATTTTTATTTTCACCTGGTAGACCGGAAGGCAATGATAGATTTTTGGGACCAATTTTTCACAATCTGACTTTGAAATAGGAAATACTTGAAGCTCAAACAGATCGTAGTTTACAAAAAATTATACATGCTACAGGATAATTCATGCGAAACCCAGAATTTGGTGTGTTGGAAGGAACTATATAGTGCCAAACAGAAGACCCATAAATTTTCGTTAATCTTATGATGAAACTAGTTCAAGTTGTAATAAGTTGGTTTTTATTAAATTTTTCGGTATACATTTGGGAAAGTTGTCACCCTGTAACAATCAAAACATATCTTCATGGTTTTTATGATTATTTTATACGTAACAAATCGACATAGCCCATGCAAATGCTTCCATCAAAATTATTGTTCAACTTATCAAACGCAAATTCTGGGTTTTCCATGAATTACCCCGCAGCTTATAAATTTTGTTTGCAGATTGAAATTTGTTTAACCTTCAGGTATTTTCTCTTCAAATTGGTCCAAAAAATTTATCACTGCCGCCCAGTCTATGGTATAGTTTTGGAATTAGTATTAAATTTTTAATTTAACAATTTTTTCGGACAACTGTTTGGTGTCAGATGAATTTGATTTTTTTAGGATTGAATATGATCAAAAATTGACTACAGGGTTCATCTGAAAAATTAAACAATTTTTCATTCACCATAAATCCAAATAATTTCAGTTGGCTACATATTTCAAAGTAGATCACTTTTTCAAATAGAAATATGAAATTTTCCATTTCAAAATGTTTTCAAAATAACAACTTTTTGGAATGTAAGCAGTTGATTTGTACTCTCTGATGTATTCCATTCTTCCAGCAGTTATTATTTCACTCAAGTTATCAGAACTAAAGTGTTTTGAAGCACTATTTAATTCGTTAAAAATCAAAATTTTGAGGTGTTTCAAATTCATGGGATTTGATAAAACGCTTTCATTATTGCTCAAGCGTACTCTGTGACCAGTGGAAAGAGTTTCCAAGGAACAAAGCTGTCTTTCAAACTAAATGTGAAATGATAAAAAAAGTTGAAAAAAGTTTTCCAAAAAAACAAATGTTTTCCAAAAAGAAAAATAAATTTTCAAAATTTGTGTGAAGGAATGTTACATTTCTCAGGCATACACAGTTTCTGTTTTCAATTATTGCCTTGGATTCATAGCTCAGATTGGTCACGATAAATATTAAAATCAGATCATGAAAGTCGTATTCAGTATACTTCATACTGTTTCTTTCATGTGATCAAGAATCATTTTTGAAATTCAGTCAGTATATATGTTTAGCCTTACGCTGGATTAGAGTTTTTTATATTTTGGAGTACAAAGATGTCGCTCATATTATTCCATTTTTTTTATTTGTATTTCAGAAAAACAACAAGTTTTTTAAATCCTATTTTTGCTGCAAAAAACGTTTCTTTTCATCCCATTTTGTGTTTTGATGAATCTCCTAGTCTATTTGATTGATCGTTTGGAATAAATTGGATGAAATTCAATGGTAATTATGCTTCTCTTGCTCAAATTCCAGTCTCTGACTCAGTTCCTTGAACTGTGAAGAGAAATATTTGTAAAATTTTGAGTGTTGGAGACCACCGACCAGTCATTGCTAGGACAATAAACATCAGATTAATTTTCGCTTCATATTGATTTTATTTAAAACATTCTGTTGACTGAAATTATTGCAAATTGTTTTATGGAACTGGGGTTCAACCATAGATATTACAGCTAATGAACTGGCCCTAAGAGAGAAGACTGCAGAATGAGCAAAATAGAATACTTTAAGTATAACCTCTGAGTACATTCTTTCCCCAATGTAGCAGAGAAAGAGGGGTTATGAAGTATGGAGTAATTCAAGTATAAAATTTCAATTGTGTCTTCAACAAAATCTGTTCGATGTGAATATCCTTTCTCTAATGTATTCCCCATCACACTATTTAATATACTGTCATGATGGCCAGTCCATTAGTTTTAATGGTTATGGGCTCAACATGTGTTAGATAACATTGAATCCAATTTTTCTACTGAAATTTTCATTTATTTTTTCGAACAGGGTATAAGTGTGTTTTTTGAAAAAAGGCTAATTTTTCTGTTATTATTTTTTTAGAAAAAACTCGTTTTCAAGGTTTATTATATAATTAAAATTTCTGTTTATGAACAAATTTCTTCTTTCGCTTTCTGCTGGTTTGGTCACAATTATTTGAAGAACAACTGTAAACATATCCATGCCAGTCATAAACTCCAAGAATAATGGGTTTGTGATTTGAACAGACCAGGTCGATCAGTTAGATAATTGAGAAATTTACTGGCGAGTGATACATACAATGAAAATGTAGTTGAAATTTGTTTTCGAAATTGGGATCTCATTCAAATTCTATATTATTGGATGAAACTGGTCCATATTTGATGAAATACAACATATACAGTTTCCTGTATGATTTTCACTATAGTAAGGTTTACAAAACCTTGGCAACTGTTTCACTAAACAATATCGCTTCTTGATAAAATATTATTTGCTTCAAAAAGCTATTGGGAAGTTCATCATCCAGATACGCCTTTATCGGAATATATTTGAACTATTTCATCACGTAAAACAAAAACAAACTTCTGAATGTGAAATTATGGTACATTTCTCTAACACATTCACACACTGATTAGTCTACACATTTCTGACAGATTACGATCAGCTGATTACGGTTTGTTGCCGACATTTTTGAACAGACATCAGCGCCCTCATCGGTGGAAATTCTTCCCAATTGTATAGACCGCGGGCATGTGACGTCACATGACAACTGTCTGTTGGACGAACAAATCGTATTTCCATGAACAACAATGGTAACTTAACCTTCCGTTAGGCGCGCCACCATATGTAACGTCGTTAGTCGCGCTGGGACTGCCAGTCCCATATCAACAACGCAGCCTAATTTTTGGTCATATGAATTATTTTGGCTTAAAATGTTTTTGGTAAATTAGTTTATTACTAAAGCGAGTTAAATTGCATTTGCAATTGCATTATAATTTTATTGTGTTTTATAACTAGTGTTTTTATTGTTTATGAATTATTTTTTATATTTATACCTCTTATAGTAGTATTTGTGGGTACGACTTTACACAATTCACGTGAAAATATTTAGGGAACAGAAAAGCAAGTAGGTTATAAATGGCATCAATCCGATTTTATTGTAGTTTGATTTATTCAGATTCACCAGCTGTTTCCTCTTCAATTATATTTTCTAAGCAATTTTTACATATTTCTTGGACATGTTTTTTCAAACATATATAGGTATCACACTTTTGATATGTATAGGTTGTTCTGGCGTCCTTTTTAGATTTGTTATAACAAGGTTCGCAACGTTTTCTCTTGACCGCTCTTCGGCTCGTCCCAGGTTGAAAGCTAAACGATTCAATTCTTCCACGTCAGCGGGGTTATCAAAATTATAACGCTTTGTGTCCATAATTATGCATTTTGTTTCAAAAATACACGGCACAGTAACAAATGAACAAGAAAAAATAACCTACAAACAACGAAGCCTACAAATACGGTACTGAGACGCTTGTTGAATGTACGGATCAAAAATGAGTCGTAGGCAGTCGCGCTGGGACTATCAGTCCCAAAGCAGGTACCTGACGCACTCTTTGCAAATTTTCTAAGAAATAAAACTATCCCTTCGCATGAAACTCAGGCAACTGGCTTCTAGAAGTTTACTGTGAGATGTCATAAAGTTACGACGCTGTAGCTATAATAGTTTTAATATAATTGAGAAAATTGTGAATCATGGGACTGCCAGTCCCATGCGCGACTAACGGAGGGTTAATAAGATTATAATTGCGGTTCCGAGGAGATACAAAAATTTTTGAATATACCGTTGACCATTTCAACTTATCAAAATTTAGTATTTTTTCTATTGTCGAAAATAGAAGGGAATCAATGGAATGAACCTCATCTCTGCCGCTTTTACTTCCTCATTTCACAAGCGCGCAAAATTGAAGCCATATTGAGAAAAAATATTTTGAAATATGACATAATGCACAAAATTGGTCTGAAATGAATATTTATTTTTATATATATATATATATATATATATATATACATATATATATATATATTTATATATATATATATATATATATATATATATATATATATACATATATATATATATATTTATATATATATATATATATATATATATATATATATATATATATATATATATATATATATATATATATATATATATATATATATATATATATATATATATATATATATATATAATAAAAAGATTATCAAATTCTCTGGTCTATCACAATTTGCATTCAATTCGAAATGCCCACCACAAGACAACTACCTGTTTCAGGCTTTGGCCTTCATCAGCTGTGGATTGGCCAAAGCCAGAAACAGCTAGTTGTCTTGTGGTGGGCATTTCAAATTGAATGCAAATTGTGATAGACCAGAGAATTTGATAATCTTTTTATCAGTTTCCTGATTCATCTTGCTTCATAGCAAATAACACTTTCTCTTTATATATATATATATATATATATATATATATATATATATATATATATATATATATAATTTTATATATTTATTTCATTTATTTATTTTATAAAAGCATTTGTATATTCGTTTGTTTGTCCAGCAGGATTGACAACTGTCATTTACTGTTGTCTGTTAGATATGCCTGTGATCTATAGCGAAATAAGTTATAGAGAATATCCTACAGGAAACTGTATACAATTTTTTTTGAAATTTTCTTCGGATTCAACTGAACCTGACTGTATTAAATGAATATACAAAATATAACGACGGTGAAATTTCTGATTCAAGGGTCATGAAAGTCTTTCTGGAATTCAATTATTCCTGTTTTAACATTTCTTTGTATCGTTTTTGAAATATAAAAACTTTTCTTCATTGAAGCCATTTGGCAAATATGAGAGGAGCGATCAATGATACAATCAAATCAGATAAAAAATCACTTGTAGAGTATATTTCGTATTGGTAGGGAATACTGCTAACAATGAAAACTCTCAACAAACATTCTCCAGTGTAACCTGTCTCGTTTCAATATGAAAATAGGGTAGTCCAGTATGTTCGTTTCTCCCCTTGGAATAACTTCAATTTCAATTTATTTCATTTTATTCATTGCATGCCTCTTTTTATGTTTTGAATTTTCACTTTTAATTCACCTGATGATTTTTATCAATAAATTGTTATGTTTTATCGACTTCCTTTGAACTGTCTATGATTCTACTAGACTAAATCTCAATATTTAGGTGAAATGTAAGCACTGATTTTTGATGTAGATTTAATGTTAGTGCCACAAATTTATACAAAGAGTTGATTATATTTTTGCAATTGTGAAATATATGTAAATAGGATAATAATTTTTTAGGTAATTTTTTTCGAAATATAACCATTTAATGATATATTCATTTCGGGTACTGAATAGTGAGAAATTCCACGATTTAGTTGTGTTTTATTATTGTACATATAAAATGTTATGAAATTGAATTAGTTTTATTTCAAAAAGTTATTTGGAATCTCAAGTTAGTTTCACAGTGACTCTAGGAACCAAGTTGATTTAGAAATACTGTGCAGACTACTTTTGTAACGATTTGATTTTTTTTATCTTTCATACCATCAATTCAATAGAATGATATAATCGCATACAAATAAGGAGTTCTGGTTTCCTGGTGAACAATTTTTTTTTAATGCACAACTATCGAATGTGCAAGAAAGGCAATTAGGTAATTGCTTAATAAACTCAATTATATCGCCGCTACTTGATAAGAAACCATGATAACTTACTTATGAAATCTTTTTTGTGTGATTTTTGCAAGACTGCTTACAAAAGCGCTACAAGTGTTTCACTATACAACAGCTTCTTCAGGCGTGTTATTGTAATACAAAGATCCGATACCTACTTTTCTTCTATAGAAATACCTTTATCAATTACAATTAACAAACCTGGGAAGAGTTAATAACGCAAATTGCCTGGGTTCACGTTCTTAACTGATTTTAATAGCTTCTATTTCGTCATAAGGTAACATGTTGAGTAATGGAGAATTATTCAAATATATTGGGTCATTTAGCAAATAATCCGACTCCTTGACTCTTTTGTTTTCTGAGTATTCCAACATATTTGAGTTTTATACCTTCTCCAAATGCAGATGATTTGCTATAGGGTATTTGAATAATTTTTAGTTATGTCGTAAATTAATTATTTACATCTTCATGGTGTAGAAAGAAAAATAAATAGGTTTGATGATATTCGAATTATTTCTCAAAGAGTGAAATTTAAAACAATGAATAAATTTGAGCCGCTCAAATACCACCATTTAGCGCTCGCTTTGGATGAAGTCAAATGACGTGTTCCTAGTTTGTTCAGATTCAGTCGGTCTTGCTCTCGCTTATGTAGTGCGGTTTCTTCCTCTTCTTGACAGAACCTGCATTGGGATTTTTATGTCAGACCCATGTTGCTCATATGTTTTCTGAGCCGGTTTTGCTCCGTTAGTATACCACCATTACCCTTGCAACCTTACGGTTGTGGTTTAGCAGGTATTCCGTAATATTGGGCGATGGTTTCTTTATGAATTCTTTCTCTTGTTTCATTCCTGGGAGCTCATTCCACCAATCTATCTATTCGGCTTGCATCCATGAATTTATGGATGTCTCAATACATGCTTTCGCTACCCCGCAAAAGGGTTCTGTTCCGATCATGGCCTTGGACATGCCTTCACGGGCTAGAGCGTCGGCTTCCTCGTTGCCCTTGTGACCTACATGGCCGGGTACCCAAGCTAGAGTTACCTTATTTTGCGTACTTAGCTCCTTGATGGTTTTATTTGCGACCTTCTGCCTGTTCAGTTCCCCTATACAGTGTTCGATGGCCGCTACTTCTGCCTGGAACACTGTTGTATTATGTCCAAGCTCCCATTCCTTGGGTCTATGAGTCATCTGTATACTAAGTTTCTTCCGCTTTTACCGGTGGGCCGTTTTGCCAGTCCTCTTATCTTGGTATGATGATTTTGAAATCTTTTTGAAAGTTGTACTGCGGAACTGAGTTATCCACGGGAATTTCTAGTATTGGATCTGCCTTCAGTTCATTGGACAGTTTCAAGTATTCTTCCCTGTGTGACTGGCTGATTGGGGTTTGCCCCTGCATCCTGTGTGTCACCAGTCGAGCTTCTCTTTATAGCTAGATGTGCAATGGTGGAAGTACAAGTAGGACCTCAAGTGCTGCAGTTAGGGTCGATCTTATGGCTTCCGCTTCACTTAAGCACGCCAATCTTTGTATGTCACCTAGTAGCCTAGTCGTACCCGATTGCTTTGTTCTTGTCCACCAATTCACTACACCGTATGTTATTATGGATCTCACTACCCTTGTGTATAACCAGTGTCATTTTTGGGTTAAGCCGCCAGTTTTCTCTCACATTCTTCTGCAGATTCTTAGGCTATCCTGGCCTTATCTGCTGTTTTTTGGATGTGCAGGTTCCACGTGAGCCTTTAATCGAAATAAGTCACACCTAAGTATTTGACTTTCGTGGCGAACGGGATTTTCACTTCATTGAGTACTGGTGGTTTCAGTCCTCTCATCACCCCTTGGTGTAAAATTAAAGTTTTCAAATTCACACAGCTCTCAAGGCTATCAGAAGTATAACAATAACTTTGTTCCATCAAACCTTAGAGTGAAAAACCTCTGAATATAAAAATATAAGGAAAAAGAAAAACTAGCAGTCAATGGTGAAAATCTGTCTGAAACATTATAAAATGCTTTATACTCACGTAACATACTAATATTTGAAATGGTTTTTCAACAGTTTCCTGAATTATTGGGGAATATTATTTTAAATTTTCAAAACTTTACATATACATGCCAGAGTAAGTATTCTTTGTTGATATATTTTTCTGTATGAAATTTTTACCTCTCTAATGAAGAAGGAATATCTTCTATAGGTCATGTCACAACAGTTGTAATGATATTTTCTTTATTTTCTATGGAGTTTTCTTCATGGTCGAACTGGGCTAAGCTGAGAGTGGTTCCATCTTGATTTTTGACTGATTGAAGCAGGTTATCATTGCTAGGGCCAACACTAGAACTTAGAATATTAAATCAAATTTGGAAGTAAATTTTTTTACAGAAAACAAAAATGTGCCATATTGATCATTTCTCACAGTGACAAGTTACCGGCACCAAAATGATAGACTCTATTACTGACAGAACTGAAATGATGTTATTTTGATAAGATGACGCCTGCAAATTTGCCTTTTGTGACTAGTACCAGATCGTCAGCATATCCCAGGCAATATATGCCTTCTTCAGACAGCTTCCTGAGGAGATCGTCTACTAGGGTTGCCCATAGCAATGGCGATAGTACGCCTCCTTGTGGTTATCCCTTTCCTGCTCTTACCTGTAGGGTAGCGTCTCCCAGAGTGGTGTATATCATCTTTCTTGGCAGGCTTTCATCCACGATACAAGACAGCTGGTAGCCCACTTTTTTCCAGTGCATCTATAAGTGACTCCGTGGAGACATTATTAAATGCACCTTCGATGTCTAGAAAGGCAGCTACTGCAATTTCTTTGTCGTTCAGCGACTCAGATAGTAGTCTGTTCAACTCGTCCAGCTCCAAATCTGTCAATTTCCCAGGTTGGTGTGCATATTGACGAGCACTAAGGTGTCTTTCTTTAAGCGTTTCGTCTCTTATGTATCGGTCCAGCATTTCAACGGTTTTCATTAGAAAGGACGTTAGAGTGATAGGACTGTACGACTCTCGTTTGGTCTAAAACTTTGGACAGGAAAACTACTTTCACCTTTTGACATAATTTTGGAGTATATCCCCATGCCACACAGGCTCTGAGAATCCTACTCAGATGTGGTATTAGCATATCCAGCCTCTTTTGTAGCAGGATCGGGTAGATTCCGTCTATTCCTGGTGACTTGTATGATTTGAGTTTTTGCATCGCCCATCTGATCATATCCGTTCTCGTGGTTTCGGTGGCCAGCCTCCAATCCTTTGCCTTCTGTGTCTTGTTAGGAAAGAGGAAGATCCTTCTCCCCCACAAAGGCCCAGGTTCAAATGTCGATTTTTCCTATATGTGTCCCAATCTGGGCTTTGTTGAATAGCCTTCGCACTTCAAGTCCCAGCTTTTTGAGGTGCAGATTCCACCAGACGGTTTTGGTCTTTTCGGGACGGTTTTCCTGGTAGGCCTCTATCATTGCCTCCTTTACCTGTTCGACTGCCTCTTCTAGACTATCTGTATCCCTCTTGGTTGCGATTCCCCTGTTTTAAGACTCCCTGAGTGTCTCTATCTAGCCTTCCCAGTCGGTCTTTCGTGGTTTTCTGAATTATGCAGCCACTATTGTAAGTGAAAGTAGATCGAATCGGATGTTCCTGTGGTCAGAACACGATGGCTCATTAGATACCACAAAAACACTATTGGAAATACACCCGGTAAAGTGGTAATTCGTATTCCAAGCGATGCAAAAGTACGAAAACAATGGTATGAGATTATGAGAAGGGATAATGTATCTCCAAAATTGTGTTTATATTGTGAAGATAATTTTAACGTAAGTATATGCTTTATTTATATAAAGCTCAGTGTGAATTAGTCAAAAGTAAGTTTTTCATTAGCTGTTCAGCAATGGAAAATTCGGTTTTAAACTTAACCTAGTTCACAAACATATCGGAATATGTATGTGTCAAATTCGATCCTCACCATTGGGATCTCGGAAACTATGAGAGATATGAAACACCAAACGATATCTTGGATTTTCTATCGTTGGGTCACAAATTCAGCTTTCCACCAGACACAAAATATATAAAATTTGTTAATTTATTGGCAGACATAGAAAATTTGATATCAAATGCAGAAGAAAATGATCAAGATGTATGCAGAGCTCAAATAACTGATATTTTCCCAAATTATTACCATAAACCGAAAACAAGTAGTTATTTCTCTTATATTTTCAATGAAAGTAAAAAAATCATCAATGAACATCCAGAAATAATAATAACTAAATCCGATAAAGGAAATACCAGCGTCACTATGTGAATAGAACACAATATCAAGAATTATCACTTAAACAACTGAACAACGATACATACTACAAAAATTCGAATCATAATCGAACATCAACAATTCAACAAAAATCAAATGCATCAATTAAAAAATTATATGAAAAAAAAAATATATAATTAAAAAAAAAAAGTAAAGAAAATTTCACCACATATAACTCTGTCATTCATGCCCTAAATTTTACGGTTTACCAAAAATTCATAAACCAGTACAAGTTTGAGATCTATAATACTATCTTTCAACTGCACCCAACAGTAAAATCTCATATTTACTCCCTGATATTTTAACCAATTCATATATCTCAAACAATCAATACGACACAAAAGACTCTGCTCTAAACAGAATTGAAAAGATTTCACATACGTCACTCATTGATAAAAATTTTAAAATAATATACGATATGCTATTTACCTGTTCTTACCCTCCAACATTAAAAAAATACAATACAACTTCAAATATTATCAATAATACAGAAAAGAATCACAATGAAATTTCTACATATAAATACTGTTATATCCCTTTTATTCCAGAATTGTTAAGCGAAATCATAAATGTATTTGAACAAGAAAATAATATCAAAATTTCACATAGAAAAATAAAACTTTCAAACAAATCACATTCAAAATTGAAAGATGAAGATCCACTTTTTGAAAAATCTCATGTAGTGTACGAAATTCCTTGCAAAGATTGTGACAAAAAATAATTTGAAAACACGAATACACAAAAGTGATTGTAAAAATATGGGACAATAAATTAACATTAAATAAACATTCTATCGAAAATGATCATTCAATTGATTATAATAACACAAAAATTCTTCAATTTGAAGAAACTTGAACAAACATCTCTTTTTGAAAATGACTGAAATTAAAACAAGAAGTCAGATTTTGTATATAACTGTCGTCAGTGAAAAGAATACTATCGATAAATTCACCTTTAATTTTCAACATTTACCATTCTCATGTTCTATCTTATTATTTCATTAAGAAAAACCTCAAGTAGCATATGTATGTACCTTATATTTTGTATTTATGCTTTGTTATGTCCATTTTATATTGTAGCTCTTGAAAAAGCTAATAAACATCAGCGAAAGCTAGGGTAGCTAAAACGAGCAATCTCCTGTTAGACTAAATCTCTGAGATAAAAAACAACTTTGTATATATAATATATATTTGTTTGGACATGCTTCCACGCTCAGAATATGGCAAATTCAAAGTTCCGGTAGAACCGCTTATATGATTTCAAGTCCGTCGACGTTTCGGCTCCTATTTCGGAGCCATTTTCAAGACGAAGTGATTTGGCGTCTAAGTCTCCTTGTACCTGTGACCAATCACTAGCGATCGAGGACGGATAGGTACTCGGGTCATGGATTGGGAAGGTATGACGGGACAGAAGTGGTTTCCAGGTATTGGAACTCTTTGCAAATCTTCGCGTTTGTTATGGCTTAAAATATGACTCATGACTTGCTGTTGATTCAATTAACAATCATTCGTGAAACTATTAGATAAATATTATTTATTTTTCCTCCACTAGAAAGGTGACATTTGATGAACATTCTGGTACTTCCTATTCAATTAGATAGAGACATAGGGAGTGAAAGATTTGAAACAGTATTCCAATTCAACGTTTATCTTCTCAATAAAGTCTTACAAACTTGGATTTAATCACGTTCACTGAAACGAAACAGCACCATGTTATTCAAAGTGAGTAGGAAAAAATAGTCTGTTGCTTTGAAAATAGTTCACACTGTCGATTTCGAAATACCTAAACTCAATTTTACTTTATATTATACATCAGTAGGTAATCTTGAACTGAACCACTATATATCAAAGGAATTTTGAGGACAACCAATGGTTTCTCATGAGCGATAACATTCATCAGTTGTCAAAAAATTAATCAGTACTTCACATGTGGAAAATTGAGAGCTCTGGACAAAAGTAAATGATTTTTCAATGATCAGCTGCATTCAAAGAATTGAAACAGATGAACCGCATAACAAACAAGTGATTGTTCATCGTTTGAATATATTTCATGTGATTGTTGCCATTACTGAATTTTCTGCGCTTTTTAACGAAATATTACTGCAAAAATATAAATTATAAGTCCAAAGGTTATCCAACAG
Source organism: Zygogramma bicolorata (assembly GCA_032362365.1). NCBI lineage: Eukaryota > Metazoa > Arthropoda > Insecta > Coleoptera > Chrysomelidae > Zygogramma > Zygogramma bicolorata. The sequence goes on from JAVJAQ010002863.1 coordinate 991,458, forward strand.
AATGATTTCAATTGTTATTTTAATATTCGAATATAGATTATTTGACCTAAATCCCACAGAGAAAACGACTTTAGCGACGTTTCTAAATTTCATCACTATTGAAAAATATTTTTCTATTGTTGAAAGATTGTCAAGAAATGACTGTGAAGATTAATTCTAACAAATTCCATATTTCTCTACTATTCGCAGATGACTTTAAAATCTACTCTTGCATCACCTCATTGCAAGATTGCGAGTTTCTGCAGTCTCAACTGGAAAATGTTGAAAGTTGGTGTTCCAATAATAAACTTTATATGAATGTAGCGAAATGCAAAGTGCGTTCATGCAGTCGTAATATGTCCGTCTCTTATATGTTTGATAATATACCTCTTTCAGTTTGTGTAGAAGTTAAGGCGGATTCATGCAACGATCATTATAATTACATTAACATTACATTATCATTACATTTTCACTAAGAAAGTGTTGCCGTTCATGCAACACTCATTACATTATATATTTGTTGTTGAAATATCTATGTTTTTCATTTTAAGGATGTTCATATTGACGAACTAATTCTCTTAAAGCACCTTGATCCGTTATATTGCTGAATACTAATAATATAAACCCAAAAATAAACATAACATAACCTAAAACCGTCAAATGACACGTTATTGCACATGCGCAATTGCTGTTTTCACTAAGATTCATAGTATAATGAAAATAAAGTTAAAAGTTGCCAACTTCTTAGTGCGACTAATGTAAATGTAATGAACTAATGTGTTGCATGAACGCTTCCACTATAAAATGGGTGTTCAACTTTTCTTAATGATAATGTAATGTTAATGTAATTATAATGATTGTTGCATGAATCCGCCTTTAATGATTTAGGAATCTTATTTGATAGTAAATTGGCGTTTGCAGCTCATGTACATAGCACAGTGTCATCAGGTTTGAAGAATTTAGGTTTTCTCATTCGTGATTGAAAATTATTCACAAATATTTCAGCCATCAAGACTATATTTTTTTTTAGTTCGATCAAAATTGGAATATTGTAGTCTGGTGTGGAATCCAAGGTATAATGTGCACATTACTGCTCTGGAAAATGTACTAAGAGGATTTTTGAACTTTCTATCTCTCAAAGTTAATGGCAGATATCCGATCAGAGGTATTGGTCAAGCGCTTCTTTTAGAAACATTTAATATACCCTCCTTGGTCAAAAGAAGAATTAATCAGAGTATTACATTTTTATTCAAGGTAGTACATGGTTTATTGGTTGTTTCTGAAATTTCAGGCAAATTGAATTTTAATATGTACCACAAACAATAATACGAAGACATGTTACTTTTTACTTACCTTACCAGAGAACCAACCTAGGTGATAACTCACCTATAATTGTGATGTGTACTAACTTCAATATGTATTGTGCTGATTCTGACATTCACAGTGACAAATTGTCTACTATCCTGTCGAATATTTATTATGAAAATATTTAGAAACACCTAATTTTTTTAATCTCTTATTCAATGTATAAAAGTGTAGTTAATCAGGTTAATCTCTATTTTTGTATTGTCATATAAATGGATTTATCTGTTGGGCAATTAGAATATATCTTTATTTTATTTTATATCTTATAATCCATTATTACCTTTCATCGATGATATTATGAAATCGTATACAGGGCAACTACTAATAGCTGGTTGAATGATAAGTTGAATTGATTTGGTTGGTGTGAAAAGTTCATATGAGAAGACGAATCAGTAGCAGGTTTTTCTCCGTTGGTCATTTTCTTGATGATATATTCAGCAAGCTTTCCCTCAGTAATTACCAATATACGATATTTGATAGAGGCCAAATTGACGGCCTGGTTTCAGTGGTTTCATTTCTGTAGTGAAATCGTGATTATTGCCATCATTGTCAATATTGACGAAGTGAAATGTGTCAAAAACAACTTCGAGGCAAAACTATAGATTCCTTTTTTCTGAAATCTACGGTTTTTTATCAAAATCCAAACAAATCAATTTTGACAATTTGACGAATACTTCTGGAAATTATGAAAAGGTTCATAGCTGTTTTTTATATCGAGTAAGCTATAACAACAGTTATTCATAGAGGTAGTTTTGAGAATATCATTAGCAAGACTTTGCTAACTAAAAAGTATTATTTTTCATTGTTCTTCATTGGCGCTATATTCACTTCAAGAAGCCTTGGCTAAATATGTTTGTTGACATGGTACTCTTGACTTGAAACCTATACAATATCAGTGTTGTATCGCAGTTCAACAAATCTATTTTCTACTGCTCTATGTCATTCTATACGTGTAGGAATATCCACATCATGTCGAGGATTGGCCCCCTGGGCGGTTGCCTAGCTCGCCTTTTGGGACTTCAAATTGAGATGTCAGTGCCACTTTGGAGGAAACTTGAAATGATTTACTCCACCACTTTGATAAGTATACATAAATGATATAACTGAAATAAATAATGAAGCTGAAGGGAAACTTTAATGCAATGCCGATTTACAAGGAATCAGGGTGTGGTTATAAACCTAACTAGAATCAGTATCAGTACTTTTATTCGGGTTTGAAGGCCGTCGTTTTTTGGAATTTCTTCCTAAAGTTTCGCTGGCTCGAGTGGCTAGCTTCTTCAGAGGCTCATTCATCTTGAAATTCACTCCGATGACTCAAGATGAATTTCAAGATGAATGAGCCTCTGAAGAAGCTAGCCACTCGAGCCAGCGAAACGTTAGGAAGAAATTCCAAAAACGACGGCCTTCAAACCCGAATAAAATTAGTGATACTGAAAACCTCGGCCGCGAAAGCCTCAACTATTTGTCCAAATAGAATCACTTCAAACATTGAGAAACCAAATTTTTTGACATTTTCACGGTTAATTAAAGGTTTTTCTCATTCAATTGCACATCATTAACTGTCATCAAAACTCATACACATGCCCTTCAGTGTAGCAAAAGTAACTTTTATATCTGGGAGTGATCCTACACATCAATAGACATGCTGGTCAGAACAAATAACTCACGTTAGAGCACTCGCTTTAGACGACACAATCTTCGATTTCATGGCATTTTTGAGAATCAAGGCTTGCACCATATTCGCATGTGAAAAAATATACTGGGCACAATATTCTGGAACAGTTTCTTTATTTTCATCCGATTACTCCAGGCAATCGCTTTTGTTATTGCAAGTGTCTTCTAGAGATATGCATTCATCTTAAAAACGAATTATGAAAATGCAAAACATTGATACAAATATCTACGGTAGTTTGATGAATTCGAAGAATTGGTACCTTTACTCGTGATTCTTGGTAGTGTAGAGGTAAGCACGTCTGTCTGTCAAGCGGAAGATACGGGTTCGATTCCCCGCCACGGAAACGCCATGTTGGGATTCACACGTAAAGAGATAAGGCCTCGTTAATCTATTGCTCGGACAAGTTTCGAATTTTGAGGGTTGACGTTTTTGAGGGGCGTCAACTGGTTAACGAAAAAACACTTTTTGTTTTCACACTGACAAAATGTTCTGAGGAACACTAATGAAAATAATATATATTATGTTACAAAGTGGAAAGGGAACTTGTGCTGCCATTTAGTGAGAACACTTCTCACGAACACAGTGTATATCCTCAACACTGTTGAAGGATAAAATAATTGGCCAGAATTCATGCAGTTATCTGTTTACCAAAGTATAACACAAACTATTCTTCTACTCAGACTCAAAGCCTGGTCATATCAATGTCAACGAGGAAAAACCACTTTATCCGCGTGAGTAGTGCGATATTTGAAAGCTGACAGGCACATGGAAGCAAACAAATATGCTTGGAAGCTAGCCAAAAATGTGCTCTTCAAAATATCTTGAAACTAATTTCGGTGCATATTGTGATGAGAAAGAATAAATATTTCCCACATCGAATCGAACTGGCCGATACCTGATCAAAATGGATAATTTGCAAACCCATTTTTTGTGAGATTCGAACAGGAAACTGTTTTGTCTTGAATGGGATGGTTCCAGATAATTTATAGAATATCCTGCAGCCTCGGGAACATCGATGTTATATATCCCCATCGATGACGCCTATAAAGGGTATTTGGTAAATGAGTCAATATGATACTGTTTAAAAAGAAACACGAGAAAAACTAAATGTTCTAAAATGTTCGTTCCGTTAACCAGCTGACGAACGTCAACCCTCAGAAGTCGAAACTTGTGCGAGCAATGGATCAACGAGGCCTTACCTTTTAACGTGCGATTACCCAGCACGGTGGCCCGGCGAGGATTCGAACCTCGGCCTTCCGCTTGATAGGCAGATATGCTAACCACTACACTACCGAGACCACTGCATGCATTGAAGGAGTGCTAGTCATTTCGAACTTCTTATTTTTTAGGATTCATCAGAATTGAAAGCAAACCAGGGTATCACCAGTGTAAACTATTAATACCTACATATATCGAGAGGTTTTTCCCAATTCACGAATTTGTGCAGAGCAGGTCCATTCTTTTTATAATTGGCAAAGTAATGTATTCCTAAAAGCATCATTATAGAATGAATTCCACTCATTTTTTGTACAGGGTATTGGTAATTGTATTAAGAAGCTAGAGGCTTTACTAACTGAAATAGAGGAACGCAATAATTATTATAATGAATTGAAGAGACGAGGTATTTCCGTCAACCAGCTGTTGTCCCCCTAGGAAGAGCGACTCAGAAAATGAGAAACTAATCCGCATTCCAACCAAGAGTTTATCTCGCCTCCTACAGCTTCAAATGTTGTGTATGTTCAATAGTTCGTATATTATTACTCCGAGGCTCCCCGCTCCCCAATTGAAACAGATATCATTCAAAGAATAAACTCTAACATTACTGCTTAATACTGCAAATGAAAGACAAAATAAAATATCACAAATGCCGGTCAGAGTTATATTCTATTGAAATTCACAATAGAGCTCATTCAACTTGTCGCTTTATTTGTCTTTCCACATTCGGTTTATAGGATTTTGGAAATGGGCTGTATGAATTTTGTTGATATTCATTTTGATATTGAGAGCTTTTTCTGGCGCGATTAACAAGGTAACCCAAAGTAGAATGTTGATATTTTTCAAATTCGTGAAAGCGTTTTTGCAATATGATTATCTTTGTTTTTTTGTCCTCAGATATTCCTGTTCCTGTTGATTATATCAATAGTTTGTGAGGCTAACCCCATACCAGGCCGTGGAGGGGGTCATGGAGGTGGCCATGGAGGAGGTCACGGAGGTGGACATGGTGGAGGTCGTGGTGGATTTGGAGGGGTTCGAGGAGGATTTGGAGGAGGTCGAGGTGGATTTGGCGGATTCGGAGGTGTACCTCCTTTCGTTTTCTATCGGAGGAGACACTAATTTCGTAGGGTGTTTGGTTACATTATCAGCTTCTTTGTGCATAACCGTGTTTAAAAAAAAAGAAAATGATTTGAGAAATCAGTGCTTTGTTGTATTCACATGTAACGTATCTCACCTCATGTATAATATTATTATTTATGATTTATTACAATTCATAAGATTTTTCACTTGATGTTATTCATTTCCGAATATTTATTTAACAGATTTATTGCGAACGATATGAAAGTATATTGGCTTTTTTTTAATGAAATATTTATCTACTATTGCTCGTTGTATTCAACTGCTGTGTCGCCTCCGTTAGACAGGTAATTGGAGTTGACACTCACCAATGAATTTTGCAATTTAGAAAGAGGAATTGATTTTTCGGGAGAACTACTAGCGAAAACCTGAAAATCAAATATCCCAATGAGAAGGAAAATATTTGGAAAACTAATAAGGTTCACAGATATTTTCAAGCTGAAGGGTTTTTTGAACTATACAGGGTGTAACTGAATGAGTGTAAAACATTTGAGAAGGTGATTCCTCATCGAAAAAAAGATCTGTTCTCTCCTGCTAACATTATGTGTAGCTATCGGTAACATGTCGCTAGAATATAAAAAAAGGTTAATTTTTTTTCTGACCTTTGTATGTAATTTCTGAACGGAAAAAGAGTCCCATGTTTTGACGTCGAACTTACGTATTTGAAGCCACTGAAACGAATCCGACGTCAAAACATGGGACTCTTTTTTCGTTCAGAAATTACATACAAAGGTCAGAAAAAAATTAACCTTTTTTTATATTCTAGCGACATGTTACCGATAGCTACACATAATGTTAGCAGGAGAGAACAGCGCATATGGTCTCTTTCACACCTCATTTCACCCCCTCTTCGAAATCTTTTTTCATTTTTTATAAAAAAAGTCGTCTTGCAGTTTTTCGACGATAAAGGATCTGAAATGTTTTTTCACTGGAACATCAGTAATCAATCCTAACAACGGTTGTCATGATTTCGAAAAGATTTTTTCTGTAGTAGTACATTTACTTTTGGAATCGTATGCTCGATATGAATCCGCTGCGAACAATTAACAAAAAAAAACAACCACCTCACATCAAAACTGATCGATTCGAAACGTTTTCGATTTCTGTTTCGGTTCGTTTCAAATTTTCTTAATCCGACTGCTAAACGTTAACGGTCTCGAAAAGTGGGCTCTTAATCCGGATTGGTCATAACAAGCAAGTCTTTACCTGCAAATCTATAGACGGATTCATTGAATGTCATTTGCAACTGAAAGGCAATGCCGATTTCAAAAAATCTGGACTAGTGCCATTTCCGTTTGAGAACGTTGACTACATAAAACTACAGGTTTGATTTGATCTCAAGGAATCACAGGGATTCTTCTCAAGATATGTGCCTTCGAAATAACATCAGCATACCTACAGTTGTGTGCTGATGGTAATTATAAATTCAAATTACCTATCGCCTCGATCAGGCGATCTTCTTTGAGCATAGAGGATATGAAAATCTGAAGAATATACAGAGAAATACGAGAACAAATGTCTTTATGTGGAATACACTAATGAAGCATATTTTGTTATCTTATCAAACAATGAGGATTCTCCGTTAAATGAGATTGGCACCTTTGGTGTAAAAGTTGACACTTTTTCGAGAAATCAATTGCTGCAGCACCGAAGTGATATTACCCGTACTTGCACGAGTAATATCAGTTTGGTGTGAAGGTAATAGATCTTCAGATCTTTTTTTTGACTTCGTGGAAGCCGCCTGATCAGTCTTTTTGATGCCAAGTCTTCGGAAAGCACTTCGGCCTCCGACAGCTTATTGTGCCCTGCTTTCATACACTTTATGACACTCATTCCTGTAACCTTGTTGTTATATGTTCGTCATATTCTTCTGAATCTAGAATCGATTTTCCATATCAATGTTGGCTTTTGTGATCCAGAGCCTGACAGTAGCAAAGTACGTGTCGAGCTGTCTCTGCCCCTTTGTTAGATTGTCTGCAGTCGTTGTATAGCCCTATTTTGTTCAGGTGTTCTTTGAATGGATAGTGTTCAGTCAGTAGCCTTGTAACAATCCCTTTCCTCTAACGTTTTGTATGAAAGTTCGCTACTGAGTAGATTTTCACTGGTGATTGAATTATTTCCGGAAATTTTTTCAAGCTCACGGATATTTTGAAAATTATCCCAAGCAGAAGGCCAGATATAATTTTCTTAAAATATTCATGAGCAAGAACAAATTACTAAGTATAATTCAAGTACGCGCGGTATACGGTAAAAAAATTTCACTTTATATTGAACTTCAACGAATTATTTCTAATTCATGTTTCAGCGTTTCAGAGTTCGTCAAGAAAGGCTTCGAAACACATCACAGATTGAACAATTGAATCGAAATTGCCTTCTTCTGGCAGATTTGTTTTAGGTTATTGTGTGAGCTTCAACAAAATGAATCGATTCGATCAAGAAACTACTGTTTCAGTGGCTTTTGAATAAAGATGTGGATTATAATTGTATTTTCATCAGTCTGCTGAATTTTTCTGATGTCCTATTTGAACGTTCCATTTTGTTCACCTCTGCTCAAGGTGGGTAAATGAACTGTTATGTCAAACAAAATATGCTCTGCTGATGTCAGAAAATTTCCACTATAATTCGCTGTAGGTTACCCATGTTCAAAAAAATTTTCGATAAAATCCTCAAAAATACCTGAGTTGCCAAGGTAACGCGAAACACAATAGGCACTTCATTGGTCAAAAACTGTTGGTGTGAAATTTTCCCAGTAATTTCTATGTTTTGCTCTTTTCCAAGCCCTTATGTGGTTCCGTATCATCGTTTGGGTATCACCACTGCCGACTCGGGTCCAATATGATTTTTATCAGCAAACTCATCGGCTCTTCCATTGCCTGCGATTCCTGACTGACCTGGAACCCATTGTAGAGTCAGTGTTTTGCCTGGGGGGGTAACTTTAACAAATTCCTCCTCGCACAGTATACCAGCTCCTGTAGCATATTCCGTCTTAGATTTAATTGTAAAACGGGTGCTTCAGCTGGGCATGTTCTCAGGGAGATTGTCTCTTCGCCACTCTAATCTCTACTGACAAGTTCGTGTTGAATGTTAATGTGGGTGACATGGTATTCATTCAGTCCCACCACATCCCGTGTAGTCTATTTTTACCGTTCTCTTGTATCCCGGTTTCTCCTTTTGTATCCAGCCTGGAATGGCCCATTCTTGCCTCTTTCCCTATTATCAAATGTAAAGATCACTTCCATTGCTGATGTTAGTGTTGTTTCCATTGCGCCTGTTATGCCCAAACAGGCAAGTCTTTGGACCTTGGTCAGTTTCTTCAAAGCGGATATTTGTTTTGTCTTTGACCACTACGCCTAAGACGCATACGTTATCATGGGACTTACCAGCATTGTGTACAGCCAGTAGAACATCTTTGGTTTTAATCCCGATTATTTTTCATTAATGCACCTTACCACTCTACGAGTCATCTCTGATTTTCATTTCATTCTGTACACGCGTTGTTTCCAGGTGGATCTTGAAGCTAGTACAACTCCAAGATATTTAACCTCACTCGACAGAATAATTTCCCTACGTCTCAGAAGTCCAAGTCATTCCATCTTGATTCTTCTGGTATAGCTAGGTTAAGCTGTACGTGGGGGGGGGATCAGGTACAAAAATGAACGAATTCCAAAAATATTTCAGTAAAGCTGTGTATCTTGTTTATATAATTATTTTCATCCAAAATTCAAAATGGCGAGCGGTTATGGCGGCAGGGACTTTTCAAAATTGAAAAGAAATGAAAATATTTCACTGAGTTTGAATTTGATATTATGTTCTTCGTAGCGTACATTGAAAGGCAGGCGTTTTCTACAATTGATATTACCCGGCAGGCAACGAAACTTGATAATACAACCCGAATCACGCTCGTTCGGACTTCCATTTTTAATACTACTAACTTTATTGAAACTTGTTGCTTATAACGGAAAGATAAAAATACAAATCAAGTGAGAAAATCAAAACAAAAGGTTGAAATATCTCCAATAACTGAAAATATCGAAAATAGCGACGAATTCAAATTGATGGATCTCAACAAATTCCATGAAAAAGGTTTGAAGATTTTCTTCTTTTTCATCCAGAGTTCAGGAGGTGATGATGAGAAACTGGAAAATTCGAAACGATGACTGAAAATATGTGAGGAATTTGTAATAGTTTAAGAGCCAGTGGAAGGCAGGCAAGGCATATTTCAGTAAACTCCAAATCTTGTCCAATGACTCTATTATGTTTACGGATTATGAAATGGGGACTAACTAGCCGGGACTTCAGTAGAAGCTATACGTGGGTGGGGGAGGGCAGGTACAAAAATGAACGAATTTCAAAAATATTTCAGTAAAGCTGCCGTTTGTGTATCTTGTTTATTGGTTAACTAGCCACGATATCAATAATATGGATGGAATATTTTTAGTATAATAAGTGCAGGGTATATGTAATTTCAAATAATTTTCTCTAACCCGTGATTGAGTTTGGTTATTAATCACCAGCTAAGCCTCAGGTAGAAGCTCCAGGGATGATTTTCCTATCATTTCGCGAAATAACAATGTTGATAAATTTTTCGAACCTAAAAAGATATTTCAACGAGTGAAATCTCTTGTATGACTTTTTTACTCATCGTTTACCCTTTATGTTGCATAAACCTGTCATTGGAGTTTCAGCCTATTGCATGGATAATGTAATGATAAATAAATAGATAATTGTGCCAAAATTTGCTTTACATTCTTTCCACTCAATCGAAATTAAAAGATTAAAAACTTTAACAGTAGCTTTTCAAATTTTTTTTTTCAAAATAATATAAACACGTGAACACGAATTCATAGCTGGATAAGGAAATATGGTGTATTACCATCTTCATACTCAATTAGCCAGTCAAGGCCGTAGCCAGAGAGATTTTATGGGGCTTTGAACCTCTCACCCCGAAACGATTGAACTGTTTCTGATAGATAATCTCAATCTCATCTCGATTCGACACAAATAATTTTTTAGCCATGAAGACATCACTGCAGTTGCAACTTCTAAAATTTTCCTGAAATATAATCGAAACCAATAATGAGAATATTTGGTTTAAGCAATCGAAATAAGGCACTCAACAAGAATTGAATCGATTTTGGCCAAACAATGAAATTGAAGAAAAGAAATATGTAAATGAGCAATATATTATATTGAAATGAATATCAAAGGTTAAATATAAAAATAGTTAAATGGAATAAAATCAAAGAGAATATATTGAAGATTTTTTGAAACCAAGTTTCAAATCGAGTGTACGTTCCGATTACTGGTATCTACAATCCTCTTCGGGTGATGACTGACTGAAAGTGATTATATAAACAAAAGAAAAAGATCCAAAATCACTTAGCAAGGAACAGAATGAATACCAATTAGTGGACTTCGTTTCAAATTGTTTTAACAATATGATTACTTTCCGTTGTAAATGTTTTGTTATGAATCAGCAACAGGTACTGCTCGTTGTCTTCCAAATTCCTATATCTTTCGCGTTTAATTTTTCCATAGATAAATGTGTTAAGGTAACTCATATCTACCAAAAATATGAAACAGTAAACATTACAACTTTCTGAACTTCCTGAGGGGATGATTATTTTAGCTTTCATGATTTTAATTCATTTTATTAAATTCATTCGATCTGTGTTGAATATATTATCCATAGCTATAAATAACCCCCTTACTTGTGGATGCGCTACAAGTGGATAAACGAATAACGGAACAACATTTGAGATATGATCATATTTTGCTAGAATACGACGTAGGTTATTAAATGAAATGATTGTGAAAAATGTACATGGGTCTCTGCCGATAATGTAATGTCAAGTTTTGTTTATAATATTTTGTGGTGCTGTTTACTTCAAAAGCTTTTTTTCGATGCTTGATTCCACAGCATGCCTTCTTGAACTCATCCAATAGATTCCTCATTATATTGGAAACAAACAATAATATTAGTCTATTATTTATTTTGTTATTGGCTGTCTGGAGGCTGTGTAATTAGTTTTTGTCTGCAGAGGAGATAGTGCAGATGTATTAAGATTATTCAGACATGTTGATGATGAAAAACTGCATTATTAACTTTGATATTAACGGCATAGGTAAGTTATTGTGCTTGATTTTTGGTATACACAAGTTTTTAAGGGTATGCGTTTGTAGGTAAAACATTCATGCATAACTAGAGAACTAGAACAGAAGTTTCATAGAATGATATTAGTATATACATACCCACTCGAAGGTTATGATCCGATTGCACTAAGTTCAGGAGTATCTCGACATTGAAAAACATCTTTTTCGGAATGAAATTTGTGGTTTCGTTGCTTGAGTATAAAACACAAGAATCATTGAAAAAATATCCCTCTCAAATGGCTTTATATTGAAAAATATATTAGTGTTATCAACTCGTCGCCGAAAGGTGGAAATTTGTTTTCCAAATCTAAAGGGGAGCCTTGTGAAAATTCGTTTGATAGGTCATTTCACTTTCTAAAATCAGACAAGCCTTGTTCCTGAGTACTCAGTACTCAAATTCACGTATTTCAACAATGGTTTATGTCGACACGAGTCACAAAAATAGTTTGTGGGATCTTCATTTGTGTACCTACAACACTAGCATCTTCATCAGGATCATCTTGAAGGAAGCCATATCAGAATAATTTGTCGTGATTTCTCATTTTTGGTGAGTAAATTCTATTTTATTCAGTAATCAGGGCTGTAGTTTATCATTTCATATAGGAAAATCGTTCTTTACATGATTCTTAAGGGCCATTCGACCGAATTTCAGTCTTTTAGCAGTCGGTGCAAGTTAAAAGGGAATACTCAATCAAGTCGCACAAATTCAGATTCTGCTGGTTGCACCCATAAACGCATAGTCCATGTCACCAATTCTTTGCATGTTATTTAGTCTTTCTTTTATTGAGGGATATTCTCTCATCTGAAAATCAGCGAGAGTACATGATGTATAAAAAAGCACAAATGAAGATCTGCCTTGGATGAGGCACTGTATAATTTAACCGCGTTCAGCACCAACGTCAAACTACCACCATTGTTACTTTCCTCTCTCACAAATAATAATAATAATAATAATAATAATATCCTTTATTTCCATAGACTTGAGAATACAAGTATCGGATCCGTCAAATGATAGTGTATATACAAACATCACAAAATTGCTGAAAATATCACAGAAAAATAAAAAAAGAAACTTGAATAGATACACTCCTGAGATTCGAGTATCACATTTTATATGCTAAGTACTCAGACGGAGAGTAGAATGACTCGCGAAGAAGTAGTTCCTTCACTTTGGCTTCGAATGTTTTAATATTCTCAATTGATTTGATATAGTTAGGTAGGTTCATGTTTTATTGATGGGCTTTCGCTTCACGACAACTTTCAATAAATTTGAGAATAAGTATTGTCTTCGGGGAAATTGTGTTCTGGCTTCTTTTTTTCTAGGAAGCAAAAACTTCTATGGAAAAGTAACATCAAACACTCTATGGGCGTTGAAATTCATACAATTTTCTCTTTTTTTGGTCAACTGGTATACCAAGCACACGAAACTTGAATCAAATAGCACTCATATAAAAATTCTACTTAATAGAGAAAAAAATAGAGACTCAGTACTAGGTAATGAAAGGACCCCGCACCAAATACATGGGAAAATGGCGTTCAGCCAATTTTGATAATTTGTTGGGATATTGTAGTACAAGTCACTAGAAGTTACACATGCAAGTTTGAATTAGTTTCTATGTCCGGTTTCGGATATATGAATTTTTAAAAATCATAAAAATTGCTTTTTTATCAAAACATAGCAAGGTTCACTCATCCAAAAGTATTACTTTTTAGATGATAAGTAACAAAATAGTAGCATTGTTGGTTAGAAGAAAGTCGAATAGCATGTCAGTCAGTCGGTCGTTGCGATAGAAGTAGCCACCTATTATACAGGGTGGTTCAAAAATAGCGACAATTTAGGATATTTTGCTAATCTCTATCAACGGTCCCATTAGTGAGACTGATCATTTTTCATTAGCAAAATACCTATTGGAATTCTTTACGAGGTGTAAAGAACGATTTATATGGATCTGGATACCGAATTTTCATCAAGAAATAAGATTGGATAATATCTTCTATAGAATATCAATTTTAATTTATAGTTCAAAAACCAGACATAGGAAATGAATGAAACTTACCCGAGTGTAGGGTAATTCACTTGGAAGTATAACTGAAAAATATGATTCAAATTGGGAGATCCATTCAAAAATAATTAACAAACATAATTATTACGTATAAAACCGATTTCAACTAATATTTGTAAACAGCCCCCGTATAAATTGTGATCGTAACTTTTTGAAGCTGATCATATTGAGCAATTACTGTGAGTCTTTCTCAAATAGTTTTGGCTCCAAAGCGGATTAATTGACTCAAAAAGGCTATTTTGTATGGCTATTGGCTAGTGGTCTCGGTAGTGTAGTGGTTAGCATATCTGCCTATCAAGCGGAAGGCCGGGGTTCGAATCCTCGCCGGGCCACCGTGCTGGGTAATCGCACGTTAAAAGGTAAGGCCTCGTTGATCCATTGCTCGCACAAGTTTCGACTTCTGAGGGTTGACGTTCGTCAGCTGGTTAACGGAAACAAACAATTTTAGAACAATTTTAAAACAAATTGTTGAAAACATGAAGTATAAAAAACAAACATTTGAAAAAGATTACTGTGTTGTAAAAAAGTCGAAACTTTCAGAGGAAATCTTCTTGTCAAAAGAAAAGAATCCCAATAGGTATTTTGCTAATGAAAAATGCTCAGTCTCACTAATGGGGCCGTTGATAAAGATTAGCAAAATATCCTAAATTGTCGCTATTTTTGAACCACCCTGTATAATAGGTGGCTTCTTCTATCGCAACGACCGACTGACTGACATGCTATTCGACTTTCTTCTAACCAACAATGCTACTATTTTGTTACTCATCATCTAAAAAGTAATACTTTTGGATGAGTGAACCTTGCTATGTTTTGATAAAAAAGCAATTTTTATGATTTTCAAAAATTCATATATCCGAAACCGGACATAGAAACTGATTTAAACTTGCATGTGTAACTTCTAGTGACTTGTACTACAATATCCCAAAAAATTATCAAAATTGGCTGAACGCCATTATCCCATGTATTTGGTGCGGGGTCCTTTCACTCAACAGGATAACATATCTCGAGTGCATATTTTGCTCAAAGAAAACTTGAACTCCTTAGTAGGCATTTGGAATAAATAAATGATATACACGTGCCTATCAACAGATAATATTTCGATTTTTCGAAGATACTTGTTTCAGAGAAGTTTTGTACTATTAGATATCCTGGGAGTACCGGAATTTTTCAAATTCGGTATTGACCGTTCAGCCACAGAGCCAAAGTGGTTCGGATTCCAATTCATATTCTGTAGGTCCCGGGCATCCCTTGCTCGCACAAGCTCTTTATCTCTTGGTGGACTGATGAATTCTCAGAGTAAAATTGCTGGAATTTTTTGAGTATACAAAGAAATATACAAGGCATCGCACAATATCTATTGAATATTTCAATAACAGATAGGAATGGTAACCAATTCAAAATACATCTTTGTCGAGCATTTCTTGTCTGACAGTTCGAGGACCCCTTCTATTCGGCATATCTTTCAGTCCCCATAATGTTTGATTACTGCTGTGTTCAACCACTTTTGTAGAAGCCGTTATGTACAGTGTTGAAGTTTTCCGAATTCTCAAAGTTTTAGTACTGACATCGATTTCAAACATTTATTTATTTCAAATACTTTCACCATTGTTTTCACTCAATTTTGCTGGACTATCAATCTGTTAGAGTATGCGAATTGTTCATTGTCATGAATCAGCGGAATCGTTTCAGTTTTATTCAAGCTTTTATATTCTTTCCGAAAACTCTCTGTAATTATTATTAGCCTATTTGGCTAACCCCACTTCCGAAAAGCCGTTGTTCCTTGATAATTATAGTCTTTTGGAGATCACTCACAAACGAATTTACCGAGAATTCATTTTTTCAACTATACTCACCCGTTATAAGTGGATCGTGTCGTGATCTGTCCACGTATTTATTGAAATTTCAGAACAAAATATCTTATTTCAGCGAAGGATTTTATTTGGTTGCTAATTACAAATTCACTTTGAATGGATATATGTACATAAAAAATCAATCCCAGTCTCAAACTGGATTATATCGACTGGCTGACATGAGACTTTCCCATTTTACACGCATTCAATTTAGTGCGGAATAGATACAAATATGAGGAGATTCTGTGGAGGAAAGATTCTTGCTGGGCGAAAGATGGTTCTCGGTAGTGTTGAGGTTAGAACATTCGCCTTTCAAGCGGAAGACCAGGGTTCGATTCCCCGCCGGTCCACCTTGATGGTTAATCGCACGTTGAAAGGTGAGGCCTCGTTGATCCATTGCTCGCACAAGTTTCGACTTCTGAGGTTTAACGTTCGTCAGCTGGTTACGGAAACGAACAATTTTAGAACAATTCGCTCATTTCCATGGGAATAGATATATAGAAAGTGATTAGGCCTACGCTAACGTCTAGAGATCCGCAAAAGTACCACTCGAAAAAGATATTCGAAACCGATATTATATAAATTCAATACCCAAAGCTGAATACATCAAAGTCAAATGGGTACACCGGTTTTTTCCTCTCGAAGAGTCCTCAACTTCACCGACTATACTTAGGAATCATTTCTGAAACCAGAAATGAAACGCTACCGGTATATATTAACCATATTGCCAACCAAGGCATGGCATCTTCTATTAGTCTGCACATCGACGCTCTCTCTCTGTCTTATGCCCAGTACAAGTATTTTATATAATGCCTGTGCTCGCGAGCTCAATTTAAAATTTCGAAACTTTTCTCATTTGCAGTTTTTTCTTTGAGAAAATTTGCGGATTATATAAAAGTTGGCAGTAATTTTCTACAGGTGCTCATGTACTTGCGAAAGTTCCTTCCTTCGAACTTGATTCCGGTAGTTTCAAATACAATTTTTTTTCTCACTTTTCAATCAGAACTGTCAGATCTATCCATGAACCTAATCTATTCGAAGTCCTGGATACTTACTTACTTGTAATGAACTTGATCAGTTCCCAAGGACTTCAGCCTTCTGCAGAAAAGGACAATTTCCACAATCTGTTTTGATTGATCAACCTTAAATGGTGTTTTATTATAATATTTGCAATCGCAAATCTGAGCATCTTCCCATAAATAATAATATAACAACGGTAATTTTTGGATTTCAGTTATTTACTTTAAAAAAAAATAATACGACCGACTTTCGTTATCGTTGTTCTCTTTTTCAATTTAATAACTCTTATAATTATTCATATTCAAACAACTGTATGAAAAGAAAGAATATAGATCAACATGTTTGAATGATTTATCTCTACTAATATATACTTGTCAAGTTTGCTAATGAAATTTGCTATTCGTATTGTGTTCCCGTGAGTGCTCATTTGTGACATCCTACACCAAAAGTGAGTTAGAAAATACCATTTCTTATAGAAATATGTCTTTCTTGAAGTTTCTGATCAATTGAAATGCTGTTCATTAATTGAGAGTAGTGCTATGGGTACGTAGCAGGTGACCTTTTCTATATTATTAACCTAACAAGTGCGAAAACAACACATGCATTTTCAGTACTATTGCAAAAAACTAGAATATTGAAATCGAACGATTGTAGGAATAAAAACTGAATTACTATTTTACTGAAAGTGTACCGGATGAATACAATTTGAACAACACAGAGAAAATTAATTAATTAATTAATTTTCCAGCATAGATTACATAAAGATTTCCCTTTATATCACCCATCTGCCTCACTGAAGTGAGCACTGGTGTAGTTATTAACGATACATAGCATATTGATAATATCTTTTTACTCTATTGTTTGTTGTTCAGTACTTCTCATCATTTCCATATGGAAGATTACTCTTCTTTTGGAAAAACGTTTTGGAAAAAAATTCAATCTTCCTACTAGCATGGTTTATAGAGATATAGTAAGATGCCTAGGAAACCCTGGTTCTAAAAAAATTGTTCTAAAATAATGGTGTATCTAGTGATTCGATATTGTTTAGAATTTCTTGGCGAAAAACAATCGACGATTACAAAAGCTTTCTAATTTTTGTATAGGGGGCGTTATATGAGCATTTTCGAAAATCTGTCAAATGTCGGTTTTGTCAGATTGACGTAACTTTGAGGTATATTGTTGTCAATGAAAACTCTCTGAAATTATTTCTTCGCACAGTGTCTATATAAGTAGAATAAGTTTTGAAGTTATCACAAGTACTTTTTCACGATGTGTAGAAGATTTCGTATTTTGTGTGGTCAGTCAAAATCTGGGGATCCAGTTATTCTTCTTTTACCTAAGGTAAGTACAAAACAAATCGCCCCAAAATAATAACATGAATGTAGCGTTGTAGCTAATTTTATTCGTTTCAGCTTGAGCGAAAGTCTTATATCGAGGAGAAAACATCTGCAGCTCTTATCAATGAGATATTGAAAACAATGTTTTATTTAAATAAAGGAAATATCGATGTAATACGTATTTTGAACCGTTGCATAACTGATGTGTGTATCCCCAATTCCAAGACAGTGTATCACTTTCAATACACTAGCATGAATTTTGTCGTACATTCTCAGGTGAATGGGCGAAGTATATTTTCTCGGAATCAAAGTCTTGTCTTACAAACTGATATAAAAACACTAAAAACTTGTAGAGGTAGCAAGTGACAGTATTGACAGGTTGTTAACGGTAGGTTTCCACGTTACATGCACGTTTTCTGAAACGCATTTGATTGGCTGTCAGTGCTGTCAGAATCTCAGTAGGCAAATAATAAACAGTAGTAGAATATTCAGTTGCACATTTCTCCCTAGTGAAAATTAAGCTTCATATGGTATATGACTGATCGCCATCTACAATAGCGATCTGAAGTTTTTATAATCTGAAAAATCAAGCAATCGGTTTTCGCCAAGTTTATCCCAAAATTATTCACGTATAAGTAGATACAGCAGGTTTTCCTAGGCATCTTAAGATATAGTTAGTCAACCATATGGAAATATCATTTGAAGGGATGAATGCTACGGGTAGATGATACTAGTCCTTCCTAGCGTTTTTCTCACGGACGTCGTAGCCTGAATCCCACATTTTCTTTATTACTTATAAATAATACCAAAGATGGCAATCAATTGAGGAACAGAAGTAGAATTTTCCGACAATCTTTCATTTCCTTTATAAACTTCTATCGTCATCTCTATTTTGAAGCTTCATTATCTTTCTTTCAACATTTCTGTTAAACTGATAAACATAAGTTTGCACCTATTTTTCCCTTCAGAGTATGAAACTTCGTCGTGAATTGTCAAATTAACGGAAATATCGACATTATACTGTAGATAGAGTAACAAAAACAATTCAAATATTTTTTACACAGGCATTGACTAACGCCTGAAGGAAAAATAGGTGCAGGTTTAGTTATGTCTGTCAGTTTGACTGGAATGTTGAAAGAAAAATAATGAAGCTTCAAAATAGAGATAAAAGTTTATGAAGGAAATGAAAGCTTAGGCACTAAAATGATCTTCAAAACATAAATGATCTACGACATTGACAAAAAATTCCACTTCTGTTACTGAATTGATTACCATCTTTTGGTATTACGTATAAGTAATCAAGAAAATGTGTGATTCCGGCTAGGACTTCCGTAAGAAAAACGAAAGAAAAGACATGACTCGGATCGAAATCACTTGTGCCTTCTACCCGTAGTATCCATTCCCTCAAATGATATTTCCGTAGGGTTGACTAACTATATCTCTATAAACAATGCTACTAGTGTGCTATGCTATAAACCAACGTTCATATATAGGAAAGTTATGAAATGTCACGTCACGAGTTTATGGGCGAAGGGGTATCTGAGGCTAGACGCAGGGTTCGGGGAAATCGAGGTTGGCAACTCTGGGGTAAATTGGGTAAATTAAAAATCTCTATAGGTGGCATAACCCCATAAACAGAAAAAGTGCAAAGAAATTGTCACAGAACACACAAACATATATGTTTTATGTGGCTGATTACTGATTGTCTCTGGTCTCTTGGTGTCTTTGTGGTAAAAATAAAAGATTTGTTGCGTTGCGTTTAGGGAATCATTTTTTAAGTATTTTAAGTCGTTTGTTCAATTTTCATTAGTGTAAGGAGTTTCTTAGAGTAATATTTTACTAACTTTGAAGTGTTTCTATTAGGATAAGTTGTTGGTGTTTTTTCTTGGGTTCTTGTTCGTTTTAGTTGTGTTGTATAAAAAACCTTTCAATCATTCATTATGCCAGGAAACAAGTGCTGTATAACGGGCTGTTTGAACACTTGGGGAACGCTATCAGGCTCCAGTAGAGCCTTACTTTTCAAAACAAATGATTGTTTGTGCAGTGTCATCATATATTAAATATATCACAAACTGACAACTAACGCATGATTTATGCAGCAGTTTTGAGTTATGAGAAGTTCAACCTTCACTTTTCAACGGAAACGTTTAAGCACTAGTCATAATGAAGTTGGGTAATTCCCATCTTCCATAACTCAAAACTGCTGCATAATCTGATATTACTTTTAAATAATTACATCAGTTTCTTTAATGATGTTATTTTCAAATACACTACATGATTTCATTCACGAATGGTGTTAAAAGTAAACCATTTTTAGCACTAGTGCTGAAAGTGATTTATTTGTAGAGAAAATATAAAAACATAATTCAAAATGAAGTGTTTATTCAATTAAACGTACAATTAGTGAAACTACAATTATGATAAGAAACTCCATGGCCCGTCTCATTGGTAGATGTAACAGCATTTTGGTGAAGCTTGTACGAGGGCAGAGAACAATGTTATCCGCCGAAGTTTTGGACAAAATTCGATCCTTGTCAAAACTTTTGACTTTTTCGGTCGATATCCTTCACCCTTCAAAAAAGCCACAAGCTTGTAATATCTGCTTATGTCATGATTATTTATGTTCATCATCGACTCAAACATAGAGTAAATTCGACCAAAGCGTTGACGATTTCCATATTTTACACTTTTCTTCAAAGTATGCAAGAAGCACTTTTTCACTGACCTCCTTGCCACTGACATTTTTCTGATCACACCATTTCAAGAAACGATCTTATGAAAACTCGTACTGTCGCCTTGACTTACTAGGAAATATTTCAAAAGCAGCTTTATTGGCAGCTTCTTCAATTTCCGGCGGTAGAAATTCATTTTCTGGATCATTTTCCATCGAGGAACGGAGAAACGAGAAAGAATAATTCGTGATTTATTGACGTTAGTTGTCAACAAAGACAAATCAACAAATTCTGTTTTTGATTACCTTGGCAACTTGTTTCATGAATAGATTAGATGAAATTGGATTCAAAACTGATAATCTCGAGGCTATTATTTTATCAATAAATTAATGTAAAATAGATATGCGTTAATTTGGACTTTTGATGGTGTTTGTAGAAAAAATAGTCTATGATATACCTGCTAAAAGTGATTTTATTTTGTTTGAAGGAGTCGTGCCCCAAACTTCCCTTCTCACAAAATAAATTATCACTTTTAGCACTTACATCATAAATAACTATTTTGTACAACTGTCATTAAAAGTGGCATTTTTAATGGTTGTCCAGAGTATTAAAAGTTGATGTTTACAGAGTAGGATGTTGAAAATATTTTTAAAACTAGTGTTAAAAGTATTTTCAACATGATTCAAGAATATAAGATGTCGTACTGCTAACCCGATTTTTTCGGTAACAATTCAATTCAAGCTCTTTTTGCAGCCAATTCAATATCGTCAGGAACACAATTCCTTACTATTGTTCTTAATGATGCAAGACATAAAACACCAGCAAGAACTCTAAATGTGACTTTGAATAAAACGCGTGAGCTGTAAACAATACTGTTTGTTGGTAAGCAGGTGATTCGGCGTCACCTGACGTGGCTACTTTACAGCAAATGCGATAACATGAAAATAGTTAACTGACAAGAAATGTCAAAATGTGTTTTTATAGAAATGTCGAATTCATCTATTTTATTATGAAAACAGGAAAGTTGTACAAAAAACTTTGTATTATATTTCTGTTGAAAGTAAGTTGTTCGCGAAATTGCTCAACTGTATGCATAAAAACATAATATGTTCCATTTGAAAATATCGCAAAAACTAGCTTTTATCGAATTTGGGTCTATATCTATAAAAAATAATTATTCCGGTCACATTATGCTATGACGATGAAAAACAATTTCGAATATATTTTCGACAAAACGAACTTCTCGAAAGACTCGAAGTGAAATTGTGTCCGAATCCCAAAATTAAGCATATAATATTCGAATCCGAGTGCAATATCAGCAGTTTTGGCCAATATATACTCAGTTGTGTTTTGAAGGCACGTTTATTAATTATAAATGAAAACTATATAGTAATTTTTTTAGCATATCTAAATTACTGTCACTTCTGCATAAAAAATATGTTAATATTAAAAAGAAAAACTCGTAACACCAGGAATCAGACCTCGTGAGTGTAGATTGCCTTCAAGGAATGTAATTACACTTTTATTCTGATAAGATGGTTATTGATAGTTTTTGTTACTTTCAATTCTAAGGCATAATCCCATTATATCTAACACATTTCCTCAATCATGGCCTTAATAAAAGCTGGTTAGTTATGTAGGTATAACAACGAACAAATTTGACCATACCCCCCGATGATATCAGTTATGACACCCATGTGAAAGATAATGAATTTTTTCTACCTAGGTGATAAGTTTAGTTTCCGATAGGAAATTATAAATGAATTTGTTTTTCCACTTGCTATACCTCATGAATACAATAAAACGATGATATTATTTGTCTGACAACCGACTTCATCCATAAATAAGCTCACAGTCATTAGAACAATTTCTGTATCTGAAATACATAAAGGTATTAAAGTTGACAACTTGTATTAAAGTGAAATAGATGTCCCCCAGAAGTCATTTAAATTGACTCAAATTTTCAGGAGAAATTAAATTTCCTCAAATAACAAACTTTTTCATACGTCATATGAAGATATTTATTGATGGTAGATAACATCTTGATCAAATTAATATTTGTGAATGGATTTTGAACTCAAATATTGTTTTAACTCCGGTTGGTAACCGTTTCGTTACATTATTATTAATACTGTGATTCCACAATCTTTCAATTCAGGATGAGATGATATTTATATGGTTAACCTTCAAGTGACTACTTTAAAGATCTTTTTATAAGGATTACCAATTTGAAAGGCTAATTACTAGTACCTTCGATCTTGACCTTGATAATATAACCACACATATAGTGTTCCATTGGTTTTTCTATGAAGACAAAAATGCGTCCACATATGTGTTCAGCATTTTCTAGATTCTAGAGGATATTCTCTGTTTCAATATTTCTTCAATATATAAAATAGAGAAGGATAAAGAAGAAATTCATTCATATTTGAAATTTCCACAAATGTCATACAAATACAGAATTTTATCAGATTAGTCAAACAGATACAGAAGTACGTTCATTGTTGAATTTTCCAGTAAGGAAAATCTTCCATCAGTTTATCTCAACAGAAGTCATAGTTTTTATTTTAATTCATTCATTCATTAGTCTTGAGTGACATCCAATTAACTCTCTATTATTTGATGTTCGTCATTCATATCTTGAGCCAAACACTTCTGAGGTAATGCACTCCAACAATATAAAAAAATCACTAGACTCTGATGGAACATACAAATAATCTGAATGTTTTTCAGGGGGTGAATTGTTCTAAAATTGTTCTTAAATTGTTCGTTTTCATTAACCAGCTGACGAACGTCAACCCTCAGAAGTCGAAACTTCTGCGAGCATTGGATTAACGAGGCCTTACCTTTTAACGTGCGATTACCCAGCACGGTGGCCCGGCGAGGCGAGGCGAATACATAATGGGGTTCTTATTTCAGGTTATCTTTACATCAGAAATGAAAACGATTCGAAATATTATATGGATTATTTGCTTATGGGGTACATTGGTGTTGGCTGTCTCGATACGTAACTGTAATATTATGAAGAGATAAAATTGACTGATTTTTCAGTTTCGTACTGCATTTTTAATGAATTGAGATATCCAAACAGAGGAAACAGCTGTTATATTGAGTTGTTCCATCAAAGATCTGAAAGTCATTTGGTGAGATGGCTCAGTGAACACCAACATAGTATGGAACATAAGAAGCATTTTTATATTCGTACAGGGTACTTCAAATGTTACTATTTTCGTTGAAGTTTATGCGATTTTTTCAAATGGAACACCCTGTACATTGGTCTTTTCAATCATTTTACATGAAACACAAAAAATCGACAATAATCACATTCATAATGTATTTTCAAAATATGTTACACCTTGTTCTGTACTAATAAAAGTTAGTTGACATTAGGTCCGGCGACCTCGGCGGCCAAAGAATTGGTCCTTCTCGTCCAATCCACTTCTATATATATATATATATATATATATATATATATATATATATATATATATATATATATATATATATATAAAAAACATTACAAAAAAAACTTATGAAATAATCACGCTAAAAGGCAGAGTTCAATTTCTTTCCGAGGAAAAGGACTTGTTCTTCCACTCAACCCGTAAAAGTGCGCCCTGTATGAAGGACGCACCAAAAAGAAAGTAGTAAATCAGCATAAATACACGTACATACTAGTCATACACACAAACACATAATATATACACAAATAATTGTAAATTCGAAACGTTTCATACTTCAAATTGATTATGATTATATCACACAGCAGTGCTCATCAATAACGAGAATCTACTAATATCAAATATTTGTTCAACAATTTTTCTTTCATTAGTTTTTTGAACAGGGTGAGAGACACATTTCTAATATCAATCGGTATCCTATTCATAAGCCAACAAACATTGTTGAGCTAGTAGTTGAACTATATCTAGTAGGTTGCTCAACAATCTGCTTTATGTTGTGTATGTCAAGCAGCTCTTGAACTAATAAGCAAGCCTTATAATACTGCCGAATTTTAACAAAATCTATGTTTAAATCCCCCGCCATTATCAAAAAGTCATATTTGGGTGCTACGATGCTAAGAGTTTCTTCTAAATCTGTTACAAAATCAATGGGAGGAATATTGGGCGGTTTATACAATGTGCCTATTACATAGCTTTTGTTGTTAATTGTAAAAATTATCCAAAGTTGCTCAAATGTGCCCGACTTACGACAATGTAACCTTTTGTCTGAGAGCTTCATTCTAGAATACATCGCAACCCCACCTCCACGACCAACCGATCTATCCTCTCTGAAAAGTTGAAAACCAGACAGACTGATATTAGAATTTAGAGTGTCGTTCTTCAACCATGTTTCTGAAATAGTGATTATATCATAGTTATTGAAAACTATTTGTTTGAACTCAGCGAAATTACTCGTTAATGACCTAGCATCGATGTGGCAGATTGTGAATGTGTGCATTATAATGATTTCTATTTCAACGGAAGACAGTGAGTAAATGAATATTCAATAATAAAAATAACAAAATATAACTAATTAATATTAATAACTATGACATGTAAAAGTTGATTAACTTCTCTGGTTTGGGTTTTTTCGGAATAGACTCTTCCGGAGACGATACTTATAAACAACACATTCAACTTCTCACGTAGTTGCCCCATCTAATCAGAGCCACATTTCATCTTTGATGAGATTGTAGTTATTTCATTAATCTAGGAAAATAGTCCGACCGCCAGGGGGAGTTTCGAATTCTTTTCGAGGTCCCCTTGGTAACTTGGTGTCATTATATGTTTTATGGGTCGATGTTCAAGAATTTTTTTTTGTTATCAGGCCCAAAACCTGTTAGTTAATTAGTTATTGTCAATTTAATGGCAAGAATAGTAATTTCTCACTTTTTCTACCATTTATCATCAAGATAGGCCATATCTAGCCACACCAATATATTCTAAGGGAAAATGATCTGAACTGGAATACAACTACTCCTAGATGTAAGTTATAGTTAATTTATTATTTGTGAGATATTATATATTGATATGAGAATATTGAAATATTTCTCGAAATGAATAATCTTTCACTTCTAGGGATAATTGTATTTTGATTCTCATTAATTTAGAAGACCGAATTAAGAATCTATCCATATCAATTCTTTGTGCAGAAAAAGGTGAAACTGGAGGTTGAACCCAAGATTGACTCTAGGGCTATACACAAGGCTAGTGAGAGCCATGATAAAATATGTTGCCATAACATGGTGAACAAGAATGAAGCAATCGGATACGGCTAGGCTACTGGGTGACATTCAAAAGTTGGCATGTCTGAAAGTCACCGGGGCCATGAGAATGTCTTAAACTGCAGCTCTTGGAGTCTTTCTTGGACTTCCGTCACTGCATATTTGTATACAAAGAGAAGCTCGACTGGTGACAGGGGCAAACCCTGATCATTCAGTCACACGAGGAAAATACTTGAAACTGTACAACGAACTGAGGGCATATCCAATACTGGGAATGCTCGTGGACAAACAGTTCCGTATTATGTCCTGCATACAAAATTCAAAATCATCACACTAAGTAGAGAGGACTAGCAGAACAGTTCTCCGGTAAAAGCGGGGTGACTGCTCAAAGACTCAAGAGGGAGTGAAAGCTGGTATATAGGGAGACAGCTAAGACGAGAATCGCACTAGTGTTCCAGGCAGAAGTAGCTGCCATTGAACATAGGACAAATAATCAAAGAGAATGTTGCGAAGAGAACCATAGCCATTTTTTTTAATATCTAGGCGGCAATTAATGCGCTCAGTTCATACCAAGTATCCTCAAAGCGCCCCAAACAATCTAATTTGATCCACCACAAGGAATAACTTCATTCTGATTCAGATCATTAATTTAAACATCCGAATTAGGAATGCATAAATATCAATTCGTTAAAAATACCTACTTATTGAGATTTTGTAAACTCTTTGTACCCGAGTATTTTGAAAATGTGTTATGAGTTTGATTATTGACGTTTTCACCATTCTGCAGATTCTTGTCACAGGACGTTTGAAGACCCCTGTGGATGTTTTCACCTCCACTACTCTGACGACCTTGTCCTTTCCTGGAAACACTGCCGTGATTCTACCCAGTGGCCAAGTATTCCTGGGTAGCTGTCCGTCTGCAACTACGACTATATCGCCAACTGCTACTCCTTTACCATCCGTAATCCACTTTGCGCGCTTGGATAAAGTGGGTAGGTATTCCTTTATCCATCTTCTCCAAAAAATATCGGCAAGTCTTTGTGACTTCTTCCACTGTTTTCGGAGATTCTCGCTTTCGAAATTCGTTGGAAACGGATTTCCTGAAGGTGAACCAATAAGAAGATGGTTTGGCGTTAAACACTGAGGATCAGAAGGATCAGCTGAAATGTGAGTTAATGGTCTACCATTGACTGCATACTCTGCTTCCGCGAATAGGGTCAATAAGATTTCGTCCTTGGGAGATTCCTCTTTCAAAGTAATTCCCAAAATCTTTTTGACTGAACCTATTAATCTTTCCCAGCAGCCACTCATATGTGGACTACCAGGTGGAATG
Source organism: Zygogramma bicolorata (assembly GCA_032362365.1). NCBI lineage: Eukaryota > Metazoa > Arthropoda > Insecta > Coleoptera > Chrysomelidae > Zygogramma > Zygogramma bicolorata. The sequence goes on from JAVJAQ010002863.1 coordinate 1,018,481, forward strand.
AAGTGCCAATCTATCTCCATCTCTGTCATTCTTCGGGTTAACTGTTGATGATCAATTTCACGGTAGAATTTGGAAAGTTCTTCGTTGGCTCCTTTGAGATTAGTGCCATTGTCTGAATAGAGGCATCTTATTTGACCTCGTCGGGATATCATCCTTCTTATAGCCATGATTGTACCATCGGCAGTGAGGGAGTGTGCAATTTCCAAATGTATTGCACGAATTGTCATACAAGTGAATAAAACTCCCCACCGTTTCTCTTTGTGTCGCCCAACCGTTACATACATGGGACCGAAAAAATCAATGCCAGTGAAAGTAAATGGTTTCACTCCAGGTGTGAGGCGCATCATTGGTAAATCCCCCATTATAGGAGCATTCGGTTTGGATTTTTTCCATTTGCAGTACCGACACTTGTGAAATGTGCTCTGCCTCCCTTTAATAATCCAATATTCCTGTTGTATTTCATTTAAAACCATTTCCTTTCCCTAATGATGATTTTTCTCATGAAAATATTGTAATATTAGACCAACAGTAGCATTTTTGGGATCCAAGATTACAGGTTTTTTCGTAGGTTCATCTAAACAAAGAGCCTGGACGACTCTGGTGTTCATTTTTATGAGTTCATCATCATCAATGAATGCTTTGAGATTGTAAAGTGGACTTTTAGTGTCCACCTGGCCCTTTGCTTTGAGTAGCCTGATTTCCTTGTGGAAACTCTCTTCCTGACTCCTTTTGAGACACAATCTCTTAGCGTCATTAATTTCCTCAATCGTTAATTCTCCAGAAAGGGTATTTTTTACTCCACAAAGTTTCACTCGAAGGTTCCTACAAAATCTCAGTACCCAAGCTGTGTTTCTCAAAAGCCTTCTTCATTTGGAGAATCGACAAACCTTTGGTAAAAAGTCGAAAAATGAAGCAATGAAGGCAACAAAATGTTTCACGGATTTTCTTTCATTCTTGTCATCTAAACAAAATTCTGATTCTTCAAATTCTACTAGAAAATCATTGAAATTCCACAAAAAATCAGGACCTCGGAACCAACGACTGTCAGAATTGGTGTCAATATTTGGGGAAATTGTAATTCGTGTTGCTTCATCCGCTACATTCAATTTCCCAGGGACATATTTCCATTGAGCGTTGACCGTTAGTTCTTGAATTTCACCAATTCTGTGAGAAACAAATTGTTTGTAATTTCGCCCATCGCCTTTGATCCAACACAAAACTGTTTTCGAATCGGCCCACAAAAAAGAATTTGTCACTGGAAGATCAATTTCTCGCAAAATGGTGCACAACAAGCGGCTCCCCATCACGGCAGCTTGTAACTCAAGCTTTGGAATTGAAATAGGCTTCAAAGGACTCACTCTGGCTTTTGCTGAGATGAAAGACACCTCGATATGAGTTTCGAATATCACCCTCAAGTAGGATACCACTGCAAACGCTTCCTCACTAGCATCACAAAATATGTGGATTTCTGTTGCCTTAGCAGTAGCAATTAGAAACGAGTAGCAACGAGGAATCTTGAGTGAAGGGATTGATTCCAAACTTTTCAGCCATTCCAGCCACCTATCGAAAATTCTTGGAGAAATCCTTTCGTCCCATCCTATACCAGTTCGCCAGATTGCCTGTAGAATGATTTTTCTTTTGATAGACAAAAACGTGAGAAAGCCTAAGGGATCGAAAATCGACATTACCAACTGTAATACCTGTCGTTTTGTAGGAATCTCTATTCCATCAGATATTCCCTTCGGAACTTTGTGAAAAATGACTTTGCAAGTGAACGAATCAGATTTACCATCCCACCATACTCCCAAAATACGATCCAACGACGATTTGTTGAAATATTTTTCGACATGTTAATTCCCGTATTTTTCAATGACCAAAGGTGAATTGGAAGACCAGTTTACGATATCGAAACCACCGTTTTTGTGAATGTCAATAATTTTTTCGATTTTTGAAATTGCCTCCTGTTCTGTATCGCAACAATCCAGATAGTCATCAACATAGAAATTTCGTTCAACATCTTTTATCAATTCGGGATATTTTGATTGTTTAGCATTCAAATTCTTAACATATTGTGCGCAACATGGGGAACAAGAAGCTCCAAACATCATCACTTGTAGTTCGTACTCATCTACTTGTCTGTTTTGCTCACCATTACGCCAAAGAAACCTCTGTGCACACCTATCCTCCTTACGAATTTTTATTCTATGAAACATCTCAGTGATGTCTCCACAGAAGCCCCACTTTGCCCGACGAAAGCGCATTAGCACACCTGGTAATAAGCTCAGATAATCTGGACCTTGCAAAAGATTATCGTTGAGACTGGTCCCATTACTTTTGGCGGCAATCTCAATTTATTGGGCTTATTGGGGTTTACGACCCCAAAATGCGGAAGATACCAAATGCGAGAATTTTGTTCAGATAACTCGTGAGATTTTAATTTCCGAACGTAACCCTTTTTCAAATAGTCTTCAATTTTGTTGCAATACTGATCAAAATATAATTTATCCTTCAACATTTTTCTTTCAATACAAATTAACCTTCTCATAGCGTTCATTTTACTCTCCGGAAAATTTATATTGTCATTTTTCCAAATCAAACCTGTTTCATATCGCTTTTCATTTTCCAAATAAACGGTAGTTTTTTCTAAAATTTCAAGAGCCCTCCTATGAGCAGTGTCGATAATTCTATTATTTACTGAAACACCAAATGATTCAGTACTAAATGATTCCCTGATCAATATATTCAATTCATCACTGTTATCGCAAGAACAAATGTGAAAATTAAATACGTTTTGATGAGTCTCAGACGTATTACCATGTATAACCCAACCTAAATTGGTTTTGGTAGCTATAGGAGTATTTTCAGGGCCTTGATAAAGTTTTCTGGCTACTGTTAAATGGATATTGTCCTGGCCTATCAGAACAGTAGGTTTTGCATCTACCATATCTTGAACAGGCAAACCTTAAAGATGTTGACAATGTCTGAAATCATCCATCAAGATGGTTTGAGAAGGTAAGGACAAATCTGTTACTGTTCTCAATCCTCTCATTCGAAAAACTCTTGCTCCTTCATGAACTCCAGAAATTTTCATATCAATACATTTTGAACCCTCATTATATGAAACAATATTGTTGGCCCATTGCATGCCTAAAGGTTTTGATTCCCCTGATAATCCTAATTCTTCCGCGATCTGTCTTTCTATCAAAGAAATGGTTGATCCCTCATCAAACAAAGCATGAGTTGTTAAATAACCTTTCGGACCATAAATTTTGATAGGAGCTATCCTTAGAAGAACTTTGCATTTATTGTTAGTAAGACAAACCGTTTCAATACTTTCATTAGATCTTTGAGGGGGTAAATTGATGGTAACTTTATGCAGAAGAATATGGTGACGTAATTTGCACCCTTCAAAACCACAACGTTGTTTTGATCTGCAAAAGCGTTTTGAATGACCAATTTTCAAACAACAAAAGCAAATTTTGGTTTTTTGTAATTTTGACCATCGAATTTCTACACTATCATTTTTCATTAAGGAACAATCATAAATTTTGTGACCAGGACATTTCGACTCATGAGTCGCTTGATTTGTAGTAACCATAATATTTTCAGATTTCGAAAAATGAGGTTTTCTATGGTTATGAGAGGTAGTAGGAAAACTTTTCTGACTTACATAACATGCCGCTGAAGATAACTCATTTGTCCAGATTCCAAAATCTTTCAAATTCACCTTACCTCCGTTTTGCACCACTTTTTGTCCCCATTGTAATTTCAGACTATTCGGTAATTTTCCAACTAACTGCTCCAGCAATACAGGATTATTCAAATGATTACTTGCCTCGAATTGTTCCATCGTAGCCACCAGGTTATTGACGTGACATGAAAATTTCATAAAATAATTAAAATCACCATCTCTAACAAATTGTAAATTCTGAGTTTTATTAATCAAAGAACTAATTACATATTATGAACGTCCGAAACGCATTTGTAGTGTTTCAATAATGTGAGGAATATTTTTGGGATGCAATAATAAACTCCTTACCGCTTCAAGAGCTTCTCCTTTCAGGCACTTCTGCAACATTATCATCAATTCATCCTCTGAATATTGATATAAGTAGCTTGGTTTTTTTGTTGAACTGACATATAAATAACGGCCAATCTTCCGGTCTACCATCAAAATGAGGAAAATCTTTGCAAATTACATGAGTATTGGAATAATTTCCTCTTGAAACACTCCTAACAGCATCAGCAACAACATTACACAATTTTGAAATGTCATTTTTGTCTGACGTTTCTTCAATTGTCGTTTTCCCAGAAGAAAATGTTACAGACTGCTCTTCACATGTATTGACCCACTTTTGTACCCCTTTATTCACGTTTTCTCTGTCTATGCTTTCCACACAAGACTCCTTGAACTGCCATTTGTGGATAATAGTTCTTCCTCTTCAGTTCTAGTTTCAGCTATTTTTTCCTGAAGATCTAAAATTTTCATTTGATTTTCAAATTCTTGTTTCTTCATTTCTCTCATTAGCTCAGCCTTCGCGACCTCAGTTTCCAACGCCAAACGCCTCCTTTCAATCTCCACCTTTTTAGAAGATACTTTTGATCCGTATGATTTCCTTGTTTTAACGGAACCTGATTCTTCCAATGAACACCTTGTTGATTTAGAATCTGTTCCTTTATAATTACTCGTAACCGCTGCTCGAAATCCGGAACCATTTGACTCTCCTATGGTGGTTACTGCTGCGGTTTCCAGCTCCTTCTCAGCCTCTTCTTCTTGGTACAAAACGGTATTTGGCTCTTGCGGAACTGTGTTTGATCTCTGAATATTAGTCCCTGATGCTAGCGGCCATAGAACAAAATCATCATAATTTGTGGTCATGCCAGCATTTTTCCTCTGAGATCTCCGTACATATTCAGACATTATTTCTTCTTGAACCGTATACGTGGACTGTTAATAATATTTTGGTGTCTGATCCGGCTAAAGGACCATGTAATTTCTTTCTAGACTTTTTTTTTCAAGAAAATACCAATTTTATATTTATACGTCTATTCTGACTGTTTCAACAACAACAACTGTTTTCAAAAAACAAAACATATAAATATATATAGGCTCAGTTGACTTACACGTATGAAATACATAACATATACAAAATGATACATTTTCAGTATCAAGAATTTGTAACCATTGCATTGAGAGGTATATAATAATAATAATAATAATAATAATAATGTTTATTCGTACATCTTGAATAACAATAAGTTTAGTTAACAAATTTCAGTATACATGAACGAATAAAGTACTTGCTAAGTGATAAATCACTTGTTGCAATACAAAATTACATATATATTTAGGCATATAAATAAACATAAAACGTAACACACGCATATACACTAACACGCGTTCACGCTTTTACATGCACACGCACTTATAAAATGACATAATAATTGTATGCTATAAAGATTATAACATGGAAAAAATACATAAACAATAACAATACATAAAACACTAATAATGATTCCGTTTCAAAGGGAAATGAACTCGTAAAAGTAAATGTGAGATAATTCACATTCCTATGAATGGACCAGAGTTTCTATCCAGTGTCTTGAACTGTTTAGTATGAAGTCTTTCAAACGCCTCTTAAATATGTTTTTGCTAGGTTCACATTTAAATTCTTCTGGGATGTTATTATACAATTTGGGTGCCAAGTAAGAAAAAGTCCTTTGTGTTGATGTTTTCCTCATAAAAGGTATAGTATGTAAAGTTCTGCCTCGTGTGTTATAATGATGTATGGGGAGCTGGTTAAATCGATTAGTAATATGATACTTGACGCAAGCGATGAGGAAGTATAGCTGTCCCAGGTATAATATTTTTGTTTCTTAATAAAGTTGATCAGAGGAATATCTAGGATGTTTGGAATAAACTAGTTTTAAAAATCTTCTTTGTATCACTTCTGGGTAAATATGACTTTTCAGTGCACCACCCCATGCTAGTATTCCATAGCGAATGTGGCTTTCTACCAGAGAGTGGTAAAGAACCACCATTTGTTTCAAAGATAAGACTTCTTTGAGTTTTCTGAATTTGTATAATATTGTTCTTAATTTTTTTACTATAAATGCAATATGAGAATCCCACTTCAAGCGATTGTTGATAATGATCCCAAGATATTTAATTTCTTTCACAGGTGAGATATTAAATTTCTCTCTTTCACATCTTATTTCTAATTCATCAAAGTTAGGAAGTCCTCGAGTGCTACAGCTGAATGGCAAGTAGTGAGTTTTTTCTTTATTTATTGTAAGAAGCTTATGATTAAACCATTTTTTAATTAGGCAGAAGTCGGATTCAACTACAGCTCTCAAGTCCTCCCACTTATCAGCTTTGTAGAAGATTGCGGTGTCATCAGCAAATCCGATTATATTTCCGGAGCTCTCTAATGAGAACAGGTCGTTAATGTAAACATTGAAAAGTACGGGTCCTAGTACTGTTCCTTGAGGTACTCCGTAATCGATTGCTTTGACTCCACTATATACTCCGTCAATACTTACGATTTGCTTCCTCTCGTATAAATAACTCTTGAAGAGTTCCAAGCAGATGCCTCTGATTCCGATATTTTCCAACGACTCTAGAAGGAGATCATGGCTAACGGTATCAAAAGCTTTTGATAGGTCTACAAATATAAACATCGACGGACTGCTCTGATTTAGAGCCTCGGCTACTCTGGTTGTTAAAGCAAGAACTGCGTCTTGAGTGGATGTGTTCTCTTTGAAGCCAAATTGATTTTCTGATAGGATTTTGTATTTTTTAAGAAAGGAGACTAATCTATTTTTAATTATTTTTTCAAAAATTTTCGAGAGGTGTGTTATTAACGATATTGGTCGATTATTAGTTATTTCCTGGGAATCTCCTTTTTTGTGCAGAGGGATCACTATAGAGTTCTTGAATGCTGATAGGAATATACCCTGTTCCATACAAAGATTGAAAATGTACTGAAGGGGTTTCACAATATAGCATGAGATGGTTTTGATAGTTTCAGCACTCAAATTATCGATACCTACCGCTTTTTTATTTTCCAAGGTGGCTATTATGTGCTTTAGTTCAATTACGTCTGTCGGTAGCAGTGTAAATGAGTTTGTTAAGATTTTTTTTTTACAACAAATTTGGGGTCCTTTTTGATCTGATTGGCTAGTTTTCTACCCGTTTCCGAAAACCTTAGGTTGAATTAATCAGCGATGTCTTTTTTATTATTCAGTATAGTACCACTTTCATTTTTGATGGAATCGATGGAATGTTTTGATTTCTTTGTTTTACTTATTTCTTGAATCACTTCCCACAGTTTTTTGGTGTTACCAGTGTTCTGTTCTATTTGCTTTTGATAGTAATTGAATTTGGCGTTTCTTATCATATTATTGAGTCTGTTTCTGAGGTTTTTATATTCTGTTTTCAATACGGGGTTGTGAGGATGTTTTTGTACAAGTTTGTTTAAGTGATTTTTTCTATTTATACAGCTGAGTACATCATTTGTCGTCCACGGAGCAATTTTTTTATTTTTTCTACTATATTTTCGTTTTGTCGTGCATGCGTTCAGAGCTTTCAATGTTATGTCAACAAATGTATCTACAGCGTTATCCGAATTTGTGGATGAAAATACTGATTCCCAAGATATATTTTCGAATTTTTCATGAAGTTTGTTTGAGTCAATGAAGTTGAAATATTGATCTTTAGTCGTGATTTCTAATTTATTGTCTAGAATAATTTGAAGGATAGTGGCGTAATGATCAGTGATTGATGTTTCGATAACAATTGGAATTAGTTTTTCGTCTATATTGGTTTTTGATTTGAGAAATATATGGTCGATACAGGTACGACTGTTCGCTTGTACTCTTGTAGCATCATTTATTGTTGAAACAAAGCCATGTTCACCCAGAACGTTTAGATATTCAGTACAAATAAATTGGTTGGGATCTAGTAAATCTATGTTAATGTCACCTGTGAATATACAAACGTCGTCGGAGTTTCTATTACTCTGTAGAAAAAGATCCAGGTTATTGACAAATTCTCCAGCATCTGAGACTGGGGATCTATATACGGCTGTGACAGATATACTTCTCCCATCATCCAAGTGTATCCTAATTTTTAATATATTCAGTTTTTTCAGTATTACGGTGATCTGAAATGTATATTTCAACGAGGATTTGATATAAACAACAACTCCATCGTTCTGATTGTAGTTACTATCATTGTATATCATATTATATCCATGAATGTTAAAAATGCTCTGGTTGACAATATTTCACGTTTCTGTTAGAACTAGACAATCTACGTTTTCATCCAGAGTTTGTAGAAATATCTTGAATTGATCTAAATTTTTATTAATACTGCGTAAATTCATATTGAGTAATTTGAAGTTACAATTTTTTTTGTTGATTGTTAATACATTTTCACATTCAGAAATATTTTTCAAAGTGTAGGTGGTAATATTGTTGATTTCGAAATCGCGAATAAATTGATCCATCTTCAGTGACAATCGGCTTGAGTAAAAAGTGTTTGAATCATACAACAAATTCAGGAAACAGATTTTTTGTTTCTTAACGTTCGGCTCTCCTTGGTGTCCTTATTTTTATTTGCAATTTTGCTGGTTTGAATTGAAGTCTTGGAGTCAGTAGGATTCCTGCTTGATGATGGGGTTTGATGGTTTTTGTTTTCCTTTTGTTCTGGTATCAGTATCGACGCTATCTCTCTTGATTTGAATTCTCTCATGGAGTCTGTGATTTCTGATGTGAACACCTCTGTTTCTTCTGTATATTCTGGTCTTATTTTTGGAGTTGGTGGAGCGCTATTACTTTTTGGAGGAAGATCAATTTCGATTTCTATATCAGACTCGGCTTCAGAGGAGCTTTTCAGATCCTCTACTGTATATGGGACAGCATCCACATAGAGCTTGAAGTTCTTTATGTGCGCCTTCAGGTTTTTGGCTTTGGCTTCTTTCAAATGTTTCACTAGAATTTTGTTGTTCTTCTGGACAAAGATCGTTAGCAACTGAAATTCCAGTTCCTCTCAGCTTATACAGTTTTTGAAATATGGCCTTTTTCTGAAGGAATGAAACAAATTCTATGACGATCGCCTTTCTGTTCCTAGTTTGATAAATATTGTTGAAGTCCCTTTCTTGGAGCTGACAATTAAATACAATATTGAGTTGTTCGATTTTACTTTCAACTAAGTTATTCTGGTTCGTTTGAATACCGAATATAATTATATTATTTTTTCTATTTTTCCTTTCGATTTGTGTGAATTTTTCTTCTAACTTGCAATATTTATCCTCAAGAACTTTTATTTTTTGATTTATGGAATCTTTCACTGATATAAGTTCTGCTTTTATCTCATTTGTTTTTCTATTTATGGTGTCTTCTAATCTATTGAGTAAATCTTCATTAGTAAGTTGGCTCATATTGGATTTTATGACCGTACTATTTATTTATCTTTATCGGCTATCGTTTGAGAGTTTTTGCGACAAAACAAAACGAACCGAATAGGTATTTTCATAGATGGTGTTCGTTTTCGCACGTAGGATTTGAGATTCAATTCAATGTTTTCTTCGATTGGTTCAACTTAATTGCAATGATTTATTTCTCACTGTTTCTCACAATTTATAGTCACAATATTATGCTATATTCCAGTTTTATTGGGGACTGTGGCACACACATCAACACTCGGTCACACACGAACATACTTTATGAATAATATCAATTTATTTTTATCATCTACTTCCTCGGAGAAATGCAACACCATATACATCTGAAACATATAGGGAATCCCAGAAAACCTATAGTTACCAGGTTGGTTAGTGTATTCGATGAACAGACCTTGTCTACCTAGATTGGTGTCTAGGCAATCAATGAAGCCAATCACAAAAATGTCCAAGTGGGATTGATTCAGAATTCCATTGTCTATATATTTGACTCTATTGAAACCTGCTGCAAAAAAAATTATGATGGAAAAAAAAAATTGAAAACGATAAATTACGAGTAATAAACTTTCCCGCATGAAATTACATGGGGAAACAATAAGATTTTCAACTTTGAAAATGAATGAACATAAAAATTCGTCAAAAAATGGAGTTAAAAATCAAATCAAATAATGCACTCAAATTCCAACAGAATGAAACTGAAATGAGAGCACAGTTATCTAATACATACGTTTAACGGCATTCATGCCAAATTGAAAAACAAAATTATTATTTCCCGTATAAAATGAGGATCTACGTCTACGGCAGATCAAACGAGTTGACGGTAAGGGTTCAAAGCGAGGTTTTATTTTCTGAATATGATAATGGTTATATCATATCCTCAATCATCGTCGGTTATAAAGACCTAAATACTTCTTAGGGCATGGGAGTGTTACCAATATGGCGCGCTGATTACTTTAAGTGGAAAATGATTGCATATTGGCGCGAGGTTCTCGCTCACACAGCTGAAGTTGGTCTGTCTTTCGTATAATAGGTCTTTACAATTTCTTGGCTGGGGTGACTGGTTAATCTTTGTTTTGTGAAAAGACAGCTTCCTTGAATTTTTTTCTCGAACCACTGTCCCTTCCTTTTATGACTTCGTCTTCACACCATTTATTGCTGTGTTGGTTTTCCCGAATGGGCTCCGTTCTTCCTGATTTCGTGATTTCCTTCTGTTCGCATATTCTCACATCTGATGGTATTTCGGTTTTTTCTTTATATAATTTGCCGCACTCGTATGATATCCAGTGAAGTTTTTTTGTGTCGATGTTTTTATTCGGTGGTCGAGTTTCCGTGAGCTGGCTGTACTCTGAAAGTCCTTTCACGCAGGGAATGCAGAGAACTTGTTGTTCTGATGTTTCTTCGTCATTCCTTTGGATTGTGCGTGTCAATGTCTTATCCACTAATCCCCGCGATTAGCCGTTCCCCTGAAGATCCTTCTTTATTTTGTAAAGTTTCTCGTCGATCAATCAGGGTCTCGACGATTTCTCGCTTCGTAGATTGATGGTAGTTGGACAGCTCATCCAGGTATCATCCAGAATCAATGGGTTTCCTGAAGACCGCATTTCTAGAATACCTGAACGACTTGAGAACAACCATCAAATTCACAATAGAAGAATAATCTCAGTGCGAATTGCCCTTTCAAGAGATGAAGGTGAAAAGGACCAAAAAATCATGGGAAACATCGACCTACATCAAACCAACTCATAGTGGATAATACTCGATTGAGTAATCAATCAATCAACGAAGCGAGGAATTGTGAAGACGCTGATTGATCGGGCAGTCAATCTCTGCAATACCAAAGAAGGTCTCGACAAGGACAAGGAATTTTTTTTTGGTTTTTTTAATTTTTAAAATAAGAAAGTTAAAGTTTTATTATAAATAAGAATAAATTTATTTAATAATACATGAGGAAGAAGGTTCGGAAAAAAGAATATTCAAATAAATTAGTGGGTCACACATTGAAGAGCGAAAGGAAGGTGAAAGAGATATCGGAACATCGAGTTATTTCTCTTCCCTACGTGGGAATAGTTTCGCGGAGGATTGAAGGATAGGAAAGATACAACGTCAAAGTCTATTTCTAATCAGGAAACACAATATGCAGCTAGCTCACGAAAACTCAACCACTGAATGAAACAGCAAAACTAACAACTGCGTCACGAGAGTGCGGCAAATCCCAATTAGAAGAAATCGAAAGACCACTGGAACTGAGGATGTTTTAACACGAGAGGAACACACAACTGGTATAATCCACGAAATCAGAAATAGCGGAGCACGTTTGGACAAACCAACACAGTATTAAATGCCGAAGGCATTTATGAACACTGTCTTGGAAGAAAATTCAAAAAGCTGTCTTCATTCTTAAGAATTGATGTTGGAATCTATGGCAGGGCAGTCTTTTAATGTACTCTAAAACATTGCTGTGTTAATAAAAAAGTTCCTTCTGTAAGAAAACTACTTCCTGTTTTTCAGCAATCTTTGGTATAAAACAACAGAGACTATTTTTTATCTATTATGATAAACTCTGAATCCCAACTTGAATGATATACAATTTATTTTATTACAATAGAGACTACCTGCATGTTTTATTTGTTGAAGATATTTTTGCCATACTTATTCTTAACCAGGAATTATTAACTATGGTCCTCATTTAATCGAAATTCTCTGAAGACGGTTCGTTTTCAAAATCTTGTTTTTTTTACAGTGGGCAATCAATATGACGTATCACCTCCGAAAGAGTCATTATCTTCTAAAGCATTGAAACTGTTGTACAAGCGTTTATATATTCTGCAATGGCTACCCAAGTATACAAAAGGAGACATATTGGCCGATTTCATATCTGGTTTGACGGTTGGATTGACCATGATGCCTCAATCAATTGCATATGCTGGACTCGCTGGAATCGCACCCCAATATGGATTGTACGCTGCATTCATCGGGTCATTTACATACGTCTTTTTCGGATCTGTGAAAGAGGTGACGTATAGACGGAAGTGTTGAGCTATGACTGTGAACTGGCCTCGATAATTTTTCTCACAGAATATTTCATTTTCACTATTTTTCAGATAATTTTTTCATCAAAGCAATTTTACAAACATTTTTTTAATTTTATTTGAATTTCTCAACAAAAAAAGCTGACATAGATAATGCGTAACAATAGAATGATCAATATTGATCAAAATGTGGGGTACTAGCGAAAGATAACTCTTTCTGACGTCAACTTTATCGAAGAGACCCATCTCTTTTTCACTTTGAACATGACAGTCTGGTTTATTATACAGGTCATTTTTTCAGTTGTAAATATTATTGATATATCGTTAAAAATAAAAACCACAATGTTGGTTGGAGAAGACAAAAGTTGCCCACATCTATAAGAGGTAAAATGGTATGTCTCGAGATATTGTTTGCTTTCTATAAATTCTAGGATTCTACCTGAACAAGAAAATCAATAAGAAAGCTAATAGGTAAAGTATACCTACAAAGCTCTACACTGATCGTACCTGTACAGAAGAGGAGAACCTAGCGAACTTCTCTTCTTAGTGATGAGAATATTGCCTATGAAAGGAAAGAACTCTGTTCATGGCACAACCAGAGGCCAGGATATACATTCCTTATGTTTCAACATCACCTTCATGGTGAAAAGAGGTAAATTTTCCGGACAGGGAGCAGGATTTGGCTACTCTGAGTGTTGTTGGTACCGCAGCTCAACTTCACAGAGACATGGGGTATTTGCGATCAACTGGACTTACAAATTTATTTGCAGGACTGGATCCTTTTCTCACAAAACTGACACTACAACCAGTCACTCTAATGTGGAGGCACCCAGGGGCTTTTTCAGCTGTCAACAACAATCCAAACCTTGCCAACATTCTGGATGGTTTGTGAAAAATGGGGCATTACTTGTGTAACCGGGCTGTACATAGTGAAAACCAGAATATCTTAGCACATCTTAAATGAGTTTCAGATCCTTGAATCGCGTGAATTGAAAGCAAGGTTGGATTTTTCGGCAAAAGACATCGAAATCTATAGGAAAGGACCGTGTCTATGGAAACATTATTCTCCTATAAATACCAGACCGATTTCCAGAGAAGGACAGTTCGTCTTGGACCTTCCACCAGGCAACAACTCTCCCATTGGACCCGAATTCTTCCTCGGTTCCAAGTTCTGCGAGAAGATGGAGTTCTCGACAAGATCGATAAGAATTCGGAACCAAGTATCCTGAAGTGACATATTACTTCTCTCAGAATATCAAACCTAGTCATTTAAATCTAGAGAATGTAAATGGGGAAATATCTAATCACTGAGTGTGGAGAACCAACGTCTCCAGTTTGTGAGGTTTGAAAATGATGATTGCAGAAAAATAGTATACGGGTTGTTTTACTGATCTGCCACTAAATGGTGGAATGGTTGAACTGAGTACGTTTATATTTACTGCAATGTTACTTTCATACAATAGATATGGGTCCTTCCTCACTATAGACAATCATAAAGAGTATGAAATAAAACTACCAACAATTTGCTGTGCACCAATAAGTCAAAAAGATGGAGAGGACGGTATCGGGTTGGTTTCCAGATGGCGTGCACACAAAAAGATGAATCTCACGTAGATGAAACCTTGCCAACTCCATGGTGCAGGGGTTATAGATAGATTGGTTATATATTTCAAGAAAGTCTATAGATAATATAGTGACCAGTTTTCATTTCATTTCCTACAGCTGGCAGAATTTTGTATCTTGAAACGAACCCAACAAGAAAACACAACGTGGGAAAACTAGGTTTGAATTGTAAAGGGGATGACTCCCTTAGCTTCTTAAGTCGGTGTGCCGGGGTGTCTCTCTGATACTAGGCTAGGTGTCTGGTTCATGCAGGAAGCTGACGTCGTGAAAAGGAAGCAGATGGATGTGGGGATCATCGAGGAAGTATTTTAACCGTATAGATAAGGCAGGGGTGTGTTCTGAGGAGAGGGAACGAATTTAATACAACCATAGTTTCGGGCATCAAGATGAGGTCTTCTCATATGCTCAGCACCGAACATATTGAACGATGAGATTGGAAATTTTGGTATAATAGTTTATCACCAGCAAATATGCTAAATTACATTACATCAAGCAAATACATAATTCTCCTGAAGATGTTACCATCGTTAGCGAAACGCGTTTGGTGTTAGGTTAGGGTATTTGCGAAATTTTAGAATGCAATAATATTGTTGCAATAATCATGACATTTTCAACTGCCCAGTAACTATAGATCCAGGTGGTTTTGTATGTGAGCTTCAATTTGGCCAAAGTTATGTCAGATTGATTCCATAGTGGCTGATTTTGATAAGTATTGAATTAGAATATCGAAAAACTATTCTAAAACGAAACATATTTCAAATAAATAATAAAACTCCGAGTAGAAGACACAAAAAAATCCTGAGCTGTTCAGCGAACATCGTGAGAGAGAAGAAGGTGATGGAAATTGTTGTTATTCTTGAATTTTTGGAGGTTGTATGCGCTAAGAAATGTCCAAGTATGTACCAAGTTCCATTACTTTGCGGTTCAAAGGAAGAGGAATCCCCAGAGCGATATACTTGATAAAAAGTAACATCGAACAAGAGGAAGGACTGGAGTTGCCTGGCTGAATTTGATGAAAATACTAGAGCTAAAAATTGTCCTAAAATTGTTCTAAAATTGTTCGTTTTCGTTAACCAGCTGACGAACGTCAACCCTCAGAAGTCGAAACTTGTGCGAGCAATGGATCAACGAGGCCTTACCTTTTAACGTGCGATTACCCAGCACGGTGGCCCGGCGAGCTAGAACGATTGATGATATATTTAGGACATGTAAGACAGCAAGTGGGATGGTGTGTTTCATACATGCATGAAATAGTTCTATAGTATAATGTATGTTCCTACGGAAGATAAAAATTAGGCCGACAGAATATATTTGAAAACTAAAAAATTCGCTATCTTCGCTAGGGTTGAAATTATTCAATGGTGTTTTTGATAAGAGATTTTATTCCTCAAAAATAATTTGTCTTCACGTTGGGAATATTTTTTTAGGTCTCCATAGGTCCGACAAGTTTGATGTCAATATTAACATTTTCGTATACATTGGGAAGACCTATTGAATGTGTGATATTATTGACATTCATAGCTGGAGTAGTGGAATTACTGATTGGAATATTGGACTTTGGTAAGAAAACATATGTGCCGAGCATAATAGTCTAAACATATGAACATGGCTGTTTTTATCGACAACCAACTGGAGCTTTATTTTTTAGGATTTATGGTAGATTTAATTTCTCCATGTTTAACATCCGGTTTTACATCTGCCACCACTGTGATAATTGCAATGGCACAGCTGAAATATTTATTCGGTTTGAAAATAAAGAGCCACGACTGCATTGGAATAATCACTGAGTTCTTCCAGAAAATTAATGAAGTTAAATGGCCGGACACAATCGTGGCCTTCTCGTGTTTTGTGTTCCTGATAGCTTTTAAGGTAAGATACTTTCATATAAATGTCGAAATTTCTCGTTGAATCCGAGGAAGTGTGAAAGAAAATGAAGTTAAACATTACTTGTCGATGAGCGGTGAATACTGAGAGTTTACCAATATCAGTGAATTATTGAGTCATGAAAATATAACTTGTTTACAGTAAACTGAATATAATTCGATTTTATTAGAATAAGTCCAGGACAAATGTTAAGGCTGGTTTGAAAACGGAATCTTTCAATTTCTTGGCATTTCATGTTGAAAATAATCTCTGCAACGAAACTTATTGTGGACTGAATTAGTTGTGCATCATATTTCAAAAATGTTATTTTATGCACAATATTTGTGAAGTTCATTCTAATTCTGAATAAACAGTTCAGAATAAACATATGAACTTCGGAATCATAGAGTATAGAAATATTAATGGAATTTCTTTGAAAATCCCGATGCCTAGATACCTCCACTTTGACAGTAGTATTTTTGAACAATTTATCATTAGCATTATAAGTAACTTTCAGAAGACATTTGTGAACAAAAATTATACAAATTATAAAGACATTCATCTGTCTCTGCCACCAACAGTAGAAGTAATTACTTCTCTCTGAGGCCTGATGAGCAGTAAAAATGGCGTTTTCTGAATTTCATTCAATATTTCCATGCTTTGCATTTTATCTTATAAGGAAATGCCACGTGTGATTCGGAGAGAGCGTTTTGTGTGGTGGTTCGTCTTAGAAAAAATCACTATTTCTCGAGACAAGATGTTATTTACAAATATTAGTTGTTTTTCAGTTTGAATTTTTGAGTTTCTTTGTCTGATTTGAGAAATTTCTTTATTTCTTAAATGTGTTCGTGATAATAATTTTGTTCTGTATGAAATTTCACAGATGTCTTTGATTTCTTTGATACAACTGGTTGCATTTTATAACACTATCATTTAGAATGTTCCAGCAACTTCCAAAACTTAAAGTGAAGGATCCTTCAGTGAAAAAACTCCTCTGGTTCCTAGCAATATCAAAAAACGCTTTGATAGTTCTGTTCACATCGTTGGTAGCTGTCTACTATCATAACAATGGCGGAGTTCCTTTCCTGATCACTGGAGATGTGCCAAAAGGTCTTCCTGATTTTGGTTTTCCATCTCTATTTGCCAAATTTGGAAATGAAACAGTCGGCTATAAGGAAATGATCACCTCGTTGGGATCTGGTGTTATTGTTGTACCTGTTGTAGCTGTGTTAGCTAATGTCGCCATAGCCAAAGCTTACAGTGAGTAATAACTCCCCACATGAAGAAGATATATAATCATGTACATGCGTTCGGTTTAACATTGAACGAATAACGATTATATTGGATAAAAAATAACGGAGAGCTCAACACCCGTGCGCGTAGAAAGTATCTCGAAACAGATTCCATTAATTGGATTGCGTTAACGTACAAAGAACTAAGCGCTACTCGTAAAATCCCGGATTGTTAGGACAAGGTTTGTAAAATTCCGATTTGCACATAGTAAAAATGATTGATGCCTATATGTATGAAGGCGAATATTGCACTAAAAATTTGATTCTATACATTTTGGGGGGAAAACTACTATTTAACCTTCTGTTTTTTTCTGTAGCACGTTTTAGCCCCTCAAAATCATTTTTTTGTGATTATTTCGAGAAAATGAACTCATAGGAAAACAATTTCTGATCCAAAATCGTTTCCCGTGAAATTCTACATAGGATGGACTACTTAGTCTAGTCTAACTAATCTTTGGCCGACAAGTTTTGTGAGAGACGAGCAGTTTCGTAGTTTGGCCTATATCTTGGAATTAAACACCTGTAGGACGAAATTGTGTGCTATGAAAGTGGTTGGTCATTAACTTTATGAATTCTTGCATAGAATGAGAACTTGGTAAGCGTTGGTTTCACACATAATAATTTTACAAGACTATTCAAGTTGTTGATAAAATATGAACATACGTGTATTCGAAGTAAGTAACCAACAATTTGCATTAAATTATACCGGATGGAGCACGGTGAAAGAAACAGATCGAATATGTACAAAACACATGTGTTGTGAAAATGCAAAAACACGTCGATTTTTTTTCCTATCATAACTCAACTGTCCCATACCTACGGGGTATAGGGTTCATCATTGGAAATGTTCGTATTTTGATGACGCTAGTGGAGGGGATGACGTTCGCCGTAGGAAGAATTTGAGGTGAGAGGAATTCGATGTGGGAAGAATTCGCCGTAGGAAAAATTCGCCGTAGGGAGAATTCGACGTAGCGAGACAACCCGTCAGTTGTTAGGACATTCCCTTGTTTCTGGGAAATTAGCTGAATCAAATTGGTATTATGAATCAGGGATAATACTTCGGATTCTGCTTGACATTGAAGTATTTTCAGTCATTGATAAAAAAAATGGGGATTCTGAGAATTGAAGTCTGTCAATGCTTTCTATGTTACTCGTGTCTGTGTATTCAGGTTTGACCACAGTTCGGCGTCAGGCCCTTCATTTTAGGGTTTGTTTTTATTTCAGTGGTTACACGTGTTGATAGCATTATATTACCTATATACCTACTGGTTCAACTTGTTTGTTAGTTGTAGTTGTTAGTGTGTTCATAGGAGCAATACTGAAAACTGCATTCACGCCAAATTTAAAGTTATTGAACGGAGAATGACAGGGACTGAATTTTGCAAATACACACTGAAAAGAGTTAGCCTACTTGAAAATAAAAAATTTCAAATGGAGCTCATAAGCACCTAAAAACTACCTCGGAAATATTTGCCCTCCGCTCCTGAACATGCTAACTTGGTTGGCGAAAGTCCCGTCGGGTGTGAGTTTTTCCAGTTTGGTGTTTGGGTAAATGGTATCCATTCCAATTTAGCACTGAAGGCTCTAGTAAGTTGAAATTGAAGGCATTGGAAAATGTAAATAAGAATCATATGATACAAATTTTGCTTTTTCTCGAAAAAGTCAAATTCAGTTTCGCATTTTTTTACGATTTTCTGAATGAGCAAATATATAAAGTTTCTTGATATTATTTTTGACAAAATGAACTGTTACTAATTAATTTGACAAAGTATTTGTACTCATATCTGCAATCATTCAATATAAGTCATAATTGTGAATGTATTCCAGCAAATTGTAAAAACAACATTCGATCGATCTAGTTCATGTTGAGGTGGAATATATTGACGATAGCAATTATTCTGATTATGAATGATTGTGGTTGAAGATGTATAGCATTTCATAAGATCTATGGCATGATTCAAACTTTCATTTCATACTGAACGTTGATCGAAAGAGAAATAAAAAAAAATAGAAGAAACGAGTGGATATTAGATATGATTATTCTCCGCGAATCGCTAGGAGATTTTGACATTCCAAAAAGATTTCCTTACTGTAAAGAAATTATATTTTCTTACTGTAAGAAAATTATATTTCCTTGCAGTTATTAGTGTTCAACATAAATGATTGAAAACAGTTTCCATAGTAACCCAGGTAATTTCATTACGAAGTTCAAAGCACCATTTATTTGTGATTATTTCCCTCAATGCGAATAGACGATGAAACAGTTGAAGGCTAGACTGCTTTTACATCAGAGTTTTAAAGCGATTAAATGCACTAGACCTTTTAACCGATTAAAATGTTCGAAATAAACCGGGCGTTTGGATCACTTTTCAGGTACTATCTCTGGTACTATATTGTTCCTGTGTTCGATTTTGATGTTTCCTGAGTTTACATGTTTTCTGGAAATAATCTAAACATATATCCCTCCTTCACCAAGTTCAATCGACCAAAATGCGTGCATTTCCATGATTTTCAAAATTTTGCTTTCAAGCAAATGCTTTCGTGTATAATAATTTAAAATAAAATCCCTCGACCTGCGGTCTCGGGATTTTATCAAATTATCATACACTCAAGTCATTTGCTAAGCAAAATTTCGAGAATCATGGAAGTGCAGCACACATTTTAACCGATTAAACTTGGTGCACTCGGGATATAATCCCCGAATAAAATCTTCGATTTTTTCAAAACTTATTAATATGTGTCAAATTTCAAACAATCCGCGGAAAAATAGTATGTTGACCTCGTAGCAAAGGCCACATTCCTGGGCTCTGGCTTGCGCCTCGACTTAGCAATCTTCACAGTCGTCCAGAAATGCGTTTTTTTGTTTATCAATTCTTTGCTGACCTATAACTGAAAATTGAAAAAAAATCAATTCGTCAAAAAACTGAACTAATCAATCGATGATGCAAAAGGGGTATGAGCACGTTTTAAGTGAAATTCAATCGAACCTGATTCATTAATGATATTCGGATCGTTGAGACGTGTGATGCTTAGGTTTTGAAACAACAGTGAGAGGGAGAGAGCCATTTAGAATCATAAGTTTTGATGATTAATTTTTTTTTTCGAATATGAAACTGATCTCCGCCATCAATCTTAATATATCAATTTTTCAGTTCACTCCCTGAGATTGTCAACTACAGTCAAGCATTTACTTGGATTTGATCTTGATCCGATAATACAATACCTATTTTTTTCAGGTGGTGAAGTAATTGTCGATGCTTCCCAAGAAATGATATCTCTTGGCTTGTGTAACATATTGGGATCTTTCGTCAAATCCATGCCAAGCTGCGGAGCTTTCACTAGGTCTGCTGTGGCGAGTAGTAGCGATGTACGAACACCTCTCCAAGGAGTTTACTCTGGTGAGCGAAATACGAACCGAAGGTGCATACCATCTACAGATTCGGAGTAGATTAGTACTTGCAATTGGTTTATTCGAAAATGAATGGTTTCGCAAAGATATGTTTCTGCAGCTAAAATATGCTAGTTTGGGCATGAGAAAAGATCGGAACAATAGTTGTCATTTTCTTTCATTTCGTAGTTTTTGAGTTATGAATCGTTCTCAATCTGGAAAAGTAAAGAATCAATATTTGAATCTAAAAGAAACTGATGTGGACAGTTCTGAGAAACAAAAGCGGACATGATTTCCGAGACGCTAACAGAGGAGTACTTTTTATAAATATTTCATTAATTTTTTGGCGGATGAATTTGAGTTAGATCAGAAGTTGTTGAACAATCGATCACTCGAAACGAATCATTTTATTTAACGCGCAGCAGCTTTCTGAAGTGGATCAGAGATGAACCTTCTGCACATGTATATATTCAAACATGAATTCTTTATTTCTTTCACATTGTGGTGGTTTATCAACCCAAAAACAACGAAGAAAATATTTATCCACCATAAAATGATTTTCACTTTATAATATACTTAATATTTTATAACAGATATATCTGCGAATATTACCTGTTCAATTCCAGTAACGTTCGTTTAGTGTACACACTGAGTGGGAAATATAATCCATATTATTATGTCATTCAATAGTTGGCAAGCCATATGGGCAGGAAAGAAGTTGTTGTTGTCTTCATTCCTTTCTGAATATAAATCAACTGCTAGATGATATACACACAACTCCAAATAGTGTTTCCTCATATTTCGGTATCATTTCTTTGATAATAGTGTTTTTCATTCTGAGAACAGAATTCTCAAAACTCCATACTTCTACTTGTGTCGTATGTGATAGTGTTTTTTAAAGATTTGAATGGACTAAATCACTATGATGGCATTCAGATCTTGATGTTATCAGTTATTATGAAGAAACCTAAGAAAGTATTTTTGTTTCAGGTTCTGTTATAATATTGGCACTCAGTTTCCTGGCACCTTACTTCTACTTCATTCCCAAAGCAACTTTAGCCGCAGTTTTGATAACAGCAGCTAGCTCTTTACTGGATTATGAGATATTTCCAATACTATGGAGAGTTAATAGTAAGACATACAAATTAAATATTGATGTTTTGCCATTCAGTTTCGAAAAGTATTTCGGTTTATTGAAAAATTATTTTGTCATTGTGGGAGTTTTGGTCGCTTTGATAACCACTGAATATTCGAGATTAGCTGGATTTATTGATATTAGTTCCAGATTAGTACTGCTCAGCCTTTTTCAAGTCAGGTTGAAATTTGCATGGTATCATTCAATCGGTAGCTAAGAGATATACTTCGAGTATAGTCATCTAGAAAAGTATTGAGAGAGCTCTATATATATCCAGTACCAGGAGAGTGGAGATGGTAAAAATGGGGTTCAAAATGACTTGAAATTTCCGTATCTATCTGACTAGCTAGTTCAAGATATACTGTCCAAATAAATAGAGAAACCAGAACAAATCAATAATCATGCAATGTGATATGGAGTTCACAGAATATTTCCACTTTTTTTTTCAGAACTGGATTTTATACTGACATTGATGACGTTCATTCTTGGTTCATTATTCGGAGTCGAAATGGCTCTAATTATTGGTTGTTTATGTAATCTGGTTGCTCTCCTGAAAATATGGTTCAGGCCAAGAATATTGGTGGAAACAAGAATTGTGAGTTCACTATATTCGATTAATATTTTTATATCTTCAGCTTTATGGATACCGCAAAATTATAATTACTTTACCAAACCGCGACATTTCGTGGCATAATCGCTGAAATAAAAATTTATGTATACAGTGCATTTTGATTAAAATTACTCCTTCTGAGTAGGCCCGTTAATTTCTATTCAAGAATCTACTTTGTGCCGAAAAGTCCCCTTCTCATACTACCTTCATGTCAGAATTTTGAAATGGAACATCGAGTAACTTGAATGGTTTTTCAAATATCTACCTGACACCAAATACTCTGAATCCGAATGTTCAAAAAGTACTTCATTTATATCTCCGCACTAAACAAATCTTTATTTAAATCAGTTTTTAGCATAATGGAAATTTCTGAGAAAATATCATTATCTAATTCTAGCCATGAGGTCTGTGACGGACTCCGGTATTATGCATTTCAGATTGCACCACTATCCACCAAAAGGTCTCATATCAGGCGATTAAGCAAGCCATTTACCGATTGGGATGATTACCATCCAATCATTCTCAAGCTAAGAGCACAATCTTGCTGAATCGTAGTGTCACAATCACATCTAAACCGGTGAATAAACACTGGTGGTTATTCATCAGAATGACCCACTGGATCGTCTGATATGACTGACACTTTTGTAGGAATACATGAAATATTTAGTGAACATTACGAAATCTGGATGTATACATGACAGGTGTTTGCAATGATATTAGTTAAAAAATATTCATTATGTTGAACACTCACTTCCATAGAGACTTCTTTATTACAGAGAAGTTGTCTGTGAACTTGTAGTGTAATGGTGTCGTTCATTTAAGGTTTCTTGGAAAAAAACACTCTTGACGTAGAAGGGGATGGTTGACGTTTACATAAAAAAGTATTTGTCATGATTTTTTCATGGACCGAACATCAACTGACTCATTGAGGGTGGCTTGTTTTTACTGGAATACATTGTGTATAGAAAATGTCAAGGTTCGAATTTTTTGACGGTGCTACTTTATTTGTGTGGTAATAATTTGTTTTGAAAATTTTCCAGCAATTCAAATTAAATGCAACATCGGAAGCATTTTTTCGAAATACGATTCCAAAAATTATTGTCTATTTTATTTATTTTCGTAATAAGTTCAACTACTCAATAAGCTGTCGATGATTTTATTTAAAAGCTTTTCCTACATAGATCGAATTTTAATTTCTGGCGAATATGTTATGAATGTTGATTAAGAAGCCAGTCGTGAATTTCCATATAGATATTCCTTGTCTTTCAGACAGCTGTAAATGGCAAAGGGCAGCAATACCTTTATATCAAACCAGAATTGGGATTATTTTATCCTAGTACGGATTATGTATCGGAGTATATAAAGAAAATGAGTATGCAGCATCCCAGCCTACCTATAATTATCGACTGCTCAAACATCATCAGAGTAGATTATGCTGCAGCCAAAGTGAGTACCTACATAACATTATATATCTATTTCTGAAAAATGGATTATAGAATATGTGAGACTATAAACATATCAATCCAGAAAAAACGAACAAATTTCAGCAATTTAAAATGCATTTTGTAAAATATTCAAAAGTTCAATCCTCAGTTATTGATTATTTCCTGAAGCTTACAAATCTATAAACATACGAATTTTATTCACCTGTTTGTAAATGATGCTTATTTTGAGTACATATATGAAAATTTAACCTCATTTTACAGCCCTCATTTGATGGGTCTTTCAATTCTCGACCCAATACTCATTTTTGAAAATTGGGCTAGACGTTTATAAGTTATCACTAGTTCTGCTTTATTTCAAGTAATCTTCAACGACAAGTGATGTCACATAAGTAGTTTTTCACTGAGAAGTAGAAATGATGCAATTTAATGCAAATTTTTTCCGACCGTGATATTTTGTCCGTTGAAAAGTTAAGAGTGAAGGGGAATTTTTTACGTCCACACTGTATACTGACAACATTGAATAAAAATGTGGTTTATGGGTCCTAATAATGATATTTAAAAATCGAAGATGCGCTCCCTGTTTGTGGATTACTAAGTACACCTTTTTGGAGTTTTCAGGCGAGACAGGAGGTGATTTAGTGATTCCCCTACCTTTTTTGACTAACCATAGAGTATTTTCAATTTGAAGAGATCAATTTCCCTAATACTAAACTGATATCAGTTGCATTCGACACGCGTTTTGCTAATTAAGAGAAAAAAAATTACATTTTTATCAAATTTTTCCTCTTGAAGATGCTGAACCTGCTAGCGAAATCAGTTTGGTGTTAGGAAAAATGGTATCTATAAAAAAAATTTTCATTCATTATATATCAACTGATCTCACGTCACACTCACAAACTTGCATTGTAGACATTGGAGATTCTTCTGAAAACCTACAATGACAATAACAGAAAATTGGCTATGATTAATTTCTCGTCAGAAATTTTGGAAACAATGAGGAAAGTCACTGATACGGAATACCTGGAATTGTGCCACAGTACCGATTCAATTCCAGAAATGATCATGGAGGAAGGCGAGAGAGAAACTTTATTAAATGGAATAAAAATTGATAGCAGAAAGTCATCGCTTGCGGAAAGAAGAAAATCGTCTGTACGAAGTGAAAGTAGTAGGAAAACTTCAACACGCCAAAATGAAGAGAGAAAACTATCCCTATATGAATTCGAGTAATATAATATTTTTATAGAATCGTTTGAATATTATTTTTGGGGAGCGTGATCGAAGTTTCTGGATTACCTTTGTAGATTTTTCTAAATCTGTTACACTAGCTAACAGCTAGTAAGCTCAACTAATATACATCTTTCCTGCAACTGAATGAACTGTTCATTCTGAACCAGCCTAAGAAAAGAAGTTTTGGTTGGGAATAGTAAAGGCTTAAATTTGATTGAAGATTCAGCAAAGATCACAAAATCAATATGTTTTTTTGTTTCGGCTCCCACTTTGGAGCGATTATCAAGACTTTTGGGTCACGTGACGCCGTGGTCTAGTCTCCTTGATCCCCAACTCTCCCAATTGAGGTTGTATAGATAGAGGTATGGTGTTTATAACCATATGAGGGTCTGACGGTATGGAAAATGGCATCGTGCCAGTTGTAGGGATGGTTTGAAAATGTTTAATTGAAGATTTTGGTTGCAAGAAAAGCCTTTTCTGGCGTTGAATGGTTTTCTGGATCCGCAGATAGGAATACTTGTTTTGAAGGAGGGTGAATTTGAGCTTTTCGAGCTCACTCAGTCTTTTGTGACGTACTGGGCGAGATGCAAAGTGGACTGTATTAAATTTGCACATTCAGAAACAAGAGTTCTTACCTTTACCTCTTACCTTGCTTACGGATGCTCTTGGTCTGCAGACTAGTAGTCCTTTCATTTTCTCTTGGTATTTGACGATACATTTTATCAACGTCTGCCGTAGAAACGATAGGATGAGTTCGAAATTTAATTAAAATATAAACAATATCACTTTGTATATTTGGTCCCTTGAATAAAGTATCATTCAGTGGGAGATTATTCAAATCTTTAGCCGATGCATCAAATACAACCGTCAGATTTGTTGTACTACCTGGTTTGAGCACACATTAGTGAGGAATGAAATAAGACGGAGCAAGCAAGCACAGCCCCCGTATGGTCTAAAATTAAATAATTATTTTTTTCATAAGATCCGCAAATGTTTTTACCTTTCAAAATATGTCCGAATATTTCAGCACCTAGTAGCATATCCACTGGACTAGAAATATTAATTTTGGGGTCCGCCGACTTCAAAAAGACGTGAATTTGTCGTGGGGGATATCAACATTAGGCATGCTTATGTACGCACTCTGAGGCAAATTGTGGCTCAATAATATGTCGAGATCTGATAGTGCAAGTCACTATTTCAAAGGCTCGTGAAGTAGCCTGCCCTATTCCACTGACCAAAACCATCGCATCATTCGGTTCGAGTTCCAATTTATTTGCACATTTATGAGAGATCGGGTGCGATAGTCTGGCACTAGTTATTTTTAGTATCATCAAAAAACTGAAATTGGCTTGACAGTGAAAGAATTCGTTTTGAAAGTCGACTAATATCGCATGAGCATCTGAATCACCCCCATCCTGTGTACATACCGTAGAAATAATAGAAGAGTGAAGCTGCTCAAAAGTTGCCAGAATACCATTCAACTGTCTAGCCTGTCATTTGAAATTAGCATGATATCAGCATTCTATCAGAGAGCAATCGGCAATTTCCCTAGAGATCAATTACCCTAACACCAAACTGATCTTTTTGCAATCGACGCGCGTTTCGCTAACATGGTCAGCATCTTCGGGTTTGAAGACGGTCGTTTCTTGGAATTTCTTCCTTTTCGCTGGCGCGAGTAGCTAACTTCTTCAGAGGCCCATACATCTTGAGTTAGACTCTGATTACTGGGTATTACGACTCTGTAAAGCGTATTTATATGGATTCAGGTAGCCTGGAGTGATAATTACTTTGTCTGGATTTGAAGAATTTTCATTAATATCAATTGCCGTAATTACTGGATTCGGTATTATAAGAATTAGTTGCCACACTACCTGCCATCAAGATATTTGTTATTTTTGGTCTTCTTCAAATGGGATTCCATATTCGGTTGAAGTTCACAGCTTCTTCTTTTCTGTTGAAATTATCCGTCTGTTTGTGGATCTCTATTGCCTTCCGTATCAGTCGGCTATGGTATCCCTGGTTAGGGGCAATGCGTTTCGCGTTTTCAAACAGTGTTCACTCCTAGTCTTAGTTTATATTTTAGTTCAAATAATTTCTTTTACTTTAATTATAAGTTTTCATTTATCACACTGATTGGAGGTAGTTTTCTATTATTTCAAATGCTCGCGCTTCCTAACAGTTGAGGTGACACGAACACCCTCTACCGGGAAGCAAGTGAAAAAGACAGATTCGCACCGACATTCAGTGTGTACTCTCGCAATTTTTCGAATCGCTTTTATTTACGCTATCGCTGTTTCTTGTTCGCTTACTTCGCTTACATAAAACCCGCAAACCATCCAAAGTGCTACAACAAAGGTCACTTGAGTGGGATACCAGCAGCTGAGGAATCAACAGGTGAGTGTCTCTCTCAACTGCCGTTTTTTCTCAAATTCGAAATCACGCACTCGACAACATTTTGGTCCTTCGAGCCGGATTAACTTATTCTACTCTCCAGTCAGTGTATTTAGTAATTTTCGAATCATATCCAATTTTCCAATCCTCAATTTCAAATCTGAATTATAATTTTTTCCATTCATAATTCAGTTCGCTTCTATTCATACAGTCCACAAATCGCGCAAAAAACATTCCGTTTTTTCTTGTTCGCTTCACTTCTAGGAACGGTCTGCACATAGACGTACGGAAGGGAATTTTACTTAATCATTGTAATAACTATTATTGAAATATTTTTCTGACGAAAATGACTAGTACAGTTAATAAGATAAAACAATATAAGGCCTTACGCCAAATGACAATTAATCAAATGTCCGAACTGAAAGGATTCGCTGACAGAGCTTGTAAAGATGATAAAATATCTAAAATTCAATTTAATATGATGTATCAAAATTTCGAAACGATTAATTCAGACTTTAAAAAACATCATCAATCTTTAATTACTTTGGTTGCTATTCAAGACGGTGAAGATTTGGAGGTTGAAGATGGTATTCGTAAATCTTTCGAATTTGATTCTTCATATGTTTATGCTATCTATTTGACTCTATTTGATAAGGTAGACGAGGCAAAGTCAGGTGATACTGATCAGTCCGAAACCAGCACGAAGTCATCTCGCCCAAACGTCAAATTGCCAAAGATTAACATACCAACATTTTCGGGAGATCTCACACGATACAAAACTTTCAATGACATGTTCACTTCGGTCATTCACGAAAATCAGAGTCTATCGCGAATAGAAAAATTCAATTATTTATTATCATTTCTTGAAGGAGAAGCACTTGCTACTGTTCAACGCATTCAATTATCAGAGGATAATTATCAAATTGCCTATGCATTGTTGGTCTCAGAATACGATAATCCACGTATGACTGCATTCGCTCACTTGCAAGCTATCGATAATGCGCCAGTTATTACGAATTCCAAGAATCGCAAGGGTTATCGTGAACTAGTAAATACTTTCAGTGAAAATCTTGCTGCATTGAAAAATCAAGGCTTTAATGTTGAAGATTGGGACTTTCTATTATTTTTTTTGTTTTGTAAACATTTAGATGAAGATATATTGGCTAGGTTCGAAGCTGAAAGAAAAGGACCGCAAATCCCAACCTTTGAATCTATTAAAGAATTCGTAATCAAACATTGCAAATCATTAGATACAGCTAAATATACAGTTAGCGGTAAATCGTATTCTCTTGTCAAATATGAAAATAAAAAAATATCCACTAATCACTCAAACCCGCACAGTCGAACAAAGCAATCATCTTCATTCTTTTCTAACAGTAATAAACCCCAATGTATTTTATGCAAGGGTGGTCACAGTATTTACAAATGTTTCCAATTTTCCAGTAAGTCTCCCAATGAGCGCTTACAAATCACTAAACGAAATAAATGGTGTACAAATTGTCTTAGTAGCCAACATATTTCTAGGAATTGTCAATCTTCTAATACTTGTCGCTATTGCAATGGCTCTCATCACTCATATTTGCACATTGAGAATGAAAATTCTTCAATTGCCAAAAGAGAGGAAGCCACTGTTCACAACAATTCAGTAACAAATCAAAATCCTCCAATTTCCGAAGAAACGAACACGCTTCATTCAACCACTAATCCCTCGACTAATCCTATCGATATTATTGCTACCAATTCGCATTCAGCCGAACAAAAAACGAATTTTTGTGGAATTGTTTCTAGTTCTACCAAAGTTCTTTTATCGACCGTGCTTATCGACATTTCAGATGTTCATGGAAATTTTATAACAGTCCGAGGTTTATTAGACTGTGGATCGCAAACAAGCTATATTTCCAAAAAATGTTTTAACCGGCTAGGTTTGTCACGATTTGACTTATCACTTTCTATTCATGGGTTGAGTAATATGCAAGAGAAAACCACTTTCGGTGGAGTGAATTGTACTTTGAGACCAGTTGGTAAAACATTTCCAAAAATAAATATTGATGCGTTTATACTTTCAAAGCTGTGTTCAGAAATGCCGCAAAAATTCATAAACATTTCTAACTTTTCTCATCTCGCGAATTTGAATTTAGCGGACCCGAATTTCAATAAACCTGGTTCTATCGATTTACTTATTGGTGCAGAAGTATTTCCTTATATACTACAAGACGGACGTATAACAGGTGGTGTTATGGAACCTGTCGCTATCAATACCATTTTTGGATGGGTTATCATGGGAAAATTTGCTGAAAAGACAGCAATTTCAGAGAGCACTTCTCTACTCACATTGAGCAATAATAATGATTTGTTTTCACTAGACAGAACAATAAAAAAATTCTGGGAAATAGAGGAATTGCCAAAAACAACATTTTTTTCTCCAGAAGATATAAAATGTGAACAAATTTTTTACGATACGCAATCTCGAGATCCATCTGGTAGGTTTATTGTTTCATTGCCTTTCAAAATTTCTCTTCCAAAATTTGATGTTGAAGAATCATATTCTCTAGCCTATCGTAGATTTTTATCTTTAGAAAAACGCCTAATCGCTAATCCATCTATTTATTCACAATATCGTGCGCAAATTAATGATTACTTGGATAATAATTACATGGAAATTATTTCTGAAAACGACAATCCCAAAAATTGCTATTACATTCCACATCACGCTGTGGTCAAGTCACAAAAAATTCGCATCGTCTATGATGCTTCGGCAAAGCTTTCTAAGGAGTTTCCTTAAATGATTTTCTCCTTACCGGTCCGAAATTGCAGAAGGACATTGTTTCAATTTTATTAAATTTTCGACTTCACCGAATAGTTTTTTCATGTGATATCAAAAATATGTTTAATCAAATTTTGGTCAGTGAAACTCATCAAGATTTTCAACGAATTCTTTGGAGGTTCTCGCCGCAGGAACCTGTGAAGCAATTTAAATTCAAAAGAGTTTTATTCGGTCTCGCATGCTCTCCTTACCTGGCGAATAAAACAATCCAACAATTGGCTTCGAACGAAAAATTAAATTTTCCTATTGCTGCTGATATCCTTGAAAATGATATTTATGTCGACGACATTCTCTCAGGGTGTTCAGAATATAAGGAGGCAATAAAAGCACGTAATGAACTTATCGATATTTTAAAACGTGGAGGTTTTGAACTAAGAAAATGGACTAGTAATTCTGCACAATTTTTGTCTGATTTGCCAAGATCCCATGTCTTGATGGATCCTTTGACTTTTGATTTAGATGATACTCTAAAAATTTTAGGATTGCAATGGAAACCAAGTACAGATGTTTTTTCGTATCATGTAGATTTATTGCAAAAGAAATGTACTAAACGTAGCATCTTATCAGATATCGCTAGAATATTCGACCCTTTGGGCTTCCTTAGTGCAATCACAATAGTATGCAAATGCCTTATGCAAACTTTATGGACGTTAGGACTCGACTGGGATGATTCTCCCCCCGGCCATATAGTTGAATATTGGTTACATTTCAAAGCCGAACTCTCCTTTCTACCGAAAATCAAAATCCCGCGACTTATATCATCAAATAATACGATGTGCAAATTAGAACTTCACGGTTTTTGTGACGCTTCGGAAAAGGCGTATGCATCAGTCATTTATGTAAGATCTCAAAATAACTCCGAAATCAACACATTTTTTGTTTTTGCAAAATCGAAAGTTGCACCGCTCAAAAGAATTTCGATTCCACGTTTGGAATTAGCTGCTGCTGCTTTACTCGCGGAGTCAATGTCCTACATTATTAAAGTATTTCAGAAGAATATTACATTTTCACAAACTTTCTGTTGGTCAGACTCTACTATCGCATTAACTTGGATTCGTTCCTCGCCTCACAAATGGAAAACATTCATTAGTAATAGAGTAGCAAAAATTCAAGAAAATATCGCTCCTCCATGTTGGAGATATATCCCATCACAAGAAAATCCCGCCGATTGCGCCTCCCGGGGTATTTTTCCTTCACAACTTTCAAATAATAACTTATGGTGGGCAGGCCCCCCTTGGTTACGTAATTCAAGAAATAATTGGCCAGCGGACAAATCATGTTCCGTTAAATCAAATGA
Organism: Zygogramma bicolorata; assembly: GCA_032362365.1. Lineage (NCBI taxonomy): Eukaryota > Metazoa > Arthropoda > Insecta > Coleoptera > Chrysomelidae > Zygogramma > Zygogramma bicolorata. Next base: position 1,050,069 of record JAVJAQ010002863.1, read on the forward strand.
GAATTTTTTCATGGAAGAAAGGACTACCTCATTCATGACGATTGTTAACGATAATTTTATAGACATGTTGATCAACAAATTCTCTTCTCTTTCAAAAATATTGAGAATCATTTCCTATGTAAATCGCTTTATAAACAATACTAAAAGTAACCATTCTCCAAAAAGAGATTCTTTGACTACTTATGAAATCGATAACGCTTTAACTTGTTGTGTGACATTTATTCAAAATGAATGTTTCTCAGAAATTATTTCATCAATCAATGATAAGAAACAAATTCCTCGCCTCACAAAGGCTAGCTTCTTTATCTTTCGAACAGAAGCATCCCGCGGTTCTACCATGCAAACATCGTTTTACGAATCTTCTTATTGAGTATTTTCATAAAATATACCTGCATCCAGGTAATCAAACCTTACAATATTTGATAATGCAGCGTTTTTGGATTTTATCCCCTAGAAGGGCCATAAGACGTGTATTATCATCTTGTCAAAAATGTTGGCGCCTCTCTCCAAAACCTTATCAACCGCCTATGGGAGATTTACCCAAACTAAGAATTTCTCAGATCAAACCTTTTTCTTGTGTGGCAGTAGATTATGCTGGACCATTTTCATCTACTCTTGGAAAATTTCGAGGTGTTAAAAGTACGAAATCGTACATATGTATTTTTGTTTGCTTTGCCACAAAAGCAATTCATCTTGAATTAGCTTCGAATCTCTCGACTGATGCCTTTTTAGCAGCATTGAGGCGTTTTATCGCGCGCAGAGGACGTTGTAGCAAACTTTTTTCAGATTGTGGGACCAACTTTGTTGGGGCCAATAAAGAAATTGTCCTTCTGATGAAACATGCTGTCGAATCAGAATCTATTGAATGGTCTTTTAATCCCCCTGCAGCTCCTCATTTCACTGGACTAGCAGAAGCAGGTGTTAAATCCGTAAAAACACATCTGAAACGAGTGATTGGTGAACAAGTTCTCACTTTCGAAGAACTGTATACCGTATTAGTACAAATCGAATCTCTGTTGAATTCCCGTCCTTTATGTCCGCTCAGCTCTGATCCAAATGATTTGACTGTATTAACGCCAGGTCATTTTTTAACTCTTGAACCCCTTACAAATTTACCAGATCCGGACTTATCACACTTGAAATTGAACCATCTCAATAGGTGGCAGTTAATCATTCGAATGCAACAAGATTTTTGGGTGAGATGGCGCTCTGAATACCTGCATACCTTACAACAGCGAGGAAAGTGGCTAGACCATGCTTCTCCTGTTAGTATTGGTACGTTGGTACTCATTAAAAATGAACTCATGCCTCCTCTCAAATGGAGTTTAGGAAAAATTTTGGAACTTCATCCGGGTTCAGATGGTGTTTCCAGAATTGCAACCGTTCTAACCAAAGGCGGCAAGATCAAGCGACCTCTGGTGAAGCTTTGTCCCTTACCGTCTCCCTCTATTGATCAATAAAAAATATATTCATCATATATTTTGGTGGGCAGTCAATGTTCACTCCTAGTCTTAGTTTATATTTTAGTTCAAATAATTTCTTTTACTTTAATTATAAGTTTTCATTTATCACACTGATTGGAGGTAGTTTTCTATTATTTCAAATGCTCGCGCTTCCTAACAGTTGAGGTGACACGAACACCCTCTACCGGGAAGCAAGTGAAAAAGACAGATTCGCACCGACATTCAGTGTGTACTCTCGCAATTTTTCGAATCGCTTTTATTTACGCTATCGCTGTTTCTTGTTCGCTTACTTCGCTTACATAAAACCCGCAAACCATCCAAAGTGCTACAACAAAGGTCACTTGAGTGGGATACCAGCAGCTGAGGAATCAACAGGTGAGTGTCTCTCTCAACTGCCGTTTTTTTTTTCTCAAATTCGAAATCACGCACTCGACAACATTTTGTGGTCCTTCGAGCCGGCTCGAAGGACCAAAATGTTGTCGAGTGCGTGATTTCGAATTTGAGAAAAAAAAAACGGCAGTTGAGAGAGACACTCACCTGTTGATTCCTCAGCTGCTGGTATCCCACTCAAGTGACCTTTGTTGTAGCACTTTGGATGGTTTGCGGGTTTTATGTAAGCGAAGTAAGCGAACAAGAAACAGCGATAGCGTAAATAAAAGCGATTCGAAAAATTGCGAGAGTACACACTGAATGTCGGTGCGAATCTGTCTTTTTCACTTGCTTCCCGGTAGAGGGTGTTCGTGTCACCTCAACTGTTAGGAAGCGCGAGCATTTAAAATAATAGAAAACTACCTCCAATCAGTGTGATAAATGAAAACTTATAATTAAAGTAAAAGAAATTATTTGAACTAAAATATAAACTAAGACTAGGAGTGAACAAACAGAATCCTGTGGTTTCCTTCATTGAGTGTGTGCTCCGCCACAGCTGACTTGTCAGTTTGCCATAGGGCAGCAGTTTCTTTCAGGCTCATTTAGCCTGGTTCCCATAGATATTTTGGTGGTACCGATGTACTACAGGTGCACGTAATGTGATAAACCCCTGCTGCTGACAGTGGGTGTCTTTTGTCTTTAGCCGACCTGAGGCTTTGTTTTATCTCCCTGGTGGGTTTGAAAACCGTTTTCATGTTATGTTTCCCCAAGGGTTTTTCAATTCGGTCTGTTACCCCCGGTATATATGGTAGATAATCGTGTGCAACTATCTGAGCGTCCTCTCTTTTTTTACCGGAACTCTTCAGCCCTGTTGATCTCGGGTACACTGTATCCATTCTATTTCGAGGTCACTTGAAGATGTTCCATTTCTTTCTCGAGATGCTCTGTTTACATATTCTTCGAGCACGTTCCGTTAGACTAGATATGACTCCTCTCTTTTGACTAGGATGGTGGTGTAGGTACCTATCCGTGTGTGTAGGTTTTCGGTATATACTCTGTGGGTTAGTCTGGCACCACATCTTTCGAACATTACATCTAGGAATGCTATCCGCTGGTCCTGTTCAGTCTCCATGGTGAAATTGATGCCAGGGTTTTGAGCGTTCAAGTGGTCTAGGAAAAGGCTTGGAGAGTCCCTTCCATGTTTCAAGATGACGAAGGTGTCATCCACGTAACGTAACCACATGGTGGGCTTTGAATCAAAGGCGTTAATTGCTTTCTTTCCAAAATGTTCCATAAAAAGTTGTTTATCACTGAGCTAAGTAGACTTCCCATCGCCACGCCATATATTTGCTTACAGAAGTTTTCCCTCCATTGAAAGTAACTCCCCGTGAGACATGCTCTGAAAAGTCCAACGATATCATTCGGAAACAAGACGGCTAGCTTCCTCAGAGAGTCTTCCAGTGGTACGTTGGTAAACAAGGACACAACATCGAAGCTGACCATAATATCTATCTGCTCCAGAGTTAAGCCTTTGATTTTACCAACGAAGTCCGTCGAATCCTTGAAGTAGGAGTTTGTTCTTCCTACATGAGGCTGGAGGAGCGAGGCCAGATGTTTTGCCAAGTGATAGGTAGGCGAGCCTGGGGCACTGGTTATTGGTCTCAGTGGCATGTTGGGTTTGTGCACCTTTGGAAGACCGTGGAGCCTGGGTGGAACGTCTTCAGATCTGAGAATTGTTTTCCGTATGGTTTCCGACAGTGACGAGGACTTAATGAGTTTGATGACATTTCTCAACCTTGTCTGGGTCGGGTCCCCTCTAAGTTTGCGGTTGTTTGAAGGGTCTAGAAGTTCCTCAATTTTGCTATTATATACTTCCGTTTTTAGGAGAACCGAGGGCATTTTCCTTGTCTCCTGGAAGAATTGTTATGCCCGCCTCATCAGAGTTCAAGCTCCTTAGGGCTGCAATCTCTCTTTTTGGCATATTGCATTTTGGAGGTCGTGCCTTGCTCAGAATATTCGCTTTCACAATTCTGATTTCTTCCGCTTCCTCATCAGGTAAATACTTGATTGCCGCTTCCGTATTGGCGATAATTTCCTCGTTTGGTACATGGCGCAGAATGACCAATAAATTGCTGCCTCATGCTAACTGACCCGAACAAAAGTAGTGATACCGAAAACCTCGGCCGCGAATGCCTTAACTACTACTAGTATAAATTTTCTTCTCCTGAAGATGCTCACCTTGTTAGCGAAACGAACGTCGAGTGCAAAAGTATCAGTTTGATGTTAGGGTAATTGATCTCTAGGAAAAGCTCCATTTCCCAGTTTATTTTGAGTTATTCGTAGAAACGGAAAATGGAAAAGCATGAAAACAACAATCTTCTTCATAGCACCTCTATTTCATAAAATATGAATTCAATTTTACATTTACAAATGATATCGCTATAAATGTAGCACAATTTGAGCACAAATTTGCACAGTTTGAATACAAATATTGCAAAAGACTAGAGTACACTTCAATAATTGTTCAGTTATATTATAGTAAAATACAAAAAATACAGTTTCTACACTAATTCAGTAAATCCTTTGACTAGTCAGATTTCTCCAATGAAGTATCAATATTAGTCATTGGGAGTTTTTTATGGCAGATAATAATTTTTCTAGTCATCAAAATCCAAATGCTAATTTAGGCTGTGTTTGCCTGAAACACAAATCATGTGTGTTTCGGTGTATGCTGTGGACTGTAGACCATATTTTGTTTTGGGTGGGGAACGAAAATCCTTTATTCATCCGTTGCTGGGGTTTTGAAATCGAAAGTAATCAAATATAATTATAAATAGTTTTATCCATACACACAGTCATTTGGAGAAATCCGGTAACATCGAACGTTTTTTTATAGTTTTGCTTTCTTCAAAAACCAATTCATATCGAAAAATATTCTTCAACCTACGACAGGGGTGTCAGCCAAAATTTTCATTTAATTTATTTTCCATTTTCAACTCGAAATTTACACTGCATTTCAATTGCGAAAGTATAGCTTTTGAAGATATGCAAAACCCAAACCTCTGCGGTTAATAATGTTGAGATACTATATCTAAAAGCGTTTTTTGTTGATATGCCCTTTTGCTTCATCTGGAATCGACGATATTGATCCTACAGATCTGATGCATACCAGTATTCTATCTCAGTATTTTGGACGGAAGAGTTAAGAGCTCATGTTTCATACATAATTGAGAAAGTATTGGATGGAACTGATCATATTCCATTGATATATATTTCAGATGCAGCTGATTATATTTGTTTGAAACTGAGACACGAATACAAGAAAATAAACCAGAGACAATATTTACTAGCCAATACTGGAAAGATTGAAAAATTCCAAACAATGAGACTTTCAGAGGAGATGAAAATGTTACAAACTTAAAATAACGATATATTTTTGGTCCAAATAATTAGAGATTCACTGATCTAATTCCATCCGATTGCAAAAAACGTTATAAAAACTTTTCGAACACTCAATCATTTCTTTTTATGTACAATAATTTTAACTTATAAAGAAGTCACACGTGTTCACGAAAGGCACAATAACACTCTGTGCATTTTAAATGCAGTAATTTTTTCTCCAATCAAATAAAATTGGATAACTCGACAACTTTATAGTTTTTTATGTCTAAATTCAATAAATGAGTCCATTATACCTTTTCTGAATGTCATATAATGACAAGCATATCCATTTTGATTTTCTGTTTGTGAAATTGACCATTATTCGATATATTTTCTCGTAATCTATCATACAATATAAATAATGAGATCCACTATAACCTCGAACAAATGGGGAGAGAATGATAAAGAGAACGACACACTAGAAATTTCGGTACTAGTAGAACATATATGTGTATGCGCTTTGGCACTGTTTGAGAAACCTCAAATGTTATGTATGCGGAAAGTTGTGAATTTCTTTATCATTCACCCCAAACATCCATCTCATAATACATACCCATAAATTCATACAATCACAAAATGAGCAATCTTTGAGCCTGAAATTGAGCATTTACTTTACACTAAACACATAAAAGTATCCTGCGATAGTAGGCCAGGTTACCATGGTCACATCAGAGAGAGTAATACTAATCATATTGTAATAATATACTTTTGAGTTGTAGTAGTATTCAATTAAATTTTGAAACATTTTCCGAGGTGTATTCTGAAATCACTTTGAACTTGAAAATCATTATGAAGGAGGGATTTGTGGGCAAATTCCCTTTTTACCTTGATGAATTCTACTTCACCAGTTCGTCTAGCTCAAAACAGTAGTCAATATTTTTCTCGGGAAAAACCAGCATTTTCATCTTGAATATTTTATTCTGGTTCAAAAATTTTCTTAGTTCACATATTATTATAATGGATTGTGAGGCTTTAATATGGATTCATACGCTAGTCTCCAAAGAGAACATGATATTTGCAATTTTGAATACCACATATTCATTAAATTGAATCATTGATAAGTGATTAACTATGAGTTAATGATTCAAATGTCATTTTCAAGTTTTGTCAATACCATCTACATTTCAATAGTGAAATAATTGCTATTGCTCCCATTTTGTATACATGCCTTCTAATAAGTTTGAATCTTGAAACATTGTCGAAGTAAAGGTGACTTGGCAGAAACGGAACTATCATTATTATATAATGCAATAAACCTCAGTAAAGACTGACGTACTCTAGCAGGATTGTGTAATTTTTTTTATCAAATGATAATTAAATTAGAATTCAGTGGAGTGCTCATCAATTTTGGAAATAACAGAAAAAAATTGGTTGGTTGGCTGACGAACAAAGATATTTCTATGTAGTAATTTATAATGACTGGACAATAATATTCAGTACCAACTGTATGTACAATTTGCCATTGAATATCTGAAGTCCTTATCAAATATGGAACCATCGTACATATAATTGAGTTTCATATGACCCCAAGGCAATTCCAATTATTCATGCTCATTTTGACACCAAAAGTATCAAATAAGGAGCTCTAAATAATTGTTCGAGGAAACCCTTATAATTGTGAAATTTCCAGCGAGATCGATAACTGATAAAAACAGACGAGTGTCATTTTCATTCAGACTGATATTTCCGAAACAGTCAACCTGCATTCGAGACATCGAAACAGATGGGTTTAGTTGCAGTCCCAAGAAATTACTTATGAATATAAAATATTTTACAGATGAAACGATGAAAGTAAAGGCTTGTAGGAACAATGATTCACTTTTACACCGACGATTAAAGAGAATCCAACAATGAATCCAGAAGCTCGAGTTGGCAGTCATCCCAACCTTTAGTTGCCAACAACAAACCTGTGAGTTCATCTTCGCCCAGCATCTGGTTTACTGGTTCTGTTATCACTGATTGATTTGGCATGGATTCTGGAATGAAATCATTCATAACGCTATTGTTAGCCTTCGTTTCTGCCGCTATGGTTTTCTCGTTTTTGGTTTCTGACGGCTTTGCCAATTTTTTATCAGCTTTCTTTTCTTTCCTTCTCATTTCTTCGAAGTTCTCGATATCTGTTTCACCACAAATTGATATGTTCGAGAGAATGTTGTGCTTTCGTTCTCCAGTTTTTTGGGTTGTGCGGTACCTGAAAAAATGCGTTTCCGTTATTTTTTCTGGTGGAAATTGTCGAGTTTTGTGTACTTATCAATGTATCGAGAGGTAGAGAGGTTTTGTATTTCTATAAAATCCAGGGCTCTTTCGGCCAAAGGCATTTTCTGGCACTCTTGTATTCGAAATGTATTCGTTTCTCGATCTCTCTTTCATTGTTTGGCTGGCCGTTAGTGACAGAGAAAGAAACAGCAGCAGATGCATACGTTGTGAATGCATTAGCGCCAGAAAACGCCTCAGGTGTAAAAGAACTCAAACTCAATAGACTTCATAACTGCATATTATCATCACATTACATCCAGAATAATCCTGTTCAGGAATTCACTTCTAAATGTTATTGGAAGATCTCTGAATACTTATGTTCTTCAGAGACATATTGTTGTATTTTAATGTGTTCATTGTTTACTTTCGTGTTTGAACTGTTCTGCTATTGATTTGAACACTCTGTAGTTTAAAGTCGTTGATATTGTTTGACATTAAAGAAAAAATTAAGTCTTGAAAATCTACTGCTAAATTTCTAACTGGGTTCTTCGAGCTAGGATACTTAATAAAGTATTACAGGTAACGTACAACATATGGTCCTTCTCGTCAATTGAGAATCAGCACTATAGAAAAAGTACCAGGCATGGAAACTAAAAAAGAACAGACAACAATTGAATTCTCAGACGAAGTGAAAAATTTTGTTTCAACCATTCTATCCTTGAATGACGAGGATAATTTACATAATCCTATTTTACTAAATGAACTTTTATGTAAATTACCAACATCATACAAACTATCTTGGACAGATCATATTTTGAAAGTGGAGAAACCTCTGTTCAAACTAGTTGAATTTGCAACTTGGTTAGATGATAAGGCAAATACTGCAGCTCATGTTCATACATTCAAATTTGACAACTTCTGTCAGAGCGGTGCAAAATTCAGAACTGACAAAAAAAATGTTTCTCTGGCAACGGGTAATAATGAAATTCAGGTTGCTAAGAAATGTGTATGCTGTAATAAAGATAACCATGCTCTCACAGAGTGTTTGAAATTCAAATCTTTTTCTCCTGATGAAAGGTGTTCCTTGATAACCACCAGAAAAATATGTTTCTCGTGTTTGAAGCCTCTTCACAATGTTCGACACATATATTTTTATGGTTTTGGATATTGTATACCTGACGAGTGAGCGACGATGATGACTTTTCTAGTCGTAAGCATTTTTGTTATGATTTTACTAAAAAAATATATTTCTGCATGAAATACAACTTTCTTTCTCTAGGGATACCTAATGTTTGTTATTTGTTCGAGTGTATACATGATCTGAATACAGTATTTGAAAAAAGTGCTTCACAGCAATTCAAACTCAGTATTTTTATTGATTGAACCCGTCATAGATTCAATATAGAAGCTTCAGATATTTAATCGACCTACAGAAGCACTTCAATTTCAAATTCCATATATCATTTGAAGAATGTACTTGGAAATTGGATTTTTGAAATTGAAAGTCCTGAACTGTATTAGTATAGCAATAAATTCGAGTTACCATTTTCAAATTCTCGAATTACTTCTTCCGACAGAGGATGAAGAGAGGAACATCATTTTTCAATATTTTTTATTTTGCAGCAGTGTCCATATAATGATGGAACTGAATTATTGTTGCAAAATATCGGAAATGACTGTAGTAGAAGTTCAATTGAAGTCTGCTTGCTCTTGCTTGGTTGCTTCGTAAGGGGAGTGATTGACCAGGACGGTATGGACAGATATTCGTCTCACAGTTCTTGAGAATGAATTCAAAATGGAATTCGAAACGTTGAACAAATCAAAAGATACCTAACGGATAAAAACCCAGAAAAATTCATCTTGCATATATATATCTATATATATATATATATATATATATATATATATATCTATTTGGAATAATTCACTGCCAAAAACAGAACAAATACCTTTTATTTTTTTTTGGCGGCTTCAACGACTTCTCTTCAGGAAGCCGATTTCTTGGGGCTCTGACAGTAAGACTAGATCTTCTTTTCGATCTCCTTGACTCTTCCAGTCGTTCCAGATCCAACTTCCAGAATCCTCCTTTGCCCGGTTCATCTTTAGATCTCGGGTGTTTCACGAAACATTTATTCAGTGACAGGTTGTGTCTTATTGAATTCTAAAAAATGGTTGAGTTGAAACGAAGTTAAAAATGAAAAGAATCAAAAAGCCATAGCAAAATTCTCATAATGGTGCATTTCTTCGTAATTGGTTGCTTTTTTGCTGTTAGACAACTCTGAAGATCTTGCTGTAGCCTCTGTGTAGATTTTGTGAAGCTTACGATATTTGAAATGCTTTATAGCCTGTTTCGACTATGCAAGTTTGTCGCCGCAACTCCAGAAAGTTTTTCGAGTTGCATGAATCTTTTTGGTGCGATGAGTTGCAGCGACTTAGTTATTTCTATGGTGAATTTGTTGCCGCAAACCACAAATATGTGGTGGCCTCATTGTGAAGAATATTGATTTCGAACATTTCAATTATTTTTCGAGACTTAAGGAATCAAGTTGAGCAATAAGGTGATTTAATCACAATTTCAATTATTAGAAATGAATGAAATTATATATCAGTTGTGATAATGTAGGACTTCATCTTGGTAACATTCAGTGCTATTTTTCAATATTGGCAATGCAAACTGACAGCTACATGACATAACTCGCAGCGACAAAAGTCGCCGCGAGAAGTTGCAGCGACAAAATTGCATCGTCGAAACCGGTGGTAACCTGATCCGACAGGGTATGTACAGCGTGTGTCACATCGAACTTTCAGGCATAGTTTTAGATGTCGAGTTCTGACTTCCTAAATTCTTCACCAACATAGAGCGTACTGATTGAAAATATAGCGAATCAGTTTTTCGTGTTCAGATTCCTCTTTGAAATAACCTTACAAAATATACAGTTGTACGAGTATATATATAACAAGAGATTCAGAAGTTATGCTCAGAAGAATGATTAAATTCAGGGAGAAAACACGGAATATATTGACAGGATTGCAACAGAAAGTACATTGGCCAAAGTCGATCAATTACAATAATTCGTTTCAAGGAAGATGAAGAAGGACAGAGAAGTCCTTTGCCGCCCAGTATGCTCCGGATGATGACCATAGAATAAGTGAAAGCAATTTGAGACTGATCAAAGCTTCTAGCTGCGTTGAAAGATTATAGACAGCAAAAATTAGTTATAATGTGATAGTGGGTCTATCACATTCAGCCTGCCGTTCAATCTGATATTGAAAAATTATTCATTATTATTTATTCATTTTCAGATTCAGTATAAATTTTTATCTGAAGATGCTAATCTTGGTAACGAAACGCGTGTAAGTGGGTGTGAGTAATGTCAGTTTGGTGTTGGGGTAATTGATTTTAACCTACCTGCCAACTTGGATGCGCTTTCCTATAATACAGGAAATTTTCTCTTATCCAGTGATAAATTGCAGACAAGGTCATTTTGTTTCCGTTTTTTCCCATCGCCATACATATCAATGTAGCGTACGAAAATGGCGGTTTCTTCTCGCCATTCTTTTTGTAATAATTAATATTTATCGTCAAATCCTCTTGGTTAGTAGTGGGCTTTCTCTTTGGCCTTGGCGATGGTGATACTGGAGGAGTAGGTAAGTTCGGCACCGCCATGATGTTGGTGATATTATGTAACCAGTTCAAACTAGTTAGATCTGTTTCTGTATGTTCCTCATTTTCGCTTTGGGGGCTGAGCATGGAGGCATTCAGGGTATCTTGAATAAGATGACAGGTATTTTCGTTACCATCAGAAGTATTTTCCTCTAATCTCTGGAATATTTCGAAATTTTCCGTCGATTCGTCAAACATTTGGTAGGGGATTATTTCCTCGTAAATTCCTTCCTTAAGATTTATAAAACTAGCTTTTGTGTATTCGTTCTCTGGCTGTGGTTGGAGTAAGTCATTGCTGACGATGAATTCAGTATTTATTATTTCATTTCCATTTTGGAACTGTATCTCCACTATCTGATTTTCCGGAATACTTATAATATTCGTCGATTCGATTTCTACACAACTTTGTACTTCGGTAGGCATATACTCAGGCCTGCTTTGAGCTTGGATATTTTTTAAAATAGTCAAAGAATCGTTGTCCAGTTGATCTGCTTCGAAGGTTGATTCTTTATTGATGTTTTGTAAATTCTTCGTAGCTATTGCCGTTTCAGTTTCCGATTCCATGACTGGGAAAGTGAACGTGAAAAATTCAGCATTACAATTATTTTCCAACTTATCCATTTTGTTACATATTTCCAAAGTCATTTTGAGCAGTTGTGAGCAAAATGTTTGTTGGACGGACTCTAAAATATCACATGATTTTTATTTTGAGTTCATTCTTCCAATTCATTCATTATCCAAATCTATAACAGAAAAACATTATTTCAGAATTTATTCGAAAATGAAAAAGACGAAGCAAAACAAAACCGAATTATAATATGAAAGAAATCTTTGAAATAATTAACGACAATCCAAGTCAACATCCAACATAAACGATGCACATGCAGAAAAATAATTTAGACAATGATACAGAGACAGTGTAAGGGTATGAACAAGCCAGACAGACTTTTCTCTTCCCGGTGGATGTGCATATCCATGCATGGATGTCGCATCAGTGTGAAACAAAGTTATGTTTCAATAAAACCATACATACAAAACGAAGAATGTATCTTCGGTTCCATTTGAAGGTATGTTTTTTTACTTAGATGCCATACCTAAGCTTTGACATCCACAGCAAGCAGCGAGGCATCTTCGGCATGTTGAAATGACATTATCATTATAAAAGAATTGGCGCCATTATGTTAACGATTTCGCTGATAATTCAATTATGAAAAGGAAAACAATTTTAATTTTTTATGTTTACTGTCTCAAAGAAATTTACATTCAATAATGATGAATTATTTTTTCAAGTTGATAAGTTGAGTTATTCATAAGTTAAGTTTGCTTGCTTGAATCAGTATATGGTGAAAACCTCTAAATTTGAGAATTTTATCCATCCCACTGTTACGTTTTTACTTTGGGTTCGAAAAAAAGTGACAATTGGCACGGAAAAATCAAACAACTTTATTCTAAGAGACTCAACATATCATCAGAACAACTCAATAAATCACTTTAATAACTATCGCATTGTTTCCCCTCTTGATTCGCTTGATTGTGATGTCGGCGCTCAATTAAACTCCCGCTGTTTTCTGCGCCTGCTATATATAGGTCCGTTATCGAACGGGCATCGACGTTTCTCGAACCTTCGTAATAACTCTCCGTTTGCGGTCGGTATATTTCTCGAACATTCTCGATAAATAGCGATAATGATTAATGGGCGTGGTCTTCTCCGATTCACGTGCATAGGTGTAGAGAAAGGGTTTCATTGTTTGGCAGAATCGTTGTTGATCGTCGAATTCGTAATGATTCTAACCGTAGTGATTCTTGAAATGTGCTAATATTCTTTTATTTTCGTTGTCAATCCTTTGCTATGGTTTCAAAAAATGTTTTTTTAAGATAAGGAACAGAATTAAGTTTCAGGTTTGAAAAGTTTCATAATATTCCACTTCGGAATGAAGGGAAAACTCATTATTATTATTACATTTCACATAGAATTTTTGACTACTATCAACCTATTTCGAATAATTTGAATTCGACTATATTCTCTTCTATATACTTCAAAATCTATATACTTGAGATCATGTATCGAAGGGTTGAGTATTCGGTAGAAATATTGAAATAGCAAAAACAAACGTTTCAACGTTCCTCCATTTGAATTGTATCAGAGAACAGCTGATTCAGCCTCCGGACCTTATTATCGTTAAACAGACGATCCTCGATTGAAAACAAATTTGAAAAGTCCATCGGAGCATTTTGTGACCGTTGCGTTTTCGAAGTATTATCAATGATGAGTGCAATCCATCCTTTTGTTGTGAGCTGGACAGCTCTAAAATCCATCTTTCTTTCAGGGTTTGTATTCGAAGAGAACATCAAATCTGTGGAATATTTTGCCTGAATGCTGTTTTCCAAGTATAAAACATTCAGAAATACAAATTGGATGCAACCATACAGCTCACTGCTTTTTATGCAACTCTGAAGAAAAAATAAAAGATGGCCACTTTTCAACAGAATGGTTGGAATGAGCGACATTTATGAATGCAACGTTTAAAGGGGTTTTATCGTTGTAGATTCATTTTCTGATGATAACTCAATGTCCATACCCTAGTTGACAAAGTAGGACGTTTTCAAAGAACGTGCTCATGAGTAAAAGTAGGTCTCTCAACACAGCTATTTAGCTTGATTCAGTTGTCCTAAAATACGTGGAGTAATCAACAAAGACGCACCCAGATAAAATAGAGAGCTGGCTTAACTTGGGAAGAAGGTCCTACAGTACTTCAGTAGAGCTGGTATAGGACAATGCGAATACTACAAAGTAGCTCTCACAAGTAACTTGAAAGATCCAAAGGGAGATCTTCAAGACAATTGTATGCAAGAATTACAGGATCAACCTCAGTACAACAAAAAAAGTTGTTTTTGGAGATACATGCCAATGGTATCGGTTCCATGAAAAAATCGTACACATCTATTCACATTGATAATTCTGATCATTCTCAGAAGTAAGGAAGTCTCATTTCATACTAACATTTTCAAAAACTAAAGAATAAAATACTTGGGAATGTTAATCGACCTAAAACTGAACTGAACCAATAATATACAGTTGCCTGTGACATTTTCACATGTTAGAGTTTACTAAACCGCGACACGTGTTTCGCTATACAATGTCTTCCTCAAGCAGGAACATTTGAGGAAGCTTTTGTATTGTATACACGTGTCGCAGTTTAGTAAACCCTAATATATAAAAATATTACGGGCAACTGCATAATATTGGTTCAATACAGATTTTCATTGAGTATCGGCCACTTCCATTCAGTTTTTGAATCAATAACATTTTCGGAATTCACAGCTGAAAGCTGAACATTCTGCAGTTTATTCAAAAAGACGCTGGGTTTGATACCAAATATGATCTGGTCGTCTGAAAAAGTGAATATTTATTTTTCACTCACTTATGGTTCATAGGCGTGGTATCATTAATAGAATAACTGTGTGCGCAAGCTTAGTTGCAGCTCCACAAATCTGAGAACCATGTGGAGATCGAGAAAACTTATATTCCTCTATTCTTTTCTCTATTCTCGCAAATGTATCTATCTCATGAAACTGTTGATGGCATAAATATCTTGATGTCATATTGAAGGTTTCATTAAATCATTCGTTAATTAATACTAATATAATGAATGAAGGGGGTATTCTCCACAAGAAGTGAGATAGTTCTGCATATTTTTCCTTATAAATATTTTTTTCAGTATTTATGTTTTTTTCCCAATCAGAAAAAAAATTGTTGTCATAGTGGATTCATAATAACTTTCTTCGGAATTGACAGCTTTGAAGTAATGTATTTCAATTAATAAATATTCAAACAATTGACAAGGGTAACTACTAGGTATTACGTGGTGATCGAGCGGTCTACGGCGCCGTTTTATAAAATTGAGTCAGCTTTCTTACAGCGTCACAGTAACCCCAAGCACTAAAAAGCTTGCCAAAAGATGAAATCGTTTTCAATTCAAGTAAAAATTTGTACTCGGGGGTTTTCGGAGGCGCTGATTACGAATTCAGAGTCAAAATGTGGAGAAACGAAATGGAGGATTCAATTGGGGTTAAAGTCTCTACTCGGGAATTCTAGAAGTTTATGATTGTAAATAAATGAAATAGAAAATGTAATGATAGTTAGGAATAACAGAATTGGATACAGTTAATAATTATTATTACAATAACAATGAATATTTTATATATTTCTTCCATTATTTCATTTCTAATCAAATTAATTTGAGCACTTATTACAATTAATCGCTGTCTTGCGAACTGTCATCATCGTCCGATGTATCGCTCGTGTAATTTAAAAAAAATATTACTTGATTCTGGATTCGAAGAAATCGATAGTTCAACTGCTTATGGGGATAACGATCTCAGTTTCTTCGGAGTAAGTTTTCGCAAACTGAATATTAAAGTCTGCAAAAATATCTTCCATCATTTTGATGCGGTTACATTTTCGTAAAAAAATTCGGAATCATTCAAAATACTTCGTATATTTCCAGAGCTTCTTCAGACATTTTCTTATAGGAATTAAAGTGGATTCCATGATTCCGTGAATAAGAATTTTGTGTACTGTTGTTGGAATGAAGTACTACGAACAAAGTAGGTACGACAAATTTTTGTGCAGTATCTTCTGTGTATTTGCGAAATTTGAGTACATTGATTTCGAAACTACAAGAAATTACATTCTATACAACATGGAATTTTTTATAAATACTCCTAGCTATGACAAGAAGTCCTAATCTGTGACGACAACCTCGTTGTATATTGTTTTTTTTTATATTAAGATTTTATTGTGTTTGCGCTCTTGCCACTTTCTTATTGTTGATTTGCAAGCTTCGTGCAAGCAAATTTCAAAAAAAGGTATACAACCATGCAGCGACGATATTCAAAATTAATTAATGGTCCATTGCAACATCTTGATTAACGTGGATTCCATGATTCCGCGAATAAGAATTTTGTGTACTGTTGTTGGAATGAAGTACTACGAACAAAGTAGGTACGACAAATTTTTGTGCAGTATCTTCTGTGTATTTGCGAAATTTGAGTACATTGATTTCGAAACTACAAGAAATTACATTCTATACAACATGGAATTTTTTATAAATACTCCTAGCTATGACAAGAAGTCCTAATCTGTGACGACAACCTCGTTGTATATTGTTTTTTTATATTAAGATTTTATTGTGTTTGCGCTCTTGCCACTTTCTTATTGTTGATTTGCAAGCTTCGTGCAAGCAAATTTCAAAAAAAGGTATACAACCATGCAGCGACGATATTCAAAATTAATTAATGGTCCATTGCAACATCTTGTCAATATCATTAAATTAAATTCTTTGGACCACAAAAGAAACAACGCATACTTGATGATGTTTTTGTGAGAGAATTACTAACTTCTATCATCGTCAACACAAGTTTGAAATTGATGTTATTTTTTGCCGCCAATTACAGTTTGAAATGACACGTGATTTCTATCAGCACTAGTTGCTTCGACAGTTTCACGAAATAATTCAATAATGATTGACTAACAAACTTCTGGCGTCATCATAGTCAAATTCAAGATGTATATGCCTCTGAAGAAGCTAGCCACTCGCGCCAGCGAAACGCCAGGGCCAGGAAGAAATTCCAAAAAACGACGATCTTCAAACCCGAACAGAAGTTGTATTACTGAACTCTCTTGTTTTTCAACAAAAAAATAATGAGAGGAATAAGAGTAGGGAGGTATATGGCATAAGGTGTAAAGGTGACGTGGTTTGAAAAAAGCAGTTTGTTCCATCGTTTAAATTGCGCAAAGTTGAACGAAGGAAGTCCGGCACGATTAAACTTCAGATACGTGTTCAAAGCATCAAAATGCGTAAGTTAGACCAGATTTTTTTTTCAAATTAGGTGATGTCCGATAAACGAATATTCAACCTGAATTTGTTACGATTTGTTACTGATTGGTTGATCACTAATAATCACGTAAATATTCTATAACATACGTATAACATCGAATATTTTTATGGAAATATTTGTGTGGGAATGAAAACCCTGGGGAAACATTTACATGAAGTCGAGAATTGATCCTCAGCGCCACAGAGATGAAGGGCAATGTTTATCTTGATAGTAAGGGATGCCATTTACCAATCAAGAAAATACTGAGCACGCATGTTGACTCATAATGGAGTGAATAATCAAATTTTAAGTAAAATGAGGAGTCGTTACTTTTGCTTTCTTCTGATACTTCTAGTTCCTGATAAGCGACGGATAACTCCTTGCCAATTACCGTTATTTTCGGCCTCTCAGTGTGTGCAGTGGGCTCCTACTTTTGACTTCTCACTGAAAGTTTGGTGATGATTTCTTCACTAATAGAAGAAACAAACCTATTATACCTGATAGACATGGGGATTAACTGTTTCCAATACTCATTCGAAAAAATAACTTCAAATTCATACTACCTAAATTGAAATGAATCAAAATGAATGTCATTGTTTTGTCAAAATCTGTATAAATCCCATTTCTTCTCTTGAGATTCCCAGAAGTCTTCTGAAATGAAACTTTTCATCCGATATAGGTTTCATAGGTAACTCAATTCTCAAACTTGCAAGAAAGTGAAAATTTTGCAAAAAATAGGTTTTTATCTATTTGACCCCTCCACAGCCCAATGGTTGGCCACACAAAGAACTCCTTTTTATTTTAGGTTTGAAAAATTCGATCCACTACATGTTTATGAAACATTGCACTGATAAAAGATGAAGGTGGAAAACTGATAGAAGTGACAAATTTGTATGACTTTTCAAAAAAGGCGGATGAAACAAAGTGATAGAGATGATGCAAAATAGGAAAGGGTACTAGCTAATGATCTTTCACAACATATCCAGAATGCAGAATTACCTCACCTTCAGTAGGATAGACCACCTGGTCGTGTATCAATTCATTGAGGTATTATGCGCCATAAACGGAATTGTATGTTCATACCTTTCAACACACTGTATCCAGGCAACATGTCTACCCCCATTCTCTCAAATCAGACCAAAACAAAACATTGAATCACACATATCCCCCAGAGACGTCTGTGAAAACGCACTCTTTCTCCACAAAGGACAATCCGAACTCAAATTTCGATCTGCAAGAGCTCTGAACGGGAAAATCGGTCGATTTCGGACGATGTGACGTCATCAAATGACCAGAACTGTCTGCGATCAATAGTTTTCCACGGGCTGAAAGGAAAGGGTGTCTTTCGTCATTCCCCTTCTGATAGTTACAATTGGACATAGACACGTTATCTCAATTGCCAATCACCCCCTGATTCTAATAAGCACAGGAAATTCTGTTCAAAAGGTAGTGAATCAATCATGTCTTTAGGGTGCGTTATTCGTGTTTGATGAATTTTGTTGAGGAAGAATGTACTGATATAATTTGAAAGTATTAATTCTTCTCAGATATCTGGAGAAAGAACATGACGAAAATAAAAAAAACAATTATCATTTTTTCTTATAAGATGTATGACGTTTTATGAGTGACATTGATGTTCTTCTTCTTGTAAATTTGAATTAGCATCACAATATTGATGTTTTACCTTCACTGTTGCCAGGACTGAAAAAAATGTCTTCTGTCGGGGCAGAAAAACTGCCTACGTTCTATTCAATATTCCAAGAATTTGTGTGTCTCGCATGATTGATGAATACCTCCACGAATAGCCCGTCAATTTCCATACTCGTATATTTTTTTCTGATTACATGAGTAACCATTTCACTTTGGTAGAGTGAGGTGGGGATGAAATGAAAATTAATAGAGGTGTAAATTCTCGAGGCAAGTATGTGTTCATATCAAAGAGTGGGTATTGATTACTTTCGAAAATCAGTTTGCATCAATCATCAGAAGAGAAAAGGAATAGTATCTCTTCACTCGGAGGAGAATGAAATTTGGAGAGGAAGTGAGTTGTTCAAATTCCGGTTCAATTGGTTCTTGAAGAAATTCGACAACTCTTTCTATACATATTTTTTGATCTAAAAGTTTCGGCAAAAAGAGATACTTTAAAGGTAGAAAATTTAATGTTGAAGCACACCAAACACACCACTACATTCATACATTGCCTCATTCAAGAAACACGTCAAGGTTTATTTACATTATACAGTTCATAAAACCTGCTATCCAATAGAAAATCACAGAAGAAGGTGTTTTTCAATTTTTTATCTGTTCTTGTTAATCATCTTGTATGGTATGGTGATAGGTTTTGTTTTCTGTGAAACATCAAAGAAGGTAGATATGACACTGACTTGTAGTTTAGAAAGTAAATGATAAAAGTTTATGAAATCGTGATTTCCCAATTTATTTCGACTTCGAGCTAGAACAAAGAATTCTAAAGTAAGACTGACTGTGCCAAGCAGAAGTGAGAGAGTGACCAAAGGAATTCCTTCAGATGGATATGGAGTTATAGATAACAATTTAAAAGAGCCCTCAAATCAAGAATCATGTACTCATAACAAATCCAAATAAGAATCGGAACGAAAATGACAAACTCATCGGGTTCGAGAAGAAAGCTGTTGGAAACTGGAACACATAAGAAAGCTGGCAGAAGTAGATAAACGAAATTTTGAAAAAGATGCTGAAATGCGAAAACGCGAAAATATTTTCATTACAGGTCCGTGAAAGAATTGGAAAAACCAAAACACAACGTCAAAATTTCGAAAGCTGAGTTTGACATGGACATGGAGAAACATGTGGTTCAGGAGATAAAGAAGCTGTCCACATATTGAAAAACATCATGTCCAGACAACTTTTTGTTGAAACCGTAACGTGTGAAAGCCTTTGAATCTTGGCTTTGTGCCACCCCTGTCCTCTCGCCAAAAACAGTATATAACTTGAAGTGAATCAGTAACTTTCTAGTACTCACCAGAAAGTGGATATGAGCAATCGAACCGTTGTGATCACTCCCAACTGAAACGTCATTTCACCAATGTACTCTTTTTTTTCGATAATTTTATTTTTATTTTGAATTCAGTGAAATAGACCTCGCGGGAATTAATCCCTTTCAAACGAGTAGACTAGCCAAACCAAAATACTAACTTCGACAAGTTGTACGCCTTCGAGTTGAGGTGGATTCATGCAAGACAACTCAACTTCTATTTAACTCAACTCAACTGGTAACTCCGTACAGTTCCATCGATTAAATGTCATTCAGGTGTGATACTGAAATGAATGTTTACCTAGGAGGCTGGAATATAGAAATAGTACCTACTGTTTGAATTTTTGTGGTAGATGGATTTTTTCTTCATAGTTAATTGACTGTGCTTCTTCCTCTCACCCTCATTTGAATTTTTTGCTCCCGGTGGATTTTTTGTTTTTATTCTCATGTTAACAGTAATAACTATATTTTTTATGAATTCCAAAGTTGAATAGTTTCTGGCAATGGAAGAACCAGTAGAAAACATTGGGAAACAGATCCAAACAAATAATTTTGTACGGCTTAGAGTCCAAATTTCGTAGATTAGATTCATCCCACAATCCACTGAACTTTCATTGTTTTCTAGTCGTGATATTTCACTTGGAATTCATTACAATTCACTTTGGTATTTGGAAAACAACTTTGGTGATTTAGAAAAAAGAGAGCGAATACCATGTTCATTTCAGGATTTAATTGTGAAATATTCAATCACTTTATGTTCAGCATCTCATAAACATATATCTGAAAATTTCACATATCTGGCGTACACAACCAAAGATTTGCATACGTCGCATCTCTTAGTTCACATACCTTACTATTGAACTAAAATCACTCGAAGCAAATTCTCATTTCAAATATGTATCAAGAATCATGACTAAATTCATGCTGTTTTCGTACGAACTACAGAAGACTATTATACGGTATGGGGTGCCAGTCGTGGATATTTGCTACCATTTTCATTCAAGGGGTTTTTGATTAGTGGACTTCCTCCTCTTCACACTCACGTGCGGTGTTCAAATGGATGAGGAATTGTTTATTCAATGCGTTTATCGGGACGAATATTCATATACACGCGAAATGGAGACCAAAATATGCGAGGATGAAAGAATTGAACATTTTCAGTATTTTTTTCGTTCATAAACTCGATTATTCTTGAGTGAAGATTCTTGTGTGGGACTGGCGAGTTTTTGGCGAAGACATACAAGAAGTTTATACGAAAAGTATTTGAAACTAAGGAAAATTTTCGTACAACCGCAGAAATCCCCTATTGAAATGGCTGTTCTACATGATTGATAAGTACATCACAACAACCACCTAACTATATCAGACGGCAACAGCTAATGTCTGGTTCATCATTTGAAAAAATTCACTAAACGAAACATCTTGAATCAAAATATCATAATGCTTCCCAAATATTCAACCCTTATTTCATATCAATAGATCGATTGCGAAATTTCAGTTCTTGAGAGTAACTGAAAGTGCAAAAGATACTAACACCACCAACCAGTGACCGCTGCCAATTTGATTTAGATTCTTGATTTTGAACCTATGGAGATTTTTCTAATACCATATGAAACATTTCGGGAATACCTGAATACATTTAAATTTGGGGGTACGAATATACAGCGCTCACCTAGTGTTGAAATGAATCGTGCCAAAGGTTTCAAATGACCGTTTGTTCCGCACCGAACATCTACATTGTTTGAATTTGCCGAATCATCATATAACTTTTCTAGATTCATATATTATCGAATGGTGTTGATATAATAATTGATATTTGAAATATAAAGTTCTGTCAAATATATATTTAAAAAAAATGGGTGGCTTTTGATCCATCATCTTTGGTTGAAGGGGGAAATGAACTAAAAGTGAAATTTTTAGCGACAGCTTCAGCAAATGATCTAAATGAAGGAGAATCATTCAGATATTCAATAATCTTGAACGAATTCTATGATTGTTTTTCTCAAGCGGCTTCAATTGTTTCACTGAACATATTTCTTGCGTTTACATTCGAGTATGTCGTTTCTGAACCTGGATCTTGGAACCAACGATTGAATGCCGCTTGTTTGCATACGACAGCCTTAGAGCAACTTCCACTGAACCATGGTTTTTAGGCTGTGGCGTCTTTGTAATTCTTGGAATAAATGTCTCCATTTTCAGAACGATGGTACCAGAGATTTCTTGAGTACATAAAGTGGAATCGCCAGATGAAAAAAAACCCTTCTCCAAAAAAAATCAGAGAAAAACATTTGAAGACCGCCCCAGTCGGCTGACTTGTAATACCAGGCACTACGTGTGTGTAGTTCACTATTTATTGGAGCTGAATACGAACAAGTGGTCAAAATCAAAGTGTGATCAGAATTACCCAAGGGAGGGGGAACTTTGTTCTGATAAGGATCAGGATGAGTAGTGAGAAACAGGTCCAATGTATCGGATCTGGAATAAGGGTGGGTTGATCTGTTAGTTCTTCCGTATTATTATTAATAGCAAATACCTCTGCCTGTAGTCCTTTTCATCGGTATTCTTCGAGAATTTGAGACATGACGAACTATGTTCATTAAAATCACCCAATATAGTGACATCAGCAGTCGGGTGGTTTTCTTCAATGAAGTCGGTCTTTTCCGATAGAAATTCGAATAGTCTGTCACAAGAGACACTGTTAAATGGTAAATGAAGGCAACAGACAAAGTTAGTCTGTTAACGATTGACCAGCCTAAACCACATCTTGTCAAAATCCTTCAATTTAAGCCCTTTCCACCAATGAAACAATAATCGATGCTCAATACATCATTTTCTGAATCGAATAATTGGGATGAACCGGAAATAACAACGGAATGGTGAATTATCACTTCACAGCACATATAGTTGATATGGTGGAATCTCACCGGGCGATGGATCTTCCTCCTGTGGTATTTCTTTTAGTCGCCTTCTACGACAAGAGTAAAATAATCTATCCTAGGGTTATTCTAATCCGACTCCATACAGAGACACTCTAAAAGATGGAAAATATGGATGGGTTACCAATAAAAGTATACAGTGAATTGAATGTGGTGAAATGTTTAGCTTGGTTATGTCTTCGAATATGCCAATGCCAGCAATTTAGAACCAGGAACACTTTTATAAGAGAATATTGAGCAAAAACTGTTGAATTTTGATCCGAAGTAAAGCTATTGGAATTTCAAGATAAGCGATACGCCCTCTGGTGAAAAGTTTCAAACAATGTCAAAGTGTCAAACAAGTACTATCGAAGTGGTGCTTATTATTTATTTATTCATTCACGACATTGTCAATTTAACAAAATATTATCATTATATATAGTCACACTACAAATCTTCCTAGTTAATTGCACACAACAAAGATATAAATAGTTTAGAAAGGATAAAGAAAAATGTATTAGTTGAAGCCTTGGCCAAAATGACGCTGCGATATTATTTTGAAATTTTGGAATGTGATGAAAATTATTACCAAATTTTATCACGCACAATTCATAGTTAACGTTTACATAACAAGTGTTATTCCGTATGAGATTTGGAATGGGAAAAATCCAAGACACGTGCCGAATAAAAACAGACACAAATGGGATCTCCGAGCAGACAAAAGCATCTTCATAGGTTACGCAGATAGCCCTAACGATCAGTAGAACAGTCAAAGATCAACATTCAACGAGTTTCGGTGAAATTTCATCTAGTATATTCATCGATATAATTCAGAACAAACAACATCTTAAATAATCGGAATTGAAAACAGCACTGAAGAAACTATTAGTCCCCATCCTAAGGTTCCAACCTGAAAATGTCGGGATGTGTACTGTATTCTACACCTTCAGTTCCTCACGAATGTGGAACTCCTGTACTATTTGCAAAACATCAATCGAATATGGAAACAAGAAATATGAATCAGAGCTGTCCCAAAGCATTGTGCTTAGTGCTCGTGAAAGCACTTAGAGCACTTTTGTGCTCGTAAGCACTGTGCTCCCGAGCACTTTCTTGAACCAGTGCTTAGTGCTTAGTGCTTCGAACATTTTACCAAAGAGCTTAGTGCTTAGTAATCCCGAAAAGTGTTCCCGAGCACTTAAGTGCTCGGGAGCACTTTTCGGGATTACTAAGCACTAAGTCTTTCCATAATTGAAGTTCAGTTCTTCTATATTCTATTGGAAATATATTTTTATTTTTACTGAACGATATCTGGTTTGGAAATCTAGTTTTGTTAAAGGCTAATGACAAGTTGTAGCAAGACCGTGAACTTCTCATTCGATTGATGTGTAACATTTAGTTTGTTAGAGGATTGACGTTATGTTTTTCTGTTTTCCATTGAAAATATATTTTTATTTTCATTGAACGATATCTGGATTGAAAATCTAGTATTGTTGAAGGCTAATGACAATATGTAGCAAAACTGTAAACTTCTCATTCGATTGATGTGTACATTTAGTTTGTTAGGGAATTGACGTTATGTTTTTCTGTTTTCTGTTGGAGATATGTATTTATTTATATTAAATGATATTAATAATCATAATGCGAGTCGTATTTATTCCGCCTCCACCCCATCAGTGTATTCAATGCTATACTTACAAATAATGAATCATAGGCAAAGCATTGGGTTCGACTCAATATGCTGTTTCATGATGTTTGGGATTGAATTTTACGTGAATAATCTACAAAAAATACAAAAACCATGTCAAAAAGCAATTCAAGTGTATATAACAGTATCATATTTTTGAACAGTGCTTAGTGCTTAATGCTCCCCATATCGAATTACTTTTTGAAAATGCTTAGTAATCGCGAGCACTTTGTCAAAATTAGTGCTTAGTGCTCGAGATTCCGGAGCACTCTTCAAGAGTGCTTAGTGCTTAGTGCTCGAAGCACTGAGCGTCAGTGCTCGGCACAGCTCTGATATGAATGCATATTTGTGTCAAAGAGAGAAAGACGAGTTTAAGTTCCACAAAATGTTGGGGAGCAACAACCACAGAAGTATTTCAGATTATGGTAGGTTGAGAATCCAAAAACTGAACTATAAAGAAACTATGAAGGAAGAAAGACATTCAAACAGTGAATTCATCATTGAAAAAACATTGCTTCTGCATAAACCCAGTTTAATAATGCCCATTAGTTTTCACGATGGAGGCCTTGTAAATATCGCCCCTTCACATTATCGATCTACCTCTAGGAGAACGGACCTGTATGCGAAGTTTACCTAATTTCATTATTTAGTAGTTGCATTCTGTGGCAGCATGTCAGGTGGTGCTGGGAAAAGAGACAGGTGCAAAATTGTCGGGGGTGAAATAGGGTTTCAGCGTTTTTTTAAATTGTCCAATAATGATATTCATCCTCACATTCAACTGACCAAAATGAGCATGGGAAACGCGATAGGACACGTGATGAGATGGCTCGATTATACCGACAGTATTGGCCAACAGTGATTGGTGATTCGTATATAATTACGAATAATGATGAAAATTCAATCAATGAATCGGAGAAAGTTGTCATTTGGCAATTGCTGAGAAGACATATTATGGTGGAAGGGTATTGGCTTGGTTACAATTGAAACAAATTACAAAAATTAAGGAATGAAATAAACAAAAATGTTAAAAATATATTTAAGTTCAGTGTGCTCCTGACCTGACGTTTCGATTGCTAGTGTCGTAATCGTAGCATCAGCAGTCATCTCCTAAAGATGGTTTCGGAAACTAACAAGAACAGTCACCAGACTCAACATGAAACTGTTTATTATTTTGTTGGATTCTCAAGTTTTTTTCATGAATTTTTTCATTTTGATTACTATTTTTTCATATAATTCAGTGATCAGTTTTTGCTCATTTTTTATATTGTATGTCTGATTATACCAGTCTCTTATTTTTAATTTTTCTTATGTTCATTTCAATCTTCTATTGTTTATGTTGAGCTTTTCGACCTAATGGATGGTGTGAGTAAAATATTAAATGTAAATACAAAGTGAGGAATTTCATTGCCAAGTTGTTACGCGTATGTGCATGAGTATGCTTTTCATGTTCTATATTTGAAAATGTAAAAATTATCGAAAAATCAACCTTTTGCCTCATTTATGAACTGAGGGTTCGATTTTTACGAAAACAATATTGTCAGACATCGGAATGAGAGGCTTGAAAAGTCAGTGGCTGGAACTCAAAATATCAAACATTTGCCTTTTATGAATCATACCAAGTAAGGTGTTTGCTGGATTATAGCACAAGCCTGGCGTGATCACTCCAAGCTGAATGTAGTTTTTATTAACATCAATGTAAGCTTCATCTAGGAATATCTAGTTCTGAATTCAAACTGAGCCTGATCTGATACATTTGAAATCTTCATTAGACCGTGCGGCAGTGACATATTTTTTGACGAATTTTTTACGGTCTACCTACCGTCTTAAGAGGAAATA
This sequence comes from Zygogramma bicolorata, assembly GCA_032362365.1. Taxonomy (NCBI): domain Eukaryota; kingdom Metazoa; phylum Arthropoda; class Insecta; order Coleoptera; family Chrysomelidae; genus Zygogramma; species Zygogramma bicolorata. The sequence continues at coordinate 1,076,530 of JAVJAQ010002863.1, forward strand.
GTTGAGGCTGAAACAATTCCTAATCTGAATTGCATTTGTTAATTTCAACAATAATTTTGATGGACAACTTTCTACAGGTTACCTCGCATCTGTTACATATTATAGAACCACGCTGAAATTATGAAAAACAAGAGGGCATGGTGTTTCAAATCAGCATTATGACTTACAAATTTCAGGAGTGTGTGAGGAAAGACTGTAATGAAAACCAGTTATTCACAATATGCCCATGTCAACCTGCAATAGTTTCATCATGATATTGAGGTGAATTTGTGGGAAATACCATTTGGAAGTAAACTGTGTTCCAAAATTCTGGGTTTTGCATGAATTACCAAGCATGGTATGAATTCATTTGGAGATTACGATTTGATTCAGCTTCAAGTGGAAGAACAAGAAACAGTTCAGACTTCATAGATGTTTGGATTGTCTATTGAATCCTGCCTTTTGATAGGTTGTAATTTATTATTCCTGTCAATAAAAGCCATTATTATTATTAAGTATTTATTATTTCGGAGGCAGACTGTTGAAAATTGAACCAAAAAATCTGTCATTGCCGCCTGATTTGAAACTAAATTCTAGTTATGAAACGAATAATTTCAATAGGAAAAAACGATGAGATTTAGTTATAATACACGATAGCGTGTTAGTTATTGGTACTAGATTTTCAAGAGAAAAAACTGGCCACCTATATTCTTTCTGTCTGTTTGGTACTGGGATAATGTGTAATAACTGTAATATCGTGTCAGGATTAGCTTGTTTTGTACAATTGTGTTGGTGTGTACACGTTAGCGGGGATCTGAGTACTTAATGAATTTCGATGGTCAGAATGACGTTTCGAATAAAAGAAGAAGACAGAGTCGGGAAAGTGTAAAGAAGTGTAAAGACTTTGTCTTCTTCAGGGTGGACAATTGGTCACTTTTCAACCAGAAAGTAGGTTTGAAATAAGCACATTTTCAAATGATAGTGAATGAAATATATTGCCTCTTTGAATAATAGACGATACGAATTGTATCAATGATCAGCGACAAAATGAGAGAATCTCATCTCGATTCTGCTGTACAGATCGAGCGTTGACAGTTCATTCCCAGACAGCACAATGTCATTCATAGAATGTTCGTAGAATATATATCCTCCGAGAACATTTGAATATTCCTAGAATATTATCACAACATGATCCAAATATTCTAGACATGTTTTATGCATATTCGAAATGGACGATTTTAAATAATCTGAGAATATCTTTGGAATATACTAAGACTTTCCGTAGTGATTCTATGAATGTTCATAGAATATTAGTAACATATAAACATTCTCAGAATGTTGTGAGGATATTCAAAAACTGATAAATAAAGAGAGAAATTGTCAGTGACATCATTAGGCAGATGCGGTCACCCATCCAAACCCTAACTGCGCCTATCGTTGCTTTACCTCTGATTGAACCTTCCTCGGCGTTGTATGGTGGCTGTTGTCTTCTTCTTCGAAGATATTTGAAGAACAAGGACCTTCAATAACAATTTATATTATTTGGACAAGAGTTCCTGACTGTCAATTTGTCATATTTTTCATCCTACAAATTGATATATTTTTGTCTGATGGCAGAGTATATGACAGTGATTTTTTGATATCACTACCTCGGAATTGAAAACTCCCATTGTGTTGGGACATGGGGTAGGAACATATCGAAATGTATGTTCTTAGAATATTTGTTACAGGATGAGAATATTCTGGGATAATTCTCAGAACATTCTATTGGGATATTCACAACTAAATATATTTTGAACATTGTCAGAATATTTTTATACGATTTTGTATTGAATAATATATTTCAAAATGATATTCTAGTAAGTTTCATTTCAGATACTCACATAAAGCGATAACCAGATAATTCTCAGGACGAATATCACAGATAAATATGATCCTTTCAAACAGGAGAGAAATGCTTTTCTGTGATACGATACAATTCGGGGTGAAATCTTTAGATTGCTGTACCATTGGTTGAACGAAACGTATGCGAGTGTGAAATATCCTCCATACAGCTTTGAGAGGAAACATATTTCATTTATGTTATTCACACAGCACACATTCCGGTGAGGTCAGCCCAAAATCTTCTGGAAAAAGAAGAGAGAAGAAGAAAATAATTGATAATCAATCTGAAGACGTCCTTGTCGAAGTGGAAAAAGGTCCGATGGGTAAGAGGGATGCAGATGGTATCACTACTTTTATAGATGAGTAGTAAGTTTTTTTTTTCTTGAAATTACTATCCTCGTAAGCGAAAGGCGCATCTACTGCGACCGATAACAATTTGCTACTCAACAGAAAGCCATTATTATTTGTTGTCGAGAATTCATCTACTTCGACTGTTTTTTACGTTATTTGAACTTCAGGATGATGAATTTATTGATTTCATTGCATAGATGATAGCAATACCTCATTTGAAATCATTTTAATGACTCTAGAATGCTCATTTGAAATTTGGTAATCTACGAGGTTCATGAAATGATGAATTTATCTCTGTCCCTTTCGGCAAATACCTCAACACAAAGTTAGTTCGAAGTAACTGAATAAATCTAGCTGATACTTGATGAATAATTTTGGAAAATACCGATAAAGTTTTCGATGAATTATTCACAGAATTGCGATATGTAATCCGACATACACAATAGCTTCTTCAAGCAGGAAACACGAGTCTCAAATGCTCTAATCATGCCGTTTAGAAACTGCGATTTTACTGACTGAAATTTTGAATCAACCATATAACAAGAATTCCATTTATTACACTTATGTTGAATGAAAAAAAGTATTGATTAGAATAAAGAGGCTATTAGGTTAGTAAAACAGTGCACAGAAAGGGGTCGAAGTGGAAAGTTTTGGTGTCATTTTTTTATTGGTTTATTCTATGTATTCTTCACGAATCTGAAGTTGTCCAACAAAAATTTGCTCCGCAGATGAGAGAAATCATCAAAAAACACTAAAATTAATGTTTTACAGTGGGTTTCAGCTTTGTACTTGCAAATCAAGCTCATTATGCAAAAATGGTAATTCAGTAAAATGAAGAAAAGAAAATTTATTATAATTTATGTCTTCTAATATTTTTATGTACGTCGTATGGTTTTCACGAAAAAAAGTGCTGTGCAAAAAATGATGAATGTATCAATACGATTTTTCTGCAGTCCTTGATGAGAATAATGGATATTACTGGGGGCTGACTCATGTTCATGGAGCTTGTGAAATTATCCTCTGTAGGTGGACTAAAGGAATGACTATTTGCGAGGAAATTAAGAAGATGTCTGGAGTAGCATTCACTAGCTCGGAACAACATGTGGAGATGAGAATTCAAAGGGATTCGATGTGATTCGAAAAAGTTGATGGACTGGTCTACGCAACACAATCCTTTTCCTAATGTTGCGGAAATCTCATCTCTTATCTTATCACTGGTGTTGTAGGAGATAGCACCATAGTTTATTGTTCTAAAATTGTTGTTGTTCCAAAATTGTTCGTTCCGTTAACCAGCTGACGAACGTCAACCCTCAGAAGTCGAAATGGCCAAGAAGATTGGACTTCTTCCAATTGATAGGATTTTGGGCAGTGATTTCAAAACTGTCAAATTCTACAGGAAAGTCATGCTACAATGAGAAGGGGAATCAAAATAAGTGACGAAACCACCCCCATCAATCCAAAGACTATTCTTCAAAGAATCACAATTCCTATAGAATCTGATGTAGAACTCTTAAAATATGAACTATGCCCTCATCCGTTGCATGTTTTCGACGACTATGGTATGAGGAAAGGAACCAAGTCTACTTCATACAAGGCATTCACACCAACTGAAGATGTGAATATCCAAGAGTGTGTATGTCATAGATGAGGAATATTTGCTGCACAGAGTCGTGTGGACCAGGGATCAATCATTCTCATCCATTTGTGGAAGCTATGTTTCATTTGTCAAGCCCAAGTACAAGGACATTGCTATTGTTGTCTTCGATGGTTACCCCTGCAAGAAGGTCCTAAATATGCTGAGTGAGACAGAAGATCACACAAACAGAAGTCAGTAGATGTCATGTTCGACAAAACAATGATTCCGACAATACCACATGAAAAATTTCTAGGCAACATGAAAAACAAGATCCGTCTCATTTCAATGTTAAAGAACAAATTTGCTGCAGCTGGTATTAACACAAAGCAGACACAAGAGGATGCGGATACTGTTATTGTCACTACAGCAATGGATCTCGCGAAGCAGCATAACTGTGTAGTTATTGTGGGTGAAGATGTAGATCTGCTGGTGATCATGATTGGTCGTTGTCGGGGTGTACATTCAAATATATACTTTCTGAAAGGACAGTTTCACGAGTCATTTTTTCTACTGACTGCCATCCAGACCAATCCATCAGTGACAACATATTGTTATAGCATGCTATGGGAGGATGTGACACAACTTCAGCCTCGTTCAAAGTCGGAAAAAAGTTTCCTTCAAACTTTCAAGAAAAATCCTGCCTTAACCAAGGGCATTCAAATTCTTGAAGATGCTTACGCTGTTACCAATGCTGGTCTTACCTGTTTCACTGCATCGTACAATTTAACTGACAAGGAAAGCGCGCCCTTGAACAAATTGAGGTATAAATGCTACCTTAGATCTGCATACTAAACAATAGCACAGCAACATTCTTTGAGAGTTCACTTTCAAGAACAACAATGGCTTGGAAATGAAGAACATCCTGAAAATGGGGTTGGAAGAAAACCAAAAGAGGTCTGCAACCAGTAACAACATTACAGCCATCAGCACCAGACGCAGTATTGAAACTGATAGCTTGCAAATGCCCAAAGACCTGTCAAACCAACTGTGGATGTAGAAAAGCTGGCCTCAAATGTTCCAGTATCTGCCTCAACTGAGAGAACGGCTGCAATAATATGCCTATTGCAGAAATTGAGGAAGAAGCAGAGGATAATCCGGAGTCACTTGAAGGTAACTGTGCATGGATAATTCAATCGTACCATCATTTATCTACTTCCTATTTATGTCAAAATATGTTTCTTCTGCTTTCTATCCAATATGTTGAAAAGTGTTTGGTCTCTTATTTGTTTCTGACGTTGAAGAACTGAGTGAAAGCATGTAACCGGTACCTAAGAGGGCTCGTACAAGTAAATATATAGGTACCTTCATAAAGTGATATCTTTCTTATCTATTCATTAAATTGTTCAGACCTAGAAGAACTGGAATGCTGCCCTGCTGAAATAATTCAACCCGGTGTCTAAGAGTGCTCGTATTAGGTCATAAATACTGAATTGTACTGAAATTTGCCTCTTTCATCAATCTGTCAAATAACGTTCACCTACATAAAACAAAAAATATAAAGCAATGGTGATATTCTGCTATTTTTTTTAATTGCCAATTTCTCCCATATTTCAGCACTCTTTTGCGTGGAAACCATTCGACGTAGGAAAAAAGTTAAAGACATAAACTATAGAAAATTTTCTCCTCTTCAAACATGAACACTTTTCGCATAAATAGCTTGATTTGCAAGTTATAAGCTGAAAACCAGTTGAATACACGATTTTTAGTGTTTTTTTGATGATTTCTCTTTGCCGAGCAAATTTGTTTGTTCAACTTCAGATTCGTGTTCAGCACCCCAAAAAACATAGAATAAATTGATCAAAACATTCTCACCGAAACTACCGTTTGATTGACTAAATACTCAATCTGTGTAGAAGCAAGATTGTTTCGGTTTGAGTGAACTGATTCTTCTGGGGGAGATATTCTAATTCGATAATATTATTTATGCCATGAAGAGATATCCAAAATGCTACCTTTGTGATTTCAGTTACGTGTTGTTGATACGTATATTATGAGAAAAAGGGACTTTTATGTGAGTCAACAACTGGAGCAATCACAAGAGTGCATTCGTTTCTGAAACGTAAAAGCTACGTTATCATTTATTATTGATTGGAGGGAAAAAGCAAAAATAATCATCGAATCTCACCCACAGATGAAATGCGGTCAACTTCAACTAGATCTCTACTACATCCTCAGATCATATATTCACTGATCGCGAATTTCACATTTTTTCACTTTTCAGCTATTCACTGAACATGTACTCGAGAAACACCAATAAATGAACGAATAGAAGAAAAGCGAAAATGATGTTTCAGTATTTGTTTAGGTTAAGGCACTGCATTGACTAGACCGAATACAGAGCGCGTTTGAGCGAACCCTGAAGCGGACTGAAACACCTGAAAAGGATAGCAGCATGGTAGAGCGAACGTGTTCAACAAACTGCGACACCGGTGTCAGTAACGAATTCTATAACGTCCACTGAAGGAAAGTTAATTGGTTCACTCTTGAATACCTATGAAGGAAAATCACTTTTGAAATTGGTAAATGGAGTGCGGAGAAAAATTGATCGGCTTTTCTCTGAAACGGACTGGAAAATTATCGATTCCGTTTGAATAATTCAGATATTCCGAGTAGCCTTGCATGCAAGTTATTTTTCATTTGCCGGTGGACCGATTAGTCAGCCCTAAGAATAGTAACTGATTTAGCTCATTTTTAGCTCCTACGTAATATTTTTCCATGTTTATCTCCAAGAGGTATGTGGATTTGCCCTGCAATGTTTTTCAAATGTGATCGAAACTGAGAAACCTAGGCTAAATGACACACGGGTAAAATGTTCAGTTTATAATGAGAAACAATGAGGAAATCGAAACTGAGTGCTCTTCAGGTCAAATTCAGTGGAATGTGACATATATCTGAATAAATTGTATGGCGAACAATGACTTTTTGATAATCAGAATTAGCATGAGAAACAAAGAAAGAGCGTTGCTATAGAGATCTAGGATATAATGTAAGATCTCTTTAAAGAATACTAAAAATAATTATGAAATGAATACAAATCAAAATGAAGGAAATATTCCCGACATTTCAGTCATTATCTGAGAGAGATTATTTATACTGCACTAATTTTCTGCAATGAAATTGTAGGTAAACAAAATGTTTATTCACAATTATCCAATAATGAAAGCTCGAAAAAGTGGGGAAAAAGCACCGATTTCAAAAATCCTCACTAGTATTTATTCCTTAGAACTTCAGGACCATTCTTCACAAGTAACTCTTGCATTACCTCGAAAAATGAATCAGTCAATTCACGCCCATTAATTGCAGTACCGAAAATTCGTATGAAATTTAATATTTTGTCTCGAAATAGTCTTTCTGCGGTATGTGAGGTCGCTGATCACGAATTCGAGGTACATTTTTGTGCGGAGTTGATCTCAACTCGTAAAAACCACACAATAACTATTATAGTATATTACTTTATGAGGCGGAGAACGAAGTGAGGCGCGTAATAGAGGGCAAGTCAAGAAAAGTGGCTTCTTTGCCGAATAAAGTATACTATTTTTTCTTCAAACGTAGCCATTTTCAACCATAAATAGTACAATTCATACGCTATTTTCACTCGAAATTAACTGTGACAACTATCAAAGTCGTCTAGATGTTAGAAATTAAAATAATTAAGTCGTCGGTGGGATTTGCGTCTCCCTGGTTACAGTTGTTTGACAGTTATTTTATGTTATTAAAGACAGCTTATTGTTGTTGCAACCGCAAGCGCAAATTTAGTGCGAAAATGGAAAACCTAAACGAAATTGAGTCCGCGGCTAATGATGCAGTAGCACGTTTGGGGTCCTCCAAGTCCGGAATAAAGTATCGGTTAGCGTACAAGCACTTCCAAAAGTGGTGCGATACAAGAGGAGTACGGCAAGTTACCGAAGACGTTTTACTGGCTTATTTCAATATAATGGAAAATGAAAATAAATGGAAATCTTCTACAATGTGGTCACGATACTCTATGATAAAATCCGAGTTAGTTATTAGAAAAAATGTGGATATAAGCAAATTTTTAAAGTTACGTGCCTTTCTGAAAGAGACAAGCGAAGGATATACTGCAAAGAAGTCTAAAGTTTTCACTAAAGACGAGTTTGATAAATTTTATGTTTGAAGCGCCAGATAAGTTGTATTTAGGATTGAAGGTAAAAAAAATTATATTGCAAAGCATATAGTATACTAAATTATAAAAATATTTCAGATTGTTTTGTTAATTGGGGTTACCGGCGCCTTTCGATGCGACGAATTGGTAAAAATGAAGACTGTGGACATTGAGGATAAAGAAAATGTAATAATTATCAAAATCCCAGACAGTAAAACACGACAAATTATATCTTTTACGATAATTGGTCAAAACTACTTTAAACTGTATAAAAAGTATGCATCCCTGCGGCCTGAAAATTTCACAGAAAACCGATTTTTTGTAAAGTACCAAAATGGAAAGTGTTACCTGAGCGTCATGGGAAAACATTCGATCAGCGCAGTAGCCCAAAAAGTAGCTAGTTATTTAAATTTAAACGATGCAAGCGCTTACACGGGTCACTGTTTACGACGAACTTCAGCAACACTTTTAATTGATGGAGGCGGAAATCTAGAATGCCTCAAACGACATGGGGTCTGGAAATCAAGCACGGTTGCCGAAGGACATATAGAGGTTTCAATAAGAAATAAGAACGATAATGCTCAAAAAATTTTAAACCCTCATGATTCGCCAACATCGGGAATGATTGCTGAAAGTTGTGCTCGACCATCACTATCATCAACAATTACCAATGCGTATCAAGAGTCGGGAACATTTTTGCACGGTTTCAATTTTGAAAATGCTTCATTAACTAATTGTACTTTTAATATAACTATAAATAAAAATGATGTTTAATTGTTGTTAATGACATTTGTATTGTTGCTTTGTGACATGTTTCATATTATTGCCATGACAACATTTTTCCCTCCGCCGCCGCGCCGTGAAGAAATGGGAAAAAAAACTGCTGCCGGCGGAGATATCAAACTTTGACAGGATCAAGTTAGATAAGTAATGTCATCATTATTTGACGTTTGAAGAAAAAATAATTTATTTTGGCTCGGAAATTGTTTCTCGGGAGTTTTAGAGGCCAAAATAATAAGAATAAATTTGCTAACATGAAAAAATAGTGAAGATTTCATACTTCCAGCTGCATTATACATACACAAATTAGGCAGCAAAAAGATAACGAGCATTTTCTCCACCAGTAATAGTGATTGCAACATCTACATTAGAAAAATAAATTTTCCACAGAAGTGCATAAAATAATTTTTCCTTCACGTTGAATGATTCAAAGAATAAACATTTTTTTATGAAAATGAAGTGTTTATTACGATATTAAAAAAAAATTGTACTTTTTTTATTGATAACTATTCAAATTTGAAAATATTACTTGTTACCTGAATCGTATTCCACCTGACAAGTGATATGGGACGAAAGAAAAATGAAAAAGCATTCTATCTCGGGTGAGATGATGATAATGGGTACTAACGACTGCAGATACGAACTGTAAACATTGAGATGAATAGATGGCCGGGCAAATTCAAAAAATACTAGATAGATAGATAGATAGATATAGGTCTTTATTTCCCAGTCAGACAAATACATAATTATACAAAAATCATAGTATATACTACGTGGGAAAATGCCGAAGATCAGGTGATCCAGGTATAAAATACCTAGATCCCTACATGAGTGCATGATATTATATAACACTTCGAAGATATTTATACCTAAGTAATAATAAGAAAAACATCTTATTATACCAAAAAAATAGATAATGGTATGGAAAAATGTAGAAATTCATGTATTTTCTAATGTACGTGTTGCAATCTTGAATAGCAGTAAAGTTTCATCAACATCTCATCATTTTTATGTTGGAGAGGAACTCTCTCAATAAACACCAAACGGCGATTTCCGTGTCAGAGTAATGACTTTTTTTAAATATTTTTCGAATATTTTTTGTGATTGGATTTCAAGCGGTAAGGACCACCCCCACATACAAATGGACCTCGGATTTGTGGTCAGCGACCTCATAAACTTTAGCAAACCGATTTATGAGGCAAAATAAATTCTCATAAATTTTTCGTTACCCGAGCTGTTTTTTTTTGGAGTTGAGACCACCTTCGCAAACAAATGGACCTCGGATTCGTGGTCAGCAACCTCGTTAACCCTTGAGAAACGATTTCTTCAGCAAAATGAATTATTTATTTTTTTTGTAAATAGGGGTGGTTTTTTAAGGGTAAGGACCACCCCACATAAAAATGGACCTCGAATTCGTGCGACCTCGTAAAGCCCCTGAGATACGATTTCTAAGGTAAAATGAATTATTTAATATTTTTCGCAACTAGGGGTTGAGACCACCTCCGTACTTAAATGGACCTCTTCGAACCAAAAAATGAATTTTACACATATACTGTGGCAATTCATAGGGGTGAATTGAAACGGTAAACCATAATTAACTCATTTTTTGAGTTAATGCAAGGGTTTGTTGTGAGGCATGTTCCCGAGGGTCTAAGGAACAAGTACTAACAGGAATTGTTGAAATCGTTGCTGTTTCTCCACTTTTTCAGATTTTATAGTATTTTCCGGCTTATTTACTCGACTATAATATACTGAGATAGACAGATTTATCTAACTGGGCTATGTACAGTTCACATTTGTAAAAGATCAATAAAAAATTACACATTACAATCAGAACATAGAACACCAGAACAAAGACATGAATTGCATTTGATTGCATAATAAACGATGAGGTTGAGATTTTTTATTTCATATTCAAATGAAAATTCATCCAGGCAATCAAATTTTCACCAAAAATTCAAAGAGATATATTAAAAATTCCTTTTCAGATCAGAAACAACAATGTTTCAGCACGATGTATTTTATTTCGGAACATCTCAGTGACATAATTTTAACAGAAAAATTATAAAGTTTCAAATCAAGTGAAATTTCAACCATTCGTCAGGTTGTAAAGGAACCATTGTTGGTTAGGAAAAAGATGAGACTGAAAAAGGCAAAGGTGATGTTTTTGTGAGGCATTTACCAACCCACCAACCAAAACCATTTGAATCGCACTCAGCTGTACAGATGGAGAAATGAAAATCCAGTTCCATTAGACTAGATTGACGATCCACATTTCTCATGGAGTAGTCAGTCCCATTCAAAAATACAAAATGGAAAAGTTCATCTTCCTCAACAGGTTGATGAAGGAAGCCCTTTCCACATGAAATGGTACAGAGGTACTTTCTAAGGAAGAAAATGGCTACTATTAATTAAGAGATTACACGTAAAATGTTTTGGCGCAAAGCTCAGTGTGATGCCAACTTCAGAAAAGATGTAAAAAATATGTCCGAAAAGGCCAATCATAACTTGTGAGAATACTATAAGGATTTTCAATCTTTCCCTTTTATCTATAGTTGTTCCTCAAAAACTATTCAAGAAGTCTGGAGATTTCACTTCTTCTTATATCTTTGACGTACCTGCAGATCTCCAAATCTCACTTCCTCTCATGGTTGAATGCAAAGTGCTAAACACGCGTCCGCCTGTGGCTCTAGAGGTCCCGGGTTCGCTTCCCCAACAGGGCAGAGGTTTTTCTTTATAAGAATTTCTCTGTCGTGTTGGAGAATGACTCCTGCCACGTTTCATGGTTGACGTGTCCGCGAATAACCATGCTGCTCCTGAGTAAGGCGTAGGGAGTTAGTAACAAGCCTGATACACACACACACACACACACACACACCCACACACACACCCACACACACACACACACACACACACACACACTTACTAATAGCAATAAACTTGACTTTGGGTTATATGTCTAGAACGATGCCCATTAAACCTAGTAACAACAACAACAAGTGCTAAACACATACTTATTTCTCACTCACTCCACGCACAGGTCTGTGTATACTTATCACAAATGAAAATAATTGTTCCACAGGAGGCCATTATTTTTTTTGGATTTTTGGAAATTCAATTTTTATAATGGCTTCCGTTACCAATGTTACCATCATTTTTTCTGCGATACTGGATTTTTTGAAAAAAATTTCTTTGGGATCTATTATATTGACGTCAGCCGTATGAGAAAATGTAGTCGTAACTTTCCAATTTTTGGATGAAAAATTTAGATTCCTCCTGTGTATGATCAGTTGTACCGCCAAAAACTGACCGCATATTACTAAAAGTGATTGCTTTATATAGCAGCATCGTTCTAGACATGACTCACGTTGGGTTATTTAACTGCTGCTTATAGTATTTTTCAGAAAAGTTTTTTTCGTGCATTTTCTCCCTTATTCCGCATTGATTCATTCGAAGTTCTAAATGAAAGAAGGTGAAGAAATTATCATTCTAGTTGAAAGTAGTAACACGCTATAGGAATTTTTTATGAAGTAAGGGAGATTCATCAGGATTCGTGGTTTTTCAATTAGACATTTTCAGGAAGTTTCCATATAACAATTTCACATCCTCAATATATATGTATACGATTCCTCTTAGTCGGTGAGCATACTTGAAGAATGACCATAATTCAAATAATCAATTCAATTCATTTAGGCCAGTCTCAACTTACCTACACGGTAGGTTAATGAACCAACACCGTCCATAAAAAACTACTCTTCTGGCTGATACCATGAAGGGCCGCGAATTATATCAGAAAGATGTGAGAGCGGGATTCTTCTCATAAGAAACCCTTGACTATTTGGCCTTTCGCAAGTACAAGGTAGTTCCCATCATCAACTCGAATTCCCATGATTCGAAATCACTTTTCTTCGAGAGTGTCATACCCCAATGGAGGCTGCAGCTAACGACAAATAGATGGCGTGATGACTTTCGAAAAAAGAGTATTTCTTATTGCATCTTCAGACTGATGCTGAAGAGAAAAATAGACTTTTCAATATTTTATAATGTTTCAGTGGCATATATGTGGTGCTTCTCATCGATAATTTCATTGAAATTATACCAAATTGAGTTATCTACATTTCTATCACTCGTCAGAACAAACAATTTTCAAAACTACCTTAAGGAATAATTTTTTCCAAAAAATATTCATTTCAAACTCTTTTTATATTTTAGAAATAAATCTTTCTCCAAATTACTTTCTCCGATCTATTAATGAAATATATGAAAGGAAGTTTTCAGTCATACTGAATGGTAAGATGTTCATTCAGATTGGTCTCAAATATAATTAATGAGTTATGCAATTTTTTCTAAAGAAAAAAGGGAAATTTTCACCACTTTTAAAAAACGCCACAGCTTCAGTCCACCCGTCTGAACTGACAGAATGTTGATTTGGTATTATTTTCTGGTAATGGATTCTTCCTAGGAATGAATCTTTTATGTATCTTGTACTTGCTTCTTCATGCAACTTTTTCTCAAATCATGTTTTTCTTTACGAATTCAAGGAAATTACATTTTTTTAATTATCACAATGAAATTACCACTTCTAAGAGTTTGATTTTTTCGAGTTACGTTGTCATAGTGAAAGGGAGGTTGAAATTCTCAGGTAAGTACGTGATTCTCGCTCTGGGTTTAGTAAATTGCACTCTTCTTACGGTATCCATTGTACATGAGATGATGAGTTACGTTCAATCATTGAATTAATGCCTGAGAGAAAAATTTTCTTTGAAATTAATCTCCACTTCCAGTTACCCCGCACAATCTCTGTATTCTGCGATTAGATGAGTTGAACATACGACTAATTATATTCTAGTCGATAACTTCGAAAACTAATCGATGTATAACAGTAGAGTGCCCACATGCCCTTGATCCTTGACAAAGAAATAGCAATAATAATAAGCGCCTCGGCCAGGTGCCGTGCACCGGCACCAGGTGTATTCCGATAACACGTTACATAACCATATCGACTACCCCTATGTCGAAAAATCACTCATGCATGGGCCGTTGTAGGAGCGAGAGGAAGTGCTGCAGTCTGCTGTCCCGTGCATGTGCTCGTGCGGTCTGTGAACCATGAACGGTTATCTTTTTTTTAACTCATACAAGAAGTGTGTCTTCGGTTTGCCAAGGGTGACTAATGATGATCAGAAGGTATTCACCTACAAGTAGTAGTGGTATATGTTATTCATAGTATTTTTCATATCAAACGCCATCGACCTCTTACTAACTCCTTTTGTAATACCTCATTAACAGCATGGTTATTCAAGAACCCGTCTAGCATTAAACGAGAAATGGTCATTTTCCAATCCGACAGAGAAAAATTATCTGCTCTTTTGGGGCCCTATTGAATTTTCAATTTCAAATGCAGTCTGTCAAGCAATGTGGCTTTTGAAAAATAGCGAAGAGCAAACCCAAAATTCTCAATCGATATCTGACAGAACTCTAAATGTTATGGCATTAATGTCGTGTCACTTTTCTGAAGGTTTCAGTCATGTTGCAGATCACTGCAGATGACTATCAAGTCATACTTCACAACACTAACAAAAAGTTTTTGGACAAATGGAAATCTGTCTTTATCCAATTTTTTTTTTCGTATTATATATAATACCAGTTCCTGTCAAAAATGGTCATAATGTACAACAATCACAAAATATCATTGATTTTGCCTTCTAAGCCTGCCTTTATTTAATTTATTTTTCGTAATATTCAATTTTGCTATTTGGTGTCAGTATGAAATGATGGTCTGCGTATTGTGGCAGTATATACTCATCGAAAGGCAAGCCAGATATTTTTTTGAGTTGGGTCGAATTCGACAACCACGTAAGGACCGGGGATCTTACCCTACAAAACTAACCGAAAAACAGTAATAACTAGGCTAATAATGAGATCGTTTATTCGAAGAATTTTTAGTATCATTCGAGTAACCATTGTGATAGTTACTATCAAACACAATGCCATCACAAAAACACGAAAATTAAAAAATATTGCCAAAACTCACCAAAAAGTATCATCATTAGGTTTGTTTCACAAACAAAAAAAATATTTTATATGTCATTAGAATGAAGTATTGAAGTGAATGTCAAAAACATGACATCATGATTATCATTTGTGAAATTTCACTATTAACCGAATCGTTATATAATGACCGTCGAAAGTACTGAACATATTAATAATAGTTGGAGTTGCCAGAAATCTGAGCTTAGGAAATCACGGGTTCAGAATATTCTCCAATCAGAACCTTGAATTGGTTGGATCCTTGGCCAAAGAGATATTTTTTATTTTCACGGAAGGAAAATCAATGATTTTCAGGGCATGTTCAGGAAAACACTTTATTTTTTCATTATTTTTTTCCTTCTTGTTCCGAAAACTCATAATGCTCATCGAGTAGTTAGCAAGAAGAAAATCATGGGCATCAAACTTTGTCAAACTTTTCTACAATGTTCGACTAATCCATAGTCGTAGTGAAAATTTTTTGATTTCAGAATTCGAAAATCAAAAGGCTCTATATACATTTGACGAATATCTATCCGCAAAGATATATTCGTATTCTGGATTGAAACGACCAAAAATATTAATTTAATGCCATGAAAAAAGTATATGTGCAAATGAAATTGTTCGATACTTTATGAATTTCCATGATAACGTAAAATTAAATAGTAATGCATGGAGAAGCTATTGCACTCGTATTGATTTTGTATTGTTATTAGATAATGGAAAATATATGAAAAATTCATCATCATTCCAATTCATTCTCCTGCCAAAACAAAATTGACGGGATGCCAACTGTAAGATAGAACAAGAAATGGAGATGTAGGTTTCCTTTTATCTATGTACCAAAATTCGATTTTGACATGAAACAAAATAAGGTTTATGGTACGCAGAAAATTAGTAGAATACCAATACCCCTTTCGACAAAATACATTTTTTTTGTAATCATTGTGAATACATACATAAATAACATGAATTACAAAATCTAAATGTGATAAACACAAAAAACAAGGTGAGCATAAAATGCTATCTTCCACCTTCTTTACTAATAGCGTTAATAATATTCAAGAGACAATCCTAAGTAACAAGATACTTCATTTGACGAGGGATAGATGTGTACATACATTTGTATTCAGATACCCCTATGTATATGAAAAAATAGTGAAAAATAAGGAGAAGATTATACAATCGTTTTGAAAGTTCTGAGTGAATGCTGAGATGAGAAATGAAATTGAAATAAAGAAAACAAAAAGCAAAAACAAGGTTTCAACAAATGTTCTCCTTGTTTCTGAATTAAGTATATGAAGAGTGCTTCCTTGAATGTTCGGTCAGATAATGATAGAACATCGATAATTTGCTTCATGTGACTGTGCAATATGTGGTATTCCTACAACTACAAAATTCTTTAGATATATTCATTATTGATAGTCAAGATATGCTGTCCCTTATTCTAAATAATATCAAAGATTCAATAATATATGCCGAACTTAATATTGTTCATAGTGCTATACTATCAATTGATAAATAAGAGAAACTAATTAATATAATGTTTAATGTCTATCAAAATACAAAAAAATTATGTTCGTTGTTCATTTTCCGATATTCCAGGACAATGTTTATGAGATTTTCCATCTCTACCCTATTCTTATCAATAACAAAACCACTTCACTCTTGAAACCTCACATAGTGCTGAACTCGACTTATCACCACTACGCTGATGCAACGTGTATCAGAATTGAAGATAGCTGTAACCAAATTCAAATAAGGACTGTACTCCTGAATTTCTCATGGAACAACTCACTAGCAAATGCCAAACAACAGAAATCCAAATACAACAAGACATCGTTGAACCAATAACCAATACATATTTAATAGCTATACCATTCAAACAGATGTATATGAAAAACTTCGCCAAGAGAATGGTTATAAAGAAGTTACTCAGCCTTAACTAATATACATCCCCTATACGCTAGAAAAAATCAACCTGGACGACTTCAGTCACCTTCAGAAGATAGCTGAGCAATCGCAATTACATAATATATACGACGACTATTATGCATAATATTTAAAGTTCTATTGTTACTAATTGTTTGCAGACGACAGATATTCAAATCTAAGATAAGATTATTTACAATTTTATTTTAACTCGAAAAAATGAAATACCTTCAGAAAAATGATTGTTCTGAAAATAACTCGTATTATTTTCATCTCGAGGATGAAGGAGTTATAATTTGACTATGAATACCATGATTGTTTGAATCAAGTTGTTTACTATAAGCACGTAGTGTTGATTCTCCACTTTTATAACTATATAAACTGGATGATGCTGTTATATAGGATTTTAACGTTTTGATCCAGCACAGCTAACGAGCAATTGTATTCATTTTGAAAATAAAGTAAATTTTCAAAAAACCACATCGTTTTCCAGCAATTCGATTTAGTTGATGTACTTTTTTTGGTTGGCAATGGGAAAAATCTGTTAACAAAATACAGCGATATTTAGACAACATAAAATAAATGTTATATCAACAAAATCATTATACTACCGAAATAAAATAGAACATACTGATACCATTACAGAAAAAACTGAAACAACTGTGGAAAATTGTTGATTAGAATAGATGGGATTAATATTGGTGGAATTGAACGTATTTCAGATAATGGAATTATTGAGAATACACTAGAAATTGCAGATTTTCAGTCTACCACAACCAATGATGTAGAAGTCGCAATTGATCAATTGAAAAACAGAAAATCTACATGGTTTGAAGAACTCCGAATAGAAACTATTAAACAATATTGCAATATGTTGTCGAACCTCTATCTTACATAATAAACTTATCGATGAGTAAAGGAAAATTTCCTGATTTGTTGAAAATTGGTAAGTTGCGATCATTGTACATCGTGTCATAAGAAAACTATCGTCCAGTGATTATTCCGAGTGTTTCATGTAAACTTATTGAACAATGTATCTACAAAAAAATGCTTCCATTTACACAGAAATACCAATTCATTACCAAATCTCAAAATGGTTTTTGTTCTTAGAGTGCTACCGCTGTCTTCGTGGAATATATTTATGATCAATAAGACGAAAGACTATATGTTGCGGCTCTCTTCTTTGATCTATCCAAAGCTTATCATTTCATCGATGTCGAAATGGTCAGAGACAAACTATATGCTTTGGATTTCAGTTAATTATGTGCAATATTTATTTTTTTACATAATTTCGGTCTGAAAAAACCTTTTCACAAACATATGTTGAATCGAAACTCCTTGAAATCTGTAACGCCCGCTCAGTTATTGCTGAAGAAAATCTTCTTTTGGTAACAATTTTCAGAAATCTGCAAAACCTTCTGAAGAATTTTGAGGTTTCGGAAACACTTTGTCGGCAAAAAGTTTTTTCAACGAAATATGATTTTGCAGTTCAACTAGTTTCAACTGAATATTGGCAGGATGACTAACTCTTTCAGTCGAACTGATTATGAAAAGATTTATAAAATTTGTATCTTTCTTTTTTTGTTTCCAAAGTTTTGAAATCTTCTCCGAAACGACTGTGATTTACTTGAATGTGGTTGACACTGTTCCTTGCTGAATGGTAATGGTTCGGACTTCCATTGTCTATATTATTAACTCTATAGAAATCTGTTGCTAAGAACAAAAGGATAAAAATCAGGATCAAATAAGGTAATCAAATCCAAACAAAAGGTTGAAATGGATATTTTGGTCAAAAATTAAATAAAAGAAGAAGAAGAAGAAATTGAGAAATCGAATATGAAATATTAGTCAAAAAATTCAAATAAATGAAATTGTATGAATGAATGTTGAAACCAAGAAAAACACACAACTAGGAGAAATCACGGAATCAGGAATAGCGGAGCATGTTTGGACAAATCATCCAGCATACCTCGAAATATTGTCAGTCATCATTCGAAGACAATTGCGGATAGCAGCAATCGAAACGTTGTGAGTACCCTCAACTTGAAACTTGGTTTCAACATTCATTCATACTATTTCATTCATTTCTTTATTTGAATTTTTCGACTAATATTCTTCATACGATATATCAATTTTCTTGTCACAAATTTATTTCATATTTTCCTTTATTTACATTTTTTTGACTGAGATTTAATTTTTTATATCTCAATTTTTTTGTCACAACATTATTTTTCTGATCAATCAATCCTTCAATTTTATTTTTGACAAAAAAATCCATTTCAACCTTTTGTTTGGATTTGATTACATTATTTGATTTGTATTTTTATCCTTTCATTCTTAGCCACAGGTTTCAATATAGTTAATAATATAGAAAATGGAAGTCCGGACCATTACCATTCATCTAATTTAAGATTCGTATTAAGAACAATTGATGTAGCAATATTGACCTCTTCTCCATTTTTTTTTAGTGTGGTTGAAAATTCAATATTTTTACTGGCCAAATTAAGTAAAAATATTCATTTTGCTTGGAATTCGCTTATCAAATGAAACATAGTCGAAAGTCTGTCTTGTTATTTGAGATTCAAAATATCGAGGTAATTCGTAACGTACACAAGAAATAATGCAACATCACTCAACCAGGATGAATTCTTCAGTAAATCAGTTTCCAATGGTGAAGCCTGTTCTCTCAATTTGAAGAAATGTTCCAATATGTATCTTGACTGAATTTTTCTGTTGCCTTTTTTATCACCTGACAATGAGTCTTTTGGCAGTCTATTCGAATTTATATCCGTAAAGGTCGACCTCGTCAAAGAAAACCATCTAACTGCTGAAGTCACCATATTGGGTGATTTTGTTGTACATACTTTGTCATAGCCTAAATTCTCTAATTATCTGAAACAACTCAGAGATCAACCCACTCGTATTCCTGATACGAATAGCCAATTTTTCAATACACTGGCTTTGTTTCTTACTACTCATCCTGATATTCATCAGATCAAAATTCACCCTCCCTTGTGTAAATCTGATCACACTTCGACAAGACCACATTTTCTTATTCAGCTTCAATAAATGGTAAACTATCCACACGTCATGTCTGGCATTACAAGTCAGCAGACTGGGACGGTCTTCGAAGGTTTTTCTCTGATTTTCATCGAAGAAGAGTCTGTTTTTCATCTGGTGATCCCACTTCATGTGCTAAGGAAATCTCTCATACCAATATTCTGAGATTGTAGTACAAAGACAGCACAGTCTGAGAAGCCCTGTTCTAAGGCTGGTACATCCAAACAAGCGGCATTCAACCGCTGGCGCCAAAATCAAGGTTCAGAAACAAGATTCGAGTATGTCAAGGCAAGAAATAGGTGCAGTGAAACATATGAAGCTGCAAATAGAATTAGTTCAATACTTGTTCAATGTCCAGGCGGTTTTCATTCGTTCTTGAAGCGTTTGCCACCAAGTTCACATCGGTTCTCTGCGTATAACTTGTTTCTTTTTACTAGGTCCTGGCAAACAGCCAGATTTCAGCCAGCTCCTAGAAAAATGCAAGAAAACTTCACCTTGTAATTGTATTATAGACCAATTGCATTGCTTTGGAAACAAAATAGGGAATAATCAATGATCGACAATACGGATTTCGCCATCAAAGATCAATCAGGAACTCATTGGCTCATTTTTGTTTGATAGGTCTCTATATGTCGTTATTGGAGTATTGTCTGATATTCTCTCAATAAATGCAGGTGTCCCCCAAGGTTCAGTTCTGGCGCCCACTTCGTTTCTGCTTCATATGAATGATTTGCTGAAGGAAACATCTCGATCAGTACATAGTTCATACCAGTTTCTCTTCCAGAGTCCCCATATCAGCACGAGAGTAACTTTCCCTACAAATTCAAGAATATCTATGCTAGGAATTACGATCAGTAATGATCTCTCATGGAAAAACCATGTGAGATCGATCGGTAAAAGTGCTTCCGAGAAGCTAGGATTTATATTTCTTGCGAAGAAATACTTCACCTCTTGTCAGCTTCTAATGATCTACAAGGCACAGCTACGGCCTGTTTTGGAGTATAGTTCTAATTTGTGGGGCTCGGCACTAAAATATTCATTGAAACTTTTTGATACTATTCAGAGAAAAGAAATCCGTCTTGTTGACAAAGAAACAAAGAAAACAAAGATTTCAGATATTTGCTGGATAGATTCAAAAATATATATGAGGCAAAAGGTGTGATGTGGCTTGGGAGATGATAGAGATATTGTGTATCGAAGCTTGTGGAATATTAATACATTTTCTATCATATCTTCCACACAATGACAGTTCATTAGAAAAAATAATCCTTGTATGGGAGAGCTACTACCTATGTGAAGTAAAAAAAAATATTGATTTCTCAATTGCTTGAAATAATAAGATGGTGTTATTTGCAGCGTTGAAATTAACCATTCTGAAATCCTCGAAATCGATAGAAAAAAGTGTTCAAAATTGAGTGATTTATTGATTACATTGGATTGTTTCATGTACTTCACCAGGCAAAACTATTCGCAAAACTGTTTGCGCTTTTGTGACTAAGCGAGCGTGTGTGTAATATAATCAGTAATTTTATTAATCTTTCATTTGGCCACTTCATCATCGAATGTATTTCGATTGTTTGTAGAATTAATAACAAACTAAAAAGAATAATCTATGGGAGGAGAAATTATTCAGAAGTTATGAATGTATGAAATGTTTTTCATATAATTGTCTCTTTATATTAATGATATTTGAACAATTTTTTATATTTTTGGTTGAGTCTTCAGTTTCTTCTTGCTTTCTTTCTCAATGCATGGACTTCAACTGGATCAATGAACGCTGGACTAGTGTTTTTCGACATAAACTCGAAAAAATCAACCTCTTTTGTAATTAGGACTTTGGGTCCACCAAAATATACTGCACCGTAATATGACTTGACGAAGTTTTCATTCTTTATTATGTTCGGAGCAGTTCGGTGATTGAAAATTCAATATTCCTATCAAAATATGTTCCAAATATTTTGAATCATTTCTTGTGGTGCTTGAGGGAATTATTTAAAAAAGGTAATCATGGTCTTGATTAATTCGGCAGTTCAAAAAATGTCCAGGTCGAATCAAATGCTCTCGTTCATACGACGAGCATTCCTTAAATTATCATCGGATTTTGATTGAGACCGTGCTAATATATTTTTTCACAAGCAGCACAACTCTTCACGATTTCTGATTTGAGATGAATTCTTTCAATTGAATCACTCCTATGAGATAATTTTGTTCTACGAAGGTATGGCTTGTTTTGGTATATCAGGTTCTGATGCAGATGTATTATCCTCAAAAGAAAGAATTTCTAAAACATTGTTATCCAATTAAAAACTTTTCAAATCATCAAGAGCTGGCAAATGAGTCTTTTTCACAGTTCGAACCTGGTTGAGTGAGGAGACATGAATTATTCGTAATCAAACTTTTAAAAGATGTTGTGGGATGAAATGTGTCAGGTTTCGTATCTCCTATGTCCTAACTTCTCACATAGCTGAAAAAATGTTCAAGTGCGTCATGATTGGAAGCGGTTTTTAATAAATATCTTAAATTCAACTGCGTTAAGAGAGTACTTCTCAAATATATAAATCCGCGCGTATGGGGCCAGACATATTCATTTTCTGCGGAGAAAAATACCGCATATGTTCAATGACAGTCGAAGCTTCTTTCCAAATTCCTGAATGTCCTGATTGAATGGTGATAGCATTTTTCAATATTTCTGCTTCCGATTTGGATTTCCTAGAGACATTGAGACTGCCGAACAGTTCATCCAAAAATCAAATCAAATCTGCAGTGTACTCTCCTTCGACAGGCAGACTATGTTCATCTTTGATATCTGAAACAGAAATATCAACATAAATGACTAAGAATGAAAGACAATATTTGCCCTCGATGATGAAAGTATTCCTTATCGATAAATAGGTAGGAACAGATAAATATCAATATGGTTTCAAATGAAATAGCGGTACATCAAATGCCACAGCATATCCTTGATGAAATAACAACAACTATAACAGATAACAAAAAATAGGGTTAGCCATATTCGTCAACTTGAGTGAGGCCTTCGACGTATTCATTTCGGAATTTCTGTTGGAAAAACTCAATCGATTAGGATTTTGAGGAGACATTCGCGAACTCGTAGAAAATTTCATTGAACAACTATGAGACTACGAAAGTGTTGATCCCGAAGTTCTTGAGACCGCTACTTCATTTATTATATGTTCCCAGCCTGAGCCAGTCCATATTGAAGGTTAGTTTTTCCACATTTTCTGATAACACAACGATTATATATACAGGGCATAATGAAAATGAGTGAAATGAATTTGTTGGGTATGGATAATAAGAAAGAACGACTATTGCTTTTTACAGTGAAAATGTATATATATTTTTTTTATCTTGACAAGTCCAAAATTACAGTTGTCGAAAAAATTGAACATGACGTAACTATCAATAGAAAAATACAGTATGTAAAGAGAAAAACGAAATATAAAACGTGAAGCATATCTAACATACTCCCACCTTTTGCGAGAGCAAAACAACATAAAATAAAACAATAACGTTGTGGTCAATAAAATCACACAAACTTAAAAACCATAACGTTGTGGTCGTTTTATTGAACGACCATATCTTGTGAGTACTTCATCCTCTTTCTTCTCCTCGGTATCGACTTCATATTCTGTTTCGTTGTCTCTCGCAAACGTATATTCTTCCTTCTCGTTTTCTCTTCTTCTATGACCACCCTCCGAGATGACTGGTTCTTCGTCTGGGCTAGATATTTCCAATGGATATATTCTTTGGAACGGTCGTACTATTTCCCCTCCTGAAGATAATTTGATTTTTGCTACCCTGGAGATGCTGTCTCTTCCTGGATAAATTTCTACAATACGTCCCATGGGCCAACTTAATCGTTTCGTATTATCCGATCCCACCAACACAATATCTCCAATTTTTAACGTGTCATGTTTCCTCTGACCAACGTGAACCAGATTTGCTAAATACTCGCTTCTGAATCGGTCTCGTAGGGAATTCCTCAATTTTTGGAGATATCTCCATCTTCTTTTGATTGCAGATCTATCTATCTCATCCAAATCCGTGGTCTCAGTTCTCTGAATATCCTGAATGAAAGCCAATGGGGTTATAGGAATAAGCTCCTGGGGATTGTCATATATATAAGTAAGTGGTCGAGAATTGATAACTGCTTCACAATCGCAAACTACCGTTACTAGTTCATCGAAAGTGACACACGATTTTCCCAAATTTCTTCGTAGTAACTCCTTCATAATCCGTATGATCCTCTCCCACCATCCTCCCCACCAGGCTGCAGTGGGTGGATTGAACTGCCATTGTATTTTTCTGACAGTGGAAAATTCCAATATCTTCCTCCACTCAATATTTTCCAGAAGATTTTTGGCCCCCTTAAAATTGGTTCCGTTATCGGAATAGATAACAGAGATCCTCCCCCTGCGGGCAATAAATCTTCTCAATGCGAAAAGAAAATCCTCTGTTGAGAGAGATTTCACAACTTCAAAATGGCATGCCCTGTAAACTGCGCACGTAAAAACGACTATCCATGCTTTTTGTCCGTTTTTCAGTAATAAAGGCCCTGCAAGATCAACGCCAGTGATCTCAAAAGCTGCTACAGTTTTTATTCTATTCCTAGGAAGAGGAGCGAAAGGTGTTTCTAATGATTTTGATTTGTGACGTTTACAAATAATACATTTGGACACAATATCCTTAATCATCTTTCGTCCTTTCACTATCCAAAATCTCTCTCGTATTTTTGTCAAAAGAGTTTGCACACCTGCATGTAGATGAAGTTCATGCTGTTCTATGATTAATCTTCTCACCACTTCATGCTTATAAGGCATCAGAATAGGAAACTTGAAACTATCATTCTCTTCTGCATATACTAGTTTCGTTTTCACTCTAAGTAAACCATAATCATCTATAAAAATTTCTAAGTGCACAAAATTCTTTCTCTCTCTGAAACTTTCACTCTGCACTAGCCTCAGTAATCTGATCTCAGCGGCTTCATATTCCTCATGTGATAAAAGAACATCTGCTTGTACTATCTTACGGGAAACCCTTGCATAAAATCGTACTATCCATCCAATCATTCTAATCATCTTGGAATATTTACTGAAATATCGAATGAAGTCCAAAGAACTCACATTCTCTTCATTCACTACCGCCACAAAATTTTCAGTCACCCTCAACTCAGTCAAGACTTCCTCTTCGTTAAAATCGTTCGACATAGAAGGCCAAGAATCTATACTCAAATTCAACCAACTGGGACCTTTCCACCACTGAGTTTCAAGAAGATATTTTGCACTACAGCCCCGTGAAGGAAGGTCTGCGATATTCAAATTGCCTGGCACAAAATTCCACTTATTGATATCGGTTGTTGAACGAATTTCCGCAATTCTGTTTGAAACGAATGTTTTCCAATTGGATTTTGTTTTGATCCAAGTTAAAACTACTTTGGAATCACACCAAAAATAAGGTTCAATGTCTTTAAAATCGTCAAGTTTCTTTATTGACTGGTAAATTCTACATCCCAAAACGGCCGCTAATAATTCTAACCGCGGAATGGTTACGACTTTCAATGGTGCAATTCGCGACTTGGCCTGTAGTAAATGTGAGGTGACTTTGCCATTCTGTTGGATTCTTATAAAAATGCACGAAGAAAAAGATAGTTTGCTAGCATCTGAGAAAATATGTAAGGAAATATGCTCGGACTGTTCAAAAATTGTTTCTTTGCATATACTTCTTGGAATTTGACAGTGTTCTAATAGCTGAATCTGACTCAACCAAGTCATAAAACTCTTTTTGATTTCCTCGGGTAATTCACTGTCCCAACTAATTTTCATTTTCCATGTTTTTTGTAATAAAATTTTTGGTAAAAGTGTTACCGGACAAGTGTAACCGATAGGATCAAAGACCTTCTGAGCAGCTGATAGTAAACCTCGCTTAGTTAGTAATATATTATCAAGCTTTTCGAAACCACTTACATCGCAAAATAAGGTATCCTGTTCGAAATTCCAGCGTAAACCCAAAACAGAAGAAACATTACTTTCTGTAGGCATTTCATCAATACTTTCTTCAACAATTTTTGAAGAGTTATATATCCAACCTCTCAAATCAAACTGAGCAGAACTCATAATATGTTTGGATTCTTTGATGAAAATTTCTAATTCTTCCCTACTATTGACACTAGTTACGCAATTGTCTACATAAAATGATTGTTTAAGTTTCTCTGCGGTTTTTCTCAAGTGATCTGGAACATGATTCAAATGATATGCTATGGTTGCTGCTAGTAAAAATGGGCTAGATGAAATACCAAATACCACACGTTTATGTCGATAAGTAATAATTTCCCTTTGACAATTGTCCTTCCACCATAAAAATCTCAGAACATCTCTATCTTCAGGTACTATACTGATTTGAAGGAATGCCTTTTTGATGTCGGAAACTATTCCTATTGTTCCTATTCTGAATTTGAGTATAATATTAGGTATCAATTCAATGAAATTAGGTCCTATTTCTAAGCAACTATTCAACGAGACTCCATTTTTATCTTGCGCAGATGCATCAAAGACAGGCCTTATTTTGGTAGTGTTACTGGAACTCTTGAATACAGGGTGATGGGGTAAAAAATATTCCATATTTTCGTTATCAATAGTTTCTGAAATTATTTCTATGATACCTTGAACTTCCCATTCTTTAAAAATTGCATTATATTCTGTAAATCTATTGAGGCTATTCAATTTCTTTGTAGTTGAAAATAATCTTTTCTCTGCTAAATCTCTGTTATTTGAGAGCTTTTGACAATTTTCTACCCAAGGTAATCCTACTTCATACCTATTTAACGAATTACGAGAAATGGATTTGTTGAAATTTTCTACAGCTTCAGCATTGATCACATCTTTACTTTTAACTGAAATTGGATCTTTAATTCCTAGGATATCTAAACTCCACAGATCAGATATGTTCATGTCATTGAAAGAACAGAGTGTCTCAAATACAGATTTATTTTCGAGACATTTACCCATGATGGTCCAACCTAAAGATGTTTCTATGGCAACTAAATCATTATCCAGATTCTCAATCCGCCCTGTAATCAATTTTCCATAGATATCGGCACCCAGAAGTAAATCTATCTCAGTTGACTCTATTAAAGTATCAGAAATCAGAATGTTCTTTTTCTTCAGTTCATCAATTATTTTTTCATCGTTGAAACGTAAAGAATAATTACAAATTTTACCTTGTTCAAGGGCTTTCACGTAACAACCAAAAGAATTATTCAAATTCCGTATTTCAAAATCATAGAGTGTAAGAACTTTGACATTTGATTGTGCCCCTCCGAAAACACTCTGTATAATGTTTTCCGATCCGATTTTGTTGAGACCTAAATATTCAGCGCAATCTTTTCGAATATAGGAGCGTTGTGATGCGGAATCTAATAGAGCTCTAATAACCTTCGAACCAGTACTACCATAAATTCTAACAGCAATAGTTTGTAAATATGTACCACTTTTATTGTGACTGATTAGGGTATTTTCCCGTGAATTATCAACTTTTGAAGTGGAATTTTCCTTAAAATTATCTGAATTTTTCTCATTCAAATTGGGACAAAGTAAAGGAAAGTGTTTTTTACCACACACTATACATTTTACAAAAGACTTACAATTTTTGATATTATGATTAGGCTTCAGACAAGCAAAGCATGCATTTTTTCTCATCAAAATGTTTTTTCTCTCTTCAAAAGTGATCGAATGCACCTTGAAGCAGTCTTTACTGGTATGTGATTTACTATCACAGAATAAACAATTGAATGCTTTTTTGTTACCTCGTTGTCCTGTAGAAATAATCGTGGCCGCTGTGTATAATTCTGAATCCCTGTTCTGTTGTGTTGATTTATTCCATACCTTGTCACATTTTTGGGCTTTAATATTTCCTGTCTCTTTTCCTGAGACAAAACTGGATTTGGCTAAATTGATCCTTTCTTCCCCCTCCACTTCATTTCGCAGGAAACCTAATAACATTTTCAAATGATTAGAAGAGATGTCCGAATATTCAGATTCGTTACTTTTCAGGTGTATACTGGATCTGAGACTGCTCCTCTGCCTCTCCCACACTTTCAATGTTTCCTCAGGAAGGGCAGATTCAACTAGTGGGTACAGCATCGATGCATATTTATTACTAGTCACTCCCAAAGAATCGAGAGCTCTCAATTGAGTCTCAAGTTTATCATATAAGGAAGATAATGTCATACCTGATTTGTTGGAAGTAGCCTGCTTCAATACCAAACTGAGTAACTCCCTCACATAAACTTCAATCAGAAACTCATCTCTAGCAAATCTGGTCTTAAGTTGATCGATGGCGTTTTTATAATTGGCTCCATATGGCGGGAAACTTTCAACTAATGCCTCTGCAGGTGATCCGGGTTCCATAGATTGTAGCAAATACTGAAACTTATCGTCGACGTCGATGCTATCATCTTCGTGAATTTTACGAAACTGACCCCAAAATCCCAACCAGTTTTTAACATCACCATTGAACTTTTTGAGTTCGAGTTTTGGTAGATGGAATCTTCGTTTGACATTTTTGGCACTTGAACTGTCTCCACTGATACTAACATCTCCAGGAATATCATGATTCGTTGATTCTATTAAGAGAAATTCGCATTTGGACTTATATTTCATGAGTTCTTCTCTAAAAATCTCAGCATTCAGAAGTTCATCGTCAATTTCTTCATCCTGGCATGTGGCTAATGACACTCTGATGATTTGATCCAATTGAAATATTCTTTCTGCCTTATCTTCGATTTGTCGCAAGAAGGCTGAAACGACTTGTCTTGGAATACCTTCTGAATCAGTCAGCTCTTTCTCGAAATCGCTGCAATTCTGCCTGAACATTTTTCTCAATAATGTACGTTCTTTCTTTACTAGGGAAACATTTTCCATACTCTGTCCTGTCACGGTCGCCATTAAATGTTGGGTATGGATAATAAGAAAGAACGACTATTGCTTTTTACAGTGAAAATGTATATATATTTTTTTTATCTTGACAAGTCCAAAATTACAGTTGTCGAAAAAATTGAACATGACGTAACTATCAATAGAAAAATACAGTATGTAAAGAGAAAAACGAAATATAAAACGTGAAGCATATCTAACAGAATTGATGAATGACGACCTTGATCACTATTTAGAATGGCTTAAAGTAAACAAACTTGAAAATCAGTATAGATAAGATTAAGTATATCATATATCATATCCAAACAAAAAAATTAAAACGTTCCAGTAATACAGCCGAATCGAGAGCATAAGTTGAAGAAAACTGAGAGCATCAAACACTTGGGACTCATTTCAGATGAAAAACTGAACTTTAAAGAACATTTGAACTATATAACCTGTAAAATGTTAGCAATAAAGCCGGCGATATATAAATCCGAATCTTACATCAACATCAGATGATAATGGGTATATATATATATATATATATATATATATATATATATATATATATATATATATACTGAGTTCGATCTAAGGAGTAGGCAGATTGAGACCTTAGAAAGAACTCGTGACGAGACCTGGGGAGTAGGCAGATTGAGGCCCCGGCGTCAAGTCACAAACCCTTGCCCCCTGTGACAACACCTGAGGAGTAGGCAGATTGAGACCTCAGCGTGAAGTCACATTTACCTCTTGAAAATGGCTCCAAAATCGGAGCCGAAACGTCGAGAACAAAACTCCAGACGCGGTTCAACCCGAACTCAACAACAACACACAACTGACCGCGGAAACCTATCCGAACACAATATATATATATATATATATATATATATATATATATATATATATATATATATATATACAACAATTGCTTTTAAAGAAATCAGATAGATAGATTAGACATAGTTATGAGATGGCAAATGAGACTTTGCCAAAACGTCGTGATAATTATCCGATATATATATATATATATATATATATATATATATATATATATATCAATGGAAATACTTATCGTTAACGCTTCGGAAACTAAATCCGTTTCCGTTCTCAAAACTTATACGTGAATCCCTGTTTAAATGCAATTATCTCTTGTTGGCAATCTTCGTAATTGGCATTTGTCAAATATTTGAAATATGACAACTACGGAACGAATATTGATGCACCACAAAATAATGACGTTCAAACAGTACTAATATCCTCTTTTCAGTCTAAAAAATCAGCATGATTAGCTTAAAATGGACTTCTTTCTCTACCATAATCTTAACATCCAACAATTTTATCATCCTGACGTTGATTGGTTGATACAAGTTGGTTCCAATCGACATCTCGCCGAACACCAAAATGCAAGTTTTTTCTGACATCCCTCATTTTTTCGAAGGCTTTTTTCAGAGGATCGAATATTTGATGATTGAATCCTGGTCTGGAAGAAATTCTAGTCAGAAGGTTCTTCAGATTTCGCAGTGAAGGCAAAGCAAATAACTTGCTCAAGATTCTATATCCTTTTCCACTTGCCCTATAAAGAGATAATGCTTATACTTTATCTTCTATTGTATACCTTCTCGCTTTTGACTTTTTCCTCTGATTGCAACGCTGACTCGGAATGAAGGTATATGTTGGATCATTGTCATGTAGAATCAAAATTTGAAAAATTAGAACATTAGCGATTTTTCTTGCAAGACTTTTCCTGAAACTTGTGATATTTCTTTGCATGCAATCCACTCGCATGCCCTATTTTTTCCCCTTTTCATACATGCTTTTCGCTCTAGGACACAGTTGTGCAGCTAGGGTCACATTCTGCCTCGCAATATATTTTTTCTGTCAGTACCTGGAACAGATAAAATATATCGTTCAATACCATAAATAAATTTTCGGTACCTTAGGAAATATGTCCTTGGTTGTCCATTATAATTTTTGGGTATTGGATATAAACATAAAACCTCAGATGGTAGTTCAAAACTATTCTAATATTGAAATTTATCATATTGAATTTTTGTGAAAAACATTCCAAAGAATGTAGGCTCTGAATATATAATTTTTCGATGAATCCAATTTTTTTAATATTCAGAAAAACTTATAATTGAATAGGTGTTTTCATGATTTCCGGATTTTTTTGTTGTTGTATAGCTCCAAACATTTGGATTGGGTTCACCCTTAGACGAATGCATATTATTTGAGTGAAATAAACATTCATCATTTTCATATGATTCTTTGTACTGAATCAATTTATTGCCCAAGTTCATATCATTACGTTTTTTATATACGTGAGATGTTTCCTATGGTATTCGAGAAATGATTTTGTTTGATCTATTCAAAAGTTTGTGAATTATGCATTTGAAACTTTCAAATTAATATTATTATTTTGATATCTATATTCTAAGAGTACTTATAATGTGAAGAAATGAAAAAATCAAATGAAAACATGAATATAATGAATTTACAAACTCATCACCATTCTGTTGTTATCCGAAAGGGAGAAAAAGCATCATCAATACCATGACACTGAATTGCTTCAAATTATATCACCAAAATTTAAATGGAATTATTCATACAGTAATTTTATCTTCGACAGTGAAGCATATTTGATATTTGATTTGAAGTTCATCAGAAATGACAGTTATAAGTATACCATCATAACTGGGTATGGATGACATTCGGGTTGGCACTTGAAAAATTGTTTAAAAACAATAGAATTATGTTCTCAATGAAATCATTGAACTGATTAAGTAAATAATATTGAGAGGGTGGCCATTTTTTCATTATAGAATATCAATTAGTTTGAGGATTGTACGAACTTTATATTCATTCGATATTTGATTCAAGTGATATTGAGTCCCCTAACTTTGATTGCGATTTTCATATTATATATTTCAGTTTTTTTTGTACAGAGATGCGTATTCTCATCTCAGCGAATTATCAGATCCTGTCCTACTGTCACTTGATGAATGAATGGTTGCTCTCGAAAGCCTCGGAATAATTGTTGATATAGTTATCTGATGTGATAATATTATTCACGATGGATCTACTATATGGTTCCTACGCATCTCAATGAATACTAATGATATCCAAATACCGCCCAGTTTGTAGTGAAGTTTTATTTATTATGCACTGGCATATCCATCCTTCTCATCACAATTGAAACATATTTTTCACCCATGTTGATATTGAAAATTTGGGAAAAATTTGGGAATGATCAGAAGTTCGAAAAAACAAATTTCTTGACGGGATGTGAAATTTGACTTTTTGCAGGAAAATCTATCGTAGAAAAGTGGAATAACGCAAACATTGCCTAGGCAATAATAAATATGTGTTCCTATTGTTTAATGGTATTATAAAAAGGTTGAATATGCTCTCCTAACTCTCATGAGGATAATGAACGAAAAACTCGAACATTGCCTTGGCAATTATAAATATATGTGTGTTCCTATTGTTCAATGGTGTTATAAAAAGAAGAATATGCTCTTCAAACTCTCATTATGATAATTAACAAAACGCTCAAAATCGCAATACTTTTGTTGAAACTTATCATTTGGGTCATATCCCTCTTTTCACCATCATTTGTATTGGTACTGACAAGTAAAACCATTGACAACTTTCCTTTGAAAAAATACGAAAAAATGCCCTGCGAACTGAAGATGTACCGAACCACATGGAGATTTGGGTGAGAACAAAACATAGAGATTACTGAGGAAATCTACCCAGTAGCGCTCACGGGAGAACTTTCATAAAAGGACCGACGAGGAAAAAGACTGAAGACCTGCTTCAGTGTAACAGGGATCAGATAAGGGTTATAACAGGGCTGTTGTCTGGACACTGTCCACTCAAAGGACACCTGAATAAGATAGGGCTGTACAACGGTGACCTCATCTGCAGACAATGTAACAAAGGGATAGAAACAGCTCAACACTGAGTTTGCAATCGAAGAAGCCTCTACCTGCTACTTGTGAACTCCTGTTTCTTTGTAGCAGGTCCTACCAACCAACATCATTACATTTCATATCACACACTCCAAGGCGTGATAGTTTTCTTACGTCATCCCCAAATTTCTCATACCTGGTTTATCACAACTCAGCTCCTTGACCACATCATAGGATGCAAGAAGAACATTGAATATACCAATCTGATCTTTGAAAGGTCAAACTTTCAAGAATGAATTTGGATTTCGGATTGAAGTTAACTTTTGTTTATCGGACAGCACCTAGTTTTGTCGGGCCAACGTATTTCGATGCGTAGAACACGAATCTGAAGTCAATATTGAGGTTTAGAAAATGACATGATGAAGCCATTTTATTTGTTTTATGATAAAACATAAATATGTCACCTCTATCCCACATTTCACCGTAAATAAAAACTCAATTGGAAGTTCTGCGACAAAAATTTGGTGACCTACGCCCGACTTTGTAAACAAACTGACCTAAAAATCACGGAAAATCAAGAAGATTTTTTTTCATGAAATAACAAAATATTTTCTGGTGAAATGTTGAAGAAGGTGTAACAAAATGTAAAGATGATAGTTTGATGATAAACGAAGGTGTTCTTATCGTTTCATGATGAAAAATGGTGGTATAGGCCATTCTGAACTTTGAAGAGCCATTATTATTGAAGGGAGTCAGCTGCATTTGGACCGCATATTTGTATTCTACGAATCAAAATACGTTTGTACGATCAGTTTCTTTTTCAAAACTGGAAGGCTCACGGAACCCTTCGTACTGGTGACTCCATTTATTTGATGCATGTTCAGTACGAGCGCAGAGAAGGAACAAGAACGGTTCAAAGAGTTATTCTATTGCTTTAATTAAAAAAAAACTGTGTGCATGATCTGGGTGAGAATAGTTAACTCATGATTTTATTTAGAATAAGGAAAAAATTACAATCATGTACCATAAAGAAAATGCGCAAGATAATTTCAGAGGAAAAAATAAACTAAGAAATCATGGCAACGGAACAGTTAAACCAATACGTTACTTGCAATGGGGTATTTGGCCTCGATTTTATATAAAAAAAAATCACAGATATTTCATCATCCTATTGACTCACTCGGTTTTCGATTGAACTTTTTGATTGCCATCAGATATTGCTAGTTATCAAAACAAGATAACTGTGTTGATATAGTGTTTATATCTCGAAAAATCTTGATAGTCCCACACCAAAAATAGTTACGATTCTGTGTTGTGAAGTGTTTCATGTGAAATATCCAATTTTGAAATAACACTGAATCTAACAGGATAATTCTTTTCATTTCTCAGACCTCTTTGCAAAAGAGTGTGATAATGCATCAGAAAAAAACGGACCATTGTTGATGGTTCTCTAAATCAAGACAGTTTTTCAAGTAATTTAATCTTGTCGAAGATACCAAAATTTCAGTAAGTGCTACCTTTGTTAGTAATGTTATGGTCGGCTGGAGGGAAACTCTGTGAGCTTAAAGATAAAACAGAGCAATAGCGATTCGCTTGGAATGTTACTGTATTAAACAGTAATGAAGTCAAATTTTGCTGTCACTTTTGAATGCCGATGTAGAGCTTCATGTTATGGTGGAACTGTAGGTATTTTATATATCTCGTTAAAGTTTCACGAAAATGATTGTATTTCTGAAATTTAGTATCATTTAAGTTATGTAGGATTTTAGATCATAATTAAAGCATCTGTCGTGTGAATTGACACTCCAAGCGTCGTGAGAATGGTGCGGTGTGGCAAGTTCCGCAAGGAGGAGCCAGATCCGCATCAACGCGGCACTCCGCACTCCACACGCCAGGCGCGTCACTCCACACGGTGTGTGATGGGACCTTAAGAACAGCACTCATTTTCATGCTCCAAAGCGAAATATTTTTCAATACATAATAGGAATATTAAATAAGGAATATCAATTATTTTTGTTGCTTATGCACTGAGAAACCTTGAAGAAGATGGAATGTCTGAACCGGAATGCAAGTTTCTTTCATTTGACATTGTACTGAACCAGATGTGGGTTCAAAGTTGAGTGGGTGTGAGTTGGCTGGTTAAAGAAAATCCAAGAGGTGGCTTGTACTTTGATTGCTATAGTTTGGCGCTACAAAAATGTGAGAAATGTTAATATCAAAATTTGAATGAGATATAGTTTACAATACAGCAATTTGTACATACACAGAAGGCAAACAATTATTTATTAACCAATATAAAACATATACATCAATATATACTTTATGTGAAGACAGAAAAGTAGTTTGACTTCATTTCAATAAGATGCAAGTAGTAATAACATCTGACTCGACAGTCAAGAGCAAAAAATTACATGCATATAAGCAAAAAAAATTAAAACGTTCAAATTCATATATTCAATGATACTTACCTACAAAAATTGACCTTTATCGAGTTGTTGACTGATAACAACCAGTTTGACCCTTTTGCCTAATGGCTCTAGTTTTATAACGCAATTATTAAACAACCTAATTTTCAGTGGTGTTACTCTACTCAAAGCTCATGGGGTAAACGCCGTAAATCAGCGATATCGACAGCGAGTCAAAAAAAGTTAAGATTTTTTTTTTGTGTGAGGATTTAAGCTTTTTTTACGTACAACGCTCGAAACGAATGCAGATTCAAATTCTTCTTGAAAATCGTTAGGCAACCCACAATTACTGAAAGTTTGTTACTGGTTACATATAATATAAATGAGTAAAAATCAATTTATGCCTTTCGCCATCTCGTTGTCAAAAGACAAACACAATCTTATATTTCTGTCCTTCAACGCCAAGAAATCTATAATTTTAATATCATTATAAAACATGAAACGTCAAAATTGGGTTCATGTAAATAACAAACTATTGAAATTTGTACATATAAACAAAGAAGTCTCATTGGACATTTTCAGCATTAAAATAAAATGGGAATATTTCATTTAAGGAATCAAAACCTGCTAGGTTGAGGATTCGTTTCTGTACAACATTAAACTTCAAAATTTTGTTGATATAAAACACAGAAATAAAATATGACAATCAAAATACTATAGGGTGTAGAAGGTATAACGCGGGGTAACACATATCCTCCCCTTTCAAGTAGAAAACCGATGCCTATTATCTCCAAATGCCTTTCAAAGGCTAGTTTCGAAATGGATTCTGTGAAAATGTCAGCGGTCATGTGATTTCATGAATAATGTCAGGACTTGTAGAAAGAGATAATAAAAGTACAATGAAAAATTCACTGTAAGGCACCTCTGACATATCCTATTTCTCTTCCTTCGTAATATTATCTTGATATATCTGCTATGTATACCCCCTGGGATATGGAAATGGAATTCGCATACTCATCCTGTCTAAATTCCATTCCTGAAAAGTAATGCATTTGGAATTTCGCAACCAAAACTTTCGAGTGTCGAGTATCTTTCTTCTGAATTATTGGTAGAGATTATTTCATTTGTTTCAGGCCAATAGATTTTAGTTATTGTTCCAAATTCTCATACCTCCGTCGTTTCGATTGTTTCAATCCATACTGATATTCTTTCAGAAGATTAACCTTGTTCTCTTCACCCGATTATTTTAATCCTTTTGCATATCCCATTTTCGATAACAATATCGATTTGATATAAGGTCAAATCAAGAGAGCAATAATGAAACGATTCGAACTACCATCGATATCACCGTTTGCTCAAATACTTGGTTCCCAAAACCCATTCCAGCCTATGGCCCTTTCCTTTTCTGATTTTCCAGTAAGTACATGGGTTCCAAATTCCTCTCTCATGGCCTCTCGCCATTCATTTGCATGCTCCCCTTTCAATGATCCTTGGACAGTAGGGATATCTTGTTATTTGACTGACCTTTGAGCTTCTTCTTGGTAACTGATTCCTCCTCAACCGAAAATTGAATGTATTCATGCAAATTTTTTCAATTGCATGAATCATTTTCGATGCATAATATGATAAGTTGCAGCGACTTAGTGAATTAGTTGCCGCAAACTACGAACATGTGGTGGCACCATTATGAAGATTTAATTATTTTCCTCCTTGGATTCTTCAGCGTTGTATTCTCTCCAATTATCTGTTCGCAAAACTTTGATTCTTCTGTCAATTTTCGTTACTACTCCCGCTCAGTACTTCGATACCGCCTGTTTTGCCCCTCATTTTACATCGAAAACTATACTTGGACCCATCTCGAATGAGATCCAGCAAGCTTTCAGATATAGAGTTTTATATTCGAGGAAAACGGTTTGTGGTTTGTTCGCTTCCAATGCAAATGTCGTAAGCGGATATATTTTCTGAAGGATTGAAAGTCAGTCTTTCCTGAAAAGCATTGAACATCAATAACTCCAAAACCTTTTCATTCAAGTTACATATATCTCTAATGTCATTTCTGTGAATTACTGATTCATTGAAGCTTCTTTAAAGCAGCTAAATATACGTTTACGAATACTTGCTCAGCGTTTTATGCAGTTATAACATTTACCTCTTCATTACACGAAATTGATGAACTGATATTATCTTTCTATCTGCAATCTGGAGCTTCATGAATTCATGACCTGAAACATAAGGCAAATTACATCTGTATGGATTTTTTGTTGTTGTATTCGCGGAATCATTCGATTGCTCCTGCCGTTTAGTCGCTGACCCAATATTCGTTGAATAATCATTTCACTATAAAGTTGACTAACTGAATAATTCACTTTGGTTATATCGATTTCCTGAACATTTTTTGGCGTGAGATTCATCAAGGGGTTTGATTTTAATGGTTATGGTTTTGGTGAATCACCGCCAGCCTCTATAGCACATCTGAAGTGTTTGAAACTACTGTGAAACCTATATGAAAAAACAATGGATGAGAGATCGTCCGCAATACCCATTTGAATTTTCTTCTTCATATGTAGACAATATCGATTAATGTGTTCAAGTGATATGCCATGGATTTATTTTCTGCCATCTTTTCCAATGAGAGTTGCTTCGGCAAAGTTGTTTTTGTGGCTGGACTTTTACTTTGGAAAGTATCTTTTATTTTGTTTCACACTTTATTGGAAGTACCACAATGCCTAACGGCCCATAATTTTTGACGAGCAGATGCTTTGACAACCAAAATATTCAACTAACCCTCGCCCGCACAAAGCTCTAACTTCTTGACACATTCGTAACTTCGTTTGATTTGGAAAAAAAGAATATGAATAGCATCTGTGTTAAAACCCCTTTCTAATTAGAATCCCATCATACTTCTTTCAAAAATAGATAAGATTATAATATTGTCCTGCTGGATTTCCTCGGGGTGTGGTCCATTTCTCAATTCAACTTGCATGGTCGAATTTGGCATCGGGGTCTCCTTTCTGAACTGCCGGCTCATGGTTCACCTCCTCAATTATATACTTTGTTGAAAAGATTTTCATCTGATAGGTCTCTTTATCTGGTTGTTGATGGAGTATCGTCTCTCAATCGGTTCAGTTGCTGGGACATCGCGAGGTAGGATACCACAAATAACTCTGATTATACGCTAAGAAAACTGAGGGGTTGCATGTACACTTTCGCACGTCTAGGGTTACCTTGCCCAAACTGCAATACCAGCAGTTACTAGGCGAGCTACCACAAATGAGTCAATGTGTATTTGCAACGTTCAGTTTTCCTGGTATAGCCTTCCGTTCATTGGGTCACTTGTGGTAGCTTGCCTTACATCTTGTCAAAGGCCCCTCGTCGAGAGCTTTCCGTAAGAGTGTACCGTAGCCATGAGAATAACAGAATAGCTATTGAAATACTTCGAAATCGATATTTGTTGAATAATTGCAACTCTGTTTGATGCACCAAACTAAATGCCTGCTTAGCTGATGATACATAGGTAAATAGGTTTTTTCCTGATATCTGGAAAATGAATTTCATCACACCTATATTCAAATCAGGTAAAACATGTTCCGTCACTTACTATAGACCAATAAGAATTTTAAGCTCCGTTCCAAAAGTTTTTGAATCTCTTGTCTGTGACTTTTTGAACATCAATAAACGGCACACTAATAGATCAGCAATTTGGATTCCAACCCCACAAATCAACAGAGTTGAATTTGCTAACATATGCTCATTTTATATCAAATGCTTTAGATCAGGGAATACAAGTCAGCTCCATTTATACCGATTTTGCCAAGGCTTTCGACAGGGTGAACCACGGAATTCTCATATACAAACTAGAGGAATTTGGTATTTTCGGACCACTTTCACAATGGATTCATAGCTACTTGTCGAATAGGAAACAAATTGTTAGGGTATGTGGTTTCATGTCCAGGGAAGTGAATGTGCCCTCAGGCGTTCCGCGAGGGTCACACCTCGGGCCTATTTTGTTTAATATATTCATCGATGACATTCATGAATCCTTTCACAGCTCAAAAATTCCTTTAATTTGCCGATGATCTCAAGCTTTACACTACTGTCGTCGATGAACGGAACTGCATATCTCTCCAACGTGACTTCAAACTTGAACGACTGGTGCACTAGAAATCATATGGACTTGAATATCAAAAAGTTCTTTAGCATTACGTTCAGTCGCTCCAGATCTCCATTAACCTGCACCTATCAATTAAACGGTACCAATTTACAAATGGTATCTAATTTAAAAGATCTGTGTGTAACTCTGAAATCCGGGTCTAGGTAAATTATTCGAATACACTTTTGCGAAGAACAATTATCAGAATACAATTATTCGAAAAACAATTCTTCGAAGAGTAATTCTTCGAAGATAACAATTATTCGAAAGCAATCACTCGAATTCGAAAACAAATTTTAAATTGTGTATTAATAAAAATATCAAATGAATCGAAATGAACCAATACGGCGCCATCTGCCCCCCAGAAACTATCGTTTGTTTTCTGCAAACGAGTGTGTGATTGGTCAAAACTTGTGTTAGCCACCCAGACATCACGTGATCTGGAATGCCTAATGTGACTATCGCAACCTAAACCAACCTTACTAACCTATCAGCCTAAACGAATTTCAATTATAAACTTTCAAATGATGTTTGAAAAAATTTGCGACCTGATCTAACCCAACCTAACTAACCTAACCAAACCCCAACCAACCTACCCTAATCTTCCGAAAACTAACCTTGCCAACCTTAGCTAACTAATCAACTAACTTACCGCTACCTTTACCTCTTTCTATCTATTTTCAATTTATTAAACTAAAATAATTTTCGGATATTTTTTTCGAATAATTGTTTTCGAAAAATTGTACTCTTCGAATAATTGTTATATTCGAACAATTGCATTCGAATAATTGTATTCGAATAATTGTTTTCGAAGAATTTACCGGCTACCCTGAAATCCGACCTCAATTATAACTTACATATCTCTAATATAACATCGAAAGCTCTAAAAATGCTTGGTTTTGTCAAAAGGTGCTCCCAACATTTCACGGACATAAACTCCATCAGGTTACTTTACTGCTCCTTGGTCAGACCTCATCTGGAGTTTGCAGCATGTGTATGGTGTCCTGGCAAAGAATATTTACGTATAACGAACAAGAAGTGTATCTCACAAATTCGACAAATACACCCTGAATGTGCATGTCTACCAGCAATGTCAGCATTCGGCAGTCGGTCAGTAATACAAACAAACAAGTACTGTTGTTTCTTGTCATGTAGTTTACTGGAATACTGTTTTTTGCTGGTAGTCTTGCGTAGTCACAAGAAAAATAGTTTGGAGGTCATGAAATTTTGTAGTGGTGGGGATCACAGGATTAGCGGCTGTGTAGCGGCAAGTATCACTTCTTGTTCGTTATACGTAAATTTTCTTTGGTCCTGGCTATAGCACTTACAGAGAGAAAATCGAAAAAATTCAGCAGGCTTTTCTAAGAAACATAGCGTTTAAAAAACACTACACTACTTATAACTATGAGAATCTCGAAAATGAGTTGAACTTGAACAGTTTGAACTCTCGTCGCCTAATAAGAGACCTCAGGATGTTGTAGCTAATTAGCTACATTAGTTTGCACGTTCCGTCCAGATCCACTCGTTCAAACTTCTTCTATATTTCACCATTCAGAACCAATATAACCGGTAACTCATTTGTTATCAGATCATCTAGGCTTGCCAATCACCATTCAGACAGCCTGGACTTTTTTATGGGTTCTGCACAATTTGAGTATGCCCTGAGAAAGTGTGTCTAACATTAGCTTTGTTATTTGTCTTCCTCAGTTTTATTTTTACTCTAATAATAACGATGCCTCTGAAGCATCAGATATTTCATATATTTAAATGTTACTTATAAGTATTTTATATGTATTGGTAAGTAATGCGATGTCAACCTTATAAATTCTGTAGTAATGAGCAATGCTCGTGAATAAATAAATAAATATTATTTCGGCCATGATACTTTCTGGAAAAATGAGTCATATAGCCATACCGAATGAAAACTAACTCATTGTAAGCACCATTCAGCTTCCCGTTTCGAATGCAGACTGTTAAAAATTGCTCCAAAAAATGTGTCATGTGTGAAAAAGTTACACGAGATATGGCTAAAAGACTTCGAGGATATAATTTATCAGAGTAGCCTCAAGTTTTCTTTATTAATTATCGAACTGATGATACTTGTTGTTATTCATTTTTCATGATTTCATAGACGTGTGCAATTCGAGTT
The DNA here is from genome assembly GCA_032362365.1 of Zygogramma bicolorata. Lineage (NCBI taxonomy): Eukaryota > Metazoa > Arthropoda > Insecta > Coleoptera > Chrysomelidae > Zygogramma > Zygogramma bicolorata. The sequence goes on from JAVJAQ010002863.1 coordinate 1,117,847, forward strand.
TGCTGTTCACTACTTACAACTGAATGAGGTTTATTGCGTTTACTGGACTATAGGGATACATATTAGCAGTTTCTTCAGCCGTATCAGTACTTGACATCTTAAAAATTTCAAAATTCAAAATACCATATATGTACACACCAAAAGCGTTAAAACGTAACTGACTACTCTGACACTGCAGCGCGAATTCCAACAGTCGATTGCATTTGATTTCGATTGGCCAGCGTAAAGGGGCATGTTTATTCTACCCAATAGATGCAAATGCAAATGCTTCGATCACGCGTTGATCACGGATCTATCGTTGTTTGGGTTACTCTCTTTGTTGAAAGGATATATTATAGTTATCTCCGAACATCTTATCCATGTGAAATTCACATTCATCATTTAAATATAATTTCATCATTGAGAATAATTCAATTCTATATATTTTTTTTCAGAATCAACGATGGATCCAACAGTTTACTCAAGAATAAAAAAAGTACTCGATACATTTTCAGAACCGTACTATATACCAAGAAATGAAGCCCATCTCAATTCCTTGCTGAATTATTTAACAAAGGAATTAGGTATAGTTTTGCTGAATACTAAAAAACACCTCAAATATTCCACTCAATACATTCGACTGTGCATTTACTTCTATTCGGGAAATAAAGGAGTGCGTGAGTTGGGACCTAATAGTGGGAGAGCACACGATGCTAAATCGGGATTTACTCGAGCGTCATAGAGACCTATTGGGTTGCGAAGCTTAGATGATAAAAGGAAAAATGTTATGTAATGTATACCTTTTCATCGGTGGGGGGAGTGGCTATAGATTTTCAGAAATGTAAAAAAACTATTACATGGACATACTCGAGCGCGTCAGATATTGATATGATTTATGTCCTACATATTTTTAAAAATGTACGTATGTTAATCTGATTGTTTCCATGATGGGTAAGTGAGGGTTGAAAATAAAAAAAAAACATTTTTCTCGAGCGCGTCAGATTTTCTGAGGGAATGTTAAGTGAACCTAAAAGAAGCTCTTATATAATAATTCATTAGAATGTGAAAGAAAAATCGTCATTTTGAAATACACAAGCACGTCAGATTTAGACATATATGGTTCATCTTTACGCCCTAGACGTTGCAGTCTCATAATATGACGTTTACTGGAGGGATTCGCCTATTCTGCCAATTTGATTTTTCTTTCAATTTTTTTTAAATCATTGAACTTGATCGATTGAAAAGGTCAGGAAAAAGCATACAAATAAAAAAGTGTATGTTTTTTTAGTAGAATACGTTGGATATTCGTTGTAAACAATATCATGCCACGAACGAGTCTGTGTGATCAACTGTCACGGCAACAGAAACCAGAGTGGGGACTGAGTGAGAGAGCGATAGATAGAGAAAGAGTGAGATAGAAATAGAAATGCGTAGAGGGGAATATAGGCATCACAAAGCTGCACGCATTAAACTTTATCGATGAATTTTTATTATTTCGGCTTGTAGAAATCGTCAGATTTTATATTCTTTGTAATTCTTGAATTATTCCCTTCAAAATAAAAAAAATTAGCCACGCTCGAGAAAGTCGAGACAACGTTTTTTTACAACTTTGTAGCCCTCCTCCTTCTTTGGGTCACTCTCGAATTGTCAGATTATAACTCATCCTACCTTTATCTGACGAGGTTGATAGTTTCGGATAATCATTTTTTTCACTAATCTGATCCTTTATCCTTGAAGGGCGGCCATATATATAGGGCTCATATATGGTGGAAATATTCAACCGGGTACAAGGTATCCCCCTGTGTATTAATCTGCCGCGCTTTAGTGAATCTCGAAATCCCCGCTTGGGCTCCCCTATTTTAAGTTTTTTTGCGGTAACTTTCACGATGCTCAGACATGTTCATATTTATGTCCTGACTGTTTGGAGGTGTGCTTGTGTGTTGTTTTCTTCAACTGAACATGTGAGGTAGAGTTCTTTTTCCGAAATGGCATATGTGTTCACGTTCATTGTCAAGGGTGTCCGAGTGTTTGAAGAATCACATCCGAGTAATTCGAATAGGATATATAAGAAGAATAGAAAACTGATTATTCGCTTTTCGAAATTACTTTTATCAAAATGTAGTCGGTAGAGCGATTTTGTTCTCGGGCATGTTGAGTGTTTATTGTGTAAATATATGTCTTGACGAATTATTGTCGATTTGAGTCATGGGTTTTTCGATAAGGCTGTGATATTACCAACTGATTCTCTTTGATTATCACAGAGAATATATGAGATATAACTCCGAAGGAAGGAGTCCAATCCAATCTCCCTTCTAGAAAACGGATGAGAGTTCTCATATAAAATGAAAGATCTGTAGAATTTATCATTACTAGTTTTTTATATCATAGTAGTTGTATAATAGAAGTAGAACAGGTTTGAGAATAGATTTCTTCAGCAGATTTTTTCTTTCAGATGATGTACCATTCTTATGTCGGGATAAAATACACAAAATATTATTGGCCTGGCTCCAAAAAACAATCATGAAATGGCAAAATATAAACGAAACACCCAGCCTAGAAGTTTTGAGATTCGTATTGAATATTCTCATGTGGGTATGTCAGACAGAAGAAACTCATAATGTGTTGAACAGAGATGATTTCACCAGACTATTTTCAATTCTACTAGAAAAGGGAGGCTTTCTCCTGAAAGAGATAGGTGATGTTTTCGAAGAATTACTATCTTCAATGATGGATTGTGAGTTAGGCTCACAGCTGATATTAAAGTCGAAATACTGGGAAATTTTCTTGAAGTCAAAAATGTATTGTCGGGTGCAGAATATGTCAACTGTATCTTGCATGTTTATAGCAAAGCTGATAAAAAAGACATTTTTTTTCGACAGTCTGTCATGTCAAATGATAGTTCACGCAATGTTGAAACCTTTGCAGTTAGATGCAGTAGATTTTGCATTCGATGAATCTCTCTCTTCCAGTTTACACCTTATCATCCAAGTGCTAGATGAATTACTGAAACATCAGATAAATACAGATAACAAAGACCTCTTCAAGATATTCACTAGCCAACATGACTTGGAGAAGTATATTCGTGAACTATTGAAAGCTAATGGAAATGATTATTTTCTTCACGATCTATACAGAATACTGATAGTTCTGAGCTTTTCCAAAATGTATGTCAATCTGAGCCACAAGAAGGTCATTTGTTACGGTGAAAAGGATTTTCCAATGGAAATATTTGAAATTATTGGAGATATTGCAACAAATGTTTGTATAAATGATGGCTTCAAGCTACTTTACGCAAGTCTAATATACTGTAAAATTGTGGGGACCAAAATACCACTTTGGCAGAATTCCAAGTCAAAGGAAGTGTCACTAGAATTCCAACTCGTATATTTACTGGCATACGCAGGAAGTGTTTACATATTGGAAGAATTTTATCAGGTAGTTTCTGATCTCTGGACGGCGGATACGTTTCGTTTACACTACGCTTCCATGTCATGTGAATACGTTTTTTCAGATTTATGGAAGTTTTACCACAAATGGAAGCAAACCTCACGAAGGAATACATCGCTCTCTCAAGGAATAATTGCTTTGAAACATCTTTCGAATTATGTGCAACAATGTAGCCCCGTCCAAGCTAAAAATATATTTGTGTTACTAATATACAACGTCAAAGACATAAATCAGATCATTGAATTGAAGGAAAATCTAGTGGCTGCTATTTTGAACCAACCGGAATACATCACTCTCCTCCTGCAATGTATTGCCAAGTTGATCGACTACTTTTCTATTTCTTGGAACGATTGTGTGGAGGCGCCTAACATCTTGGACCACATATATGTATTTTTGAGCTATTTGGAGTGGCCTGCAGATGTAAGTAATGAATAATTGAATATTTCTTTGGGAAGAACGTTGAAAAATATTGCGTATTTGAACATTCCATTCCATACTTACCAATGCCATATTCCAGTCAACAATATATTCTCAAAATATTAAAATGCACTGCTTCTATCCTTCCACAAGATAAAGTACCTAATATATATGATAATACAGGATTTCGTTCAGGACAGGGAGTTAGGCTATAAGTATTCAGTCTACATATCGATGAGCTCATTAGCCACTGTGTTCAGTTATTGGTGAAACCATTTTGAATTATTTGGAACCTTCTCACGCCCCCTCTGGCTATAGGACACGATATCAGTGTTCAAGTCTTCGAAATTTTCTACAACTGTTGTCAGATACTTTTTTCCTGCAACTGAACGGGTGAAAGTAATAGTAATTTCCAATTGATTGTCGAATGTGCAAAGGCTCCACTTCTATTCAAATTTCAACTGCCGGTTCGCGCCCGAGTCATGGTGGAAATTTTTCTAGCTGACTCTAAGCGATAGGCCTGAATACCAATCCCAGCAGATAGGATCTGTTTATTGAGTACACCAATCGACCCGTTTACTTGGTTTTCCAATACTGCCGTCTTAATCTGGATAGGCGTTACTCAGTCCAATCCACTTTCGAGAGAATTGAGCTCATTCAAATGGGTTTTCACGTATAACGTATACATTTCAGACTTTTCGTCGAACAAAAAAGTTCCAGAGAGTTTCGAGATGTCTATAAAATAAAAAGGGCATATTCCATGTAGGATCAATTGCAACAGATATTGTTGAATAATAGTTTGCCTTATAATATGTTTACCGTGGAGATAGGTTTTTTGACGTGTAATAAAAAAAAGTTGATCAGTCAATGTCAATAAAGAAATTTGTTCTGACTTAAATTGTGGATTAATTGGTTTCAAAAGACCTTAAGTTTGAGAAATAACATTGGTGACCCCGTCCTGATCACGAAATGGAGCAAGAACGGAAACACAATTAAAGACGAACTGCTGGTTTAAATAGAAGCTTGTCGACGGATTAAATTGGGCCATAGAGATTTGGTGTACCGATGAGATATGGTTTCACCGCAGAAATAATTGAAACCCGTACGAGTGCATCTGAAGCTGCAGCTGTGACTATCAACTATAAAAATAATATTGAAATTCCTGGCAGCCAAGTTGTGATAGAAAATGATCAAGTTTAAGGAAATGACTAAAACTCCAGAGATACGTTCTACACAAGACGAACGAATCAATCCAAACTATTACGGGTTTGTAGAGGAAAAGAAATGCCACCGAAATGGAATAACGACGACAGAAGCTAGAACAAAAAAGCGGACGAGTTCAGTACGAGTTAAAAGAGAATAAACGAGATCTTGAAAACAAATAACGACTTCTGAAGAGGCAAGAAGAGCTACAAAATGCAAAGTTGGACAGTGTTGAGGAAAGCAACATTTCTGAACGATCACGCTCAAACTTAAGTGAATCATCAAAACGTGAAGAGGTTGAAAAATGGACGATTTAGATTCTCTCATTGTTCCAAAACCCACCGAAGCAAATAATAATAAAGATATTCAGTTACTTTGTGAAATTATTGCCAATGTCTTGAGAATGTTAGCTGTAAATGTTACTCCAACATCTACAGCAAGCCCAGCTGACACTGATAAATTTCAGAAGAGACATTTGATGGAGAAAATCTTTCCGTATTTTGTCAGAAATCCTCAAGAATGGCCACTATTCCATAAAAAACTCATTACGTGAACTATGCTATTATTCAAACGAAGACATGAAAGACTCCTTAGCACTCATGAACGGAAAAACAAGAATGCAACTACTGTGACAGAAAATATCATAAAAACCTTTGTCCGAAGATGCAAGCTGATGACATTGATAAGCGGTGAGAGGAAAAAAAGCTCTGTTTTTCTCGTCTAGGAAATGAACATCAGAAATTCAAGTGAAGATATAGAAAAGTATGTGGCAAAAATGGTTGCAAATTATTTCATCATCAGTTATTACACAAAGACATATCTTCTAGAAACCCGGAAGCTAACAGTAGTGGACCATCCACAGAAAGCAATTCTGAGTTAGTTTGTACAATGAAAATGCATCCAACAAAATTTCATTGAGGACAATTCCAGTCAAGTCGAGTGGACATCTGTCGGTCTTGGCATTGGGCAATGAAGCATCCACAGTAAGGTTGTTAGTCTAGGAGACAGCTGAAAAACTCATACATTCTGATGTATCAGAATCACTCTGCCTCCAATGAACAAATGAGAACCATGCTATACAGGAGAAGTTTTTGAGATTGAATTCAAAAATTACAAAATTTGATGATGAAGATAAATATTCATGTTGGAAGGAGTTCGAACCATAAGAAATTTATCACTTCCGGAACAAAAAATAAGAATGGCAGATTGTAGAAAATATTCACATTTGAGAGATTCCAGTCCAAGACATTCAACGGGAAAGGCCTGTTATTTTGCTTGGACAAGAAAACATACATTTGATATTGCCCAGACAAGTACGATGTGGACCGGACAAATCACCTGTAGCTACCAAGGGTAAATTAGGTTGGTTACTGCATGGTTCAAGTCCTTATAATTTCCAAAAGTCGTTCAATGACCATACACTACATGTCTGTGAAAGAAGTGATACTGAGGAACCCTTGCTCATGTGCTTGTACAAAATAGTTTTGAAACAGAGCCGTTCGGATTATTGATTACGCCAGACGAATAAGGCAGAGATATAATGAGACTTGTTTCCCTACGTGTAGCCAGTTTGTGAAGAACTTCAATGCGAGGAAATTTTATTCCGATCCCGAAATCCAATCGCGATCATCAATGAATTTTATGTAAATGATTATTTAGATTCCAAATATACACAACATTAGGCTCTTTATACCATCTCAGAAGTTTGTAAAGTAAAAAAGAAAGGAGGATTAGAAGTACTCAACTGGATGACGAACTCACAGACTGTACGCGGGGGACTTGAATCGGAATTTGTAATGGCACACTGCAAGATCATTGGTGATACTTCCTTCCACCGTGTTTTCGGGCTTAAGGTGGAATATCGAAGATGACTAATTTTTGTTCAAAGTGAATATTGAAAATGGTTAAAATGGGACACCAACTGAAAGAAATGTTCCTAGATGTATCATGTCCGTATTCGATCCTTTAGGAATAATATCAACGTTTATTATACGGGGTAAAGTATTGATGTAAAAGATGTGGATTACTGGAATTTCCTGGGACAGCATTCTGCCAGAAGAATTGATGGGGCCTTGGAAAAGATGGCTGAATGATCTTCTGTATTTTTTCCTCTTGAATATTCATCCTGAACTCGGTAAATTCCGTTTCAATGCAATAAATTCAGTATCTAAGCGGTGTCTTGGAAAGAAACAGAAAAAGAGTGTTCTTTCGGATTGAGAGCCCCATGGGAATGTATCAGTTTGTGAGCCCACCAATCTTTCATCATCATACCGATTTAAAGTTACTTTTTTCTGTTTTTGCGATTTTATCTGGCATCGATATGCTTCATTATGTGTTAATTGAATAGACGGTCGTAAAAATCATCAAAGGTGCGGCTAGAGCGGGTTTCCGAATGCCTTTGGCTTTCTTCATGGAATTTTTCTTCTCCCCTAAAATTATGTTTCAAACAAGAATCCAAATGATCATAGGGGCAGATACCCTTACGTATGAGTAAATCGAATAATTCTTCATCCAAACACATTTGTTTCGTTATCGTTTTCTGATCGTTAGGTAGGTACGATGCTAAAGTTTCTGAACTTCTAGCCATGAACCCGAATCTAGGAATCCCGAGTTGACTTTTGCCCTTCTCAAAATTTTCCGTAAAAGAAATACATCTCTCTTTATTTAATGGTGGTAACGTTACTCTTCATTTAATTTTGATACTAATTTTTTATGATGAAATGACAAGCATACCCAGACATATTATGGAAATTTACAGGAATGGCGTGAATATCTTGGTGTAGTAAATTACAGGTAATATGTGCTGGGCCGTGTCACCGATGTCATGTGATCATTGTATTGGAGAATGCCTTCATACATATTATATGACAATGAGTGGGATTCTGAAATTTCCGTTGTTGAAGCAATGTGAGAGGCTGCTTTGAGTTTTCAGAAATTTCATCGATTTTATTAGCAATGTTACCCAACTCCAACAATCTTCATCTGTATAATATCTGAATCTAGAAAGTGAATCATCATATGAGCAAACAATAGTAAATGGAGTTTGTTTTTGTAATTTCTGAGTTTTAGTGAAAGATTCGCCACGATGTTTTTTCAATAGACATTGCAGATCTATTTTCCCAATTTTTCAATTCCACCCTCTCATTTCCTTTATACATATCAGTTTTTGTTTTAATCATTTGTCTACAAAGAACGTTGTGTTTTTCCAATTTTTCCTTGGTTTTGAAATGATCAAGACATCGGTCACAACTATTCTTAAATATTTTTCAATTCCATGGGGAATTCGAAACCATCGTATTTCAAAACTTAACTGAAATGTGGATAAGTGCGACTAACATTTGTTCTTTGGCGAGCTGGATAAAAGGCACAAACTACTGACCATAGGAAATCACATTGAGGATCATTATTTTTCATATTCAGTACTACCCCAGTATTTCTGACAGATGCAGGTAAATCCGATTGACCCACATTGATATGGAAATAATGAATATTCTCCACTTTCAACTGTTGAATCTAATGAAGGGCCCATCCACTATCTCTATCTCGAAACTCACTTAGTTTTTTGAGATTTTTTTTTCACAACATGTCTGTTATACCATTTCTACAAATCTCTTGAATTGTCAATTATTTGACTTCTTGTAATAAAATATTTCCCATCTGACTCCTGTTAGGTTGGCATATGTCACACATGGAGCTCAGCTGTCAACAGATTTTTTCATCTTTGGCCAATAGTAGATCAGAGATGTTGTTTGAAAACATTTATCTGCATCAAAGTGACCCTGCGTATTGTGCTCGTGCAGCACAAGCGGTGGTACTTGGGATGATGGAATATATAATTTGAAACTTCTGTTACCTAGTATTTCACATCTGAGAAGTAAACCCTTATGAATAACAAACCATATTAGCGCAAACATTAAATGATTTTTGGTCGGAAACCTATTGATCTATGTTGGCCAAAATAGCTGTTCTCAAATCGGTATTCACTAACGAAAAAATTGAGATAATTGTTTCTTCAGGGACTTCTATACAATTCCTAGTTTCCTGGAATCGATCTCTTAATTCGCGATTGCTGTTCATATCAATATGTATTTTATGTAGTATTCATTTACATTCCTCCATCTTTGTCATTTGTCGAATTTGATAGTTTCATTGAATCATTCGAGAGGCTCGAAATATTGCATTCAAAAAGGGTTGTAATCCTAGGTGATTCTAATTGTACAAACTTCATTGATAACAATTTGGAAGAAAGACAAACCTCCACTATACCAACTTCCTCATTACCATGAATTTGGCACAATCATAAAACTATTGAGGAAATGATTGAGAACGCGTACGATAATTATTTACATAATATTCAAGTTCAATTAAAGAATTAACCCGTCAATTTGGTCTTTCATTCATGAAAAGAATAAAAGCTCTAGAGTTCCATGAAAAATGTTCGACTCTGATGAATCATATGATAATCCTCAAGACATAGTAAATGCTCTCGGCAAATATTTTCAAAGTGCCTGATTCGGATAATATACAGCATGAAATATTTTGTCACAGCAGATATCAGTTGTTGTGAACCAATAACCAAACAAGAAATATAAAATGCTTACAACGAACTGAAAAACAAATTCACCTCAGGTTCTGACAAAATTCCATCATTCATCATGAAAGACTGTCTGAGAAGGTTAGGTTCATCCATGGTGTACAATTTTCAATCTAATTCTCAAAACATCGGTGTTTCCTGATATCTGGAAAACTTCTATAATTTGACTTGTACATAAAACTCAAGACCCATTATACAATACAGTATTTATTTCGTCTCGAGTGAATAAAGATTCGAACTGAGGACATCAAAGTGGCACTTTCAATGAATCACAATTTTCAGGTGATTTGTACTGAATTGACTATTTCATCTTTGCATTCACTAACCTCATCTTCAGGTAACTTGTATCTTCCTCGATGATATTCTCGTGCCCAATGAGGGAACAGCCAGATGTCACAGAAGGATCAAGCCTGGTATGATGCAGCTAGGAACGTCTCTTGGGCTGTTATATCACATGCTAATACTGAAATGATTGTATTCTTCTATCAAATAGTGGTTGACAAAGGGCACGAATGTCCCCTATATCGATCAAAGTTTTGTACTTATGATACAAACCGCCTTAATTTACTAGACAGCATAAATCGTCCAGAAAAAGACCTGTTCATCTTGATCTGATGCATGTGGCGACTAATCGTGGATTGTTATAGAACCTGATTCAGTTTGCTACTACTGGAATATACCCTTCCTATAGCAAGTTTTACTCTCCCTTCCAACAAATTGAGAATCACGTGCAATATCTGTATCAAATCAAAAATGTCGTAAGTATTGTTTGCAATTTTCGCCATAAATCGCTGATATATGCTATATAGAAAAACTGCACAACAGTCTTGATCTGATGCATCTTGGTACTTTCCTTAGATTGTTTTCACATAAGTAAAGTCCACCTTTCTTCTATCTGCATAGAAGTTGGGTTGGAATATCTCGTGAACATTGTACAGCAATGTTTTCTCAAACGAGCAAAGTTTCGAAAGAACGACACAAACCGCTTTCAATAGCTTTATAGAAAAGCTGCATGAACAGTCCTCTATCTTTTGATGTTCGATAGCACAAAATATGCCACTGCAAAACCCTGTACTGTCTGGATCAGATGACGATATATCCAATATCAACCTCTTAATCTCCCCCAATTTCCTCCCCATTTCACCACATTTCTACCTATAGTTTCGTTTGGATATTTTTCCAATGAAATATTCATCTGCAAGATGTATTCACTAGCGCACTAGAAAACGTAATGAGGGCCTGAGAGCAGAGTGAGTGAGCGATATGATATCGGTGTTGAGTTGCAAGTGCTAATGTCTAGTAGTACGAAGACGGCGTTACTACAATTTGTTGTATGAGAACGTGACTTAAAGTATAATATGTATAAAAATCAACGGCGTATTACGTAAATACAGTATTTCCTCATAACTCTCTGCCCTCTCTGTTGGGCGCCAAATGAAGAGACTGCGAATAACTCACGGGTTGGGTCTCAGAGATTTTGGACATACTCCTTTGAAATATCAGCTGTCTAATAGAGTTCAGAGTAGAAATCACCTAAGCAACGAATTGAAGGTAACTAGCAAAGTGGAGGGTAGAATTGTTTATACAACGACTCACGCACTAAGTCCTTCAAACAGCTCGGAAGATGATCAATTCTCTTCGGGTACCCTCAAGTAATGTTTCAGTGAAGGCGTTGGATCGATGATACAGATGAAATCGGTTGCTCATAGGCCTGATCATTGGATGCTGCGTTATTCTGCTACCACTTTGCACACAATAATCAACAAAACATGGCTATTCCACAAAATCTTCGATTTTCAGAATGACTTCTCCCGAAAATCCTTTGACAACCTCTTGAATATCGCTAGTTTGTCATATCCTCCGCTTTTCACTTCTGATTGATCCAGGCATGCGTGATTATCAGTGCTGCCAGTTGAATCTCGTCGAGTGATCACTACACTGTATTGAAATCCTCGCGTTTTACTCCTAAAATTTTGAAAATCCTCACAAATTTCTCGAAAGTTTTCAGCAGTACAGTACAATACTACAATCAAAAAGTATATGTATTTCAGTTTTATCACAGTATACTGCATATACTTTGGTTTCAATAATTTGTCAATAATAAATATGTAGGTATGTGTATATTTATAGGTTGGTCATCTGTCAAAAAATCACAAAATGCGAACAACGTAAGTGAAAAAGATCAGCCTGTGACGAAACATGAACATATGCATCACGAAACCAAAAACGAAAAAATTGATTGCGATTTTGTGACCAAGAGAAATGACAAAAACTCAAAACATGAAACTATACAGGTTACCAAAACCAGGACCAAACTATTCTTTATTACGGAGTCTCAGGAAGTGTTTAAGAGTCAATTCGTACATAATCCTCGCAAAACGGCAGCACTGGCCGGTGATTATAATCATTTATGTTCCGCACTATTAGTATATCAATGGACGATGACTTGACAGCACTACATCCATTAAGGAGACAGGGGTGGACTGATCCTTTACAATGTGCAACCAATTCCTCGCTGAAAATTGGCTCATTATTCAAGATATTCTGTTGCAAATTTCTAATCACCACATTGGGATATTATCACCCGACAGAGATATTTCAAGCCATGTTGTTTTTAACGTGCCGGGGTAATTTCTACCTAGTAAGCGGGTGATTGTCATAGCAACGTGTGAAATGCAATCATCAGATCTGAAATTTTCAAAAGAATTTTTACCGCGGGTAATGTTAAGTTTATCGGGCACCAAGCGATATAAAAATTTTTGCGTGAACTTACGTATTTCGACCTCCTGAACAAAAAACTTAGATAAAAATGTTGGCGCTCTCCAATAGTTTTCAAGATACAGGGCATTTTTTGGGTCAAAAATGGGATTTTTGAATACACGTTCCTGCATCAAAATTATAATTGAAATTCATCCTTCTTTTTTACCAGCACAATGTACACATCCCTAATTATCCGTTCCACACTTTTTTTCATTCGGAAACACTAGTTTTATAACAAAAAAATGCACTTTTCCTCAACAACAACAAAATCATTGAAAATTCGGCATGTCACTGCTAAATGTTTAGTGTATTTTTTTTATGAGGGGATGGTACCTTGGAAAACCAGAGCACACTATTCAAATTTAAAATATCGCGAATTAATTTTCCTTCATTTCACCATCGACAATTAGCAATTGTTTTATTATTCTTGATTGTTGAAAATGAAATGGATCTCAAAATAAATTAAAAAAGCATACGAACCTGCATACAAACCAAGTAAGTGTGGATGTTTTCGAATCAAAATTAATTCGCGATATTTTAAATTTGAATAGTGTGCTCTGGTTTTCCAAGGTACCAACCCCCCATTAAAAAATACACTAAACATTCAGCAGTGACATGCCGAATTTTCAATGTTCTTGTTGTTGTTGAGGAAAAGTGCATTTTTTTGTTTACTAGTGTTTCCGAATGAAAAAAAGTGTGGAACGGATAATTAGGGATGTGTACATTGTGCTGATAAAAAAGAAGGATGAATTTCAAGTGTAATTTTGATGCAGGAACGTGTATTCAAAAATACCATTTTTGACCCAAAAAATGCCCTGTATCTTGAAAACTATTGGAGAGCGCCAAAATTTTTATCTAAGTTTTTTGTTCAGGAGGTCGAAATACGTAAGTTCACGCAAAAATTTTTTTCTTTATCGCTTGGTGCCCGATAAACTTAACATTACCTTACCGCGATTGATGATAGAAGAAAACCGACTAGATACCCAGGTCTTTTTCATTAGAAAAAAAAATTATTGGGTCGATTAGGAATGATTCAACTAACGAACAAATAAATACATATACCTGAGAACATTTCATTTAACTGCTTGAAAGTAAGGATGTCTCTGAGATGGAATATCAACCCGATAATTCTCTACAATTTCAGATCATCGTCAACGGACTTCAACTAGTTGATAAAGCTATTTCCAAATGTATGAATGATCAAATGGCCTTGTTGTTTGAAGGATCAGAAAATTATTCGTTGAAACCTTATGGGACTATGCTTCGTGCCAATTTGAAGAAAAGTGAATGGAAAATCAGAGAGTGCTCCGTGAGTCTACTTGGAACGATCTCTGCATATGCAATCACAAGTAGGTTCGTTTGAGAAGAATATTAAATCTCTGTAATTTATTGATATTAGGTATAAAAAATCTTCATAAGATAATTTTGTTTATCACTCTCTACCATTGTCAATATGTTGGTGTCGCAGTTGATCTTAGTGAAATAGCGAGAATGTTCATACGTATGATTCGGTATAGAAGTGAAATCTGCTAACAGAGATTGAAACCCTTCGATCAAAACAAAAACATTCCAACTCGTCGGGAGTTTTGCCTCCAAGTAAGAGAAGACGGAATCGATACTAGCTATTTCTCCTGAAGACTCATCAAAACGAGTATTGCTTGTTTCAACTTCTCAATCGAAGTCCTAATCTCTCTCTCTCTCTCTGATATTACTTGAACTCAACGCGCGTTTTGCTAACAACGTTAGCATCTTCAGGATAAGAAATTTGATACTAAAAGGCTTACTTATTTACATTTCTCACAATCTTAGGTAGTGCGAACGAGTACTGCCTGCAAAAGTGTCTCTCGCCATTCTCATTATTTTTAAAATTTGCTTTTTCCTGACTCTCGAATGCATCGTCTCAGATTGTTTTCACTAGATTTCATTATCATTATCAAGGCACGCTGGGCGTCTCTCGACTTTTCTATCCTTTCGAATTATTTCAGATTTTGGTATTTTAATAGGTCTATCCAGTTTAGTTCGCTATTCGGTTCAATGTTGGGAAATGAATTGGAATAATTGATAGATAAAGTCCTAATCGAATCGAGAAAACCTATGCAGGGAGTTAACAAAGATTGTAGACTTTATCGGACCTAGAATCGGACTGTCAATTAAATCTAATTGATTTTCCCAAACCTTTTTTTCTCTCATTGGGAGGATCCGTGTATTTTGAACAGCTGGCATCCATGTTCTGTGGATGTTTAGGCTCGATTCTTCACCAACTTTGATGAAAATTCCAAGGAAAAGACGATTGAATATGTATCAGGAGAGCAATGATATCCGTGACTCGAGCATCGTCGACGAGAGAAATTGCTAAAAAATCATTGTGTATTGTGTACGAATATCCCAATGGAATATTATATATTTTTCATAACAATCACAATTTCTTATCTGAATATTTTCCATCAAAACTCTTTTGTTAAAAAAAAAGGTGGAATTTCACAATTATTTTTTTTTATTTTTGTATGGAGAGCTGATTAACGGAAAAACTCATTTTGAACTCTGGTTAGGAAACCGATTGATGTTTCGTTTTAAAATCAACAAATTGAATTGTGACTTGATTAAAGTAACAATTCACAAGCTAGCTTGAGGCTTCAATTCATTTTCTTTCTGATGAATTTTCAATTCATGAGTACAATTCATTTTTCAATTTTACGAATTCTGGACATTGCCGCTCATTATCAGCTATTTTTTCTCTGAGAAAACCATCGACAAACCTGCGATTGAGATCTTTTGGAAGAGTTCCGAGTTGAATTTTCCGCTTTTGGACCTAGTACTCTGTTCATTATCTACGTCTGTAAAAAGAATGAATTTGTATGAAAGTGAAAAAAGTCTACGAATTCTGGTCATTGCCGGGTAATTTTCTCTGAGGAAACCATCACCAAACTTGCGATTGAAATCGGTCAAAACAAGTCCTTCTAGCATTTTCAACCTTTCGAGCTAACACTTTCTCAAAGAGCGAATGGCAAAAAACAAGTTTTTTCGTGTCGTAGTGGAAACAAACAATGAATCCTGTTCATTGCTGGTCAAAGAAATCTATTTTTTCTCTGAGAAAATCATCGACAAACTTGCGATTAGAATCGTTTGAAAGAGTTTCGAGTCGCATTTTCTGAGAGCGGTTGTTTTGATGAATAGAAATATTTTTCCATAAAACCCATTGCTCTGTTAGTGAAATTGTTGTGGGGTTCATTGATCTTGCAAAATAATTTTTGAAAATAATTCGAATCAATGCCTATGCCTGACTCAGCAACCAAAAAGAAGTCACAATGCTAATCAAGAGTGAATAGCATCGTGAGTTTGGTCTATGAACCGGGCACAATTAATATTTCGAAAATCAAATACACGATATGGAAATATAATAATGTGAGCAAATAATAAGGGTACAATTGTGGTTCTTGAGCTTCACAACTTCTAGACCGAAACTGATATTATACGACAGGAAGACAATGATTTGAATACTGTCGGAGATCAAGATATACATGAACATAATTTTCTTGCATTCATGCTAAGAAAACATTAAACTATATTTGTCGGTGATAAATTTCACACATTTAGAGGAGATTCAAGAATCTGAAAAAATACTCATAGGATTAATTCAATGTAGATCATTCAGAGGTATCTTTGACAAGTTTCGTTACTACACCACTAGTAACACGAAATAGTTATTCATTTACGACTAATACATAATGTGAGTATTATGCTTATGGTTTCTGCCATAAATTATTCCCTTAGGAAATAATGGCGAGGGATTGAAAGTAATAGTCTTTACTCCCTCTTGTAGTCCTATCAAAAAATTTCTCGAGTTAATATAACTAAACTCCAAAGTGTCAGAGTCAGACAGTGTAGTGTTTGTATATTTTTATTGGGATGAATGAAACTGAAGAATCATTTATTTATGATGGATAAATTACTCCCTCCCTCGGCGCTGACCCGGCTCGGTTCGTAAAAATTCCTCGAAAATAATATCGTCATTATTGTTATAATATAAATGCTTCATTGTTAGAAGCTGTATAATCTTAGAATCAGTTAAAATAGAATGAGGTGTGTACCAAAAAAATCAAGCGAAGAATATTGAAACTCCACCTGAGAAACTACCTGAAAACGAAATAAAAAATGGGACTGTCTCCGAATACTGATTTGGCGAAACAACTTTTCGTAGGAAACGATAAGGTTCGATTTGTTATCTTCACTTAGGCTGGTCGCTTGGATCTCCCATCTTGCTTATCAACTTGATAAGTTACTATTGGTTTTTAGATGAACGTAGAAAAAGTATTGTATGCAACTCGTGCAAAAAATGATTATTGCATTCGACGTGTTGTCAAACTCAATATCTTCTTTAAATTTTGGAAGGGTTGAGTATTCTAAAGATATTTTTGTCGAACAAAGTTAGCGGTTTAGGTAGTTGCAAGCAGAAGATGCGCAAAAAAACTATTCTCAATATCACATCACGGTACAATTTGAATGAAAAATTTACAATAGAAGCGTTTTTTTCGCCAATGAAATATCGAATGATTTGCCAAATTCGTACGCGGATGTGAGCCAATTTCCCGAGTTATAAGAGTTGTGCGTATATATAAAGGTCGAAATATCCCTCAATCGCGAAGAGTGCAATTCCCCTTCCTTGATAGTGGCGGCTCCGAAGACGCTTTGTCTGAGCCTGCTATATATTCCACATTCGCAAAGGAAGTGGAAGGAATCTTTCTCCTCTCCATATTCCACGCATAGTGGGCCTGCCTCAACTCTTATGAGAGTCAGATGTCTCCTGATGCCGTAGTGCGGTTAGAACTCCCACTAAGAGTCGGAGTTCTTTGCGGCTTACCTTCAATATCTTGGCCGTCCTTGTCCCTATCGGAACTCGATATCATCTGCTTTGACTGCCTGCAGCCGTCTATTCCTCTCCACTCTTTTCATAATGATTCAACGGTCCACTCATTTAGTGCCGTTGTTACTAGTCTCCTTGTTATGCCGAGTGCGGATTTCGGTCCGTAGTAGGGTTGTCCGGCTGCTTGCATGGCTAGCTGGTCCACCCGCTCGTTGCATTCGATCCCTGCGTGGCCCGAAAGCCACATTAGCGTAATTTCTTTTTCTGTCACAAGACCCTCCAGGGCGTCTCTGCACTCCTGAACTAGTCTTGATCTGGTTCTGGTTGCGTTCAGAGCCCTAATTGCGGCCTGGCTGTCAGAGCAAACATATACACGTCTCTCTGGGCCTAGCCTCACTCCTTTCTTCTGATTGCCTCCAGGATGGCATACACCTCTGCCTGTAAAACTGTTGTCAAGGAACCTAGCGCGTAGGCATAACTTCTCTCTCACTTTTCCAAGTAAACTCCTATTCCGGCTCTTCCTTCTTTAAGTTTGGAGGGGAAAGATCACCCGTTCCTTTTCCCACTCTTTCCTATCCGGGATCTCATAAGAAATCGTCCTTTTCTACCAGATTTTGTGCTCTGTCTGTATCACTTTGATAGTGGATAGTGGGATTTCTTTCTCCGCTACCATTGCGATCTCGATGTACCCTGTGTACCTCTCTCCTCGCCAGTTCCCTGAATCCCGTATCCTCAAATAGGACGCAATCGCTTCCTTCTTTATACACTTAGGAAGCGACGCAGGACTACCAGAGCTGCCGAGGAGGCGTCCTCATTGCACCATTAATTCCCCTACAAGCTATTCGTTGTATTTTTCCCAGATTGCTGGTTGGGTCTGATTACCACCGAGTAGATCCAGTGGTGGATGTGAAGTTTTAGGTCCCACACCCCTTCCACGGCCCTGCGCAGAGTCTATACAGCCATCACCATCGTCTCGACTACTCAGTCGACGTGTAGCCCCTAACTTAGCTTCGAGTCCAGTATCACTCCTAGGTATTTAATTTCGATAGCTAGCTCTAGAGGTCTTCCACTCATTACTGGTGGTCTGGCCTGTCTAACTTTCTTTTCTTGGTGAAGAGAATCATCTCTGTTTTAGTTGGATTAATTGCGAGGCCAACTTCCCCACACCACCTTTATATTTTCCTGCACGCCAATTGCATTCGGTCACAAACCACGCCTAGAAAAGGGTCCGTCACTAGGACTAGCCCGTCGGCGGCGCATACCTGGTCGTAGAAACCATTGGCGGCTAGTCTCCTGAGGCGTTCGTCCTTGACTAGACACCATAGGCGAAGGGAGAGACAGCTACCTTGCGGACAACCGCCCCTCAGCCCGATGTCCGCCTGGCTCTCCCAGAAACACCGCCACCTTCCTTCGTCCGATGGCCGTTGCCACCCAGCTAATTAGCGTAGTAGGGGTTCCTCTGATCTGCAGTGCATTGCAGATAACGTCTGTTCTTGCCTTGTCGAAGAAGACTGAAATGTAGTACCTTTTCCACTCTTTGCACTACCGCATGGAGGGCTGTTTCTGTAGAGATGTCTATTCAGTACTACTTTTCCAGGGCCTTCAATTCAATTGGCCTGAAAGACTTTGCCCGAGTGTAGTCTCTTTTCTTCCATTTTGTAATGAAGATTACTTTGGCTGTCCTCCAGGATTTGGGTGCACATCCCATTGACCGGCTTTGCCCTTTCAGGGCCTCACGCATATGCTCTGCCTCGCCAGCCTTCCCGCCCTCCTAGCATCTAGTCCTCTATTTCTGAGGTCTGCCTGCTCCCGGAGGACCGTCCCGGATCCCGAGCCGGACCTTCCCAAAGAAAAGCACCTGACCCTGGCCGGGGCCAGCTTCAGTTGCAGTCGTTAGGTCCTTCGCCGGACCCCTCTCCTGTCCCTCAACTCCAAGACGCTGGGTAGTCCCCTGTTGCCAGCGCCTTCGTTTGGCGTTTCTCTTTCTCTCCCTCCTGTTGTTTTTCTTCCTTTTAATGTAATCGGTATAGTGCTTAGACTTCATCTTTGACCCCGAAACGTTGAAAGGGTAGGAGCTGGTGTCAGTTGATGAGGAACTAGGGTGAATCCTCGTGACGACTAGGCACGTTAACGTTTTCCTGTTTTCTTCTGTCGTCAAGAAATTATTTGTGAATATTGGTATGTGCTTAATGAGAGTCAGGGTGTCCATCTCCTACCTCCCCCCTGTTCCCCGAGACAAGACTTATTGTCATTGGGCAGAGTGGTTGCCGCGGTAGAAGCCCCTCGACTCCAGCAGCAGGGCCTCTGCCTAGGCGCAACCTGACAGTTCTACCGGAATCGGGATTATTCACCGTTGGTTAAACAAGGGTGGGCCTCTGTGCTATTCGGCGGCCTAGGTGTGCCTAACCTAGTTTTATTCTAGCTACCATTTCGCTTGTGCTCTCCGGGGACCTATCCCGACGTCCTTATGGAATTACAGAAATTTCTTCCTTTTTCTCCATGTTGTGTGTGTGAATGTATTGTGTCGTGATGAACCCCCCTCCTTTCTCAACCGGGCTTGGGACCGGCTACGGCGGAGTTAATCTTAATGCTGACATTCAGAATCATCACAGAAGGTGTACTCAACGTATGAGACCAAATAGATTCAGATTAAGGAAATAATTAAAGAAAAACTCCTTGAATATCGATTCATACAATACGTTGTCCACACAGATCAAAACTCTCAAATACGACCTCTTTGAAAAACACATAAGAAACCACTTGATTTCAAGTGCATTTCTATTATATTGATAAGACTGCCCTACACAAATATTTTTGTTATTATTACAAAATAATCAAGACTTTCGAACTCTTTATTCATTTTTGCCATTTTTCGTCTTTTTTATCTTATATGTTTTACACTTACATCTACAAATGATTACGTATCTAAATTTTTGTGATCTTGTAAGCTTACTGTCTCATCAGTTAAATGAAGATGTATATACATACTGTATTTGATTGATCCATTACTCTTTCTATTTACCATTTTTTTATCAAATATGTATAGTTGGAATATGTGCAAAATGTATTGATACACGAATTGTTTCTGATGATTTTTTTCAAGCATTCCACAGAAAAAAAATATTTTCTCAACTATCCTTCTATTACTATTTTCCAGAGTACCCCTCGTTCAAGAATCTGATCTCAGAACATGAATTTCCGTATTTGGTCCTAGAAGCAGCGATAGTTGATGAAAGCCCATTTGTGAGAACAGCAGCTTTGAAATGTTTGCAAGAAATGATACAAATTAAGGAAATATGGAATATACTGTTCATGAAGTACAATATTATGGTAAGAATAATAGCATACCACCTCTAAATTTGAGACTGATGAGATCCGAACAAAATAAGTGGTTACTTATTATATAATAATATTTTTTTTTTATTTGGAACAACTAACTGCTTTACCGAGGTATCGCAACACTCATCATCCCTATTCAAAATTAAGGGGTTGTGCTCATCCCCGTTAGGGGGATGAAGTAATGGGGATGATTAGAGCGAAAAAATTGTTCCCCCTCTAATCATAAATTGACGGGTATGAGCGATTTTCCACATTTTCATTTCAAAGCCAGAAAATTGAAGCGTTAAGTTTTCGTTGGACCACACTGTATATATAATGTGACGAAAAAATTAGCGGGTATTCAGTCTGGCCTTTTTTTTGAAGAAAGAACTCTTTCTTACAATGCCGAGTTTTCGATAATTTTATTGTCTTCTACAAGGCTAAAATAGTAAGTAAAAGTAATAAGAATAAAAATACCGTAGAATGTGAAGTGTATAACTTCTTAAGTACATACAAATATTGTCATACTGATAGACATAAACGTAAACTTTTGAGACACTTCATTAATCTTCCACTTTCCAAAAAGATGAGAGTAATAAAAATTCATCGTAATCCCATATGAACCTTGGTACACTAGAGGACTCCAACAGATATTCGATAAAGTTAATATGGAAGTTGCATATAAAACTTCTTACAAATTACAATAGCTTCTTGGTAACCCAAAAAATTAATAAGAAAACTCAGAGAAGTCGGGAATTTACGAAATCAGTTGTCAAGATTGCAACAACAAATACATTGGCCAAAAGCCGACGAGCTATTAAAACCCGTTTCAAGGCGAATTTTGCACACATGAAATACGGAAGGGTAGAAAAATCCTGTGTCGCCCAACACTCTCCAGACAATGACTACAAAATTGATGGAAGCGATCTCAAACTGATCAAGCATGTGCATGACACAAGTCTACTCGATGCATGTGAGAGTCTAGAAATAGCAGAATGTGAAAACAGCATGAATGGTGACTGGAAGAGTCCATGTCGAACCGGAAAACTTCAGGTATATAAAAAACTAACTTTAGTATTTGAATTCAGTATCAGTTTTCTTCTCCTGAAGCGACTCCTCAAATACCAACACTTTCACGGAAATAGTCTGTGATAGCGAAGCGGCAGGTTTAACAAAGACTGCCGGAAGCATTACTGCAGGATTGGAGGGATTTGAACTGCAGAAAAAGGGCTTTCAGAAGCGGCCAAACTCAAAATGAAAAAGGCCCAAAAAATAGCTGCGGGGACTTGGACGGCTCGAAAACCAAGACCGACGGACCGCAGTGACAATAGCTCCCCATCTGCGGGCAAAAAAAGTCTGAGGGAGGACACAACAACCCCCCAACCCAGTCAAAATAGTGAAGAAAGCCAGGAGCTCAGAGAGAGAGAGACTGAAACTCATAGCGAAGACCTGGAGAATAAGTCAGGACGTTCATTTGAGATGTTTCTCCAAGTGTTGTCCATCCTTGCACTTGGTATACGGTTTTGCTCATATCATTCATATCAAATCCTTTTTTTATTCGACTGTTTCACACTGTGACATTGTGTGTTGCGCTTGATGTTTAATTCACATGAATATTTTGTTCATATATTCATTATGTATACATTTGTTTCGAATTCCTGAAAATATTGTTACGATATATCCTTGGGTTCGTCAATTAAAACACCAAACAACACTAAACTACTTTTATTATATCTCTCTATCACAATACAACACAATCACTTAAATCGCTCCGATAACTTTCCAATGCTCGCTCGCTACTAAAACTCTCTGAACTAACAATTCTGCCGTCGGCGTGCGCGCTCCCGCTTTCATATGCTCGCTCATACAGTGAAGAACCATCTAGACAAATCTTCACAGTCGAATCTTCTGGATGAGCCGCGATCACACGAGTATAGTCATTCCTGGAATCTCGCACTAATTCGCATCGATAGGCGGCAGGGTCGGCGCTAGCACATTTCGTTACATTATCCCCCTCTCAATTTTGATCGTCCCGATCAAACAATACGTCATTATCGCCATTGTAACGTTTAAGTCTTTCTAGGTGAACGACCTTCATTTTTGCTCTGGGGCTACGTTGAATCCTGTACACCACGTCATTTATTCTCTTGAATATCGAATAGGGTCCTTCCCAGCATGGTGGTAGTTTGGGAGAAATTCCTTTTCTACGACGAGGGTTGTACAGCCACACTCGATCTCCTTCTTTGAATCCACCAGTATTTGCCTTGAGATCGTATCGAGCCTTCATCCTGTCACTAGTAATCTCCAATCTTCTTCTCGCAATTTCGTGAATCCTTATCAGGCTGTCTCGCAGTTCATCTGCATAATCCTGTACCTCTTTCTCCTCAGTACTTGGGGATCCGAACATCAAGTCACAGGGCAAACGAAGATCTCTTCCGAAGATGATACTGGCTGGGGTGAGCTTTGTGGAATCGTGCACAGCTGCCCGGTAAGCCATCAAGAATAGTAGAAGGTGTCGATCCCAGTCTTTTTGATGCTCTTCTACTACTTTGGAAAGGTGTTCTTCCATAGTCCTGTTGAACCTCTCGACCATGCCATCAGACTGTGGGTGGAGGGCAGTTGTTCTGGTCTTGCTGATTCCCATCAATTCACAAACTTTCCTGAATAAATTCGATTCGAAATTTCTTCCTTGATCGGAATGTAGCTCCATTGGCACTCCAAACCTTGTAAACATGTTGTCCACCAGGGTTCTTGCAACGGTGGATGCTTCTTGATTAGGCAAGGCGTAAGCTTCAACCCATTTACTGAAATAATCCATGGCAACGAGGATGTATTTGTTGCCATCATTCGTCATTGGCAACGGTCCAGCTACATCGATGGCGATTCGTTCGAAGGGAGCACCAACATTGTATTGTTTCATTTCGCCCCTTGATCTTGTTCTAGGACCTTTGCTTGCTTCGCATTTTGGGTACCTTCGGCACCATCTCTCGACATCTTCTCGACATTGGACCCAGTAGAACCTTTGCCGTATTTTATCCAAGGTCTTGTTAACTCCTAGATGTCCACCTGATTTACCACCATGAATCTCTAACAAAACATCCTCTATTCTCGACATGGGCACAACCAGTTGGGAACTCACTTTCTTGCCATCGGCTGACTCCCAAGCCCTCTTCAGCAGGCCATTCTCCACAATCAAGGAATCCCATTGTGCCCACAGTGCCTTGAACGTTGGTGATCGATCTGAGATGTCCTTTCAGGTGGGTCTTTCCGCTCCATTTTCTTTCCATTTCAAAAATTCTGCAACGTTTGGATCATTCTCCTGGTCTTCTCGCATTTTTGCTGTCGTCCAATTGTCGTCTACTATAAATCTCACTTGGTTGATTCCTTCGCGACGTTCAATTCGCTCACAGTGTTTACAAGTATCCGAACAAGGTCTTCTTGACAAGGCATCTGCGTTGTTATGCAATCGTCCTGGTCGATGTTTTATCCTGAAATGATACTGGTTCAACTTCTCAATCCACCTTGCTACTTGTCCTTCAGGAGTCTTCATTTCGAGTAACCACTTCAGAGCTGCATGATCTGTTCTGATTAGGAACTCTCTTCCGTACAGATATTTGTGGAAGTGGTCTACAGCCTTGATTATTGCTAGTAGCTCTTTTCTCGTTACGCAATAATTTCTTTCTGGCTTGGTGAGTACTTTGCTGTAGAACTCTATTACTTTTTCCTGACCATCTTGCTCTTGTGATAGTACGGCTCCAATACCATTATTACTGGCATCTGTGTCCAAAACAAACAGGCCTCGTTGACGTGGGAAACTTAAAATGAGGCTGGAACATAGAGCAACTTTCAGTTTCCCAAATGCTCGTTCACTTTCGTTGGACCAGACGAATTTGACTCGATCTTCTGTCAACTTATGTAGGGGTGCCGAAATATCAGCGAATCCTTCTACGAAACGCCGGTAGTAGGTGCAGAGACCTAGGAAACTCCTCACTTCATGTTTGTCTCTTGGCCTCGGCCAGTCTCTTATTGCCTGTATCTTCTTTTGGTCTGTTCGGATGCCGTCTGATGAAACTGTGTGACCTAGAAAATCCACTTCTTTCTGGAACAATGAACATTTCTGAAGATTCAATTTGAGGTTGGCGTCCCTGAATCGTTGAAAGACTTCTTGCAGGTTGTGCAGATGTTCTTCGAATGTCTTTCCCATGACCAAAACGTCGTCGAGGTATACAAGACAAGTTTTCCAAGTGAGTCCCCGAAGGACCAGCTCCATTAGTCTCTCAAACGTTGCTGGAGCATTGCACAATCCAAACGGCATAACAGTAAACTGGTAAAGCCCACTCCCAGTCGAGAATGCAGTCTTCTCCTTATCGTCTTCATGTATGCCCACTTGCCAGTATCCGCTCTTCAGATCTAATGTTGAGAACCAACGGGAACCTGCCAAAGTTGTTAATGTGTCATCTATTCTTGGTAGAGGGTAGCTGTCTTTCTTGGTGACATCACTTAATTTCCTGTGATCGACACAGAATCTCGTAGATCCATCCTTCTTGGAAACCAACAAAACAGGTGCAGACCAAGGGCTCGATGACTCTTCAATCACACCGTCCTTCATCATCTTGTCGACAAGCTCTTCCACCTCCTGTTGCTTGGCGAATGGAATTCTTCTTGGTGGTTGCCGAATCGGATGAGCTTGGCCAGTATCGATTCTGTGTTCGACCAAATTAGTTCTTCCTGTTGTTGTCGAATCAAAAATGCCACTCTCACTCCTGATGAACTTCTTGGCAGCTTTCAGTTCCTCTGTTGATAAGTGTTGACATGATTTTTCAAGAGTTGATATAACACTCTCAGAGTCTGCCCTTATTTCTTGATGTTCATTTAAATTACAGTTCGCTACCCAGGTAACAGGTTCACATGTTCCAATGACATCGCCTGCCTTACCAGTTATTTCTCCAGGAAACACGTTGGCAACTCTCACAGGAATCGTTTGGTTCGTTTTAACTAAGGCTCGTGCAAATACCAAATTGCTGGGGGATTCACAACATGGCTGGACTACTCCAACGCAGCACCCAGGGTCTTCTTCAACTGCAGCACAAACTTCTTTCTCCGAAAATCCAGGAATTCTCGCAGTTTCCATTAAACGCAGTGTCACAGGCATTGCCCTTTCCATTGGAGTTGTAAGGACAAATTCTTCTTCTCCGAACCTCATTATCTTCTCCTCATTGTCGAATGAAAATCCATAGTCACTGATCAAGTCCATTCCGAGTATGAATTCATCTTCTATATCTGCGACGTAAACTGTATCTGTGATGGTAAGTCGCCCAAGAACCAATGTAATTTCAGCCTCTCCTCGAATAGGTGCGTTTTCACCAGTGACTGTCCGAAGCACGACGTTGGAAGAAATAGGCTTCACGCTTCCAGGCCGAAGAATGTCGCTGCGTACCAAGGAAACTGCAGCACCGGTGTCTATGGTGCATATAACGTCGATTTTATTCAATTTTCCTGGAATGGTAAGGCTCTCAGATGTTCTTTTCAGCCTGTTAACACGGATGACAATGGGGGCTCTGTTATTGCTAGCCAGCATGCGCCCCGATATGCTGGGTAATTCTCGTTTTCCTGCCGCCAATTTGAGGACTCGCTGGATGACCTTGTCCTCACAGGTGATTGCGTACGAGATGGCACCCTTGCAGGAGAGCTAGATCTTGATGGCATTCTCACCCTACAGTCTTTGATAAGATGTCCGGGTTTTCCACATCTATAGCATGTCCTCTTCTTCTGGGTGCTGATGCCACTTATCATTGATTTGATTTCTTCCAGAACCCTCTCGACTGAACTAATCGCTGTACCAAATCGTTGTTCCGGTTCTTCTATTGAAACTGCACGCACTTTCAGCCTCGACGTGTTGAAGGCCGCCTCCACTTCCAAAGAGCGAACCAAAGCATCGCTACTTCTCTTGAAACTCGTCAGTCGTAAAGTTCTTTGTATTTCTGGGTCTTTCAGTCTGTCTATAAATATCTGCACAGCCAACTGCTCCTTGAAATCTCCGGGTGCTTCTGGATATGCCAGCTGGATTAGGCGTCGAACATCTGCCTCAAATTCTTGCAGACTCTCACCTGATTTTTGTGTGCGAGTCTTCATTTGGGCCCGGTATAGCTGTTCTTGGTGTTGATCGCCATACCTCAACTCCAGTGCAGAAATCAGGTCCTGATATTGCTTCTGCTGTTCTATGGGTATCGTTTGTAATATACCCAAAGCTGGCCCTCTCAAAGCTACTATGAGCGCCGTAGCTTTTTCTTCTTCGCCCCATCCGTTGGTTTCTGCCGCAGCCTCAAATTGTCGACGATACATAGACCAAGACGACTGACCATCAAGAGTCGGTGGTTTCACGGAAATTCCTGACACGGCAACACTGTCTCGGCGATCTCGGTTTTTGAGAAGAACTATCTGTTTTTCTAAACCCCTCATTTCATTTCTCATCTCCTCCCGCACTACATCCACTTTCTTATTGACATCTTCCTTCAGTTCTACCTTTAGCTCTTCTTTCAGTTCTACCTTTAGGCCTTCTTTCAGTTCTTCCATTTGAACTTTGGTTTCATGTGAAATATGCTCGAAGAACTTTTCCTGATTTTCTAGAACTTTCTGGAAGTCTTTTTTTTGTTGTTTTTCTATTTGCTCTAATTCATTCTTTTGTTGTTCTAGAATTTTCTGGAGGTCTTCTCGTTCTTTTCTCTGTTGTTCTAGAATTTTCTGGAGGTCTTCTCGTTCTTTTGTCTGTTCTTCGAGAATTTTCTTGAGCCCTTCTTCTCGTTCTTTCTTTTCGTTTTCGAGAATTTTCTGGAGTACTTCTTCTCGTTCTTTCTTTTCATTTTCTCGTTCTAATTGTCGTTCTTCCTTTCCATTTTCTCGTTCTAATTCTCTCTCTTTCTTTTCATTTTCGGGAATTTTCCTGAGCGCTTCTTCTCGTTCCTGCTTTTCCTCCTGCCGTCGATTTTCATCTTCCTGTCGTCGCTTTTCCTCTAATTCTTTCTTCTCCAGTCGACGCTTTTCATCTTCCAGTCGTCGTCTTTCAAAATCCGCAAATTGGTTTTGGATGAATCTCATCATGTCCTCCATCGTCTCGTAAAATGTACTTCTCGTATTCACCATCATATATATATATATATATATATATATATATATATATATTGTACCACGCCTGTAACGTCAACTTGATGTTATATTATTATATTATTACTTGTTCAATCTTTTAGTGTGTACGCCTATGTTTAGATGATTACTAGATATATTTTGTATGTCGAGTCCCTTGTTGCTAAGGCGCGTTGTGTGATGTGTGCGCGCGGCTCGGTGCTGGAGTGCAGGAAGGGGAAGGATGAATAGAAGGCCAGGCGGGGACGAAGCGGAGAGGTCAACGTGACGGCAGTGGTATTCTGGCGTCTGAGAAGTGAACCTGATAGAAAGTTTTGGTCAGTTAGGCTTGCGGCGTGAATGCGAGTCTAAATATTCACTGATCGTTCTACAATTCTGTTCGGCTGTAGTAGCCCTATTCCAGGAGAAATAATCCATCAAAGTGGTTTTGGACCTGCGAAGGAGACGTGAAGCTGTTTCTCAAATCACATTGAGATATTACGAGCAAAGTCGGTAAACTACTCCCTTACGTGTGAGCTGTCTATCGATAAACTGTATCAAGGTAGGATCCATCCTTTCCTCTTTTCACTTGTGACACTAAAGAGTGTTGTTCGTGGCTGGCCTTTCTGGTTGCCGTTCGCGTACTATCGGATGGTTATGTCCGTTAGACATTAAATAACTCGAATAAGTCGAGTCGGGAACTTTAGACGGACTATTATCGCGGGACATACTAGATTTAGATAGGTATCTGCGCAATGATTATTATGTATTGCAAGTAGTAAATAGATATGTTCGGTGTTTATTCGGTTTAGTACCTACGTATTTTATTTCCGATACCTTTCCCACTATCTGAAACTCCGAAGAATTCACCTGTTAAAGTCTCAAGGCTTGTTTCATTGGCGTCCCAACTAAGGGGCAAAAGAGTTGTCAGATTTTGGTAGATGGTTTGGAAGTTATTGTTCGAATAAACTTAGAGATAAATATTTCTTGTAAAATGTCGGGGCGGGCAAAAAGGAAGTTAAAAAATTACGCTGAATCAGAAGATGAGGGAAAAGAGAATACACTTTCAGTATTAACTAAATTGATGAAAGAAATTAATACGAATTTGACTGATAATAATCGAATTCTCAATGAAAATTTTAATATTTTGGCTGAGAACAGTAGGAAATTGAATCAGAAGTTTGATTCGATTTCAGAGGGTTTGAGAAATGAAGATAAAACTGATGTTAGTCCAGAAAAATTGTGTAAACAAGTTTTGATGAATAAGGATAATCCAGTAGTTGTCAGTAGCGTGAGTTCGAGCAATAGTGTGCATTTTTTGACTGCTTGGAAAGAACTTGGAGGTAGTACTCTGCAGTTTAGGCCGGATACAGGGTCGCATCCTGTAATGTTTATTAATAAATTGATTGATTTATTCCGAGAGGCGGATGTTCCTCAGCATAAACAATTGACTTTGGCATTTGGTACTTTGAGGGGTTCTGCTGCTGATTGGGGTGAGATAAAAAAGAATCAATGTGTAGATTTCCGACAATTTAAACAATTATTTCTAGAAAGATATTGGGATGCAAGAACTCAAAGAGAAGCGTTTAGAAAATTCAAATTTGGAGTGTTTGAAAGAGGCTTGAGAGCTGATTACTTTTTGAAGCAAGTTCGAGAAGCGCGGTATCTAGATTCTTTACCAAGTGATGAAGAAATAATAGATATTTTGTCGGAACATTTTGAACCAGATGTTCGTAGGGGAATCATAAGTTCGGGAATGCGTAGTATTGAGGAGGTTGAGAAATATTTGAAAAGGATTGATGAAACTTACGAGGGGAGTTCAAATGCGCCAAATAGGAATTTGGGGAATAATATTACAAATCGAAATATCAATGTTAATAATAGAGCGCCAAATATTCGCGAGTCATATAATAGAAATAGAGTAGATAATGAACGTCGGTCGAATAATACAGAAGGGGAAAGAAGTGGAAATGTTGATCAAAGAATAGTTCATGGTGAACGCGGAGAAATATCAACACTTTTTAACGACAGTTATGAGGATTTACTCGAAGAAACTGAGTTGATAAAATCAGCAGGTAATATTGCACCAGTTGTGGATGCAAAAGTTGAGTCGTTTGATGTAAAACTTCTAGTTGATAGTGGCTGTACGGTAAGTTGTATCAGCCAAGAATTTTTAGATAGAATTTTGTCAGTTAAATCGGATTTGCCGATTTTACCTGTTTGTGGGGTTACTGTATATGGTGCGCTGAAAAATAAGGGCCAATTGATTAAACAACAAGTTTATTTACAGGTAGAAATTGATAATATAATGTTTGATTATACGTTCATTGTGGTACCTACTCTAATGCGGGAAATAATTCTAGGGTGTGATTGGATGACTAGTTCTGCTGTGGTCATAAATTTTGAAAAAGGCGAGTTGTATGGCAAAGTGAATGAAGAAAGATTCGTTTTCAAGTTTTTTGAAGAAGGTGAGAAAAAGGGAGAATTAGGAGTGTGTGAAATGCATGTAGACTCTGAGGATAGGGAGTTTATGTTAAAACCTATGAAGACATTTTATTCTGAACAGGAGGTTCGTGAGGTAGCCAACAATGCTGAAACTTTCAAGGGTGAAGACAAGGATAAGCTATTTGAGCTGATGATTTCGTATAGAGAAATTTTTTCGGATCAACCGGGGTTGATGAAGGGGTATGTTCATAAAATATTCTTGAGAGATTATAGTCCTTTTTATCAGAAGGGGTATCCGCTTCCTTATGTGTACAAGGATGAAGTTAGACGTCAGGTGCAGGAGATGGAAAAGTGGGGGGTAGTTGCCAAATGTCAAACAGAATTTGTGAGTCCTTTGGTGGCTGTCAAGAAGAAGGATGCTTCTATAAGAGTATGTTTGGATGCTAGGTTCTTGAATGAGAGAATGAAAAAGGATCATGTAGTTCCACCAGTGCCTAATGAGTTTTTGTATCAGTTTTCTGCGGGGCAATGCTTGACTACTCTCGATTTGACTGCCTCTTACTGGCAAATACCAATTTACGAGCCACATCAACAATATACTGGGTTTTCACATGAAGGTGAGACTTATGTTTTTAAGGTATTACCGTTTGGTTTGTCCACATCTGTGGGAAGTTTTATAAGGGGTTTAAAGATGGTATTGGGGGAGGAATTTGAAAATTTTCTCATCATGTATGTAGATGATTTGTTAATATTTTCTGTCGACCCTATAACACATTTAGCTCACTTAAAAATGATTTTTCAGAAATTTAAAGAGGTGGGTTTAACCATCAAATTACGGAAGTGTAAGTTTGGTAGAAATTCGGTAAAATTTCTAGGGCATGTTTTGACACCGCGAGGAATCAGTGTTGATTCTGAAAGAGTAGCTGCGATACAAGATTTTCGGGTACCCCGGAATGTAAGAGAATTACGGTCTTTTCTGGGGCTTATTAATTATGAGAGGCGATTTTGTGAACAGTTTTCTGAGTTAACTTTGCCACTATTACCGTTGTTAAGGAAGAAATGTATCTGGAAATGGGGTGAAGAGGAACAGGCTTCATTTGAGGCTATTAAACGAGCTTTTTTGAAGGTGACTACTCAAATACATCCGAATCCTAATAGTAGATTTTATATTCGTACTGATAGTTCGGCATATGGATTAGGTGCGTGCCTGTATCAGGTCGATGAGGTATCTGGTAACATTGGGGTTATCGCGTACTATAGTAGAACACTGAAGGGTGCCGAAATCAACTATTCGGTAACTGAAAAAGAAGCGTTAGCTATTGTTGTTGCTTTAAAACAATGGCGGGTATTTGTTTTGGGTCATGATTTAACCATCGTAACCGACCATAAGGCATTGTCATTTATTAAATCGTGTAAATTATTGAGTTCTCGTTTATCAAGATGGATTTTATATATCCAAGAATATTCTTTTGATATTCAGTATTGTAAAGGATCTGAAAATGTAGTTGCGGATACCTTATCACGGTTTCCACTTTCTCAAAGTCGTGAGGAGTACAAAGAAGTACCTGATTATAAAGAAATTCATATCAGTGCTGTTGTAGTGAGTGATTTAGCCAAGAACTTAAAAAAAAGTTTCAAAAGTATTCAGAGGGATCAGATGAATGATTCATTTTGTAATGTCATAAGAGAGGAACTGTCGAAGGGAGAGAATGCTGTAAACAGAGTGCGAGAATGGTATATAATTCATGAAAATCTAGTGTTTCGTCGAGGTTCTGATATAAATCCTGGTTGGAAGTTATGTATTCCGAAAGAAATGTGGAGGTCCTTGATCTTAGAAGAACACGATGAAAACGGACACTTTGGTGCTGAGAAGTGTTATCGTTACCTATCAAGATTTTATTTTTGGCCAAAAATGCGAAAAATTATTCGACAATTGGTAGTGAGTTGTGATTTGTGCCAAAAGGCAAAGCAAAGTCCTACTTGTTATGGAAAAATGCAAAATATATTACCTCACCAGCCAAATGAATTGGTGTGTTTGGACCTAATGGGCCCATTGCCGCAAGGTAGAGGTGGAGCTACTCAGCTTCTGGTGGTAATAGATGCTTTTAGTAAGCATGTGTGTCTTTATCCACTAAGAAGAGGTACTACAATGAGCATTTTGAGGTGTTTGGTTACAAAATATTTTACGGAAGTTGGTAAGCCGAAAATTATCTTAAGCGACAATGCTTCATGTTTTGTTAGTAGGCGCTGGGTCGATGAATTGAGGAAAGCTGAGGTGCAGGTTTCTCATACCTCTGTTTATTTTCCTCAGGGGAATATTACTGAACGAATCAATAAGGAAATTGGCCGATTGTTACGTACTTGTTGTTATCGTAAACACACCAAGTGGGTTAATGTACTTGGTGATGTGGAGAAATGGTTGAATCAAACGATTCATGAGTGTACGGGCTTCACCCCAAATGAGGTGCATTATGGGGAGTCTCGAGAAAATAAGTTTATTAAACAGATAAACTATCCGTTGAACGACGAAGTACGTGACTTCGTTTTTCTTGCGAGAGAAAAACTCATGACTAAAGCCGAAAAGCGTAAAAATCGATATGAAAAAAATAAACATAATTTTTATGAATTTGTTGAGGGAGATAAAGTCTTGTTGAAAACTCATTCACAATCATCAGCAGATAAAAAGGAAATTAAGAAATTTTTCTTGTTGTACAAAGGTCCTTGTACTATTACCCAAGTTTTGAATCCAAATTCTTATCGTATCGTAGAAGATGCTACTGGCTTATCTTTAGGCATACATAATGTGAGGAATCTGAAACCTTACAAATGTCGAGGTCATGTTAGGGATGATCAAGTTGACGTTCATAATGATAATTAAATCAATGTTAGAATGGCATTGATTGAATTGGGGGGTGATGTACCACGCCTGTAACGTCAACTTGATGTTATATTATTATATTATTACTTGTTCAATCTTTTAGTGTGTACGCCTATGTTTAGATGATTACTAGATATATTTTGTATGTCGAGTCCCTTGTTGCTAAGGCGCGTTGTGTGATGTGTGCGCGCGGCTCGGTGCTGGAGTGCAGGAAGGGGAAGGATGAATAGAAGGCCAGGCGGGGACGAAGCGGAGAGGTCAACGTGACGGCAGTGGTATTCTGGCGTCTGAGAAGTGAACCTGATAGAAAGTTTTGGTCAGTTAGGCTTGCGGCGTGAATGCGAGTCTAAATATTCACTGATCGTTCTACAATTCTGTTCGGCTGTAGTAGCCCTATTCCAGGAGAAATAATCCATCAAAGTGGTTTTGGACCTGCGAAGGAGACGTGAAGCTGTTTCTCAAATCACATTGAGATATTACGAGCAAAGTCGGTAAACTACTCCCTTACGTGTGAGCTGTCTATCGATAAACTGTATCAAGGTAGGATCCATCCTTTCCTCTTTTCACTTGTGACACTAAAGAGTGTTGTTCGTGGCTGGCCTTTCTGGTTGCCGTTCGCGTACTATCGGATGGTTATGTCCGTTAGACATTAAATAACTCGAATAAGTCGAGTCGGGAACTTTAGACGGACTATTATCGCGGGACATACTAGATTTAGATAGGTATCTGCGCAATGATTATTATGTATTGCAAGTAGTAAATAGATATGTTCGGTGTTTATTCGGTTTAGTACCTACGTATTTTATTTCCGATACCTTTCCCACTATCTGAAACTCCGAAGAATTCACCTGTTAAAGTCTCAAGGCTTGTTTCAATATATATATATATATATATATATATATATATATATATATATATATATATATATATATCCCACCAGTTACAAGAAGGAAAAGCTTACCACTTACGCTCTACCGTACTTGGGCAACAAAAAATTATGATTTTTCTTTTTTTTTCATTAATTTGTACTTCGCTTTATCGATAAAAGCACAAAATAAAACGTTTTCTTCATAAGAGTTTTTGGAAATTGAATTGCGAATACGATTTTCCATTATCTGGGATTTGTATCAAAATGTACCTTCAACCAGTGGCGTTTCATTCGGTTAATGACTATATAGCTCGTCTTGTTGATATTTTGAATTCATTGTGCTCCTCTACCAATCGAAAATTCTAACACAAAAATCTGTTTCAGAGGTACATCCTGAATATTCTGATAACCGATCGTGATGGCATGGTTCGTTCTGAGGCAACTATCTTATTAAGCCTCGCATATCAGCATCAACGCATACCTGAGAATATCTTAGGCGTTTCGTATGGAGTGATGAGACACATCGCACTAGTAGATTCAGATAAGAGAGTGAGAATGAAATCGTTACACTTTTGGAAAAGCGGAATAGATGAACTTTTAACTGAAGCAGGAATGATTGATGGCACTTTTCCTGGAAAGATTTTCTCGAAAAAACTTCACAAAATTGTGACTTTGACTAGTGAACGAGTGAAGAAAATTGTTGTGGAAATATTGCACCAATTAGCTGCCAATGGTTGTTTGTCGGTATTTCATGCTGCCCTGAATGAGATTCCTAGTTCGGAACTCAGAATATCAGAATATGCCAAGAATGTTATTGATGACTTTGTTACGTTACTCAGAAGATATAAGATAACTCCTGCAGATGTAGGCTCAACCTTTGCTATATCAGCCTCAGCATTCAACGATTCCCATATATATGATTTTGAAATTGGAACCATCACACCTACTTCATCTAGTGTGAATCATAGGGACATGAATTCCTCTGTGATAGAGGGATCTGTTGACTCGAAACAATTGAAATATCTGACACCTGCAGAATTTGTGGAATTTATTTATGCTAAGTTCGACAATGATTTGAACAAAAGAAAGAAATGGGATGATTTTAATGCTCTCCTGTATGAAATTTTAAGTGAAAATAATCAACATAGTAACATTGAAATGACTTGTCCTTAACTCAAACGCCTCATTTATATACACCATTTATGATGGTAGCCACTTCTGATTTGAATGTTAATAAACTGGCTGATTCAATGGATTCATCGACTATTATTGGAATCGTCATTCTTCGTTATTTCTCCCCTCCGCTAAAAACAAACTATTTCCTTAAGCAATGAATCATCACGTGCGCTCATAAACCGACGGTGGTGGGGGGACCCCTATTAGGTCATTGGTGGGAGGGGTCAATTCTCAAGACCTTTGAACGTTTGACGAACATATCATTCAGAATAACGTAAGCTATTTATGGAATATGCCTATCGAACTGCATTTTCGATGCACAGCAGGAGCATCGTCCAGAGATATACTAAGTAGTATATCTAAGGATGATGGCAGGAGCGTTTCAAAATTTTGGAAATCACTATTTATAATATGATACGAGTAAAATGAATACATTTCATGAGTACACGTTCGGTTTCGTGAGATTTTTTCCATAGAAATATAGTAAATTATCATTAAAAGAATTGCCGAATTATGAGTTCCACAAATTCTTATACAGGGTGTATCAACGATTTGTGGGTGGACTATATACCTGCTTTCCTATTTGAGAAAAATATCTCGGGTGAAAGTTGAAGAAAACAAAGAGCCCCATAATCTGGTCAACAAATACCTTTTGAGGTCAAACTCTTTTTGCCGCCTTCGAAAAATATTGTTACGATTTTTCCCTTTGAAAAATCTCAACTCTGACACCACTGTTACTATATTCCTTGGGTTCGTCAATTGAAACACCAAACAACACTAAACTACTTTTATTATAACTCTCTATCACAATACAATACAACACAATCACTTAAATCGCTCCGATAACTTTCCAATGCTCGCTCGCTACTAAAACTCTCTGAACTAACAATTCTGCTCTCGGCGTGCGCGCTCCCGCATTTATATGCTCGCTCATACAGTGAAGAACCATCTAGACAAATCTTCACAGTCGAACCTTCTGGATGAGCCGCGATCACGCGAGTATAGTCGTTCCTGGAATCTCGCGCTAATTCTCATCGATAGGCGGCAGGGCCGGCGCTAGCACATTTCGTTACATTATCCCCCTCTCAATTCTGATCGTCCCGATCAAACAATACGTCATTATCGCCATTGTAACGTTTGAGTCTTTCTAGGTGAACGACCTTCATTTTTGCTCTGGGGCTACGTTGAATCCTGTACACCACGTCATTTATTCTCTTGACTATCGAATAGGGTCCTTCCCAGCATGGTGTTAGTTTGGGAGAAATTCCTTTTCTACGACGAGGGTTGTACAGCCACACTCGATCTCCTTCTTTGAATCCACCAGTATTTGCCTTGAGATCGTATCGAGCCTTCATCCTGTCACTAGCAATCTTCAATCTTCTTCTCGCAATTTCGTGAATCCTTATCAGGCTGTCTCGCAGTTCATCGGCATAATCCTGTACCTCTTTTTCCTCAGTACTTGGGGATCCGAACACCAAGTCGCAGGGCAAACGAAGATCTCTTCCGAAAATGATACTAGCTGGGGTGAGCTTTGTGGAATCGTGCACAGCTGCCCGGTAAGCCATCAAGAATAGTTGAAGGTGTCGATCCCAGTCTTTTTGATGCTCTTCTACTACTTTGGAAAGATGTTCTTCCATAGTCCTGTTGAACCTCTCGACCATGCCATCAGACTGTGGATGGAGGGCAGTTGTTCTGGTCTTGCTGATTCCCATCAATTCACAAACTTTCCTGAATAAATTCGATTCGAAATTTCTTCCTTGATCGGAATGTAGCTCCATTGGCACTCCAAACCTTGTAAACATGTTGTCCACCAGGGTTCTTGCAACGGTGGATGCTTCTTGATTAGGCAAGGCGTAAGCTTCAACCCATTTACTGAAATAATCCATGGCAACGAGGATGTATTTGTTGCCATCATTCGTCATTGGGAACGGTCCAGCTACATCGATGGCGATTCGTTCGAAGGGAGCACCAACATTGTATTGTTTCATCTCGCCCCTTGATCTTGTTCTAGGACCTTTGCTTGCTTCGCATTTTGGGCATCTTCGGCACCATCTCTCGACATCTTCTCGACATTGGACCCAGTAGAACCTTTGTCGTATTTTATCCAAGGTCTTGTTAACTCCTAGATGTCCACCTGATTTACCACCATGAATCTCTAACAAAACATCCTCTATTCTCGACATGGGCACAACCAGTTGGGAACTCACTTTCTTGCCATCGGCTGACTCCCAAGCCCTCTTCAGTAGGCCATTCTCCACAATCAAGGAATCCCATTGGGCCCACAATGCTTTGAACGTTGGCGATCGATCCGAGATGTCCTTCCAGGTGGGTCTTTCCGCTCCATTTTCTTTCCATTTCAAAAATTCTGCAACGTTTGGATCATTCTCCTGGTCTTCTCGCATTTTTGCTGTCGTCCAATTGTCGTCTACTATCAATCTCACTTGGTTGATTCCTTCGCGACGTTCAATTCGCTCACAGTGTTTACAAGTATCCGAACAAGGTCTTCTAGACAAGGCATCTGCGTTGTTATGCAATCGTCCTGGTCGATGTTTTATTCTGAAGTGATACTGGTTCAACTTCTCAATCCACCTTGCTACTTGTCCTTCAGGAGTCTTCATTTCGAGTAACCACTTCAGAGCTGCATGATCTGTTCTGATTAGGAACTCTCTTCCGTACAGATATTTGTGGAAGTGGTCTACAGCCTTGATTATCGCCAGTAGCTCTTTTCTCGTTACGCAATAATTTCTTTCTGGCTTGGTGAGTACTTTGCTGTAGAACTCGATTACTTTTTCCTGACCATCTTGCTCTTGTGATAGTACGGCTCCAATACCATTATTACTGGCATCTGTATCCAAAACAAACAGGCCTCGTTGACGTGGGAAACTTAAAATGGGGCTGGAACATAGAGCAACTTTCAGTTTCCCAAATGCTCGTTCACTTTCGTTGGACCAGACGAATTTGACTCGATCTTCTGTCAACTTATGCAGAGGTGCCGCAATATCAGCAAATCCTTCTACGAAACGACGGTAGTAGGTGCAGAGACCTAGGAAACTCCTCACTTCATGTTTGTCTCTTGGTCTCGGCCAGTCTCTTATCGCCTGTATCTTCTTTTGGTCTGTTCGGATACCGTCTGATGAAACTGTGTGACCTAGAAAATCCACTTCTTTCTGAAACAATGAACATTTCTGAAGATTCAG
This sequence comes from Zygogramma bicolorata, assembly GCA_032362365.1. Classification (NCBI taxonomy): domain Eukaryota; kingdom Metazoa; phylum Arthropoda; class Insecta; order Coleoptera; family Chrysomelidae; genus Zygogramma; species Zygogramma bicolorata. The sequence continues at coordinate 1,156,109 of JAVJAQ010002863.1, forward strand.
TTTGAGGTTGGCGTCCCTGAATCGTTGAAAGACTTCTTGCAGGTTGTGCAGATGTTCTTCGAATGTCTTTCCCATGACCAAAACGTCGTCGAGGTATACAAGACAAGTTTTCCAAGTGAGCCCCCGAAGGACCAGCTCCATTAGTCTCTCAAACGTTGCTGGAGCATTGCACAATCCAAACGGCATAACAGTAAACTGGTAAAGCCCACTCCCAGTCGAGAATGCAGTCTTCTCCTTATCGTCTTCATGTATGCCCACTTGCCAGTATCCGCTCTTCAGATCTAATGTTGAGAACCAACGGGAACCAGCCAAAGTTGTTAATGTGTCATCTATTCTTGGTAGAGGGTAGCTGTCCTTCTTGGTGACATCATTTAATTTCCTGTAATCGACACAGAATCTCGTAGATCCATCCTTCTTGGAAACCAACACAACAGGTGCAGACCAAGGGCTCGATGACTCTTCAATCACACCGTCCTTCATCATCTTGTCGACAAGCTCTTCCACCTCCTGTTGCTTGGCGAATGGAATTCTTCTTGGTGGTTGCCGAATCGGATGAGCTTGGCCAGTATCGATTCTGTGTTTGACCAAATTAGTTCTTCCTGTTGTTGTCGAATCAAAAATGTCACTTTCACTCCTGATGAACTTCTTGGCAGCCTTCAGTTCCTCCGTTGATAGGTGTTGACATGATTTTTCAAGAGTTGATATAACACTCTCAGAGTCTGCCTTCATTTCTTGATGTTCATTTGAATTACAAGTCGCTACCCAAGTCACAGGTTCACATGTTCCAATAACATCGCCTGCCTTAACAGTTATTTCTCTAGGAAACACGTTGGCAACTCTCACAGGAATCGTTTTGTTCGTTTTAACTAAGGCTCGTGCAAGCACCAAATTGCTGGGGGATTCATCACATGGCTGGACTACTCCAACGCAGCACCCAGGGTCTTCTTCAACTGCAGCACAAACTACTTTCTCCGAAAATCCAGGAATTCTCGCAGTTTTCATTAAACGCAGTCTCACAGGCATTGTCCTTTCTGCTGGAGTTGTAAGGACAAATTCTTCTCCTCCGAACCTCATAATCTTCTCCTCATTGTCGAATGAGAATCCATAGTCACTGATCAAGTCCATTCCGAGTATGAATTCATCTTCTATATCTGCGACGTAAACTGTATCTGTGATGGTGAGTCGCCCAAGAACCAATGTAATTTCAGCCTCTCCTCGAATAGGTGCGTTTTCACCAGTGACTGTCCGAAGCACGACGTTGGAAGAAATTGGCTTCACGCTTCCAGGCCGAAGAATGTCGCTGCGTACCAAGGAAACTGCAGCACCGGTGTCTATGGTGCATATAACGTCGATTTTATTCAATTTTCCTGGAATGGTAAGGCTCTCAGATGTTCTTTTCAGCCTGTTAACATTGATGACCCTGGGGGCTCTGTTATTACTAGCCAGCATGCGCCCCGATATGCTGGCTAATTCTCGTTTTCCTGCCGCCAATTTGAGGACTCGCTGGATGACCTTGTCCTCACAGGTGATTGCGTACGGGATGGCACCCTTGCAGGTGAGCTAGATCTTGGTGGCATTCTCACCCTACAGTCTTTGATAAGATGTCCTGGTTTTCCACATCGGTAGCACGTTCTCTTCTTCTGGGTGCTCATTTCAGTTATCAACGATTTGATCTCCTCCAGAAATTTCTCAAATGAACCACTCGTAGCGCCAGATCTATGTTCGGGATCGTCAATTGTTACCGCTCGCACTTTCGGCCTCGAGGTGTTGAAGGCCGCCTCCACTTCTAGCGAACGCACCAAGGCATCGCTACTCCTTTTGAAACTTGTAAGTCGCAGAGTTCTTTGGATTTCTGGGTCTCTAAGTCCGTCAATAAATATCTGCACAGCCAACTGCTCCTTGAAATCTCCGGGTGCATCTGGGTACGCCAGCTGGATTAAGCGTCGAACATCTGCCTCAAATTCTTGCAGACTCTCACCTGATTTTTGTGTGCGAGTCTTCATTTGGGCCCGGTACAGCTGTTCTCGATGTTGATCGCCATACCTCAACTCCAGTGCAGAAATCAGGTCCTGATATTGCTTCTGCTGTTCTATGGGTATCGTTTGTAATATACCCAAAGCTGGCCCTCTCAAAGCTACGATCAGTGCCGTAGCTTTTTCTTCGTCGCCCCATCCATTAGTTTCTGCCGCAGCCTCAAATTGTCGACGGTACATGGACCAAGACGACTGTCCATCAAAAGTCGGCGGTTTCACGGAAATTCCTGACGTGGCAACACTGTCTCGGCGATCTCGGTTCTTGAGAAGAGCTATCTGTTTTTCTAAACCTCTCATTTCATTTCTCATCTCCTCTCGCACTACATCCACTTCCTTATTGACATCCTCCTTCAGTTCTACCTTTAGGTTTTCTTTCAATTCTTCCATTTGAACTTTGGTTTCATGTGAAACATGCTCGAAGAACTTTTCCTGATTTTCTAGAACTTTCTGGAAGTCTTCTTTTTGTTGTTTTTCTATTTGCTCTAATTCATTCTTTTGTTGTTCTAGAATTTTCTGGAGGTCTTCTCGTTCTTTTCTCTGTTGTTCTAGAATTTTCTGGAGCCCTTCTTCTCGTTCTTTCTTTTCGTTTTCAAGAATTTTCTGGAGTACTTCTTCTCGTTCTTTCTTTTCATTTTCTCGTTCTTTCTTTTCAGCTTCTCGCTCTTTTCTCTGCTCTCCGAGAATTTTCTGGAGTCCTTCTTCTCGTTCTTTCTTTTCGTTTTCAAGAATTTTCTGGAGTACTTCTTCTCGTTCTTTCTTTTCATTTTCTCGTTCTTTCTTTTCAGCTTCTCGCTCTTTTCTCTGGTCTTCGAGAATTTTCTGCAGTCCTTCTTTTCGTTCTTTCTTTTCCTCCAGCCGTCGCTTCTCATCTTCCTGTCGTCGCTTTTCCTCTAGTTCTTTCTCCTCCAGCCGTCGCTTTTCATCTTCCTGTCGTCGTCTTTCCCAATCCGCAAATTGGTTTTGCATAAATTTCAACACATCCTCCTTCGTATCGTAAGATGTACTTCTCGTATTAACCATAAATTGTTTTTATTTACCAGCAAAAATTCCACTTCCGACACCACTGTTACGATTTTTCCCTTTGAAAAATCTCAACTCTGACACCACTGTTACTATATTCCTTGGGTTCGTCAATTGAAACACCAAACAACACTAAACTACTTTTATTATAACTCTCTATCACAATACAATACAACACAATCACTTAAATCGCTCCGATAACTTTCCAATGCTCGCTCGCTATTAAAACTCTCTGAACTAACAATTCTGCTCTCGGCGTGCGCGCTCCCGCATTTATATGCTCGCTCATACAGTGAAGAACCATCTAGACAAATCTTCACAGTCGAACCTTCTGGATGAGCCGCGATCACGCGAGTATAGTCGTTCCTGGAATCTCGCGCTAATTCTCATCGATAGGCGGCAGGGCCGGCGCTAGCACATTTCGTTACAATATGAACAACGAGGTGTCATTCGATTCGGAATAGCGTGTAGAAGATTTTTGAGAAAATTCAAGTGCCGCTTGCAAAAATTGCAAGTTATAAACAACTAACTTAAAAAATGGGGTTTGGATGTTTGTAAATATCTCGAAAACTATATGAAAATTTACCAAAAAAAGTCCCACCTTCCAAGGAATATATATATATAAATTTTTTGAACTTATTGAATATCAAAATCAAGAATTAAAAAAATTCTGACACCTACTGGATGAATGAATGAATAATAATCCCCAACAAAAAAGTTCATGTCTTTTCAGTTAATTATGCATTAGTAAATTAACAGTTTTTCCTACTTAACCCTAAGGGCTACTTTCACCAGTGACGGTTAGTGATTTGACGGCCGATTTAACTACCCGTCAGAGATGTTTGCCTTTTACCAACGTTGGTAACAGTAACAGTTCGTTAAAGTTAAATGCCCGATTGAGGAGCTGTTAAACACTAAGGGAGGAATTATAACCTCAAAATTATCAAATATATTTGTATACTGTCATGAGAAAACTCACAGGCTAGAAGAAGTTGTGGTGGTGATTTACTCTACTGTAGCTTGAAAATGAATGAGATGGAAGTAAACGATTCATTTTATCTAAAAGATGTGTTCTTCTTGTATTCTATTTGATATACCACCAATTCCTTACTTTCGACAAGTGAGTTTTTATATATCTCAGTGCCAAATTGTCCATATTAAGCACAAATTACTCTTTTCAGGAATAACGCTGTACCACCCATGAATCATCTTCTCTTTGCCTCAGACTTTATGCCACAGGATGTTCTCAGCTTATTGCAGGTGAATACATTGGCATGACTTACTCAACAACGCATATAATCATACAAAAGGTGTCTGAAGCTATTGCCTCACTCTATAGAGAACATATCTTTCTACCGAGGACAGCAACTGAGATTTCCAGAACACAAAAATAAATAAATATAGAATGAATCTTAAATAAGGACGCAATATTCAAAAGGAGATTCCCAATATTAGCTGTCGGTATAAATGTGCGTTCAGAAAGAGCCATACCAATCTTAACAGCATGTGGATTACTTTTAAATATCCTAAGAACTGGCAAACTTCAAACCTTACCATCCCGATGAAAATGATCTTCAGCTTCCTATGCCCTGGAATCAGTTTGTTGCATATGGGCAGATACGTCATCGTAATAGCAGAATGGGTGAAAATATGATTGAAAATCTCAGACAGTCTCTCATGATGATCATTTTCATATTCTGCATGACTTGTATGAAAATGAATCTACTTCCACTTTGAAGTAGCCAGAAATAGTTTAAATAAGAACTGAATTCCCACAATTTTTGTATGTTATGGTGTTTCAGTTTCCCAATTTTGAATTAAAATGTCATCAGCACAATCTCTTTTCATCTTATTCATCTCTCACATCTCTGTCCTACGAATGGAATCAATACATGTGTATTTATTTATTGAAAATATTCAAGCAGAAAGAAACAAGTTTGAGAATAGTCTGATTGATGTATGTAGTAAGGAGTAGTAACTACTGAACTCCGAATTTATATAACAAAACAAATTACTATGTTCTTGTGGAGTCTCCCTTCAGGTATGGTACTGCATTCTGTAATTTTTGCTACAAATAGCAGATGAATGCTGCAAGTTTGCAACGTTCGGTAATATACAGCATTTCTTGAATTGAAATAATTGCACATTTAGAGCCACTAGTTTGTTCATCCTGAGTTATTTGAAGCACCCGTTTATTAACATTCGATAAACTTTTCCAATAAATCTGAGAAATATCTTTCTCAGCATTCGTGAAATTCGGAGCTCTCACACGTTATCCATTCTTCTCGAATCAATCAATTCAAATTCACCATATGCCCTTGTGGTTGTGGTCGTGAACTGTCAAAATTTGCAGTTGAGGCAGGCGCAACTGATGCAAAACTCAAAACTACTGTGCAAAATTCAAAATTATCTAATGTTTACTCCTATAGGGCGCTTCCAGCGGTCATAGAACGATAAATTCTGAGATAAATGGCAACACTGCACAATTAGCAAACCGCCTCCTTTCTAATAGCCTATAACTTCGAAGTGATCGCCATCTATATATTTTTTTTTTGAACTAACTGAAAGGTGAACAACAAATATTAATTCTATGGAGTCTTATGAGTGTTGGATTTGAAATTATCATTTTGGAAATATTTATACCTTAATACAGTACAGAAGTGCGAAGAGTAAAATAGATATGAAGTGTTGTTGTAGTTTACAAATCAAAATGCAGCGAATTCATTGAAGTATTCCTACAAAATCGAAAAAAATGTGCTGGTGTCTCAGTGCTCATTATATAATACTAGTACTATTTCACTACATAAATTCCCCATTAACGACAAATAGCTTTGTCTCAGAAGGAAAAATATATTGAAAATTAGTAAACCAATAACTAAAAATATGTTTGTAAGTAAACTCCACTCTCTAGAGCGTCTGAAAATAAAGTTTAGTGGACGTTTCAGTTCCCACTTTGAAGCCATTTTCAAGACTATAATATAATATTTATTAATATATCGTGTGACACAGACTCCTTGTTAAACCCCCGTTTTCTCCTTTGTTTTTCTAGCTATATTTTTGAAATTCGGAACATTGAATATGCTCACTAAACAGCTTTCTCGGCATATCTGAAAGAAAAAAACACTTCCAATTTTTCCGGAAATGACATTAACTTTCGATTCTTGAATGGGACACCTTGTATATTGTTACGACATGATCGGCTAGGGATGATCATGAGGAATCCAACGATACCAGGTTTGATGATGTTATCTCCAATGACTGCGGAGATATCGCCATTTATATTGTCCATAAGCTCAACGAGAAGGAGAGAGAAACTTTTTCTGGCGGGTCGGGTCAATCCAATTCTCTCTCTAGTTTTAGTTCTGTGACCCGAACTCTGACTGAACAAATCAACCTAACCAACTTCCAGTCCCAGAGGATTGCGTTCGAAAACACTCTCCGGGTGCACTCTATGATGGGGGCTGAGTGATAGACTAGGGTGAATAGAGTGCAGCTTGATTTCGGACGGCTCGGGCAGGGGAATTCTTGGTCTGTTTCTATCTTTTTTGACGTACATCGTCATCGTCGCAATGGCATTTTAAAAATAGACCGGGCAGGAGTGGCAGATGTTTTGAAATAATTTTTTACAGTCTGCCTTTTGAAAAGGAAATACTTGAATCTGAAACAACTCATAATCTGCAAAAAAATACGCGCTGCGTGATACCTCAGGGCTAACCCAGAATTTGTTCTTGATGGAACACATTGTATACTTCTAATGAGTATGCCTCATACAATTTCGTTATTCTCACTATAAGACTAATTTCAGTTGTAATTGAAACAGTGTATGTCTTCATGGTTTTTACTTTGATCGATGTTTTTATGAGAAACAAATGTAAAGCATGCAGTGTGTAAAAAGGCTTCCATCTGAATTTTTGTTGAACTCAACGAACGCAAATTATAGGTTTTACATGAAGTACCACGCAGCGCGTGAATTTTTTGCGGATTATACGATTTGTTTTATCTTCAACTACTCCCCTTTCCAAAGGCAACCTGTAGAAAATTCGTCCAAAAAAATCTGTCACTGCCGCCCGGTCTAAAAATCAGTTGTCGTTGGCAATAGATATTAATTGATTTTCTGAATTTCATAACAACTGCATATCCCCACTTATACAAAACGTATGCATGTCTGGACCAAATTCCATGATTTTTTTTCCGGTCTGTTTATCACTATTATCGATTTGATTATTACCGCTACTATTAGACTCGAGTGCAATCTCACCCACCTCGTGAAGCTAGGTGAAATTTCACCCGATCAGACACATTTGAAGGAGTTCTCGTACATCTCACACCGAAGCTTTCGAATCTTGTTTCGAATGCATCCGATGTGTTTTCGGACGGCTTTCGGGAGATGGATTGTACTCGGAGGATGTTTTCGAACGCAATCCAGTGTGTGATAGAGTATAGACCGTATATGTAACGTCACATGATAACTGTTAATCAGCTTGCTGGACAAACAAATCGTATTTCCATAAACAACAATGGTAATTTAATGAGATTATAATTGCAATTCTGAGGAGATACAAAATGTTTTGAACATACCGTTGCCCATTTCAGTACTTAAAACCGCACTTCTAGTTGCCTGAATCCACAATTCACGTCTCTTTTCAGCAAGAGGATTAATATTTTTTTCTATTGTCGAAAATAGAAGGGAATCGATAAAGTGAAACCTTATCTCGGTCGCTTCTACGTCCACATTTCACAATCGCTCAAAATTGAGGTATTATCGAAAAAAAATATTTTGAAATATGACACAAATGCACAAAAAGCATTTGTAGATACGTTTGTTTGTCCAGCAGGCTGGATTTACAACTGTCATTTACTGTGGTCTATATATAGACCGTGGGCATATCTGCCAGATGACAGTAAATCTGACAGTTGTAAATCCAGCCTGCTGGACAAACAAACCGATCTAAAGAGGCTTTTTGTGCATTTGTTTAATATTTCAAAATATTTTCTCTTGGTAATAACTTAATTTTGATCGATTGTGAAGTTTCAATCCATCGATTCCTTTCTATTTTCTACAAGAGAAAGAATATTAATCCTTTTGCTGTTAAGAGACGTGAATTGTGGATTCAAGCAACTAGAAGAGCAGATTTAAGTACTGATGAGTTGAAATAGGCAACGGTATATTCATGAATTTTGTATCTCAGAATTGAAATTATAATCTCATTAAATTACCATTGTTATTCATGGAAAGACGATTTGTTTGTCCAGCAGGCTGATGCGTGTGACGTCACATGCCCGCGGTCTATTTATCTGCGGATTATACAATGACAATAACCAATAACCTCAAATGTTAGTCAGTTGTCAGTTTTTTTCAAATGCTAAACTAAAGTGTTATTCCTTTAATGAGTCATATTTTTATTTGTTGTGTGTGATTCGATAGTTTTTATATAAAATATGTGATTTTTAAATTAAAATTGTCATTTTCATTCTATGGTACCGTAAAGACATGGAAAGTACGATAATTTTGATCTGAACTTTCTCGATCTGGCAGCGCTGAGCGCTGCTACTCTCTACCATTACAAACTACAACTATCCAAAACTTGATCCTCCTCCATTTATGGCCTACAAAACTTGATTATTTTTATTCAGTGACATTCATTGAAATGATGGTAATTATCCGTTAAGCGGGCTCCATCGTGAAATTGAAAAATTTTTGGTGGAACTTACGTATTTTGGCCTCCTGAACAAAAAATTCTAATAAAGTTTTTGGGGCTCGCAACTAGTTTCGGAGATACGGCCCCCCAAAGACAGGAAATCGGGGTTTTACGCCTATGTTTGTTTCTCATCCAATTCCGCCCGAAATTCCTCCTTTCTATCAGCACAATATACTCATTCTATATATCCTTCTACATCACTTTCCAACAGAATCATAAGCATTTTTCAGTACAAAACTCTAAAAGGTAAATCGTCATAGAAATTCGAGGTTAGTAAAACAGTAGAACGCGCGATGCGCGTTCTACTGTTTTGCTAACCTTGAGTAATTATTACTTTATAATCTGAAATAGCAATGGGAAATATTATAAAATTATCTACAATAAATGATTGATTTCCTGCCGATTTGAAGTGCATACAGAGGTGAACATTCTTTTGTCTCGACATTTGAAGATTTTGATGCAGGATTGAAAATCATTAAGGGCAAGGTGAAAGCAAGCATCTTGGACAAGAGCTATGATATCAAGGTGAATTTTTATATAAGGTGATATGTTCACGAAAAAATGACAAGTATGTGACTAAACTGAATTGGATTCGGTAATAACATGAGCCATATTCCTATGTCTAGGCCACTCAAATCTGGAAACTGCAAATATTTATCAAATTATTTGCATAATTGTATTTACAGGTGTTATTGAAGTTTAATAAATATGAAATAGAAGCCTATACGTGCACCAAAGGAGAGTTTGTGTATGTCATCATATAGCTTGTGTGCTATCACATGTACTCCATATGTCAAGAACTGATGTGGCTTGTATGTGGGTTCCTCGAGCAACAGAAGTGGCAGAGCCGAATCAAATAACGATGAATTCATTTGATCCATTGGGGGGAGCAAGACCCAGCAAGGAACAGCTTGATGAATTAAAAAATAATTTGTAGACAGTGAACAGCAGATTTGGCTAATGCAGGAAGACACTAATGTTGAAGTAGACATTCATTCACTCAAAGTAGTTACTGCTTTTGTTTATATTTTTTTGGATTCTTATATGAATGATGAAACATGTAATGAATTGATTGGCTGATATTTTTATTAAAATTTATATCGAATTATATATTGCGCAATGATTGTAAATTAATCCATATCCATGAAGTATGTAAGCCTGCAGTTGGTGGAAGATGAAAATAATTGGGTAGTTTTGCCATGATCTCAATAAAGCGTTTTATGCATAAGAATCCATATTGAAAAAAAAAGTATTTGTAATAGTTGTTAGACTGCAATTGAATCGTGTGGCAAGATCTAAGTGGTGAAAATTCATTCTCAACTTCATAAGAGTTATTAGTAACTTATCCTCTAATTCCTGAGATATTCCACCCAAACTAGTTATTGAACTGAATATCTGATTAATATTTCAAAAGTGAAGTGGAAATTTATTTACTTGGTGAGCGGTGAGCCAGTATACAGATCAGGTCTGTTTTATTGATTGTGTGAAAAGGTTTGCCCTGCTACAGAAGGCACTGCAGACGTTTCAGTGTGATCTTTGTTTTCTCTCATCTGTTATATATTTCAGGAAATATTTGCGTGCGTGCTTCATGAGAAGGTGAAGTGGGTACATCACTTCTTATATCATCACTTTTCCCTTCAAACTCTTTTAGCATGTTCTGTATTTCAAATCTACTTCTCTCTGAGTTAAATGCAACTGCTTCTTAACAGCCAAATTTTAAATTCTACATATTTTTGCTTCAATTTCATTTGTTGGAATTGCAAAAATTTTGCCTATGGTTACATCCAGGAGAAAAACACTTCACCATTTTCGAGGTAGAATAATTTTTCCAGCTTATTACATTACTCTCCTGATAAAAACACGTCAATTTTGAATATCCCGCTAACTTCGTTGCCCCACGTTATCTACAGTCTACCACTCGACAATCTAAGACATGCGTGCCATAAATTTTGCAATGCATTATATTTTTCAAATTCATAGAAAATATATACCATTCATTCCAATTATTTTGCATCAGACAGATGAAGGAAACCCTAGTCTTTTTCATGCAAAAGCAGTTCTAAGGAATGCGATTGAATACCTGATGAAAAGAGACGAAAACTCGAAGAATTTTTAGTCCCAAAAAATATACATGGGAAATTAAATGACAGGCTTTCGTGATGGACCTTCAGAGTTCGAATTTTGCGCTCAAAACATCTCAACCTAGCTAATATGGTCTATTGACCTTACTCTTATTACTCAGGAGATTCTTTAATAGCAACAAAAAACGCAGAAATATTTTTTCAAACAAAAAATGATCGACGTTTAGGTATTGATATTCAACAATCAGTTCATTATTTCCAAGTTCAATTATCATTATCATATTATTCATTCTCTATTGTGCGGTCTCGGTAGTGTAGTGGTTAGCATATCTGCCTATCAAGCGGAAGGCCGGGGTTCGAATCCTCGCCGGGCCACCGTGCTGGGTAATCGCACTTTAAAAGGTAAGGCCTCGTTGATCCATTGCTCGCACAAGTTTCGACTTCTGAGGGTTGACGTTCGTCAGCTGGTTAACGGAACGAACAATTTTAGAACAATTCTACTTTTGATGCTATTTGTAAAAAGTAAATTTTCCAAATTTGAGTTTATATTCTGTTGATAGCTGGTTCATTTGAGGATTGTTAGTTTGATATTTCAATGCTTTCATCATCGTTGTAATTGCGGCTGTGTATGCTTTTTGAACTTCGACAGTTTCTAGATACTAACGTTATTATTTGTCTCATCCTAGAAATGAATTTGTATTACATTGTTTTACAATTTTCATTATTTCCCCATCATTGTTCATTATTGAACCTAGGTTTGGACGACATGAACTATTGTTCAGCTTGATATGAGTACTGAACTGATAGGGTTTTTGATTTTCATTCATTTTCAACACCTTTGTAGATTTTATTCTAGAGCAGAGAGCACTTAATATTGATAACTGAGCAATGGCAAACTTATTCTCTGTTCATGTTTTGCTTGAAAATTCAATGATTCATTAGTAAGATAATGTTGAAAAATATGCTATGTTCAAGCGAGACCTGAAAAAAGAATAACTGGCTCGTTGCTCAATGATCAATATGTTCTGGATGAGCGATGAGCCCGATAATAGCCATAGTATTTCAAATTTGCCGCGTTTTGGATAGTTCTCCTTTTCTCAGAAGAAAGCGCAAGGACGTTTCATTCTGTGTAATGTGTTCTCTATATATGTGCTTTGTGCCGCGGGCTGTGGCCTGTGGGCATTGTTCAAGGTTCCAGTGTTGACATGAGACATGAGCAAAATTCAAATAAAACAGATGTAAACTGTAAACAAATCAACAAATAAATGTTACGTGGTTAGTGATAGTAATAAAGTAAGTACATAATATACAAATATAAAATCGGGTACTAGAAAATCCAATCAAGTGAATCATGCAGAAACTGTCAATTCTGTTCTGTTTTTATATTATCTGACAGAAATAGGAGATAAGGTATTTATTACAGACAATTTCAGTGCTGTTCAGCAAGTTGACTCAATTTGTAGTTGGCAAATACCTCCTTTTTATTAGTGAGCCCACCTCATCAACGAAACATACCTATATTCTTCATGACCGAGTTCATGACATTGAACTATTGGTAAAAATTTATGGATTATAAATGTTCTATAGACCAGACTATTAACAGCAACATCATCTAAATTATAATGAATTTAAGATCTAAATAAATATTAAATCAGCACCGTATTTATGCAGCAATTTTAAGTAATAAGAAATAAGTATTGGCGTGAAGTTATCCACAGATTACCAATGAATAGCTAATATAAATATATATATATACATATATATATATATATATATATATATATATATATATATATATATATATATATATATATATATACACGAATAAATTTATTTTGTACATCGTTTACAACCAGAGATTAGAATTATTAGAGATGTATTATTTTATATTCAGATATGTAATCTAAGATGAAAAATGTAGATGAATTGTGTATGTTCTTGTAGATACTTTTCCGAGACCAACACATTTGCTGATTTGGATATTCATTATTCAATATAGGTAATGCAAACTACCACAGACTCTAAATTGTATATTCATTCTTGTTAAGAACGCATTATATATGAATAAAGTTCTTTAAAAAAAAAAGATTACTGGCCACACATGCTGACAAAGAGTGAAATAAAAATCTGTGGCTGGAATATAAATTTATTAGCACCACTACTAATATCTGTGGCTAGAATACGTATTCACTTCAGGTTGAACGTGGAATTAGTATTACTTTTTGGTGTATAACTTTTGTATACACTCTTGAGTAGATTGACATGTTGAAAACTGTTTTCTCATGACAATACAGATTTCAAGAAAAAAATGTTGAAACAATTAGACTCACTGTTTAAAACACCTTGTGGAATTGGAACCAGATGATTTGCGTTCATGAAAATAACACAACTCTTATAGAATCTTGGGTGGATCAACAGAGTGAAAACCGTTTTCTTGTCACACATACAGATTTCCAGAATGAATTGTTGAAATGATCAGACTTATTTTTTGAGATTTCTTGTAGAATTGGAACCAGATGATGTGCATGCATAAAAATCGAAAAAGTCTTGTGGAATCTTGAGTAGATTGACGTAGTGATAACGGTCACCCCTACAAATTTCAAGAAAAAAATGTTAAAACAATCAGGCTCACTTTTCAAAATACCTTGTAGAATTGGAACCAGATGATGTGTGTTCATGAAAATAACCCAACTTTTCTTGGGTAGATCAACATAGTGAAAACCATTTTCTTGTCACCCATACAGATTTCGAGAAAAATTGTTGACAAAATCAGACTAACTTTTTAAAACCCTTTGTAGAATTGGAACCAGATGAAGTGCGTGCATTAAAATCGAACAAGTCTTATGGGATCTTGGGTAGATTGACGTAGTGATAACAGTTATTTTGTCACCAATACAGATTTCGAGAAGAAAATGTTCAAAAAATTTTCCAAAACCCCTTGTTGAATTGAAACCAGATGATGTGCATTCATTAAAATCAAACAGGTCTTATGGAATCTTGGGTAGATTGACGTAGTGAAAACCGTTCTCTTTTCACCCAAACAGATTTCAAAAAAAAATGTCGAAACGATCATACTCATTTTTTGAGATTCCTTTGAGAATTGGAACCAGATGATGTGCGTCATGAAATCATGCAACTGTTGAAGATTCCCGAGTAGATTAACACAGTGAAAACCGTTTTCTGGTCACCCAGAAAAATTTCAAAACATCTTGTAGAATTGGAACCAGATGATGTGCGTGCATAAATTTCGACCTAGTCGTATGGAATCTTGAGTAGAATGATGTAGTGATAACAGTTGTCTAGTCACCCATATAGATTTCGAGAAAAAAATGTTGAAACAATCGGACTCACTTTTTAAAACACCTTGTAGAATTGGAACCAGGTGATGTGCGTGCATCAACATCGAACAAGTCTTATGGAATCTTGGGTAGATTGACGTAGTGATAACAGTTATCTTGTCATCCATATAGATTTCGAGAAAAAAATGTTGAAACAATCAGACTTACTCTCAGAATTGGAACCAGATGATGTGCGTGCATAAAAATCGAACAAGTCTTATTGAATCTTGAGTAGATTGACGTAGTGATAACGGTTATCTTGTCACCAATATGGATTTCGAGAAAAAAAAATGTTGAAACAATCAAACTTACTTTTTAAAAAACCTTGTAGAATTGGAACCAGATGATGTGCGTACATAAATTTCGAACTAGTATGGAATCGTGAGTTCTTGATATTGAATCTTGTCATCCATATAGATTTTGAGAAAAAAATGTTGAAACAATCAAACTTACTTTTTCAAACACCTTGTAGAATTGGAAACAGATGATGTGCGTGCATAAAAATCGAATACGTCTTATGGAATCTTGAGTTGATTGACGTAGTGATAACAGTTATCTTATCTCCCATATAGATTTCGAGAAAAATAATGTTGGAACAATCAGACTTACTTTTTGAAACACCTTGTAGAATTGGAGCCAGATGATGATCGTGCATAAAAATCGAGCAAGTCTTATGGAATCTTGAGTTGATTCACGTAGTGATAACAGTTTTCTTATCACCCATACATATTCACTTTATGAAATACAAATATACAAATAACCAATATCGAGAATATATCCAAACTGGAACAGAAGCAATATTATTACTCATTCGTATGACATTTTGAAAAAGCATTATTTCGAAATCTGTATCGAAGAAAGAAAGAAAACGAATTCAACTACATTGATCTACTTGAGAAGTTGTAAGATTCTGATGAAAGCAAATCAGCAAATCATCGTGTTGAATTCTACGAGGGTTATTGGAAAGTATCAGTCTGACATTTTCACTATTTTTTCCTCGGAATCTGTTTCGGTGACAAGAAAACTGTTCGAACTACGTTGATCTACCCAAGATTCTATAAGAGTTGTGTGATTTTCATATGGATCCAATTCTACAAGGAATCTCAAAAAGTGAGTCTGATCGTTTCAACAATTTTATTCTCGATATCTGTATGGGTGACAAGAAAATTGTTATCACTACGTCAATCTACCCACGATGACTTGTTCGATTTTAATGCATGCACATCATCTGGTTCCCATTCACAAGGGGTTTTAAAAAGTTACTCTGATTCTTGCAACAATATTCTTCTCGAAATCTGTATGGGTGTCAAGAAAATGGTCTACCCAAGATTCATCATCTGGTTCCGTTTCTACAAGGTGTTTTAAAAGGTGAGTTTTCACATTTTTTTCTCGAAATCTGTATTGTTGCTGAGAAAACGGTTATCAACACGTCAATCTATTCAAGATGTTATACAAAAGTTATACATCAAATAGTCTTACTAATTACACATTCAACCTATAGTGAATAGGTATTTCCAGTCACAGATATTAGTACGGGAGCTAATAATTTCGTATCCCAGCCACAGATTTTTATTTTCCTTTACGTCAGCATGTGTGTCCGGAAAACTCTGGATAACTTCACGCCAATAATAAAATAAGTTATAAGAAGTTCAACCTTCACTTTTCAATGGGAATGTTTATGCACTTGTCATAAGAAAGTAGGTTTATTTCCATCTATTATTACTTATAGCTCATTAATTATTACTCAAAACTGCTGCATGAATTCGGTGTTAGAAAATATCAGTGTTCATGCAACATCAATTGATGAACAGAAATTGTTTCACAAGTTCAGTCAGCTCTTCCTCTGTATCCAAGCTGATCTGATATGCTATTTCAATACCAATATAAAGTAAATAAAAAAGCTCTGAATAGAAATAGGTACTCTATTATCGAAGTATCATGGCAAGAAGATATAGAAACATAGCTGGTTGATCCTGCTCCAGCACAGTATCTTGTTAATTGACACATGCCCTGAAGTTGATTATGGAAAAAAAATTATTTCTTAGTTGAATATTATCGGCCATCTTTCTCAGTATTGCTCAATATTACTTCTCTTTGTAGTTTTTTTGGGTTTCTAACATATCACAATCTAAAAAAATAGGTATTAATACTGGAATCAATACGAGTATTAGAAACCCAGAAAACTACTAAGAGAAGATTTATCCATCACAAAATAATGACTTTCAAATAGTACGGACATTACATTTCATGGTTTTACATATGTTTTTCTTAATTCTTTATCTGATTTCAAATTGCCTGTGCAATAAGGTGATAACAATTCTATAACACATTACAATGTGTTCACTAAAATACTAAAAAGTTTTGAAAATAAACAAATACCTACAAATACCTATGGTGACTTCTTAAGGAAAGCACATGTAGGTTGCTAATTCCTAGATATTTCTGAGGATTGCCCTGGAAATTTCAATAAACCAGTTGGAAAATAGACCCAGGTTCACCACTCAAATACTGAAGTAGTTTGATTGGAGTAGATGGTATATACCTCAAAGGGGAAATCTACTGGACGACTAAAGACTTAAACTTATAGAACACCAAGTACAGGAGATCTCTAACAACTCACACATTGTATGTCAAAGTACTGCAGGAAACAGAATCTGGTTGTTTATAAAATCATGTATCATAGGTAGGTAAGTAATTTATTTATTTCTACAGAGTTGTTGTCTGAGAGATACGTCAAACAAGTACACTGTAGGAATAAAAATGGATAAAATACAAAAATGAATGAAATACAGTACAAATAAATATGATTATAAAAAACATAGGCAGGCATTATAAATACTAGTTTTATCGGAGACTAGAGAAAGTCGTCATTGACACAAGTAACTCCTGAACCGTCTTAACAGTCTTCCAGTGTTCTCATTTTCATCTCAGTCAGAATATAATTGAAAAATGTTATTGCATTGTAGAGTGTTTCTTTCTCAAAAATAGTTTTCGTTTGAATATAGTTGCCTTTATATCGAGTTCTATGAGCATGAAAATTGTATCGATTCAAAAATCAAAGTTGCAGGTGTTGTTAATATGTTGATTGCTTTGAAAACACCCCCTACATAACTCATCATAAGCCTGATCAAATATTATTCTTATTACTTTTTTAACTGTCATGAAAATACTGTTCAAGTCGGAGCACCCTCCCCATGTTGCGATACCAAATTTTATTCTAGAGTGAACATTGGCATGATAAACTGAAAGCAGAACCTTTTTTTCTTCATTTGGTTTCAGAACTCTCATTGCATAATATGTCATTGAGGATAATTTGAAACATAATGTTTCTACCTGAGTAGCCCATGTCATCCTATCGTCAATGTGAACTCCCAGAAAACACACTGTTGAATTACATTTAAAATTCTTATTATTATTTTTTAAAGTACCTGATTTGTGAATGTTACTGATTGTTATCGATATTCAGTCTGTTTTTCCATTATTGATGGTAAATTTTTCCTCTTGGAAATATTCTTTGGTTCTGTTCATGAGTGAAGCACAAAATTCACAAAATTTCAGTCGTCAACATAATTAGGCATTTTTATGGAGCCATCTTTGACCACGTTCCAGAAATCATTTATGAAAATTATAAATAAAATTGGACCGAGTATAATGCCCTGCGGAAACCCAACAACCATCTCCAAAGCACTGGACCTTACAACTCCTTCAGTTGTGAGTCAACAACCTGCTTCCTATTTTCCAGATAGGATTGTGAGGGTTACCTCTAATACCGTACTTAAATAGCGTATCAAGTAGAGTGTTATGGTCAATACTTTCAAAAGCTTTCGAGAGATCCACAAAAATCCCACCGGACAGATCGCCGCTAAGGTAACGGAACCTGTAGATGACAGCTTAAGGGATAAAAATCATTAAACTGTCTCTTGTATGATTATATTTTCAGATACAATGATGCTCCAATGTTCAACATAATTATTGAGGTCTATATTAACGGTAAATCACTTGAAACTGTCTATAAATAAAAAAGTTGATGAAATAAAGTATAATGTTTTTCAGGTTGCAAATTCACCAGTAGAAGACATCAATTTTTTTCAGTGCGTCAGTAGTTGACACCTACAATAACCAGTAGTTGACAAGTATTGTAACTATCCGTCAACATGAAACTTTTTGTTGAATTCATATTTTAAACGATCCCCGGCACAAGTAATTTTCGGAAAATCTAGTTTTTCTACTACTTGCGTAAATTTTATGACACTGACGTCATCTTCATTCAGTTTGAATACGTTTTTTGCTTCGTTACAGGCTTTCATAGCCACAACTTCTAATTCATCGTTACTGCAAACTTCGTGAATTACACACACAAATTTAGGTTCTCGTTTCTTGCCTGGAAATGCGACTAGAATATAGTCATTTTCTTTGTATTCTATCAAATTCTTTCCTCTGTTATTATCTTCGCTTTCCTTCGACGACATCGAATCTTCTTGGAATTCATCGACTGAAAAATCTCCATTATTAATGATTTCTTTTTCAAAATTGTCATCTTGTTTTATGTTATTTGCATTCCACGAGAAACTCACGTCGTCGAGACTATCGCCAGATTCTTGCCATTTCTCATGGCTCTCCGAATCTGAAGAACTACTGTAAACTTTTATAGTCTTCGCTTTGAGTCTTTCAATTTTTTTGAGCTCCCTTTCTTCTTGTTTTTCCCTTTTGATCTTTTCTTTTTCTTCCTTATTTCGTTTCCTTTCCTCCTTCCTTCTTTTCTTATTTTCCTCTTCTTTTAATTTTTCAATCTGTTTTTTTTTCATGGTATTCTTGCCACTTCTTTGATGTGATTACTGAAGGCACCTTCTCTTTCATGAATCGTTTTGAAGGCTTCTTCTCCTTAGGCTCTGGCCAGAACAGGGCTCTTTTGAAAGGAGATGGAACCAAATAAGATGATGTCGTTGGTTCATTTGGTTGCACAATGAAATGGTCTGGCGTAATTACATTTTCATTGATTTCCGTTGGTGTCTCCAATATGGGAGTTGATGGTTTTTTGAAGACTTCAGCTATCGGTGTTTCTCCAATACTGGTGCTCTCTTTGGTTCCATTCAGAGGGATGTGATTTTTTTTCTGAGGGTACTTCATTAGGTTCTTCCTCAACGACATGAGCTTTTCGATTTACATTTATTTTGTTTGTTTCTGAGATTTCAGGTTTTGCAGTTCAGTAGATTTATCTTTGTACAAGTTGAATAAAAAGTGGTCATGTACATCTCCCTTCCATACATCACAGCCTTTGAATGCCAAGATTTTCTCTGGGTCACAGTTGTCTTCCAAAAACTGCAGACCTGCTTCCAAGGCACTGATTTCTGATTCAAGTGCCTCAGTTTCAGGGACATTATTTGGAAGTTCTTTTGTATTGGTGTTGTTCAGTTTAACAGCATCCGGATCCCAAGGAAAAATGCCGGATTTGCGGAATCCATTTTGGAGCACAGATGGTGTTACTCTTTCCTTTAACAGCTCAGCAAGTAGGGGTGAAAAATGTACTTTTTTCAATACAGGTGCATCGTAATTAGATATTCTCCATTGTTGAACTTTATTTTTCCAACCATCCTTCAGAGTTCGAAATACTGCCACATCCATCGGCTGAATGAGATGGGTGGCATTCGGGTAAAGAGCTACCAATATTATGCCTTTACTTTCACAAAACTTACTCAAGTGAAGTGTTAAATGGGAAGCATGTCCATCAATGAACAGAATTATTGGCAGTGTAATATGAACTTCCAACAACCACGGATAAAAAACATTGGTTATGTATTCATAAAATGTTTCCCCAGTCATCCACCCACTTTCACTTTTTCCGATTCCCCAAGATCCAGGAACACTATCAGTTATTTCCTTTGGGATCCTTGAATAACGGAACAATACCATTGGGGGTGCCATGTCCCCAGCTGCATTGCCAGTTACTTACACAGTGAGACATTCTTTATCGTCACTGTTAACTTGTTGATATATATCGTCTTATCGCCTTTTTTCGCCAAAACCTTACTTCCTTTCGGGTTCAGGAAAAAAGCACTCTCATCTCCATTGAAAATACGTTTGGGATCATTCAGAACCTCTTCTAACTTATGAGCAGCAACATAGGTTTTGATCTCTTGAAACCAATGATATAGACTTTCCTTCGTCACTGAGGCTCTGCTTATCGTTAAGTTTTGCGCAGTCCGAGCTGAAACTTCTGGATTTCGCTTCAAAAAACAATAATACCATTTTCGTCCCGGTCGATCTTCTTTGAAGGGATTTTTACGGTGAAGTTCTCGTATCAGGTGTTGTACGCTGCTGAGTAATGCTTCTTTTCCAATTGGAAATCCGGCTTTTGC
Source organism: Zygogramma bicolorata (assembly GCA_032362365.1). Taxonomy (NCBI): domain Eukaryota; kingdom Metazoa; phylum Arthropoda; class Insecta; order Coleoptera; family Chrysomelidae; genus Zygogramma; species Zygogramma bicolorata. Next base: position 1,176,636 of record JAVJAQ010002863.1, read on the forward strand.
CATAGTGAATACCCAAAGGACAATATTTTTTTCTTCGTCCCTAGTCAATATCGATTCTGGACCCATTTGTCTGAATCTTGACACCTTTCCTTGCAGTCTGCTGATGAGGGTGCTTCTTGGAACGCAATTATTTCTTGCTGCCGAAGCAACGGACTCGCCCCTTGAAACAGCATCTAGTGAAGCCTTCATTTGGTCCTCTGTATATTTGAACATATTTCCTTTTATTGGTGGCATAGTGAACCTGAAACACCAATAGTTGACACTCTCATGGCGCAGTTGATGTCATGGTTGTCATCTACTGGTGCAGACTGGAATATTCTATTGAAACAAATTCTGAAAAAAAAACCATTCCTGTATTAGTTTAAAACACTTCCTTGGCCTCAAAATCCAGTAATGACCAATTCACCAGTGGTTGACATTAATGTCATCTACTGGTGAAAAATCATAAACGAGTACCAGTAGATGACATTCCGTGGAAAAATTGTAAATACCGGGATACATGCTATTCGAATGTTTCAAAAGGTCCGTCACAATATACAGAAATAGCAGGTCGTAATTCCTATATCAATACAAACACTTAGAATGATAAGTCTATTTTCAAAATAACATACCTTCTTAGCACATTCCATAAAAAAACGTTAATTTTTCACACAGCACATGACTAACAACATAAACTTGATGCCATCTTAAAATTTGTTTGGGAGAGGGGTTCGTTACTTGCGGCACTAAAAAGTAGATGTTGCCTGTTGTACTGAACTGTAGATAATTGAGTCCCATCACAATAATATTTCTTATTTGGCGAATTAAACTGTCAACAACTGGCTCAGTGTCAACTACCGGTTCCTCTACCTTATACAATACTTCTGTACCAAAATGAAACAATGCAGTTTCTATTGATCTGTTATTCAAACAGCCGTGCTGATTGTTTGAAAATGACTTGAAATTTTCAAAGAAAGAAATTAGCCTCCGAGCCATGATAATTTCGAAAATTTTGCAAAACAAGTTAACAATCTAATATTCCTATATTTACTCAAGATGCTGGTGTCACCTTTTTTTATGAAGTGGTTGCACAATGAGTAATTTCAAAGAATTTGAAGAGACTCCTTGAGAAAATGTTTGCAATATTATTCGGAATTTCAACTATGTTGAATGCACAACACTTCAGAAGATTGGAATTTCATCTATTCCAGTACTCCTTTTGTTTTTCATATTTTCAATTATAGTTTTCACCTCATTAGGCGTCACTGGATATAGAGAGTAATCTTATGAAATTCAATCAACTTGAAAATGTTATTATTGTTGCTCGAAACGAAATTTGGTACGGAAATGCTCATGAAATGTTTGTTGAACTAGTCAGATTTTTCCAGTGGATTCATTGTTTGAAAATGTGATTGACTGTGATAGTACGATTTCTTTTACTATCTGCCACACATGGCTTTCATTTCGTTATCTGACTGGGATATTTTATTTTCATAATACTGTTTTTTGATTTATTTAATAAATCGTTGTACTTGGCTTTTAATGCGTTATAGAGGGTTTATATTTAGCGTCTGAAGTTTTCAAAGTCTGGAAAATAGTGCTTCGCAGACCAAGACCGACACTAATCAATCTTGGTCTTGGTCTCGAAAAATAAATGTAGTTTTGGTCTTGGTATTGGTATTGATATTTCAAGACCAAGACGAGAATGACTCAGTCTTGGACCTGGTTTTGATAGTATTGGTCTTGATAGTCTTGATAGATTGGATCAAAATACGTCTAGAAATTTGAATTATTCATTTCAATTGTCCAACAGTTTCTTTGCATATAATAGGTATTTCGTATTTCTCAGTCTTTAACAATTGTCAATTTGTACGGGTGAAGTGAACGCAATAAATTTCTCATTTCACCATGAGAATATAATTTTTAAGATAAGATAAATATTTAATTAGACCTACAAAGCGCACAGGCCGACAGTCCAGAAAAAAGGCTCAAAGGGTCGGCATGTTGATTAGGTTTTCATCGACCATTTTACAATGTGTGATGAGCACTAAGATGCAGATGCGGCGGAGGGGTGGAATCGGAATTCAGAAGAAATTGCAGCACTTATTGGTTGTATTCGGGTTCACAAAAAAAACAGTTCAGGAATGGTTCGAAATAGTTAGACTGTTGAGGCGTGAAGGGTTTGTCGCGAATATATCTACAATAATTGGGTGGGCGACTATTTTGAACCGTCCTAGATGAGTATTTATTGCAAACCCGAATACGGCTATTATATTATGGGCTACGTACGAGTTGAAGCATGATCGAGCAAGCAGGGCATTCAGGGCCTTAACCTAGATTCAGACAGATCCGAAATCCGATGGTACGACAATCCGACAGCTTTCTGATTGGTCCAAATTTAAATATAGACCAATCAGAAAGCCGTCGGATCGTTGTACTAACAGATTTCGGATCTGTCTGAATCCAGCCTTAGCCGGGCTTTTGATGCCATTGAAAACAATAAAAAAGAAATCGCCCCGAGTTTCAAAAGAAACGCGATAAGGTTATTAAGGTAGCGCCCGGATGGTTTCGGGCGTCAACTCGAACGCAGCTATGTAGGAGTGGGAAAATATCACAGCTGACCAAATATATTGGTCGTAATTTATTATCTTTATTTAGTATGGAACTCTGGTGGGGGCAACTTACACTAAATCTTTATATCTGTTTTTTCAATGAATAATTATGTTATCTACCTTGTATGCACTATTTTTATATATAAATATTACCCATATACAGGATGAGTTAATAATAATCGTTGCCAAGTTCAGCTGGAAGTAACAACAATACAGTATCAACAGTGTTTCCAAAAATTTCAAATCAAAACCAAATCTTTCTTCAATAGTAGGAGGTAAACTGTAAAACTGAACTTTTTATTAAACAAAAATTTAAAACCTACCATATGAAAAATAAGTAATTGAAATAAATTGCCATAACATTTTCCATCAGATTTTTCTTAACATTGAGTAAATTTCAGTTCTTTATCTTTTTTTCTAGGCCAAGACTCTTGGAAGAGTCAAGTCTTGGACTTGAGAAGATTTCTCAAGTATCTCGATCTTGGTCGTGTATTTTGGTTTCGCGAACCCCTATTGAAGAAGTACTAGTTTATCTTTCGTATTTTTCATCTCATATAGATAGATCTTTATCTTTATTTGAATAAGAAAGAAGGCATATTACAATATGCAAAAAAGAAAATAGATATATATAATGGAATGCCTAATATAATATTGATGCGTAAACAATTGCAAGTAACATTTTAAAATACATAATATGGCGATAAGGTGCAACATTGTTAGCTGCGAAACTACACATGTCTAATCCCAGTAAAGAATTATCAATGGTGACATTCAGTTTTCTTTGTAATTTTCAATGAAATGTTAAATATACTAATGAGTGAAAATTGAAATGAACAAGAAGTATAAACAAATAAACACATATATAACAAAGAGGAATATGTTTACAAATTCACGTGATATATAATGAATTGTTATGGTAATAGTTCGGACTTTCATTGTCTATGAAAGAATGTAGGCTTTCACGGCCGGTGTTGTAATATCGCAAGGTTTTCGGGCTTGAGGGCCGTGTATTGGAATTTTTAATTCCGGAGCTTTCGGCTACATCTGCGGCAGCCATCTTCAGCGGCGTAGTCGTAGGTCAACTCTCCTGTGCGAGTCTACTATGACTGGTGTTACATCTGGAGGTGGCGACTTGTTCTTATGAGGTTGGATCGTGTTCTGTCGGACGTCGGATTCTCTGGATATGTCGGACCGTGGCGTTAATTTATTCAGAACCGGATGCCAAATTTTGTTTAGACTTAATCCTTCTTCCTTCCTATTGAAATTATCTTTGTGTTTATATATTTCAATTGCTTCCCGGTATAAGCGAGTGGAGTAATGTTTGGTCGTTGAGAGAATTGAAGTCTTATCGAACTGGATGTTGTGGTTTTCTATAAGGGCATGTTCCGCTACAGCTGATTTTTCAGTTTGCCCTAATCGACAATTTCGTCTATGTTCACTGATTCGTGTCTTGAAGCTGCGTTTGGTGGTTCCTACATATACTTTTCCACACGAGCACGGAATCCTGTACACCCCAGCATTAGATAGTGGGTCTCTAGGATCTTTAGCAGATCTCAGGTGTTCCTGTATTTTCCTCGTGGGTTTGTATATTGTTTTGATATTGTGTTTCTTCAATATTTTGCCAATGCGATCCGTGGTACCCCTCAGGTAAGGCAGGAAAGCGGTTCCCGTTGGAATCACGTCTTTTGATTTTCCGGTTGTTTTAGGTTGTATTGCCCGTTCTATATCTCTGTCCTGGTATCCATTAGCTCGTAGAGCGTTTCTGAGGTGATTAAGTTCATCATTCAGAAATTCCGGTTCGCAGATTCGTTTCGCTCTATCAACCAGCGTTTTTATGATGCCCTGTTTTTGTTGCGGGTGGTGATTGGAGTCTTTGTGCAGATATCTGTCGGTATGTGTCGCTTTGCGATAAACTTTGTGGCCAAGTTTACCATCATTCCGCCTCGTAACCAATACATCCAAGAAAGCGAGTTGCTCGTTTTGTTCAATTTCCATGGTGAATTGAATTCTTGGGTTGACATTGTTTAGATGACTCAGGAATGATCTCAGCTCTTCTTCGCCGTGATTCCAGATCACGAATGTGTCATCCACATACCTTAACCAGCATTTGGGTTGTTTCGCAGCGGTCCTAAGTGCTATTTCTTCGAATTTCTCCATGAAGAAATTTGCTATAACGGGACTAAGTGGACTCCCCATTGCGACTCCATCCTTTTGTTCATAAAGTGTACCATTGAATTGGAAATACGTAGTTGTCAATGTTAGGTGTAGCAGTGCCATTATATCTTCTGGAAATGCGTCCCTCAGGTATGTGAGCCTGTTCCAGAGGCACGTTTGTGAATAACGACACTACATCGAAACTGACCAGGATATCCCCCGGGGATACCGACAAGGTTTTTAGTTTCTCCACAAAGTGTTTCGAATCTCTGACATATGATTCCGTGTGGCCTATCATTGTTTGCACTATGATAGGCTAACTACGTATTTCCAATTCAATGGTACACTTTATGAACAAAAGGATGGAGTCGCAATGGGGAGTCCACTTAGTCCCGTTATAGCAAATTTCTTCATGGAGAAATTCGAAGAAATAGCACTTAGGACCGCTGCGAAACAACCCAAATGCTGGTTAAGGTATGTGGATGACACATTCGTGATCTGGAATCACGGCGAAGAAGAGCTGAGATCATTCCTGAGTCATCTAAACAATGTCAACCCAAGAATTCAATTCACCATGGAAATTGAACAAAACGAGCAACTCGCTTTCTTGGATGTATTGGTTACGAGGCGGAATGATGGTAAACTTGGCCACAAAGTTTATCGCAAAGCGACACATACCGACAGATATCTGCACAAAGACTCCAATCACCACCCGCAACAAAAACAGGGCATCATAAAAACGCTGGTTGATAGAGCGAAACGAATCTGCGAACCGGAATTTCTGAATGATGAACTTAATCACCTCAGAAACGCTCTACGAGCTAATGGATACCAGGACAGAGATATAGAACGGGCAATACAACCTAAAACAACCGGAAAATCAAAAGACGTGATTCCAACGGGAACCGCTTTCCTGCCTTACCTGAGGGGTACCACGGATCGCATTGGCAAAATATTGAAGAAACACAATATCAAAACAATATACAAACCCACGAGGAAAATACAGGAACACCTGAGATCTGCTAAAGATCCTAGAGACCCACTATCTAATGCTGGGGTGTACAGGATTCCGTGCTCGTGTGGAAAAGTATATGTAGGAACCACCAAACGCAGCTTCAAGACACGAATCAGTGAACATAGACGAAATTGTCGATTAGGGCAAACTGAAAAATCAGCTGTAGCGGAACATGCCCTTATAGAAAACCACAACATCCAGTTCGATAAGACTTCAATTCTCTCAACGACCAAACATTACTCCACTCGCTTATACCGGGAAGCAATTGAAATATATAAACACAAAGATAATTTCAATAGGAAGGAAGAAGGATTAAGTCTAAACAAAATTTGGCATCCGGTTCTGAATAAATTAACGCCACGGTCCGACATATCCAGAGAATCCGACGTCCGACAGAACACGATCCAACCTCATAAGAACAAGTCGCCACCTCCAGATGTAACACCAGTCATAGTAGACTCGCACAGGAGAGTTGACCTACGACTACGCCGCTGAAGATGGCTGCCGCAGATGTAGCCGAAAGCTCCGGAATTAAAAATTCCAATACACGGCCCTCAAGCCCGAAAACCTTGCGATATTTCATTGTCTATATTATTTACTCTATCGAAGTTGCTAAGAACGAAAGAATAAAAATACAAATTGTAGTAAAGAACCTCGGGAAGAATAAGGCTTTAATCAACTTTTATGACACTGACAATAAACAAAAGTACATAACAGAGTTACCAAGAGAATCATGAATACAGGAAGATATATTATATAACATTCACCCCCCCTCCTAATTAGTAACGAAATCTTCTAAATATTTTGGAGGATTTCTATGTCGTGCTGAACGACGACTTGAAGTTATTTCTTCATCAACAGTATTTTGTAAGTTTTCTTCTAGCTCCGGTTGAGCCGAACTACTTTCTTCTTCAGATTGCTGAAGATGATTTTCCTCAAGTTCTCGTGTCGATTCTTCTATAAAACTTTTGTCGCCTCGAGGTGCCAAATGGCGAGTTGAAACAGTAGATTCATTGCCATTTGGAAATCGTACGTATGCATATTCAGGATTGATCTCGATAAGTTCAACTTCTTCGACTAGTGGCTCATATTTACTCATCCTATTATGTTTCTTGAGAAATACGGGTCCTGGAGTAGAAAGCCATGAGGGAATTGAGGATCCATTAGGTGATCGTCGATAATGAATGAACATCCTTTCATGAGGAGTGCAGTTTGTTGCCGTAGATAACAATGATCTTATCGAATGAAGAGCTTCTTGTAGAACTGATTCCCATTTATCCACTTTCAGATTCTTAGATTTGAGGGCCAACTGAATTGTTTTCCAAATTATTCCATTGTACCTCTCACACTGTCCATTCCCTTGAGGGTTGTAAGCGGTGGTACGGCTGGAGGCAATACCATTTAACTGCAAGAATGATTTCATTTCCTGAGATATCAGTGAAGTTCCTTGATCAGAATGAATGTAAGAAGGCATACCAAATATTGCAAAAAGCTGTTGTAGGCATTTTATCACAGTTGTAGAAGTCATATCCGGACATGCAAAAGCGAAAGGAAATCGAGAAAATTCGTCAACAATGGTTAATATGTATTTGTTATTGGTTGAAGATGAAAGAGGTCCTTTGAAATCAATATTGAGTCGTTCAAATGGAGAAGTTGCTTTTATAAGAGAACCTTGATTTCTATGGAATCTAGGTTTAACTTCTGCGCATATAGGACATAATGCAGTGATTTTTCGGATATCCTCCAAAGAAAATGGCAAATTTTTGCATCGAACCCAGTGATTTAATCGAGTCACTCCAGGATGACATAAAGAGTTATGTAATCTGTATAGGGTTTTATTGCTCTCTTCTCTGGTGACTGTTGAAGTTATCCTTGATAAAGTATCTGCTACCGTATTTTCGTTTCCAGGTCTGAAGATGATATCATATCTGAAGCAAGACAATTCCAATCTCCAACGCATGATCTTTTCATTTTTTATTTTACTGGAAGCATTGTGGTCAAACATAAATGACACTGATCTCTGATCTGTGATGAGTTGGAAATGTCGGCCAATTAGAAAATGTCGCCACTTTCTGAGAGCTTCTACAATAGCGTAGGCTTCTTTTTCAACTGATGAATGTTTTTGTTCGGTGTTGGAGAGTGTTCTCGAAAAGAAAGCTACTGGTTTACCACTTTGTGAAAGTTGAGCTGCGATTGCGTATTCTGAAGCATCAGTTTCCACCGTGAACATGGCAGACTCGTCGAGAGATGTAACAGTAGCATTAGCAATGCTATTTTTCAAGAGCTCGAATGCCGCAATGGCATTTTCAGGCATAGGAAACGATTTGCAGTGAATCAGTGGTTGAATTTTCTCGGAAAACTTAGGTATCCATTTCGAGTAATGAGCAAACATTCCCAATATTCGACGTAGAGATGAAATATTGGTAGGAACTGGTAGTTCTAAGAGTGGTTTGAGTCTGTCTGGATCTGGTTTGATTGTTTTGTTTTCGATACTGTAGCCCAGAATTTTTATTTTATCAGAAGCAAATACACATTTCTCTTTATTCAGAGTCAAGTTATATTTTTCAGCAATCTTCAAAAAGACTCGCAAATTATGATCGTGCTGTGTATTATCTGTTCCGCAGATTGTAACATCATCCAAATAAGCGAAAGTGTCCTTCAGACCCTCGTTTCTGATGATATTTTGGATTGTTCTTTGGAAGCAAGCCACTCCATTGGTGACGCCGAACGGAATCCTTCGAAACTGGTAGAGATTACCGCAAGCTTCGAATGCTGTGTACTTTCTTTCATCTTCTCTAATTGGTACCTGATGGTAAGCGCTGCGAAGATCGATCGAACTGAATATCTCATATTTTGCAACTTTTTCAACAATATCTTCTATTCGAGGTAGAGGGTATGCGTCAAGTAATGTGAATTTGTTGATTGTTTGGGAGTAATCAACAACCATTCTCTTCTTATGAGTTTCGCCGTTTGTAACTAAAACTTGAGCTCGCCAGGGTGAATCGCTTGGTTCTATAATATTCTCCGTTAATAATCTGCCCACTTCTTCTTCAATGAATTTCAATTCTTCACGTGTGTATCGACGGGATCTCACAGCAATGGGTTTACAATCAGGAGATAGATTCGAAAATAGAGAAACTGGTTCCAGATTAGCAAGGGCCAAACTTAACACTTTCAGAGGGCGTCTTGGTCCACCAAAGGTAACGTTTACATCTGAGTGTTCCTTCAGTAAATCATGACCTATTATCATATCTGCGCATAATTCATTCATTATCAGGAGTTTGAAATTTTCATAAGTGTGATCCAATATTTTAATAGTCACGACACAAAAACCTGTTACTTGTGAAACCAATGACGTAGAGGCCATAGTTACATTACTTGAAGAAGGAAATATTCTGAGTTTTCTTGATCGTGCAACTTGGGTGGATATATAACTATTGGAGCTCCCTGTATCAATCAAAGCATCTGTCGGAATTCCGTCAACGTCAACTCGAAGTATGGTTTTAGATAAACAAGCTGGTGATGCGGCTGAGATTGTTGCAAGAAGAGTTGATGATGTCTGTTTTGAAAGCTTTGTTGAAGTAACTCTCGATGTTCTCGATCTACATACTTTTGTGAAGTGGCCTTTCTTTCCACATGAATTGCAGTTACTATTCTTAGCAGGACATGAACTACGAGGGTGGTAATCGTATCCACAAAAGTAACATTTTGAGGAGGTGGCAGATATTGCTGGTGAATCAGAAGAGTCTTGGGTTTGAATATTGAAATATTCTTCGTTTGATTTTCTTGGAGCGGCTGCTGCAGAAGTATTGAAAACCCCAAGTTGTGATGTATATGATTCCGAATGATATTGAGCCATTTCCAGAGCTCTAGCATTATCAAAGGCATTTTGCAAGGTGAGTGTGTTGTTTTCAAGAAGTCGTTGTCTAATATGAGGTGAACAAATCCCGCTGATGAATGAATCTCTGATGAATTCATCTCTATTTTCGTCAGCAGTAACGGCTTTGAAATTGCACTCTTTACTCAATTGCTTGAGAACTTGTAAATATTGATCGACTGACTCACCGACTTGTTGTCGCCTTGTTGCGAGAGAGTGTCTAGCAAAAATTTCGTTTTTAGGTTTGACATATATGTTTTCTAAAACTTTAATAGCATCTTTATAAGAACCACATTCACTTATATATCCATAAATTGTTGGACTAACGTAATTTATCAGAAGTTTGAATTGATCGTTATCATCGGTAACTTTGGCAGCTTCTACGAAGTTTTTGAATGATCGTATCCAGTGGGTCCATTGTTGGGATGCACTGCTGGAACTGGGTTCAACTTCCAATCTTTCCGGTTTGAGTAACTTATCCATAACTTCGCGTATGAGAAAAAGTTGATTAAATTGTAGTAAAGAACCTCGGGAAGAATAAGGCTTTAATCAACTTTTATGACACTGACAATAAACAAAAGTACATAACAGAGTTACCAAGAGAATCATGAATACAGGAAGATATATTATATAACACAAATCAAATAAGGTAATCAAATCCAAACAAAAGGTTGAAATGGATTTTTTGGTCAAAAATATAGTCAAACGTTTGATTGATCAAAGAAAATAATGTTGTGACAAAAAAATTGAGATATCGAATAAGAAATATTAGCAGAAAAAAATCTAATTAAAGAAAGAACTGAAATAATATTGTGACAAGAAAATTGAGATATCCAATTTGAAATATTAGGAAAGAATTTTTTAATGAAGAAATAAATTAAATAGTATGAATATATGTTGAGACCAAGTTTCAAGTTGAGTATACTCACTAGTTTCGATTGCTGGTATCCGCAATCGTCTTCGATTCATTGTACTCTCTCATAGGATATGACCATGGTTTTGTTCTTTTGTATTTTGGAAAATGTCCTTAGGAAAATTCAAAAGTATTAGTAGTAGTAGTAAAATGTCTTATCGGTGATGATAGACCTCCTCCCAAGTCTTTTCTCGTATCTAAGCAGAAATTGTGCATTGTATCATCATTAAATTCACTTTTTTCTATGTACCTACACTTTATAGTATTAATCATGTCATGTGAGAATTCGCACTCTACCTCATCACTCCTTTGCCCCATTCCGTCGTTAATTTGAACGTACTATTGAACCCATATCGTTCACTATGGGTTCACTCAAAACTACTCTCGTCGTTGAATGTCCAGATAACTTGAAGATGAAGTTTTTCAACTCTACCGCCTCTGGTTTTGCGGACGACCCACAATTTTTTTATAAATTTGCAAGCCTGTTCACTCAACATATTCAGTCTCTTATCGTGGGGTCAAATTCTCGTAGTTGGCCGATATAGCCTTAAGTCGCCATTAAAAAAATCGAAGAAGAAGAAAAAATGTAACGTTGGTACTGTTGGTAGTCATCCTTGTCGCCATTATGTTATGTCCTCACAAATATCTATTATTTGGGAGGGCAATAATAGAATTCCTTTTCAAAAAAACTCTCCTCGAAATAGGTTTAACGCACTTGGGTATTTAGAACTATCTTTTCACATACTGACTGCTTGCTTTCTTGAAGGTTTTAGAACAAAATATTTTACGAAGTTGCCACATGTATAACGTTCCTAAGAAAGATCAAAGAAAATCTGTTGTAGTCATTATAAAATAGTCTCACATGAACCTGGGTATTCATCAATGCTATAGAAGGAACCGTTTACCGATAACACTTCCAGATTTGCAGTACGTTTTGCTTACAGGGTGTATTCTATCGGGCAGAAACTAGAAAAAACATGCTGAAATTTGTAATCATTCGTCAGTAGGCTGTAATAGAAATAGTGAACCTTTTGCTGGAAGAAATTGACGATGAAGACATGTTAGAAATGTTAAATTTACCAAGACTTCCTAAACATCACATATTCAAAACAAGGCGTCTCCAGAATTTTAGACTTCCTGAACTTCAGTTTGATTTTGGGTTTAATTCAAGAGTTGAGGAATTTTTCTACGAACTGCAGTCTCACCTAGCACCTTTCACTTTTAGTTCGCAACTGGCGATTATATCTGCTCTACGATCGACGCCCGTGAGAAACTCCAGCAGCTACAGATAGGAAAACGGAATCGTACGAAACATACTAAGCAGTGCTCTGCGATTATCGTTGCGCTACTATCGCTCCGCGATCATAGCAAGTCGCTCCAAGCAAAATGTACATTTACTTCGAAATTTTTTCCGCCTTTTCCTTCTTTATGTAATCTGAAAGAATATTGAAGACCTTTGCTTTTATCTCAGGATGGGCAGTTCTCATACAATGTGTTGCATATGAGATATACTAATCCTTGTGTAGGTGATTATAATTAATAAGTACAGTACTGCCCATATAAAAATCGAACCTAAATTTCGAATATAGCATTTTCCTTTTCGATGTATTGAATATATATTCAATCAACTTCGAGGGGAGAAGAAAAATTTTCCGAGATCGGCCTATCTGAGGTCTACTTACAGATTTTATTAGAAGATTGTAGAAATTACACTACAATCACAACTCATGAAGGACTGTTCAGTCGGTCACAAGATTACCGAACGAAATCACTAGTTCTCCAGGAATATTTCAAAATATCATGGAAAAATGTTCATTATGCCTGAGGTGGCCTTTCCTGGATGATTCACTGATCACGGGCAAAAATGATCAGGAGCATTTTGAACATTCAAAAAAGTGCTGGGGCGTTTGAAAGAATGTGGACTGAAAGTGATTTTTTTTCAAAAGTCTGTCGAGTACCTAGGTCTTGACATTGACAAGGAAGGACTCCACACTTCCGGATGAAAGAGTTCGGGCCATTAAAAAGGTGAAAATTTCCCAAAATGTAAACGAGCTTGAGTCTTTTTTGGGAATGTTAAATTTTTATGGAGACTTCATTCCAAATGCGTCGCAGACTTAGAAACCGTTATATTTGTTATTAATAAAAAAAGATGCTCTTTGGGTATGGCCCGTAAAATGTAATGGAAGTTACAAGAAGACGAATAATTTGTTATTGTCATCGTATATCTTGATACATTTCGATGCGAATAAACCGGTAAAACTGGTAGTTGATGCGTCGCAGTTTGCTCTGGGAGCTTCTGCTTCTTGTCCCCTAAATTCGGCAGAATTCACAAATTGAAAAAGTCGCAGCTGCTAAATTCTTGGGGTAAATATTTTTTCAATGTCTATATGTGAGAAAATTTTTATTATGTACGGATCGCATATTTACGTTTCCTCAACCGTGAACGCTACTGGTTGCGCTGACGAGCTAGAAAATGTACTGCGCGCCAAGTTCTCCGTTCCCTAGACAGCGGGCGCATCAGTGCGTGATGCGATACTCAAAATGCCGTACAGTAGGTCATAGAGTAGTAGTAGGTAGTAGTAACCTAACCTAAATTGCACGTGGACGACTCAATGGTACCATATCTAATGAATAAATATGGTATGTGTATATGTATGTGTTTGATAGTAGTTCCTGCATTCTAAGTTATCCAAAGAAATGTGTATGACCTTCCAAATTTCTGAAATGCTTGAATTATTTTTTGTTTGTTCACGTATTCGTTCCAGATTTTGCGCTTCTTTTGTTTGAAGTCACCTTGGGCTAATATCTTTTGATAATTCAAGTATTTTCATTATTGCTGATATTTTTGTAATTTCATAAAGCCTCTTTTCGCTTTTTTGCCATATCCGTGCAGTAATTGTCCCACCAGTATGGCTCAACAGTAGTCGAGGTGAACGGTTTTTTGATTGGTATTGTTTGATTAGCGGTCATGCTAATAGAATTGAGAATAAGGGCTGTCTCATCCTGAGTCGTTCTACCTGCCAGAATGTGGTCTGATAATTCATTTTCTAGTTGCTCTTTGAATATATATATTCCAATCCACTTCCGAGTCATTTCATTCAGTGGAAGGTAAAATCAGTTTGTTTTTTGTAATTATTGTTGTTGAAATGATAATAGGTAAATGATCGGATTCATGTGATTAATCTATTACTGTGCAGCGCATTTTATCAGCTTTGGTAGGTGACGCTAATGTGAGATCGACTGTCGTTGGGGTTTCGTTCTGACGCACTTTACGCGTCGGTGATCCGTCATTGATGCGAACTAATTCTGCCTCGTCAGCACGGTGAGAATCGAAGTCACCGCAAAAAATTGATTTCCCTGGAATTTTTTCAAATATATTTTTCCAGTTGTTTTGCCTTGACCGTTGGGTTTGTGTATTGAACATATATTCAGTTCGCCGTTACTTATTTTGGCTGCGCATACTTCTATCCCAGTATTATAGTTGTAATGTATGAAAACATCGCCCTGTTTATGAACAATCGCTAGTAATCAATGTGCCATAGCGCAATCCGACCTGTGCTGGTGGGAGTTGTCGACTTTTTCCATCTTGAATACACGTTTTGTGATCACTATTGTATATGAACACGTAAAGTATTCTTCGAACAAAATATCCCTCACCAAGGAATAAAGTGGTATCGTTTGTGGAAATTCAGAAATATTAAAATAGTTATTATTGATTTTTATATCATTGAATGTTATATTTTTGGAGATCAGAATGGCAACTCTTCCGTAGCCATCTCCTCTACATGTTTTAATAATATTATATTCCTCAACATCTTTATTTTATATTCGATCATCCAAGTCTCCTATAGGATAATAATATCGAAACTGAGTTCTTGAATAAGACGTAAGAGATTATGTTTTTTTAGTTGTGAGCAAATGGATGTTCCACTTATATTTTCAAGTTTTGGGAATTCATCTTGATCGTTTTTATCGTTGTCAGTGTCTTTATCATCTTTTGTGACAATGGTTGTCTCTATGTCTATACTTTTGTTGGGGTTTTCATTGCTATTATAGTCATCATCAATCAAATGTGATGCAAGTTCTTTTGTATTTATTTCGGATGCGTTTATTTCATTATTTCCTACTTCAAGGAGTATATTTTCTATTCTGTTCTTTATAAGGTTTAAATTCATAGCGATATGGGTTAGGTAGGATAAACTAGTTTTTTTTTTAATTCGTGAATTTGTAGGAGTCTGGGATGGAGAATCTTTCTCTTGTTTATTTGGTCTGGAGGTTTTAATTTTCAAATGCGGCATATTGGGTTTAGTATGGTGTTTATGTTAAAATGGGTAGGGGCTAGTACGGGGAAATTGTTATAGTTTTATAATAGGGAGAAACGATTGTTTGTTAAGATTTTAGCATACGATGGCTTCCACCTCTCTGAGAGATGAATTTTCTGAGACCATCCCTTTTTTTATATATTGTCTATCATATACCGAACATTGATATTGAAGAGTGATAAATACCATTACGATGCAGGTTTTTCTATTACCTCCACAAGTTATATAGTCTTCCTGTCCGCAGTTCTGGCGTTCAATTTTGCTGTTGCATCGATCTTTGGTGTGACTATATCGTAGTCAATTGAACCACCGGGTATATAAAAGTTTCGAAAAGGTATTTAACCATATTTATTCCTACGCAATCTGGGTTTTTTTCGCCAAGAAATGTTAGCACTATCATTTGTCTATTTGTCATCTGTTCACAGAAAGTAAATTTGCTCTCAGACCAACACACACAACATCAGAAATAATTGTCGGGATTTCATCGCCTTTCAGCTTGATTTGTACATCTCCCACACTAGCACAAGGAAGTTTCTCATCATTAGCTACAGTAAACCTACGAATTGGTTCGTTTTCTTCCTTGAAATTGCAGAGCCATTATTCGCGAGAAGTTATATGAGTTGATGCTCCCGAATCAATGTTCCAATATGTGCGATTTTCATGTTTGACGATTTTCTAATTTTTCCTTGACTAAAACTTTTCCGATGAACTACCAGAACACTGATCTTTTTCTTAGATTTGCTGATAAAAGCGGATTTCTGAGAATTTTGTTGTTTACTCTTCCACCTTGTATTTTGCAGCAACTTGGTTCTTACATAATCAGAGCTTTTCATTGCCATTATCATGGGCTCATATTCAATTGAAAGACCAGCAAGCATAAAAGCACCAAGAAATTCATCTTCTACAGATTTCTTGTTCTAGTTAATGCCATTCGCAGAGCCTTGAACTCTTCATTGAGTTAAAATGATCAAGCCTCAAAGAGCACATATTACGCAAAAGTTGAACTCTTCTATTCAAACCTTTATTTTCGGAAGCTTTTTCCCAATTTGTCCACATTTTTAGCAGCATTACAGTTGCGAATATGTGGATAGCAGCAAAGTGACACCATAAGACGTATTTTCGTAAGTGCACGTTGATCAGTTCGTAACTTCATCGGTTGAATCATCAGCAGGATAAACATTAACCGAATATCACAGATTCTGATCTCCCAAATTTCCAGTATTGATAATTCTCTCATCCCGCCAATTTATTGGGAAAAGAATACGATGACGTACTTTGTTCAGAGGTAGACATCTTCAGCAAACCAGTAGGTGCAAATTTTTATAGAAACAATAGGGATTGGGTAACTGGGCTCACAACGTGTTAGAATTGTAACTGAGATTCAGGAAAAACGGATAAATACAATTTGTAATGGAACTTGATGCGTTCCAAAAACTTTATTCAGAACAACTATCAACGTATGTAAACACATACAGTACGGGTATTAAGAGAACTGACTTGTGGGTCGTGAAGTTTGAACTTTAACATTTTTTTCCGCGAAAAATTTTTTCTCAAAACGCGCTGAAGTCTGCTAAAAACGGCTGCCAAACACAAACTAAATGACGCAGCTTGTTCAAATTCAGACAGAAGTCGACTGACAGCTGTCTGTTGACAGGAGAATTGTCGCCATCTCAATTGAGACGCGGGATATTCATTCTATTTACCTTAACAGGGAAGGGCAGTTCTTTAACTTTTCGTTCTCCCCACAAAAAAATATATTTCTGAATGATTGAATGAGTTTTATGTTGCTAGAGTAGTGGGTCTGAGAAGTTTGAGATCACCAGGATTCAATTCTGATCATATTCGAAATATATCTTGAAAATAGCCTTTTATTACCTGTGTCATATTGAACCGTATTTTTTGGTCTTTAGGTTCTGAAATGGAATCACCATGCAATCCCAGGATAAAGAAAGTTCTCGACATGTTGGTGGATCCAAATTTCAAGCTGAAAAATGATGCTTATCTCAACTTACTTCTGACCCATTTAACTACCAGCATCTCAGGTAAGAACCAAGACAGATATGATTCTCTTGTGATAGTGTACTCAACCAGGTCAGCCTGCTGTGTGAGTAAAGTGAGCCTAATATTTAAAAATGGGTTTTTTGGTCAACCAGCTGTTGTCCCTTACTAACGTTAACCCTTTTGAGTAACAATTCGATTAACGAGGTCTACCTGTAAACGTGTTAAACGTATGGTAATGGTCAGTTTTTCAAATCGAGAATCTGAGGAAAATTTACGAAAATAATAATAATAACCTTTATTCAACAAGTTTACGTAACGACACAGTTATGTGATAATAAATATAACGAAATATTATGTGCTTGATGAAGAGGTTAGGTTTTCATCTTTAAGATTTCATAGATATTGTTACTAATAACTATCTGATATAAGACGTATACAAATAAATAAATGAAGAGCTCCAGAAGAAAGCATAATCAAATCGTGAATAGGAGGAAATCATTCGAATATGTAACTCATTGTTCTTTAATAACACGTTCAATTAATCATGAGATGACACGTAAAATGCATACGGATCTCAGGTCTTTCAGATCGTTCACTACATCATTTGGGTAATGGAATCAGAGGTACTCTCCATTCAGACGGGTAAACCGACATCTCAATAAAATAATTTAGAATGTGGTAGATATACTCGATTAAGAAGGGACAGCACATAAATATGAATTAAATGTTCAAATCATCAATTCCCGCAGCCTTAGTTTTTATCTCGGATTTTATATTTGATTTATATATTTCGAGAGCATCAATACAATTGCGGTTCAAGAGTTCAGTGACATTGCC
Organism: Zygogramma bicolorata; assembly: GCA_032362365.1. Classification (NCBI taxonomy): domain Eukaryota; kingdom Metazoa; phylum Arthropoda; class Insecta; order Coleoptera; family Chrysomelidae; genus Zygogramma; species Zygogramma bicolorata. The sequence continues at coordinate 1,194,346 of JAVJAQ010002863.1, forward strand.
CCTACGACCATCAAAATATTGATAAATATTCGAATCAGACGAAATGTGAAGAATTGAATCTGCAAAACAGTACTGTATAGAAAGATAATCAGGTATCATTGGTCTTTTTCTTGCTATATATATATATATATATATTATATTATTATGAATCGTGCCTAAATCAATATTAACAAATATTAGATCATAAGCTGAAATATGTGGAAAATGCAGTGAGCTATAATTTAAAATTTTACAGTGATCGAAGGCGATGATAACAGAGAAGTATTGGTCGTTATTTTTGTTGGAAATGACACTAGCTGTTTCAACCCAGTACTTAATATGAATTCATTGAATCGAAGAACAGATGAAATATTGTACCTAAGCAGATCTATGCTAAAATCTCCGAGTACATATCATATGGTAAAATTGGGGTATTATTGATGATTTTAAGCTATTTCCAAAAACATCCAGGAAGTTATTGAAATTCACTCGAGGTGTTTTGTTTAAACAACCTAAAGCAATATTGACATTTTCCTGCTTCAAACTCAACCATAATGCCTCCATACTGTCAAAGTTAGGTAACGGTAAATTTCATTGATTTTTTCAAGTAAATGCCTACCCATCCCCCATATGATATTTCCTTCTCGATCTCTACGTACTATAATCAAAATCGGTGTTAACGTGGTGTGAGACTCAATCACCGACTAACACCCCGTTTCGACGATGCAATTTTGTCGCTGCAACTTCTCGCGGCGACTTGTCGCTGCGAGATATCTCATCTAGCTGTCAGTTTGCATTGCCAATATTAAAAAATAGCACTGAATGTTACCAAGATGAACGTCTACTTCATCACAACTGATATAAAATTTCATTCATTTCTAATAATTGATATTGTGATTAAATCACCTTATTCCTCAACTTGATTCCTCAAGTCTCGAAAAATAATTGAAATGATCAAAATCAATATTCTTTTCACAATGATGCCACCACATATTTGTGGTTTGCGGCAACAAATTCATCATAGAAATAACTAAGTCGCTGCAACTTATCGCACCAAAAAAAATTCATGCAACTCCAAAAACTTGCATGAACACATGCAATTTTCTGGAGTTGCAGCGACAAACTTGCATCGTCGAAACAGGCTTTAACATTCTATTTTAATCTTATTCAATTGTTTTAAATCATACACTTTCAAATGAAATCCCAACGATAAATGATACGATTTTCACATGCGTAAAGAACATGTGCTGATATTTTTCAGCGGCTCTAAACTTTTCGACTCACCGGCATCGTTTTGTCACTTTGAAGTTTGTGAAATGGAGAATAAAAATAACTTCTCCGGTTTCTTACACCCGCAAGCAAGCAAAAATGCTACTGAATCTTTTGAATTATTGAAAATGAAAAACGATATGAAGGTTCGTCTAATAATAATATACAGGAAATAGTTTGCAAAAGCAAAATGGAAAAGTACGTAATGTGATTTATGAATTATAGCCTGTTTCTACGATGCAGGTTTGTCGCTGCAACTCCAGAAAGTTGCATGTGTTCATGCAAGTTTTTGGAGTTGCATGAATCTTTTTTGGTGCGATAAGTTGCAGCGACTCAGTTATTTCTATGGTGAATTTGTTGCCGCAAACCACAAATATGTGATGGCATAATTGTGAAGAATATTGATTTTGAACATTTCAATTATTTTTAGGGACTTGAGGAATCAAGTTGGGTAGTAAGGTGATTTAATCACAATATCAATTATTAGAAAAGAATGAAATTATATATCAGTTGTGATAATGTAGACGTTCATCTTGGTAACATTCAGTGCTATTTTTTAATATTGGCGATGCAAACTGACAGCTACATGACATATCTCGCAGCGACAAGTCGCCGCGAGCAGTTGCAGCGACAAAGTTGCATCGTCGAAACGGGGTGTTATAAAAATTGAAAAAAAAACGTGACGCTTTCACTGTTGAAGAATGCTCTGAAAAAATCGAAATTGGACTTACTGCGTTGTTAAATTTGATTAAAAACTTGGGTTTTCGCTTAAAAAAAGATTGTAACCGAAGATATTTATGTGAAATGCCTCAAATTGTAAGTCAATGTGTTCAGTTTTTGAAAAAATATACAAAAAATTACTATTGAAAATTGAGAAAAATGGTGTTTTTAGACGGGACGTGGATATTTTCAAATTGGAGAGGGTCAAAATAGTGGCAGGATGAGTCCGTAAAGAGCGTTAAAAAAAAGAGGATGCTGTCTGGGAAAAGGGACATGCCGGTTCTTCAAAAGGCTTCGTTCCAGGAGCAAGTTTGATTTCTTCTTCAAGGTTATCATGATAACATAAATTGTTATATGTTCGAAAAATGGCTTAGAGAACGTCTTCAATTATTTTGCACAATGCATCTTATCATTCAAGACTATTAAATCGACAGCCTAATTGTTCTTGGCGAACAAGTGAAATTTATAGAATGACAAGCAAAATATTTTGCAAAAAATTTGGAGGCAGAACTTCTTTCGATTGCAATATCCATAAAAAAGGTACGATTTATGCAAATATGGGATGGGGCTAAATCATATTATGAGAAACGTGGGTAATGGCCTTGAATCGGATGAGGTGGAGATAGTTTGGGAAGCTGCACTGGAGCACATTACGGGGAAATATTGGAAGAACTCGCTTGAACATACTGAAAATATAATAAGGGATTGATGTGATCGAGAACACTTACTCGATGTCGAAGTAGCACTTGTAACAATAGTTCCATTTGAAAACGATTCCGAAAGTGACGATATTTTCAGTGACAATGAGTGTTTTTGAGTTTATCTTATTGAAATCAATTCAATAAATATTTTTGTCTCATCATTATACATCCACATAGTTTTTTAGAAAGGTACTAAGGTAGTTCAAAAAGTATCGCTGTGAGTAACTGCTTTCGCAACTGTACTGTTTATTCCAATAACATTACACAAACGATTTCCGTGCTAAACATGAATGATATCGCGAAAATATACCTTCATAAATGATTACAGAACATTTTTTAACCACTAGGCTTTTCAATTTGATTCATATGCTCGCTGAACCTTGAACCTGCACGTTAAGACCGATTTTGACTATAATCAGCTAAATATGTCTCACTATTAACAACATAACTATTCAACCAAATTTCACTTAGGCTAATAGTATCATGTTCATTTGGTGGTCAACTAGATCATTGAAATGTGTTGTTAAAGATCTAACCTAATATTGTGCATGAATTTGACCTAAGCCATTCAACTGTTTAACTTGAAAGGTTCAATAAAGAGTATTTCTATCTGTCTATCTATTGAAATGAAAAACTTTTAATTCCATCTCAATTTTTATAGATCTGACGTTTTCATTATCTAATCTTGATCAGAACTGAAAACAATGTAATCTGAACAAAAAAAGTAATATGGAGTACAATAAAGGACGCAAAAAATGAATTACTGTTCACTGGATGATCTTTCTCTAGTCTTTCTGGCATTGCTTCGGTTGGCTGACGAATTGGTGGAGTTTATTAGACTGATGTCTAATGGTATCGTTGATGTGTTCGAAATTGTATAGTAGTTCTCACAATAAATGGTAGTGACTGAAGGATTATAATAAAACCAATTAGACCCTTAAGTTTTAAAATCCGAGATGCACATCATAAATGTAAAAGGACCGGATTCAGGTAATTTTGTTTCTCAGAGAGGGATTGTAGAGGATTACACCTTACACTTCTTGTTCATTTTAGTCTGTGTATTTCATTGGAAGTGTTCACTTGTGTTACGGCGTGCAATAATTCTATAACATTTATTTGTTATTGCAGACATTAATAGCAAAGATTTTATACCCCAACGTACAGAATAGGCAGTATGTGGCGTCCGTGGATAAAAAGTAATAGTGCTTCTTCCAGTGGTTCGTTAAAGAAGAATCACTTATCTTGTGACGCGAAAATCATTATAAAAAATGTGTATAGTTCCTTACTTCAGCAAGGATATAACGCGGGTGCTGCAGCAAAAGTAACCAGTAATTTGACGAAGGTGTCTCTTACTTCAGTTAGACGAATTGTTGAAAATTCCATGGAATCAAGAAAAAAGCGTAAAGATTCCGGTGTCACAAAAAGTCTAGACGACTGGGAAAAAGATTTGATAAGGCGAAAAATCTACACTATGTACGATGAGCAGCGTGTCCCTACAGCGGCTCATCAATGACGAAACTCACATCAATTGTGGCCTCTCTACTCTTTGGCGAACTCTGTCTGCAATTGGCTTTAAATATCGTAAAATTGACAAGAGACAAGTAATAATGGAATCCACACGTTTAATAAACTGGCGTTCTGAATATATAACGTCAATAAGAAAATACCGGTCTGAAAATCGGCCAATACTCTACCTCGTCGAGACGTGGTTTGACACGCATGACACCCCTTCCAAAGGATGGTCTGATTCCTCTGATAAGTGTAAAACAAAAGCATCATCAAATAAAGGGAAGAGAATCACAATATTACACGCAGGATCAGAAAATGGTTGGATCCCAAACGCTATTTGGCTTTCTGCCAAAAATATTAAGGACTCGTGTGTTTATTATCACGAAGATACGACAGCAGAGCTTTTTGAAGATTGGTTTAAAAATTGTCTGTTACCCAACATTCCGCCAAACAGCGTTATAGTAATGGACAACGCAAGCTATCATAGTCGACAATTGCAAAAAATTCCTGGCTCAAAGAATACGAAATTGGAGGTTCAAAACTTCATGGCTGCAAATGACATATATTTTGAGGAAAATTATACAAAAAAAGAACTTTTACAAGTGCTGCAGTCATTTTCTTTAAAAAAAAAACGTATGTTTGTGATACAATTGCAGAAGAATTGGGACATACAGTGTTACGACTACCTCCCTACTACTGCGTCTCAATCCCATAGAGCTTATGTGGCACCAACTTAAATCGAGCGTGCGCGGAAAAAATACTTCTCCGACTTTAAGTGGTAGTGTGGTAGAATTAATTAGGGACTGTATGAATGACATTCCTATCGAGAGTTGGAAAAGTTCTATTAGTCATGTTATAAATGCTGAAAACTCGTACCTTTCTGTAAAATCAATTGCGCCAATTATAATTAATTTAGATGAGGATAGCGATAGCGACACTGAACTAAATATAGAATAGAATTGTAACATTTAAATAAATTACTTGTATATCTCCTACATTATGCAAAATTCAAATTTCTTAAGTTCGACCCTGTAGCACATTTGCATCTTTTACCAGATGATTTTCTACACAATGGGATTAAATCGGGTAGTTTATTGCAGTTAATAAGCCAATACCATTTACTGTGAAAAATACTATAATCTGGTACCAAATCTTCTTTATTCCTAGCGTTTGGGGTGGGAGGAGCACTGTTGTATTTTTATTTGTGAAGATTTGAATCAATATATTCGAGAAGTTTTTCGAACGATTTGCCGGTACTTTTTCAAAAGCTTTATTCGTACTACCTGTGACAAAAGACAAGAATTGAATGATGAAATCATGTTTTCAAGGCATCTTAATAAGTTCGTTTCTGCTGAAGGTGCGCTGAGCCGGTACTTGGAATAGGAGATAGACCTGGGAACATCCGTTGGTAATGTTATCCATTGTTTATCTTGATATAACTTCCTTTCTTCTTGAATTTTCACTTCGGGCCGAAACA